>CM053267.1:38981833-40181833 GCA_028583415.1 Protea cynaroides
CATTAGACCGTCAATCTCCTGAGCTAACTGAAAACAAATTATCCATTATCAAAGATTGACATCCGTATTTACTGTTTTGCCTTTAGACTTTTCAGTCATGCTCCAAGTTTGTCATGAAAATCTAGATCTAGAACTCCTATGATTGCCTTTACATTATCTTGGTAAGAAAAATTATTGTATATGATCAGCACCAGTGTTATAAAATGTGATTGGCTTGGTAATTTGAATTGGTAAATGTGGGAACCATCAATATGGCAGCTCAGGCTAGCCCAACAATGGGACTTACAAATGAATCGACTCACCCAAACCTACCATGTTTCTATTGACCAGGTTGACCCATATGGAATTATTGGTGTTCGAGAATAACCGTATCTACCTGTTCACAGAACCGTATCACCCGAGTCTGACAGTTGTTTCAGTTCAATATCATTTTACAATACGAAAGGATTTGTATGCAGGCCACCTCCATGCAACAGTCAGACTTCAGTTTCTAGTTCAGTGTAAATTGTAAAAATGATAGAAGAAGATATTGGTACCATTTATAACCACCAGCAGTGAACAATTCAGAGAGATGGGATTCCTTCTTTACATATCCGTAATCAGAGTAGAATTCCTTATTCAATTCAGAGAATTTCTCCATCTTCCAGGTATGGTTCCAAGTAAGAGGTCCAGCTGTCATCGACAGACATTCCTCTTTGCCTGTAAAACTCTCTCTGTGGACAAAAACTTCAGCTCCAAACATATAAGTGTCATTGACCAAGTATCCCTTAATAGGGTCATTGAATTCTTTCAGGTAATGAATCTTTCGAACCCAGATTGAGTCTTTGTTGCACGGAATCTTAAAACTCGAAATGGGTATGGCAGTTGGATTGATTTTCTTACTTTTGGCTACACCTGTAAGTTTCTATTCTCAACATTTGAATGATTAGTTTCTTGCTTTCACTAGATAATAGAGAAGTCTGTTTTGTCTACTCACTCCACTCCTATGGATGGAAAACTTTTTGAGAATGAAATTATATGAGCATAGGTTTGGGTGACCTCCTCTGGTTTCATTTATAAATGTGATCACATGGATATTTTATTTCGCAGAGGAATCTTTTGGTTGGTTAAGAAGTGATGATCACAAGAACTGCAAAATGTCTTTGACGATGTAGATTGTTTGCACTTTGATTGGGCAGAAAATTTGTTCTAGTTTTCTTGATGATATCTTGATTTTTTCTAATGCTGCAACAGTGCAGCCATTAACAATTCAGAACATGACCTGAAATTTCATTTTTCCAAAATCTCAAAAAACAATATAAAGATAGGAAATGAAAAAATCTCACAATTGATGTTTCGAATGGCTAGCAATATTTTTTGGAACTCCACACTGCTCTCAGAATTCTTCCCCGAACTGTATAGATTTGTTTCAAACTATATGATTGGTCCACGTAGATCAACCATGGGACCGTGCAATTGGTGGGGCCACTGTGTCATGTCTCCTATTTTCCAACCCAAATTTTGCCCCACTAATAAGGTAAGAGGTGAGAAGCCCTTCTTGAGGAAAAAAAACCCTCTCAACTCTCAAATCGTTTCTGTTGTGACCCAGTGGTTGGAATTCATTAGACATGTATATCGATGTATAAATATGTGTATCAGATGAACTCTGATTATTGGGTCACAAGTGCAGTCTCTCCAACGACAAGAGACGATCCCTTCTTGAGGCAGGGGAGTGGGTTCTTTGAGTGGAACTATCGCTCGGGGTATCCTAGATAGGGGCAAGATTTTAGCAATAACTGAGCAAGACTAAATGCCAACCTTGACGTCAATTCCAGTGAATTTTATCCCGATGATTCTGGTAGAATCAAAACCAATTTTGCCAGAAACCAATCCCGATTACTGAAACTTTAGGCAGGGGAAGATAAAAGTGTTGAAGAAAGAGATGGAGAGTTGTTTTCAACACTCAACAGGATAGAACATAAAACCCCTCCTTCATGAGTCACGACTCACGCCCATTCCCTTCCATTATCTCTCAGACGACAAAATCCCTCCTGAGTCACGTCACGGCTCATTACCCACCTCCTATTCCCCTCCTGAATCTGAATTCTCCGGCGATGATGATGACCACAACAATTTATGCCCTCTGGCAACTCAGATTTTTTTTTTTTTTTTTTTTTTGATAGATCATGAGTCTAGGTGCATCTACTGGGAGCCTCATTCCCTTGCAAATTAGGGCAGTCAGTCTGTAAGAGCCAACAGTGGTGTGAAGGGTCTAAAGACCTCTCGGTATCAAGAGAAGTGTCTCAGTCCTAAGATTTATTACAGGACTATTCTGCATAAGAGAGGGAGAAGACAAAGTTTAAGTTACCATTGACGTTACAGATGCTAAATTACAACTTACAAGACCCGGTTACATCCTGGAGATGTTCGCAGCTCCAGTTTCACACAGTTACACTTCTAAAGAATCCTGGGACTGTTCTCTCCTTTTCTTCAGTAAATTAGCCAGCCTATAGTTTAGATGACATATGTAAAACACGTAAGACCTTTATGTATGCAAGATCTTCACTTTTCATTTTTGGAACGAACTGCTGTCATGAGTTTCATGACCAGCACGCGACTCTGCTCCGTTGCTTATAGAGACATCTTTGCTCTTCACTCTCCGATAGAAAAGCACATAAGCAGCTGCTGATTTCACATCTTCCTCGTTTATGGGTGAGATATGGCTGTCATCGAAGTTATACCACCTGTTCTCATCTAGAAGCTGCACGAAATTGAAACACACGCCTAAGAAACAATTGAAGAATTAAATATTTAAATTCAGTCTTCATGTCCAACACAACATAATATGTTTACAGAAACCATCTCCACACAAATGGTGCATAGAACATCTTGAACGCCATACGATTATGATTTTCTTTATGATAAATGATTATACGAAACAACACATAAATATTTGTATCATTTGATGGTTAGATCAGACAGTGTATGGCTTCAAGTCTAAGGTAATCTCAAAATAGCATCAATTAACTGATTTTGTATTAATTATGGGTAACAAGCTGTCACCTATTAAATAGTTAAGACTTGAGATCATCTTATACGTTTGACTTTTGACTGTGGCATCCTCATGGTGAATGGCCAATTAGATGGTCATCCGCCTGCCTCTGTGGAACTGAAATAATATTTTACAAAAGATCCAAACAAGAATATTACCCATTAAGAGTGCAAGAAAAAAAAAAGTGCAAAGCATGCTCATTTACCTTGATATGTGCTGTGTAGTGCCCACTTCCCATGCCACCATAGTGGTTGCTCAAGGCATAGAGCTCATAAATCTGGCACCGAGAGTTATTTTTGTGAGCTACATAGTTTGTCAAGTCAAAATCATGAATTGGGAAGTTGACAAAGGTTTCCAGTTTATGCTTCATTGATCTGCTGTAGGAGAACCTCTTAAGATGGATGACTAGCACTTCAGGAAGCCTCCATAGATCCAGCTTTTTGCTTGCTTGTCGTTGCTCTTTGCATTGTGGGCAGAACCTGCATCACAGATACATACAAATTCTTGGAATCACTTGAATAATACAAATAGGTCACAAGGCAGCCAGCTGATGTATCTTGATTAAAAAGGGGAAAAAAAAAGGCTAAATAATCTAGTCCAACAAAATCTAGGATAACAGAGCCTAATCTATGGGTAGCAGTCAACACTTACGACTAGGTGTACAAAGTTAGAAATGGGAAATCCATATTATTCATATCAGTAGAGAGAGCTCAATGAGAAAAGTTGCAGATTTCTTGAGACAGGAGAAATAAAGACAATAAAGTTAACACAAGCAGCTACTTTATTCATTACAAAGAGGATATTTCCACTCAAACAAAAGATTTTGGGGGGAGAGATGGAGGTAGGAAGCAAGTACCATCTGTTTCGCAACCACACAGATTTATCTAGACCGTGCAAGGATGAGACCCAGCTGAGATTAAGTTGTTCTTTCTAATAAATAACAGAGCATTTTATTGCTAAAAGTAAAATATTTAATCACAAGTGTGCCACAGCAACAAGAAAAGAGGCCAAATGGTGCAGTAGCACTTTCATGGTTGGACCAGCATGAACCAGTCTGTAAGACCAGGCCAAGTAGAACTGGGCCTAATCCTGTTTCAATTCCACCGGAGTAGTTAGGCAATATATCTTTGGTATGACCTCGAATAGAGTTGACTGGAGGGCAAGGATCCATCTGCCATGTAGCCGACCCCATTTAGTTGGGATAAGGCTTCATTGTTGTTGTTGTATTTGGGGTTATTTTTGTAATCTGATATTTATTTTATTATTAGGGAGTTGGCTGTCCAAGGAGTCAATCGGAGTCCCATCTGTTTCAGTTTACAATTTGATTCAATCTTGTTTAGAAAGCAAGTCTATATCGATTACTGAGCAGATTAAATGAAAGTTTATGTTTTTTATGTAGCTGTTGTTTGTTACTGTTGAAACTTCAAGGCTGCCAGACTGGTTCTCTCTCTCTCTCTCTCTCTCTCTCTCTCTCTCTCCCTCTTACAATTGCTTCTATCCTCTCTCTCTTCTTTCTCCCTTAACCACGAATTTTTCTATTTCTCCTCTGTCTCCTCTCAATTGCAGGGGCTGTTTATCAGAGAAACCAGCAAACATTCTCCCCAGTTACAGGTCTGTTTCCTTCCTCTACTTCTTACTACCATATCTTCTGGTATTTTTCTTTTTCTTTTTTTCTTTTTTTTTACTCTTTTTTCCCCGTTTAGACTTCACCAGAACCCTTTTCTCTGATCAATTTTCTGCTAACCTGTTTCTTTCGTAACTCACTACTTGCCAGTTCAGCTTCAAATTTGTAATTAGCTTTCTATCAATTTACTCCCTCGAAATCCATTAATAGTTCTGTTAATTTATCCATATAATGAGATCAAGGTTACCTGGCTCTTTTTTTATTTTCACTGTAATTGTTCCATCACAGCAGCGTAAATCATTTTAATTTAATGGGAGACGGTTTCCCACACTGCCAATGTGGGTGGAATCTCCCACGCCACACCAATTGTAGTGTGGGATTCAATTTCATCAATAGGGGACTTACATGGTCAGGGGGGAGAGAGTGTGTTAGAGAGGAGAATGTGTGTGTGTGTGAGATATGTGATTGGGCTTCGGAAAGCATCCTCACACTGACGGAGTGTTTCCCTAATTTAATATTTGCTGGCTCCGTTAGTTACCAGGGCTGGGTGATTACATCCCTAGTGTTTCAGCACCACCGTGATTGTCATTGAGTTGTAACAGCTCAATCATATTGGGTTATGCCTTCATGCAATCATTTTTATAGTGGAGATGAAGACTACTGGTTTTCTTAATTGCATACAAGGACAGATTCCTAGTAAATTACACTAAATCCCCCTTCTTTCTTGTGTCTAAACCACCCCCCCCCCCCCCCCAAAAAAAATAATTCTGAATTTCCAGATAGGTATTTTACTTCTAAGTTTATTTACTGTTACATCACAGATTCTGTATCTTTTCCAAAAGAGTCCTGAACCGTCCAAAAATTACAGAATTGCCACTATTCCTGTTATTTTGAGTTCTTTCTTTCTCGCTTTGGTGAGTCCATTGACACCCTATATTAACCACCAAAGTTTTAATGACCCAAAGATAGGGCAAAACGATTGGCACCCAAATATGATGAATCTATCTGAACCCAAGCCAGCCTATAAGCAATTGAGTTAGTAGATTGCATCCTCCAAAAAAGAAGAAGCTTCCTTGATCTTGGAGGAACCTGGCTTACCTAATCAACTGTACGTACCGTCAAGATCCACTCAGAAACTAATGAAGACATCTAATTACCATACTCAAATCTCCCTCAACGACAAACAGAGTTCGGCCATTAGTTGGAAAGTGTGATCTCCATCACCTTTATGACTGTCTTCAACTGACCCTTAACTCTTAGTTCAGCCATCCAAGGGTAAGTTCTTGCTCTTCACCATTTGACAGTTTATGTAGTGTTAGACATCACAAACCTCCCTCTAGGTTAATGTAAACTTCACAATGCCTAGTCATAGTTTTCTCCCCCTTCCTTTTCTTTTTTTTTTTTTTTTTTTTTTTTTTTTTTTTTTTTTTTTTTTTTTTTTTTTTTTTTTTTTTTTTTTTTTTTTTTTTTTTTTTTTTTTTTTTTTTTTTTTTTTTTTTCTCTTTTTTTTTCTTTTTTCCTTTTTTTTTTTTTTTTTTTTGTTTTTTTTTTTTTTTTTTTTTTTTTTTTTTTTTTTTATTTTTTTTATTTTATTTTTTTTTTTTTTTTTTTTTTTTTTTTTTTTTTTTTTTTTTTTTTTTTTTTTTTTTTTTTTTTTTTTTTTTTTTTTTTTTTTTTTTTTTTTTTTTTTTTTTTTTTTTTTTTTTTTTTTTTTTTTTTTTTTTTTTTTTTTTTTTTTTTTTTTTTTTTTTTTTTTTTTTTTTTTTTTTTTTTTTTTTTTTTTTTTTTTTTTTTTTTTTTTTTTTTTTTTTTTTTTTTTTTTTTTTTTTTTTTTTTTTTTTTTTTTTTTTTTTTTTTTTTTTTTTTTTTTTTTTTTTTTTTTTTTTTTTTTTTTTTTTTTTTTTCCTTTCCCCTTTTTTTTTTTTTTTTTTTTTTTTTTTTTTTTTTTTTTTTTTTTTTTTTTTTTTTTTTTTTTTTTTTTTTTTTTTTTTTTTTTTTTTTTTTTTTTTTTTTTTTTTTTTTTTTTTTTTTTTTTTTTTTTTTTTTTTTTTTTTTTTTTTTTTTTTTTTTTTTTTTTTTTTTTTTTTTTTTTTTTTTTTTTTCGTTTGTCCCCCCCCGGCCCCCCCCGGTTTTTTTTTTAAAAAACCTCGTTTTGTTTAAAAAATAAAGAGGCCAGACACAATGGTGCCTAGGTATCACCTAGTCAAGGGTAAAGGTGCCAATGCGAGCACCATATATTACATTTTCAGACCATATTTTTAGTTGATTATAGATTAGGATCTTTAATATTTATATTTTATCTAGTTTATTTATGTATTTTACAGTTCTTCGTATTTCATAGATTCTGTAGTTGGTAAAATATTTATTACATATTTTTGTTCCACAGTCTATGTGTTGAATTATTCAGCCAAAGAGCTTAAGCTATTAGGTGGAGAGGCCCAACTGGCATATTAGGTGGCCATATACTGAGGCCACTAGACACCTTGAGCATCAAGGTCCTTTGCTGCCAAGGAAGCTCATACACACATAATACTAAGTTTCACCAAAGTTTTGCGTATTTTGGCAAAATATTTCAGTTTCAAGCTGGCTTGAGAAGAAATGCATGTCGACTTAATTTACCAAATTTCTACTCCTTTCGGTCATTATTTCAATGGATATTTGACCTCTTTACCCAAGAGCACCTCAAATTTTGGTAAAATCCTTCATTTTGCTTCTTAATCAATGCTTGAAGGTTGATTGTGGAGCATCCACTTCAACATTTGGGTGGATTTGAAGCGTATTTAGCTAAATTTCTACAAATTTCAAAATTTCCACCTATAAGGCTGTTGTTAAGGAAAGGATATAGTACACCACGGTATACACTAGCAACCTAGGCAGCACCTAGGCATCCAGGTGGTTTTCCAACCCTGGGTATGCAAATGTCTTCTGTTCGCATGCCTTATTTTTTATTGATGTCATTTGTAGCATTTTTATTGGGCTGTATAAAGTACTTATATACACCGTCATGCATAGAAAAATGCATATGTATTAAAAAAAAAAAAAAAATGCTCTAATCCCCTCCCTTTTGTATAATTCCTCTTATGGAAGATGTACTCTTACAATGCCTTGGGTCACCTAGTTGACTTGCCTTGTCGCCTAAGCACTCAATCAACCCTCCGAAACCTTGGGTCGCCTAGTCTCCGTGACAACTATGTGCATGGTGTCTTAACGACTCAATATATCCTTGTTGGAAGAGTACAAAAGTATACTAGTGATGCTGTTTGTCAAAGGTGCACTAAGCATATCAGCCACCTCTTCTTCCCTATTTTTTTAAATAAAAATTTGATTGTTATTATCAGCTCTTTCCTATTATATCTACTAAAAATAGCCCCAAGATCCATGAATTCCCCTAACTCCCTATTTGCTATCTCACAGCTGATCTACAAAAATGAAAAAAATCTATCACCATTATCATTTGTTATAATTATTTGTTATCCACTATACTTTATTGTTTGGATCATACACCATTACAAAACCAAAAACATACCGTAGTATCTGTATTAGTATAGAAATGTTAAACTCTTCCTTAGCATCCTAGCTTTTTTTTCCTCTCACACACACACACACACACCGAGTGAGAGTGAGAGACTGACCACATATCTTCAGGCACCAATGGTTGTTCACACAGAAAAGCTTCCAAGCAGGTGTACAAAGACAAAGGTTCAGTACTGGCTTTCTTTGCCATGTTTCCATACTTGAGTACCTCAGGTAAATTATCCAGATAATGGGTATCATACTTCTCTAACTGTTCTTGTGACCAATCAATAAACACTATAATTGGCGATGATGATGAGGAAACTCTAATGGGCTTCTCTTCTCCCGTTGACAGATCAATGCATGAATTATTCTCGTCAACTAGCTGTAGAGGCAGTTTTGAATGCATTGGTAGATAACTGCTGTCATCCTTATCTATCGAATCTGATACCAGGGCATCTGTGCATGCTTCACTGGAACTGACGGCTTGAGATGCATGTGATGCTGCCCCTGGAATGTTGTTTTCAGGAAGATCCGAAGACCTATGACTCTTAACTCTTAGCATGGGAGAGAGTATGGTGTGAACTATTGATTGTACATCACCTCTCGTGATAACATCATCATGTGAGATTGGTGAGACAAGCGGCGTACCATAAGGTTTCCAATCCACAGTAGAGCCCCTGAAATTGAAATTTAAAAGATTACAGATATACTTAAAAATTCTAACAATATAAACTAAAAATAAAATAAGTTTATACCACCCGCAAAGATACAACTGTTTTTCTCCTCAAGGGAAGTATCAGATGGGGTTGTGGACCGCATCAGATGGCAGCTATGCTGCATTCGCAGACTCCATCGATGGAAAATAATGGCTGAGCTACCCAAAATACTGCACAAAATGGATATTTCTTTTGGATGGCCAATAAAAGAACCAAAGAAGTGGAACAATAGACAAGAGGGAAAAAACTCGACTGTCTAGATGGCTAATCAATCATTGTACTTTCTGGGTTATGCCCACCCGGGAGAACCCATTTGATTGGATGGAACTATCCATGTGCATAGGGAATCCATAAGCCAAATTATGCTTACTGTTCTCCACGACGGTGTATCAACTGAAGAAATACCGTGTTCTTCACAAACTTTGGTATCTTATAAGCAGCAAGGTGGTCATCATCTTTTATCGTGGACAATGATATTAAAGAATCTTCCAAGAATCGATGAATCAGATGGCTGCGAATCTGCGAAAGGACAAATTTGAATTTCATTTCAAGTAAAATGTACGCATTAACTCTTTAGTGGAAGGATTAGAGTGATTAACTTAACCAAACCTCAGCAAGCAAAAGCTTCTCACTGCTTTTCAAGGAACAAGCACCACTAATGGCTTGAATCAAGTCCCTGCAACGACCCTGTTTTGGAACATTCACAGTCCATGGAACTGGCAATGCACTCCCGTCACAACTAAAAACTGTGACAGTCATGGTCCGAGTAGCCGTAAATGGAAGTGGCAAAGAAAGATACATGAAGGTATCAAACATCACCGACACTTTTCCACATACGGGGCAAACCAGAGTTGATTTATATTGACCCTGTCAAATTTGGATCAATCAGATATATAAATTGAAGACTAAGTATGGGGATCTGTCGTCAGTAGTAGAAGGCATCCAATATCTAGTAGCCAGTCAAAGAAAAGAATAAAAAAAATTATACATATCAACTGTCCATTATGCAATACTTCACCAGTACTACAAGATCAAAATAACAGAATACAAGGTAGGCACATACTAATGAGGAATTCGTAAGTCATGAAAATAACAGCTGTGGTGAGACCAACTCTTGAATTCCCCATAGAGGTGACAACCATAGTTATCACGGCAACAGAGCAACCTAAGGCGTTTGAGGCCACTTAAGCGCTTAGGCGACAAATTGCCTGCCTAGATGTCACCTAGGCACCACAGTGGTTTTTTTATGTATCCATTATATTTTTTATGACATTGATATAATTATGCTTATACTACATCAAGAATAGACATTTAAGCCAGATGAAGAATCAACATCCACATGAAGGATTAACATTCAAGCTCCTTGGGGCTCTACCTACCCAAAAACCCCAAGAGGATAGCTCAGTTGGCAAAAGACCAACACCTCAAAATGAAGAGGTTGTGAGTTCAAGTCTCCTTGGGGCTCTACCCACCCCAACCACGCCCCCCCCCAAAATAAATAAATAAATAAATAAAATTCATGCCATAACATTTTCAAAAAAAAACAAAGCAATAATACGAAGTTATGAACTCAGAGAGAGGCATACAATGATTCAAATATAATATCCACTATTAGAGAGAGAATAATTAAAAATAGAATAATATGATCTTAAAAAATATATATATATGTTGTCGAGTTCTATGTAACCAACGACATAGCGCTAGTGCTATGTTGTTAGGGGTAATTCTGGTATTTAGTTAGTTATGCTTTTAAGTCTTATTTTCTCGCTATTCTTGTAATCTTGTCCTTTCTTATTTCATTATACATAAAGGTGTGTGAGAAGATCATTAATCTCTCCTATTTTTCTCTTCCATTCTTTTCTACATGGTATCAGAACCTCCCTAATCCTCTCTCTCTCCTCTTCCTTCTTTTTCTTTTTCCTTCTTCTCTTCTCAGCCCTACCGTCACCTCTATTCCTTCCTAAACCCCATCTAGCCTACATACCCTGCAACCAGTTACGGCCAGCCTCCATTCCTTGTCCCAGCCCTTGCCGACACCATAGCAGGTACCGCCAGAACCTGCAACTCAGTATCAACTGTTTTTTTTTCTTGCCCCAGATCTTTCGCCACCTATAACCAGCCTATACCCTGCATCTGTAACCAGCATTTAACCTCACCACCACCTGTAACCAGTTCTTATTCTTTTTCTTTTGGTTGTTGATTAACCACCGACAAACAAGGTTGCCGCCATCCCTCTTCCCTTCTCTCTTCTTTTCGTTTTCCTTTTTGTTTTTTGGTTGTTGATTAGCACCGACAAACAGCAACCCAGTGTGAGGACAAAGATTGAAATCTTTAGAAGTCGCCACCTAGATTAAGGTCTAGGACCTTAAAAATATGAAATCTCACCCCAAGGTAAGACTTCGATTGACTCATGACCCTTAGATTGGATTTCTGGTCCATCAGGGATTGGGTAAGCGTCAGATTATGGTTATGGGAAGGGGTTAGGCACCCAAACCGCCCGATCAAAATCGGTCTCCTATACCTTTCCTATGCTAGACTCTATTTGTTAAACCAAACCAAACCAAGTGGTTTGATATCATTGAACCGAATCTGTATCCATCAGATTTCCTACGTATTACGGATTTATTCCGAAAATCAGGTTCACCATCGTAGTTCAGGTGTGATTAAAGTTTATGGCTGTGATTTATGCTTGTGCATGATTAAGTTTATTGTTCAAGTTGAAATTTATGCTTGAAAGGCTAAGAAAACCCTATGGGTTAGGATCTGGATAGCCCATGTGGACTGATAGATAGTCCTAGTGGATCTAAGAATAACCCTATTTGGGTCAAATATGGATAACCTATCTGGGTTGGAATGTGGATAACCCTATCTGGGTTGAAATGTGGATAAATATCCTAGTGGATCTATGGATAGTCTAAGTGGACTAAGATGTGGATCCGAATTTGGGATTCTCCCAAATGGCCTACGTATTCTAGGGTTTGCCCTAGGAATCAGAATCTGCGTAGTTTGGACTGGATAACCCTATTTGGGTCAAAATGTGGGTAAATATCCTAGTGGACCTATGGATAGTCCGAGTGGACTAAAATTTAGATAACCCTTTTTGGGTTGGAATATGGATAGATATCCTAGTGGATCTATGGATAGTCCGAGTGGATTAAGGTGTGGATAAATATCCTAGTGGATCTATGGATAGTCCGAGTGGACTAAGGTGTGGATCCGAATTTGGGATTCTCCCAAATGGCCTACATATCCTAGGGTTTGCCCTAGGAATCAGAATCCACGTAGTTCAAAATTGGAATAACCCTATTTGGGTCAAAATGGGGCTTGGATTGAAATGGTTGAATATCCTAGTGGATCTATGGGTAGTCCGAGTGGACTAAAGTGTAGATAACCCTATTTGGGTTAAAATATGAGGGATATCCTAGTGGATCTATGGATAGTCCGAGTGGACTAAAATATGGATCCGAATTTGGGTTTCTCCTAAATGGTCTACGTATCCTAGGGTTTGCCCTAGGAATTAGAATCTGCGTAGTTCGGGTTGGATAAAAATGAGTGGATATCCTAGTGGATCTATGGATAGTCCGAGTGGACTAAGGTGTGGATCCGAATTTGGGATTCTCCCAAATAGCCTACGTATCCTAAGGTTTGACCTAGGAATCAGAATCCGCGTAGTTCGAAATGATAACCTATTCTAGGTTAATGATTGAGAACCTATTCTAGGTTTAGGGTTGAGAACCTGTTCTAGGTTTAGGGTTGAGAACCTGTTCTAGGTTTAGGGTTTACCGAGGGACAAAATCATCCTAAATTACCCTTTTCATCCTGAATTCTAATTTTGGAAGGTTTGGCAAAGCATTTTTCTTTCTTTATTAAGGTTTTTATTATTCTCATTATGCCCTTCCCAAGAATATGGGTGCCTAAATGCACGTCCCCACACCTAATATGTTTGCTAGGTGTACAGATATGGCAGTTCGACTAAGGTGTTGCATAAATTAAATTATTGTCAAAATAAATTATTCATCTAAATATGGCATATAAACATTTATGACAAGAAATTCACATATAGTAAGATTGTTAAAAATCTCTCAAATATGGCATGTATTGCAAATAAGGCAAGAGCCTATATGGCATAATCTAATATGCTATCTTCTAAGCATGGCAAGACCTAATATGACCATTTTTAGGGTTTTTTACCCTAATTGCTATTTTCTTTTTATTTTTTAAAGTTTTCTATCCTAATTGCAGTATTCTTTCCATTTTAAAGGTTTTCTACCCTAATTGCTATTTTCTTTCCATTTTTAGGGTTTTCTACCCTAATTGCTGTGTTCTTTCCATTTTTAAGGTTTTCTATCCTAATTGTTATTTTCATTCCATTTTAGGGTTTTCTACCCTAATTGCTATTTTTTTCCCATTTTAGGGTTTTCTACCACAATTGTTGTGTTCTTTCCATTTTAGGGTTTTTTACCCTAATTGCTGTATTCTTTCCATTTTAAGGTTTTCTACCCTAATTGCTGTTTTCTTTCCATTTTTAGGGTTTTCTACCCTAATTGCTGTATCCTTTCCATTTTTAGGGTTTTCCACCGTAATTGCTATTTTCTTTCCATTTTTAGGGTTTTCTACCCTAATTGTTATTTTCTTTCCATTTTAGGGCTTTCTACCCTAATTGCTATTTTCTTTTTCATTTTAGGGTTTTCAACCCTAATTGCTGTATTCTTTTCATTTTTAAGGTTTTCTACCCTAATTGCTATTTTCTTTCCATTTTTAGGGTTTTCTATCCTAATTATTGATCTTTCCAAAAAATTAAATATGATAGGTGAAAGCATTCAAAATATAGTAGTGATAGCATTCCAAATATAGCAATGTGCATCCAAATATGATCAATGGATCAGATTTACTTAAAAAAATATTCATGAATTTAATCCAATCATTCAAATTCAATTAAACCATTCAAAAGGTAATCTAACAGATCAAATCACTCAAAATCATAATCTAACCATTCAGATTAATTTAAATCATTCACAATAAAGATCCAATGGTTCAGATAGCTTAAAAACACCTATGATCAAGATCCAACGGTTAAAAATCATTCAAAACACATATGATCAAGATCCAATGATTAAAATCATTCAAAACACAATCTAACCATTCAAATCCATTTAAAATCAAATCTTAATGAAAATCCAAATCACCCAAAATAATAATCAAACCATTCAGATTCATTTATCATCATCCAATGGCCCCATTTAATCATTCCATCATCAAAATAGATTATCATCCAACCAATCAAATTTAATACCATCATATGGTCCCAAAATCAATGGCCATATTTTATTTCACCCAAATCATGATTAACGGCCACACTTAGTCAAATTAACTTCATTCAAATGGTCAAATCAAAATTCACCCAAAGACCATATTTTAATCCACATGAAAATTCATTTAATGGCCCTCATATGATCAAAATAAAATTATCATATCATCACATGATCAAATAAAAGTATCATCCAACGGCTCATATCACATGATCAAGAAAATCAACATTAACATACCAATGGACCAGATTAAATTTCATGATTAATAGTGCATGATCAAATGGTGGATAACAGGTAGAGATTAAATTAGACAAAATCAGATTCATGGGATCAGTGGGATGAGGGATTCAAATCAAGTGGAATCAGATCAATAGGATTGTTAAGGGTATCTGGTGGGTACTGTAGAGTGAAATGGTAAGTGATGTGCTGATAGTGCAACAAGTGGCTTGTGGGTGATTCGGGTGATGATGTGAGTTGAAACCAAAAGAACAAAAAAAAACTAAGTAGACTTACCTCACCGCCTCTCTCCTTCTCTCCTTCTCTCCTTCTCTGGGTCTCAATCTGAATTTCCTCTTCCTATTCTGTCCGTCCTCCTCTTTTCTGAATCTCTCTCTGGTTTTTCTTCCCTCAAACCCAAAAAAAACGACCTCCTCTTATTCTAGGATCTGCACCTCCTAGTTCACAATCCAAATCTTTTCCTTAGAGAAATCGACTCCCTTCCTTGTTGGGCCTCTTGACACTTAGTCACCTTAGTTTCCCTCTTTAGATTTTTCTCAATTCTCTTTCTTTATTTGAAACCATGACAACCAACTAAACTTTCCCTATTTTTTTTATTTTTTTGGGTTAAATCAACGTACCACCTCTTGCTTTTCTATTATCTTTTCTTTACAAAACAATGACACCTAGCTCATCTCTCTATTTTTTTGCTTTTTTTTTTCTTTCCTCTTTTATTCTCTTGGAGACACCTAGTGCCCATGCAATCTTTTCTTAATTTATTCCCACCTCATGCTTTCCCTTACTATCTCATTGGTCCATGGTTAACACTACGATCTTCCAAATCAAACCGTGGCCAGCATGATATATTATTTGCTTCTTCGTTTAACACCTCCAACCGATCCAACACATTAGGTAAATGTGACACCACCTACTTGCTAAAACAACCACATGCAAATTTCTCTCTTTTCTTAATATCTTATGTTGACACCTAGCCTCTCAAAGATCCCCTCTTGCTTAATGCATTCCCATGGCCAGCATTAACATGCCTTTTTGTTAAAATCCACCGACCACAAAATGGGGTTTTATGCTACCTCACACCACCTTGTATCCCACGGGTAGCATGCATAATATGATAATATATCATACAATATAAAGCAATATACAATATAGTATACGTTATGTAGTATATGATATAGTATATATATGAATATAATACGTTATCATATAATACATATGTAGTAACACTTATTGCACATAAATACATGGGTTGACCCAGTTTGCCTCGGCCTGGTCTAGCTGGATCGGGCTGACATGGATTGTACAGGTTTGGCCAAGCTTGGGTTGAGATTAGTTGACTGGATTGACTGGGTTTCTCTTTTTGTCATTTCATGGGCTATTTCCGTTGTCATTCTGCATGGAATTTTTCGATAGCCTTTATTCCAAATTTTCTACGTTCACTTTGTAGAACACTAAAATGAGGAATATTGGAACTTGAATCATCACATTTGGAAATAAAATGGTCAAATTATGAATTTCTGAAGTTTAAGCAGACCAATTATTGATAATTTGGCTGACCATTATGCATGGGATCCTTCAGAGACTTCTACCCGGGAATTTTTACGTCCACTTTGAAGAGGACTGAAAATAAGGAATATTGACTTTTGAATTATCTGATTCTGATATCAGATGACCAAGATATGATGTCTTGATGTTTGAATGATAATGCATGCATCGTACGATAATTACGTAAATGCCCTTACACTTTCAAACTGAGATATCTTCCTTGTTTGACGTCAGAATTTGATGATTTCGGTCTCATTTCGAAGATAATTTCACGACCTATTCATCTAAGTAGGTAATAGCCTATGACCCTTCTGTGGGGTTCATTAGAGAATCACAAACCTTTGGGTTAAAGGCCGAAAACCCACCATATTGGTTCACTTATGCTGAGGGTGGCAAAAATGGGGTGCTTACACCCAGTTTTTTTTTACCGCCATCGAGCCCAGTCTTCTACCGCCATAGAACCCACCCAACTGCCATCGGTTTTTTACCTTACCACCATCAAACTATAGCCCATCGAACCCAGTCTTCTACCCTGGTTTTTACCGCCATCCATCCATTCCTTTGTTTCTGGTTTTTATTGCCAGAATTTTATAACTCATATTTATACCACCATCCATCGATCCATTCTACCCTAAATCTTTTCCTCTTAATTCCTCCTGTTGAAGAGATGAACTAAACCAGTTCAAACCAGTTTTATTATGCCTTGCCGTGTATCCATTATTAAAGGGTCGTACGTTGAAGAGATCAACCTGATAGCCAACCTCGACTCTTCCATTTAAGTTTGAAGATCGAAAATTGTTGTCTATGTGTCTCTGGTTCCCGTAAGAGTGATACACGGCATCTCAGTTAAAGGTATTTTACATTGTTGAGTATTTATTCTCATGACTGATTACTCTGAAGTTGTTTCCCCTAATATGGAAACCTCCAAGATTAAATTTACCTCTATCCCTCTCAACCCAATTAAGTTAGATGGCACCAACTATTTGATGTGGTCTAAAACAGCATAGATGGCAATATCTACTAGAGGTTTTTTGGATTATATCAATGGTCAGAAAAAAAACACCTGTTTTGACATATGTATTATATGACAAGTGGGCATCTGAAAATTCTATTATGATGGCCTATTTGATTGGTTCAACGGACCCTAAAATTGGTCGAGGGTGTGCTTTGTTACCCAATACTACAAAGATTTGGAAGGCTGCCAAGGAGATTTATTCCCAGGTTGGAAATTACTCCTTGACCTATGACCTCCATGTGAAGATTGCTACTAAGCAACGGGATATTACTGTGTCCTAATATTACTCTGGGCTCCGTAGCCTGTGGCAGGAATTGGACTATTATGACACCTTTACTGCCGCATGTTCGGCCGATGCTACTGCAGTGAAGAGTGTCAAAGACAAACTCAAAGTGTATAATTTTTTGGCTGGACTTAATGTAGAGTTTGATCAAACTCATGCTCACATCCTCAAAAGAGAGCCATTACCATCTTTAGAGCAGGCTTATGCCTTGGTTCAGTTTAAAGATATGCGTCATACATCCATAATGCCTCCTCTTCCAGCAAAAAAGTCAGCTTTCCAGACTATCCAGCCCAATGGTCCTACCTTCTCCAAACCAATTCGGTGTGAACATTGTGGGAAGGACCGACATACTAAAGAGACTAGCTGGAAATTGCATGGTAAACCAACTGATTTTGAAGCCAAAAGGCGTGAAAATGGAATACAGAGAACCAAGAACTTCAGAGCACCACAGGCCAATCAGACAAAAACTTGCACTCCTATTGGCACTTTACTCACACTATCAACAAAGAACTTCAGGCTCTCAAGAATCTCTTAAGACCATCCGCTCTCCACCAGCATCTGCCACTCCAGGTTTTTACTTTGTATAATCAGGTATTCCTCATAATGGTATGTGTGCCTCTTCTGTCTCTAGCCCATGGGTTATGGACACTGGAGCGACCAACCACATGACTAGTTCAGGAAATTCGTTCTTTCAGTACTATCCAAGGAATCAAATATTGGCACGATACGTATCGGTATAGACAATAGTCGATACGATACAAGCCAATTCGTATCTAAGTTTTTAAAAAAGTATGGTAACGTAGTGTATCGAGCGTATCAAGCCGTATCAGTTCGATACATATCGATACACTTAATACACTACAGTCTGTATCAATACATTTTTATTTAGGATTTAATAAAAAATGACAAACGGTATCCATGTATACAGCCTGATACACGTATTGTTTAAAGGAAAAAAAAAAGAAAAAACAAAGTCGGCCAAGAAGGAAGAAGAAAGAGGGAGAAGAAGAAAAAGGAGGAGAAGCAAACAGCAGCAATGGCCACAGTCGCTGCCACCACCAAAAGAGGGGAAGAAAAAGAAGCGAACAGCAACAGTGGCCACCACCACTGCCACTGCCAGAAGAGGAGAAGAAGAAGTAGCAGTGGCCACCGCCGCCGCCGCCGCCAAAAGAGAGGAAAAAGAAGGAAAAAAAAAAGTACTAACCTGTGCCGCACAATCTTCATCCTCAGCCATCGGCTCCACCGAAGTACTAACCTTGCTTCCTCCTCTTTTTTTTTCTTTTTTTTTGGGTCGAGTTTCCTTCTCGTTGAGTCCGGCAGAAGAAGAGCCTTCATGAAACAGATGAATTTCTTTCTTCCGTTGATGCTGATATTTATATATAGAATGATATGGTGTATCCTCATGTAACATAATAGTGTATACAATTCAATAAAAATTATGAAAAAAATCAAATATATATATATATATATATATATATATATATATATATATATATATATATATATATATATACTTGATTGATGTATTGTGAAAAAATCTACACCACCTAATGAAAAAAAAAAGTATAAATTATATAAAGAAAAATAAGGCATGCAAACACACTCAACTATTCTATACTTGACAGTGTATTTAAAAAAATCTACATCACCCAATGAAAAAAAAAAGTATAAATTATATAAAGAAAAATTAGGCATACAAACACACTCACCCTTACAAGGTTGAAACACCAAATAAGCACTAAAGACTCGAAACATAACCCTGAACTCGGCCTTGCACTAAACTTAATGTAAAAAAAAAAAAACATTTTTCTTTTTAATATTGCTTATTTATAGTAGTTTTATGCTTTAAATTGTATTTTATATATTTCCTAATCATTTTTATGAGCATCTTGCCCCGTATTCATGCGTATCTGTGCGTATCCACAGTATCCACGATACGATACAATACGTCTCTTAATTTCAGTTGACTGATACGATACCGATACACAATACTTAATTCCTTGGTACTATCCCTCTTCTAGGAAGGATACTGTCCGAGTAGCAGATGGGTCTCTTTCTACTATTTTTGGAAAGGGCTCCATTCGCTGCTCTCCTACTCTTACTTTACAGTCAGTTCTTCATGTACCTAGTTTTTCTATGAATTTGCTTTCTATTAGTAGCCTAACTAAATCTCTTAACTGTAAGGTAACCTTTTTCCCTTCCTTGTGTCTAATTCAGGATCTGGAGAGCAGGAAGATGATTGTACATGATAGATTGCATGGTGGTCTCTACTTGCTTGCAGATGGTCCTTCAGTATCCCCTCCTTTGCACCCACTTACTACACATCATCTCTATTCAGCTGTGAGCACATTACAATAGTGGCATCGCCGTCTTGGTCACCCTTCTCCAACTATTTTATCCTAGCTGTTTCCTTCCCTTTCCAAGCAGTACAATAAAAATGAGTTATTATGCGAACCATGTATTCTTGCTAAGCAGGCTCGTATAACTTATTTACCTACATTTAATAAAAGCAATAGTATGTTTGATTTGGTTCATTCTGATGTCTGGGGTCCCGTAAGGACAACCTCTATATCTGGCTATAAATGGTTTATCACTTTTATTGATTGTCACACTCGGACTACTTGGACATATCTTATGCACCACAAAAGTAGAGTTTTTGAGTGTTTTTGCCAAATTCATAAAATGATACAGACTCAATTTTAGACCCAAATAAAAGTACTTCATAGTGACAATGGACGCGAGTATCTTGATGGGCATTTACAGCGATATCTCTCAGATCATGGGATTCTACATCAGACGAGTTGTGTCGATATACCAGCCCAAAATGGGGTTGCAGAAAGAAAGAATTGCCATCTCCTTAAAACAACCAAGGCCCTTATATTTGAAGGTCATGTACAAGCGAAATTTTGGAGTGATGCGGTTCTTATAGCAACCTCTCTCATCAACAGGTTGCCATCGAGAGTACTCAACAACAAGGCTCCTTTGGATCTATTACTTGGCAATCATTCCTTTGCTCTTTCACCAAAGGTGTTTGGTTGTGTATGTTATGATCGCAACCACCATTCTTCTGGAAAGCTTGATCCACGGGGGGTTCTTGTATTTTCCTTGGTTACCCTGCTACACAAAAAGGATAGGCTACCATCCACCACCTCATCAAACTTTTGTTACCAAGGTTGTTCTCTTCCATGAAGACATGATGTATTATCAGTCCCATCTTTAGGGGGAGATAGATTCAGTTGAAAATACGCCTTTGATTATACCAATGGAGGTAGAAACAGAAAGAGTCCAAGTAAGAAGAACTATGGAACCAGATCCATAGATACCGACTTCACCTACACCACAGATGCCTATACCGCCTACACCACAGATACCTATACCGCCTTTTACACCTTCTACACCCATTCCCATGTCCGTTGCCAGTCCAAATGCTACTGAGCCTCTGCAAGTTTATAGCCGCGCCAGAAGCAAGCAAGGAAAAACTACTACCATCAACGCAACTTCACATGTCACTTCGTCAGCCCAAGATTCAGAGACTGAACAAACTCTTGGTAAGAACATTCCTCTCTATGATTCTAATTCTAATCTCTCTATTGCTGTTCGTAAAGGTACTAGGGCTTGCACCTTCATCCAATCTCTAATTTTGTTTCGTGATTCTCTATCTCCTTCTTTCCAGGCATTTGTGTCTTCTCTTTCCTCTTTAACTATCCTCAAAAATGGAAGCATGCAATTTTAGAAGAGTGATGGAAAACTACAATGATGGAAGAAATGAGAACCTTGAAGAAGAACAATAATTGGGACCTTGTTTCTCTCCCACCAGGTAAGAAACCAATAGGGTGCAAATGAGTTTTTACAGTCAATCAGAACAATGATGGCACAGTGGATCGGCATAAAGCAAGGCTAGTAGCTCGTGGCTTCACACAAACATATGGTATTGATTACCAAAAAACTTTTGCACCAATGGCTAAAATGACAACAGTAAGATTTCTCTTGGCATGTGCTGTCCACCACAATTGGGATCTGCAACAGCTTGATGTAAAGAATGTCTTCCTCAATGGTGAACTTAAAGTGGAAATGTATACGGACTGTCCACCGGGGTTTACAGATGCAAACACCCATGGGAGGGTATGTAGATTGAAGCGCTCACTTTATGGACTCAAGCAGTCCCCTAGAGTGTGGTTTGGCAAACAACATAAGGCTATGATAGCCTATGGCTATGCACAGAGTAATGTTGACTATACATTGTTTATCAAGCATCATCTAGAAACTTTACTGCTCTTCTGGTATATGTGGAGGATATTATTGTCACTAGAAATAGTGACGAGGAGATAAAGAAACTCAAGCAGTTTCTCGGGGAAGAGTTTGAAATTAAAGATCTGGGAAAGCTTAAATACTTCCTTGGGATTAAAGTTGCTCGTTTTGCAAAAGGCATCTTTCTCTCTCAAAGGACTCTCAAAGGAAGTACATCCTTGATCTTCTATCAGAGACAAGTCTGCTAGGCTGCAAACCGTGTGCTACCCACTGGATGCAACTACCCAGCTGAAGGAAAAAGAAAGAACACCAACAGATAAAGGAAGATATCAAAGGTTGCCGTTTATGCACGATCTCTATTCTATGCATTTGGAGGATGTCTATAGGATTCTTCATTACCTAAAGGCAGATCCAAGAAAAGGAATCTTACTCTCACCATAGGATGATTTTAAAGTGGAAGCTTATACTGATGCTGACTGGGCAGGCAGTCTGGACCGAAAATCTATTTCTGGTTACTGTACCTTTATGGGAGGAATGTTAGTCACTTGGCACAATAAGAAGCAAAACGTCGTGGCACGTTCCAGTGCAAAAGCAGAATTTAGAGTGATGGCTCAAGACATATGTGAACTTCTATGGTTGAAAGGTCTACTCAGTGACTCGAAAGTGGATTGTTCTTAGCCCATGATTCTCTCTTGTGATAATTAATCCGCCTTCGGCATTGCCAACGATCCAGTTCATCATGATCAGACTAAGCATGTTAAAATAGATCGTCATTTTATCAAAGAAAAGCTAAAGAGTAGTCCGATTCAGATTGCACATGTCAGATCAGAGGACCAGCTAGCCGATATTTTCACAAAAAGCTTACCTGTAAAGTCGTTTCACATAATTTTGTCCAAGTTGGGAATACATGATATCTATGCACCAACTTGAGGGGGAGTATGGTCAAGTTCTATGTAACTAACCACATAGCGCTAGTGGCTATGTCATTAGGGGAAATTCTGGTATTTAGTTAGTTATGCTTTTAAGTCCTACTTTCTCTTATTAGTGTAAGGGCTATTCTTGTAATCTTGTCCTTTCTTATTTCATTATAAATAAAGGAGCACGGGAGAGGATCATTAATCTCTCCTATTTTTCTCATAAAGGTGTATGGGAGAGGATCATTAATTTCTCCTATTTTTCTCCTCTATTCTTTTCTATAAATATATATATATATATATATATATATATATATAAAGGCGTCCCAGTGCACGAAGCTCCCGCTATTGCAGGATCTGCGGAGGGGTAGAATGTACGCAGGCTAACCCCCGTAATGCAAAGAGGTTATTTCTGTTATATATATATATATATATATATATATATATATATGGGTTAAGATCATCTCAACCAGGTTAAGCTGCTCTTATAAGAAAACAAATCCCTCTAGACCCATTGAGCTATATTTCACAATCCCCAGGATGATAGTGTATGTATACCTGAGGTTGGGAGGTTGTACCTATGGACACAAACAAACAAATATGTAATTACATGCCATTAAGGCTCACGCCTTGCCCTTTTCAGAGGTGGAATCATGGTTCAAAATCTCGGCGAGATCTCGAGAATCTCAAAGTTCTCGAACAGGTTGAGACGAGATCTCAAGATTCTCGACCAATTCGACCATTTCTTGACATTTTTTACCATTTCTGGACATTTTTGGTCTCCACATAATGTATGAATTATGATTATATGGTCTACATGACTACTTTGGGTTTATTGACTATGACAATTAACTAATTAAGTGTTATTATGTTTATTCTTCTCCTAAAATATAATTTTACTGGCTCATTTGGCCTTCTTTGATCTTCTACAAGTATAACATTATGTAGAATAGCCAATATTACACTCGGTTTACATTTGACCTTCAGATTGACATTGTCAAATATGGGTGTAAATGCAAACAACCACCATGTGTGATTTTTTTCCAATTTTATGCTTAAATGTGATTAAGTATGCTAAAAGAGTGAATCATTGGAGTATTAGGCCTTAAAACGACCATTTGAGCCCCGATAAACTTTTTAAGCCCTCGTGGCTTTTTTACAGTGGAGATCTTGGTTTCTCAAGGGGTCAAGACACCCTCTAGACTCGTGATTTTGAACCTTGGGAGGAATGCATCACATCATGTCATAGTGCCTGGAACTATCCATAAAGCAAGTCAAAGGTAAACAAAGGTAAATGACAGAAAGGATACATCAAACTGGGGTCAACTATGGAAAAGAAAAAAAAAGGGGGGGATCTAACAAATATGCAAGAGAAATACATTTGTGGCCAAATATGTTAATAAGATGAAGATAACACATATGATAAGCTTATGCAAGGTGTTTTATAAATCGTAGTTAAAAAATATGGATGTGCAAGCTTTCATCATATTATTAACATTTTCATCCACATAACAAAAAATCATCTGACAATGCCAAAATTTTACATCAGTAGAAGCATGCTCTCAAGGTGGCTAGCCACATGGCCAGCCTGACCAAGATTACACTGAAAATTGATCAAATTAACATTACTTTCTTTTTTCTTTTTGAATAACTACAAATTAAACCAAATAACTTCAAAACTATATTTTGCAATGTAGGTCCTCAATCAGGATAGAGGATTCGGATAGGTGTGGACTAAAATCTTTAGCCAAACTGTAACACAAAGTTTCAAAATCTGTTCCTCATCGACCAACTATGATGCATGGTGCAGAATGTTGGACCACTGTTCGAGGTTTCGGTCGAAACTTCAACTCGGTTTCGAGCCTGGGCGAGACGAAACCCAAGCTCGAAACTGTTTAGTGCATGGTTTCGAACCGAAACCACTGGGTTTGACCATGTTTCGACCCATATGTTGCTAGACCAACCCCTTTTAGTGTCGAAACCTACTCGAAATCAGTAGGTTTCCATTCTACTTTCTTATTTTTTCCCCCTTTTGCTCTCCAACCTCATTTCTCTCAATTTTTTCTTCCTAAAACTTCATTTCTTCAAAGGATCTCAACTTTTGTCAAGATTATTCAAGGTTCTTCATCTCTCAACTCATCTCTCTCTCTTCAAGGTAAGTCATTCTCTCTATTTTGTGTATTTTTGAATGAAATGGTATGCAAACATCATGGATGGCTTCCAATTTTTTATATGTTTGATTCTAACACCCAATCTATGAATCCATGGAAGTAGTTTTTTTTTTTTTTTGACAAATAATTTATTTATTAGATTTTCTGTTTGAAAAAAAAGATTTTCCTACAACTATTTTTTGAAAAAATTATGTCTTACACATGTTGTATGGCATTGAATTAAATATATGTTAAACAAAATAGGGTGATCTACATTTTGTATGGAGTATAATTTTTGGATATTGATAAAATAATTAATTAAATTGAAAATAAATATAAATAAATGATAAAATATTTCTGTTTTCACTTCGAAAATCTTGATAAATAAAATTATTTTTAAAAGTATTGCTATTTTATGGTGGGTTGCTGTTTTATGTAATAAAAGTAATGTGAACTAATTCTTTATGTTGATTTAAGGGCATTTTAATTACTGAAAAATTAATAAAATATTTTTAACTTATGGAAAAAATATAAATGCGCTAAAAATTATAATATGTTGCTGTTTTATGTAATAATGCAATGTAAAAATGATAAACCTATGCTGTTTTTTTACTTTAAGGTGTATTATTTAGTTATAAGATATTATTTATGTAATAAAGTGTTGTTAGAAATGAAAATATAGTTTGTTTCAATTGTAGTAATTGTTGTCTTTTTGTTTCAACAGTATAAATGTTTGAAATGGCTGATGCACCAACTGCAAGTGGCGAGATTGCATGGAGGCATGGGATACCACTGACTGCCAATAAGAAACAGTCACAATATAATTATTGTGGCAAGCAGATAAAAGGAGATGGTGTCACTAGATTGAAGTGGCATCTTGCTGGTGATAACAAGGATGTTATGGGTTGCCCCAACGTACCAAGTGAAGTGAAGAAGGTTATGGCAAGCTTAATGAAGAGTGATGTTGATACAAGAAATAAAAAGAAGGCAGATAAACAGGAGTTTGAGGAGACTTGTCTGGAGGGCAATCTAGGGGTTAATAAAGATGATATTAGCCTTGACAGTGATGAGGTAGACCAAGAAATGACAGAGGCAAAGGTGAGACAGCTGAAGAGAGCGAAGATAGCAAGTATAAAGCAAAGAGAGATAGATCGACAAATACAGTTTGAGAGGACTAGAGAAGCTGGGCTATCTAGAGAGGCAGCAGCAGAGGATGAGGGGAGGAGGCCGAGGCTGAAAAGTAGGGGTGCCCCTGAGATACCTTTTAGGAGGCCTCAGAGTGTTAGGACTCCAGCTACTGCACAGGCACCACCACCTTTTTGTGACCTAGATCTTGAGGTCCTGAGGGCGGATCCTGATCTATTTGTTAGACAGGATAATAAACAAAAAAATTTGCCTCATTTTTGGACTGATGTCAAGACAAGAGTAGGAGACAAAATCTCCAAGTGGATGATGTACCATGGCATTGCAGCAAATACTACCACAGGACCTCACTATCAGAATATGTTGGATGAAATAGGTAGGGCAGGTCCAAGAGTTAAAGGGCCTACAGCTTGGGAGTTGTACAACACCTACCTACCCAGACATAAAAAAGAAATGAAACAATATGTGGATTCTTTGAAGACACAATGGGAAAGATATGGGGTGACTGTGATGTGTGATGTGTGATGGGTGGACCGGACCCACCAAAAAATCTCTCATCAACTTTTTAGTGAATTGTGATGGTAGAACAGCATTTCTGAAGTCTGTTGATGCATCCTATCATATCAAGGATTCCAAGTACATTTATGGTCTCTTGAAGAAAGTGGTGAAAGAAGTGGGGATAAATCATGTGGTATAAGTGGTCACTGATAATGGTAGTAACTTCAAAAAACAGGGGAAAGGTTGATGAATAATAAAAAATATCGACTTTTTTGGACACCATGTGCAGCCCCCTGTATTGATTTGATGCTGAAGGACATGGGAGAAATAAAACTGGTGAAAGAGACTGTAGTAAATGCAAGGCAAGTAACTACTTTCATTTATAACCATGGATATGCCTTAGAGATGATGAGAACCAAGTGTGGTGGAGACTTGGTGAGGCCAGGGTTAACGCGTTTTGCAACAAACTACATTGCCCTCAAGAGTTTTGACATGAAGAAGTCTAATTTGAGATCAATGTTTGCTTCAGAGGAGTGGTTTGAGTGGCCTCAGTCTAGTTTTTGAGCTGGTAGAACAACACAAGCAACCATATCCAGTGATAAATTTTGGGATAATGTCAAAAAAATTGTAGCGATATTAGATCCCATTGTGAAAGTGCTGAGAATGGTTGATGGACAAAGGAAGGTCACCTTACCATACTTGTGGGCTGCCATAGATATGATGAAGATGCAAGTAGAGGAAGCTTACAGACGCGGAAACTCAAAATATATTGCCATCATCAAAGATCGTTGGGAGCGACAGCTCAAGCACCCACTACACAAGGCTGGTGAGTCTTTACTTGATGAACTTCAGTTTCTCAACTAATTAAAATTACATCAGCTTGCATTGACGTAATTATAATATTTGTCAATTTTAGCATATTATCTGAATCCTAAGTATCAATACAAAGACAACTTGAGAATGCGTCAAGAATTGATAGATGCAGTACAAGAAGTGGTTGCCAAGCTTGAGCCAAACGCAAGAGCACAGTCTATTGTTTTGCAAGAAGTAAGATTTTTACTTACTTTATTGTCAACATAATTTATAAGAATTTTATTTTTACTAAGACTATTACCCATCAAAATTGGTTCAGCTCAAAAGCTTTAGAGATGCCACTAGGAGTTTTGGTAGGGCGGCGGCTGAATCTGGTCGACAATCAACACCCCCTGGTACGTATAATTACTTTATGGATGCCAATATGCCATTATGGGTTTTTTCATCATTTAATATTTGTTTCCTATGCTATTTTGCAGCTAAATGGTGGGTCCTATACGGATCGGAGTCACCCAACCTTTGTGCAATAGCAGTGAAGGTGTCGCCACGGGATGTAAACGAAACTGGAGCACATTTTCGCTTATACATACTAGCGACGAAACCGGTCGGGTGCAAAAAGGCTTGAGGACTTGGTGTATGTGCACTATAATTTGAGACTGAAAGAAGAGCACATACGGTTAAGCAGAGACAAAGATGCTAAAACCCCCATTGAGCTGAGTGAGATCTTTGAATTGGAGGGAGAGGAAGTTGATCCTTTGAACGAGTGGGTTACAGATCGTGGTGAGCCTCAATTAGATGAGGCTAGTGATCGATCAAGTCGTCTTATTGCTGGAGCCTTGGAGGCTGATGTGGGAGAGTTTATGGCTACTGAGGGTAAAATCCATGCACAGGCAAGATGTCCATTTCAGACTGCTGATAGTGATGAGACTGAGACTGATTCGCCGGTTTCTTCTGGAGAAACGCAGTCACCTTCTGCCATCCAGGGTGGTAGTGGTACTAGTGGACCTAGTGGTACTGGGGATAATGATGATGATGGTGGTGGTGATGACAGATATGCTGCCTTACGCAATGAGCCCGATCAGTATGACCAACCATAGCAGCTAGATCCATTGCTTTCTCCCTTGAGATTCACAGGGGAGACTCAGTATGATCATGGTAAACAGGATACTGACCACGGAGACCGGCCTAGTGGTAGTAGTAGAGGGTACACTAGAGGATCACGCCAGCGGTTCATGCCACAGGAGGAGATGGATGAAACAGATCCCATGGATATATCGACCATGTCTGGCAGTATGACAGAGATGCATTTAGGGGAGAGTTCTCAGACTGGAGGGACTGGGCATTGGTGTGCACCAGAATTCATGATCACACGGACCTCGAGCCCAGCAATTCCTGAAGAGAGTGGCGGCGAGAGTATCGGTTCGACGACACATGGTGGATTTGGATGGTCTACTGCTAGTGGGGTTAGAGGGGTTGGGTATGGGGGTTATTCTAGTTCCTACCCCAGCAATCAATTTAGAGATGACTCAACCTCAGGTGTTAGCAGTGGCACTATTGGATCATCGTTCGTCGACTCCATATTTCAGTATGTTCCTCCTCCGACGTTCATGCCTACTCCTGCTCCACCCACACACACACTCGATCAGCCTTACCCTCAACAAGGGTACTTATATTATGTTGATGACTCTATCTACTCGTGGGTTGTTAGAGACTATCAGAACAATTGGAGTGATACCATGTCCTGGGATACATATGTGCTGCAATCTGAGGAGCGTTATCGCCACCATCAGTGGTATGTTGCACGTGGTTTAAATGTACCACAAAGCTCCACATGGAACTAACTGGTGAGATTTCTAATTTCTAAGTTCAATCATCAATGTATTAATTTTTAATGAATATTGTTAATTAGTGGCTTAGTAGTTAGTAGCTTAGTACATTACTACATTGTGACATTTGTGTAATATTTCAGCATACACTACCAAACATTGGTCCACACCACATGTAGCTATTTTCTATGTCTTTTTTGTAAACTAACATTAGAATAGGTGTAAAATGGTTTAAATAGGGTACACAAAAAAAATCAGACCAAAAAAAACATTTTTAAGCCTCGAAACCATGGAGTCAATAAAACTGGTAGAAAATACCAGGTTTCGGCCTGGTTTCGGTGGTTTCGCCGAGTTGTGCTGGTTTCGAGCCTGACCGAAACAAGTCTCGAAACCGGCACCTTGATCCTTGTGTTGGACAATTAGTAGCATCATATAGATAAACTCAGTGCAACTAAGACGAGGATGTTGAGGGGATTTGTGGCAAAACTAGAAAGGATAAAGTAAGGAATGGTCATATTAGAGCTGAGTTGGGAGTAGCTCTGATACATGATAACCTACGAGAAATTCGTTTGAGGTGGCATGGCCATGTTCAACAGAGGCCTTTAGATGCTCTAATACAGAGGAGTGATTTGATTTAAATGAAGGAACTAAAGAGCCAAGGGCAAACCTAAAATGACTCTGTGAAAGGTGGTGAGGACAGACATGCATAGCTTAGGCCTTGTATCAAGTACGACATTGAATAGAGTTGATTGAAGGGTAAGGATCCATGTAGCCAACCTCATTTAGCTAGGATAAGGGTTTGTTGTTGATGCCAACAGAACAACCACCCCCCCCCCACCCCAAAAAAAATAATAATAATAAATAAAAGAAGGAAAACATTACTTAGAAGTTAGAATAAGACTTTACGTAGTTCCAACAGCATGTATTCCTATGCTATATTCTTATGCCTACATACCTGTACAGATATATGCATCTCAAGATGTGTTAATGAATTCGTGGACATTAGTGGAAGTCAAGAGATTAAGTTTGTATAAGTGTTTAATTGTAAGAGAATCTTAATAATTAGGACAAGCTTATGTGAATTGAGTAGCAGAATATTAATAATATGCATCGAATACCATATCAAACAAAGGCATTGAGTGCAATATATCCAAGGAAGAGAATGCATGCTTAGTAATTCCCTTTCACTAGTTTCTTATACAATGAGACAACCAAGAAGTATCTTCTCCAATTTGCCCTTGGGTCGTTTCTCTCTCTCTCCAAGAAGAATGATTTCAATCAGATATGAACGTTTCCTTTGAGTTCCAAGCACATGTATGCATTTAACTAACTTCAAATGCTGAGGCATCATGATCTGGTCACAAGTTTACAAAAGTAAACTACTTGAAAAAATTGCACATTTTGCAGCAACTCCAGAATGCAGAATCTAAACCATGTAGTAGCGCTGGTCCATTAAGTGATTAACAAGTACAGCTAATGCATGTTAATTTATGAAATATGAACCAGGTCATCCTTTCAAATTGTGAATAATCAAAAGAGTTGGTGTTAGTCTGCAGAAAAAATTTTAGTGTAAAACATAAATATCTTAAAACATTCTCAACTAACAATGTAATTATAGCAACCCAATAAACAGGATATTCTGAGGTAAAATCAAACAGGACAAACAATCTTTTTTCCTTGATAATTTGACATATTAGACAAAGTAATATATGATATACACTCACTTGGCACACATCAACAATTATAGAGTCATTTCGAGCAATGTGATCTGCCCAGTACTCATCAGCAACTTCTTCATCAGGCCGGTCATCTGCATCTCTATACTTTGTATAAGGTCTTTGTTTGACACGATTCAGATCTTCATGAAGCCCATCTAACAGAAATGCCAACAGTTCCTAAGAACATAGGTTACGAGATATCAAGGAATAAATAACTGTATAAAATATATATAAAGAGTTAGAAAGCACATTAAGATGTGGCACTCAAACCTGAGAATCATGTTGGTTATATCCACTGAATTGGGGTGCAAAACGAGCAAGCTTTGCTTTAAATGGCCGAGGAGCAATTGGCGTGCGTCCTGGAGCCCATAGTTTTCTAAGCAATTCGCCAAATGCTAAAGCTAGTTCCCCCTACAACTTATCAATTATAGTCAGTAGAATTACAATAATATTTATCAAGGTGACAAGGCAACCCTAGGCGTTGGAGGCCGTCCTAGCCGCCTAGGTGACCAAGGAGTTCCGATTTTTTTTTTTTTGCCTAAAATATCATGCTATATTTATGTTTATATATTATATGCAATATGCTACATCAAGAATTAACATTTAAGGCATAACCTAATATGAGAAAATAAACAAGGAATTATTAAAATATAGAATGTAAGAACTAAAAAAATAATAAATAAATAAATAAAAAAGAGCACAAAGCAGTAAACTAAGAACATAATAGCATATAAAATAAGAAACAAGAGTGCAAGCCTATAATGCACGTAAAGAACTAAAGATGTAAATTACTCAATAAATATTATATTGTTGTTACCTCCATGATGCTAAAATAAGTGTATAGACTATGCGAGACAATGAGACAAATTTATTGTGGCAACGATAAACAGCCAATAATAAAACTCTAGTATCTGATTTACTTATAGTCATATATAACAGAAAAAGAAAGAAAGTTCCCTAATCAAACTCTAAATGATGCAAGAGTTTCAGACAAACTCCAATGACCAATCCAACCTACCGACAGCCAACAAGAATAAAATTAAATAACAAATACCAATTGAATCATGCCCTGATTGAAATCTAAAATGTAAAAGAAACTTACAAACAACTGGGATATACAGAGAAGCATGCAAATAGAGTTGCATCAATAACCTCTGGACTCAGATCACCAACAAAAATATATTGAAGTGCCCTGATTATCAAGAAGAAACAAGTAAAGACCAGTTCAATAAGGCAGAAGGGGTGAAAGGGGCAGTGTATAAGAAGTGAAATTAATAGGTGGAAGAAGAAGACCAGGAAGAAGAAGTAGATGAATAAAAAAAAAAATTAATAGCGCAAAGAATAAGAATCAGTGAAAAAAAACGTAGAAGATGTGGAGAATGAAAGAAGAAGAAGAAGAGGAAGAGGAAGAAGAAGACGAGGAAGAAGAAGGGAGGAGGAAGAAGAAGAATTGAAGACAGAAGAAGACGAAGAAGATGAATAAAAAATTAATAGCGCAGAAAATGAGAATCAGGGGAAAAAACGCAGAGATGCAGAGTGGAAGAAGAAGAAGAAAACCAGGAAGAAGGAGGAGGAGGAAGAAGTGGTGAAGACAGAAGAAGCAGAAGAAGAAGATGAATAAAAAAAAATTAATAACACAGAGAATAAAGATTCGGGGAAAAAAACCATAGCAGAGCTACAGAGTGGAAGAAAAAGAATCAATAGAAGAAGAAGTGAAACAGAGGAGGAAGAAGAAGAAGACAGAAGACCAGAAAATGACGCAAAGTGGAAGAGAAGGAGGAGGAGGAGCAAAGAAGAGGAAGAAGAATAGAAGATGAATCGGAAAAAAAAAATCGTATTTTAGCAGAGGAAGAAGAAGACAACCATGAAGGGGGGGAACAGAGAGGATGAAGAAGAAGAAGTAAAGAAAGAAAAAAATTACTATCATACCTGAGCTAACCACCGGAACAGAAGAGGGAGATGAGCAAGCTTGTTGCTCGCTGCTTGAACTTGCAGCCCTAATCGAAACGAAGGAGGGATTCTAAATTTTTAATTTCTTTCAACTATTTTCCCTCATATACATGTTGATTCCATGCATCATATATGAAGTATTATTATATACAAAATCAATTGAAAAGTTAGTTCTAGAATCAAATAATTAAAAAATACAAATACTAAATATATTATTTATTTATACATTCAACTAGGCAACCGTCCAGGCCTACAGGGCGTCCAAGGTGCCCTAGTCAACACCCAAAAACCCAAGGCGATCGCCTATGTAACATCCCACTAGGTGCCTTATCACCTAGCCTTTGTTTTCAAGCCCGAACACCTAGGCGACTCCTTGACAACTATGATTACAATACAGATCCACTATGTCATTTTCTATTAACTAGGGGCATGAGATCTCAACAGAACAAAATAAAAACTTAGAAAGAATATTTGTGCCTATGCGAAATATTCAATGGTAGATTGTTGGTGAGTTGATGTGTTACCCTATTATCAGCATTAAAAGGTCTTAAAGAGCTTGAGAAGGTGAATTTCATTGGCAATGAGGGCATAATCATCTAAGGAATTTGATGGCAAAGGGGTTAAGACATCTCAAATTAACAAGCCCTCTTTACTACAGGATCTTAATTCAGTCCAATACAAAATTCTGCAGAGAAAAGTAATAGGAATAATTACTTATCTTGAAATCTATCCGTCAGAAACTGATGAAACTTGGGTTGAATGGTCTTTATAACAATTATGAACAACCCTCCAAAGATGAAGAAGATCGGAACAAAACTGAGGAAGTTATGGGGCCCACAAATAGGCTGGACCTGGTAGCGCCTGGCTCTGGACTGCTCCACTGCAATTGTGTGATTTGATTTTAATTCAGCCAAAGAAATTGATGAGGCTTCTAGAAACAGTATCGCCAACCAAGGGATAGCAGATCTAGATCAAAGAAAACATAGGAATTGCAAGGAAAAGAAGAACAAGAGGTTGAGTCTCACAACCAGGTGAGGCTCAACCAGAAATTAATTGATTCTCAATTTTTCAGGAAAAGCTCTAACAACTACCGCTAGCTTCTACTCCTCTTATTATAATGAGAATCCTTACAATTAAAATAGGAAAGAGAGAAAACTACTAAAAACTAAACCTCCTTATAACATAGGAAGGTTTTAATACAATGGAAGAAAACTTTCTAAATCTGAAAATAGGAAAGTAAATACTTGGTCTCCACGTAATTGAAACCTACTATCAATCTATCCTAAATATTAGGAAACAAACTAAACAATGAAATTAGGAAACTAACTTTTAGGAAAGAAATAACAAAAGAGTGAAAAAAATCTGCTGTTGGTACTGTTCACGTGAACAGTACCATGTGAACAGTGTTGACCATGTAGGCTGGTTGCCTTCTTGGACTGCATCACACCCATATTAATGACTATGGAAGTACATGGTGGTTTTTCCAGAGTTGCAATTGCAACTCATTTACCCCCAACACACTTATTTCTACTGTTTGCATTTATTCTACTTTTTAAATCAACATTTCATTAAGAACAAAACCAGAACATGTCATTTTGAAGCTACTACAACTAGTAACATGTCCCTACTGAATAATGTCAACACAGTGTTTTCAAATGCTAAATGTGAAGCAATGTGCTCCACTTGCCTAAAAAACAAGGCATAAGCCACATGACATGAAGTGAAAGGCATAAAAAAACCCAATGGTCATATAAATAATAACAAAAATGGAAAAATAATACCTTCGGAAATACTTTCTTTTAGAGGAATTGCATGATCATTAGATTCTTGGAATGCTATTTTAGACAATTTTAAAACTGAAAATATAAAGGAAATAAAATTTTAAGCTTTAATATTGTGGCAGAAACATTATTTGCGGCTATGAAGGACAAAAACCCCTCTTACATACCTCAATGCCAGGCATGTGCATAGTGTTTCTCTCATCTTTCAGATGAGAACCTCAATTTAAGCCTGACATGCCATTTGAAAACTGTGCCAAAGAACTTAAAACTGAATGAATTTCTTATCTAAGAAAAACATAGAAATCCCCTGGTCTAGTCTTGAACAATGGCCAACTTCCCAATAATGACCTCTGAACTTGTTTGATAAAACCGAATCATACTAAAGTCTTTTTAAATCAGGAGCATAACCATCACCATTGGATATGGCTTGATCATTTATTTTGGACCTTTGACTTGTATTTTCTATCTTGGTTGTATAGCAATAACAAGCTAGATAAATATAATTTAGTACTAGTTGGGGTTGGGCTTTTATTTTTGGGTTTATTCATTGTAATGGGCTTAATTTAAGACCCAAAAGTGGAGGGCTAATGGGGTGTATGAAAACAGATATTTATTTAGTGGTGGGCCCACCTTCTAGTTGATAAGGTTAGTTACTGATAAGGTTAGAGTTTTCTTTTTAGTTTTAGTAGTTGATAAGGTTTAGTGTTTGAGTAAACTTATAACTCCTTTATAGCATGTTGCTGAAGGGAAATTAATTGGTTGGTTTTTTTAGTTCTTTAGTATCTAGTTAGTGAGTCAGCAATGGACTCTTCCAACAGGTCACGCATGGAAGATTCATAGTTTTATCTTTTCCTTTATTTATTTATTTTTTAGATAAGGTTTGATTCTTATAAATATAGGTAAGGCTATTCCAGCCACCAATGATTTGATGAATGCATAAGAGTTGCTTTGAATTTAGAATTGAGGTTGTTGCCCCCCCCCCCCCCAAAATTTTCTCTTTCATCCATCCTTATTCTCTTTCTTCTAAAGCACTATTACTGGATTACTGTTCATGGGCACAGTTCGTAGCCACTGAACAGCCCCCATTCTCTTATTTCTTGCCTAATTCTCTCTCAACCCACCACCGGTAGATCCCATCCCTTGATCTACATCACATTTACATGACAAGATGCAGTTCGAGGTTGCAAAACCCTGTTTTGGGGATCACTTTGGGCCCACCCGAATAATAAATAACTGAAATGGAACAAGAAGTGGCAGTTTCGTAATTATTTAGAACCATTTGATGCCTCTTTGAGTAAGGTAAACAGACCCTTAGGACAAAGGAGGAATTATTTAAAAGAAAGGATGAAGCTGGAAGCAATTTGTAAGTAAAGGGGTAGTTCAGGAAAGGCACAATGGGGATAGGACTAAACTGAACTAATGTTAGAGTATGAAGAGCTCTCTGTAATTTCATAATAGAAGTTCTTCAACCTTTCATGAAACCAGGAACAAGTCACGGAAGAAGGCTTCTCTTGAATTTGATCTAGCCACTCAAATAGGCTTCCAAAACTCAGAAAATTTCAGGAGCAGGTTCGTAATCCCTAGGTCTGTTGATTCCAGACCATTAAGACCCAAAACCCAGGTGATAATCTTACAAAAAAGCTCCTGAAACTGAATGTTGCCGAAGAGGTCAAACCAGGACTGCTCTTCAGTTCAAGATTATTATTGCAAGACTGCAAGGTCTGGGGCTAAGGATCTAGGGCTTAGGTTGCCCTAGGATAGAGACTCTAACTCCTGAATCTGATGAGAACAGGAAGGGGGCGAGTTTATATTGAACCTATTATATGAGAAAGTGTCTGTCCCATTAACAGAGAAGGAAATCTGCTGGGTAATAGGAAATAGCAGGAACAAAAAGAAGGGAAGAAGAAGGAAGCTCACCTGACAGAGAAGGATCGAACCAGGGAGCAGAGAGGAGAAAAGCACGTAGGCACACCAAACAACTTTACTTTTCATTCCATATTCAAATCTGAAATAATTCGTTCGGTACATGCCAATAGAAAGAAAAATAAAACATACTCCTAAACTAAACAGAAACTATTTAATAGAAAGCAAGTTAAACTCAAATTGGAAACGAAAGCAACTTCTAAAATCCTAGTATCTAAACTTCCACAATAAAATAAAATAAAATAATAGAAGTTCTTCTTCAACCTTCGTGAAACCAGGAACAAGTCACGGAAGAAGGCTTCTCTTGAATTTGATCTAGCCACCAAAACCCAGGTAATAATCTTACAAAAAAGTTCCTGAAGCTGAATGTTGCCGAAGAGGACAAACCAGGACTGCTCTTCAGTTCAAGACTCTTAGTGCAAGGTCAGGGGCTAAGTATCTAGGGCTTAGGTTGCCCTAGGATAGAGACTCTAAATCCTGAATTTGATGGGGAACAGGAGGGGACTGATGCAATGGTTAGGGTTTACAATTAATCTACACCCTAATCCTTGCAACAGTATCTTTTACAACCAGTTCCAATAAGAACTCAATTAAAACCTTAAAACCAGGAAACTTATCTTTGAGAGCAATCCAGCGGGGTTGACTACGAAACTTGGAGAGATTGTGGTTTAGGATGTACTTGATAACATACCCGAATCTGAGAAAGATCCAAGCAGGGATGAAGAAGTTATGAACGTTCGAAAAACTCCTACCATCTGAAAACGGGTCTAATAGTTGCAGCTCTGCTAGATCTGGTTATAATCTTCAATTTCTCAGTGTAGTGTTGATCAAATCAGTAGAGAATGATATCGCAATTATATAAGAGAGCTAGGGAAAAGATTAGCAAGCAATAGGACAATAGAGAACACAAAACAGATCTACGGTTGAATCTCACAACCAAAGGAGACTCAACCAGAAATCACAACTGATTTTCTGATTTATCTAAGTCTACCATAGTTGTCAAGGCGACAAGGCGATCCAAGGCGTTTGAGGCCACCCTGGGCGCCTAGGCGCCTAGGCGCCGCCTAGGCGTCGCCTAGGCGACCAAGGCGTTGCCAGTGTATTTTTTTTATATTTTTAATATATTAATGCTATATTAATGTTTATATATATATATGCAACATTCTACATAAATAAACATTTAAGACATAGCTTAATTAATATAAGAAAAACAACAAAGAAACAAATAATTGAGTTAAGTAGGCAACACGTATTTATGACTAACATTTACTTATTTTTAACAAATTTTACCGGAGTGTAACTCCTTTAATATATTTCGGATTCAAGCAATCTCAAATTCATTGCAAAGCTAGTATAATCAGCTTTCCAACAAATCCTAGATTGCTTGAATCCGAGTTATAATGAAGGAGTTATACTCCGGTCAAACCTTGTTCGAGAACGCGAATGCCGTTAAAAGTCGTCTGAATGTAAATTATTTTTTGGGCATCAAAACAAGATATTATTTTGGCGCACTCTTGGTTTTTAGTGATACTTTACTATAATAAGATTTATGAAATTTTTATATTTGGAAAAAAGCCTAGCATTTTGAAGTTGAAAATTGCCCCCGCACCCGAAAATACGATTTTTGTTCTTGAACTGAAGGGTTGACTTTTTATCGTTCTGGAATTTGAATTTTAAATTATTTTTATTGGATTCAAATAGGGGGTCTTTGCTTATTTATGAATAATATCTTAAGTAAATGAAATATAAAATTAAAAAAACATTTACTTAAATGATATTAGTCATAAATAAGTACTGTCTGGTAAATGTTGTTCCTGTCTAGCCTAATAAATCCTGTGAAGCAAATTCAGAGATCAAAAGGAAAAAAAAAACACACATAAGGCCCAAGGCGATCGCCCAGGCATTCTGGGCGCCCAAGGCGTCCAAGGCGGCGCCTAGGCGACGCCCAGAGAGCCTGGGCGACCGCCCAGGCAACATTCATAAGGCGCCCAGGCGCCCAGGCCCTGGATTCACGCCTGGACGCCTAGGCGTCGCCTAGGCGCCGCCTAGGCGACGCCTTGACAACTATGAAGTCTACTGATCTTCTATTCCATTCATCTATATATAGAGTTCAATGCTTAAAGCATATGGAAAGTCCCAATTAGAACGGACATAGGAAACTAAATCTTAAACAGCAAACAATTAGAAAACTAAGTCCTATTAGGAAACTAAGTCCTAACCAAACAAGGATTAGGAAACTTAGACAATTGTTCAAAAATAAACCAGACTACTAACTAATCCTTCTCCTAATAGATATCATCTTATTAGGAAACAACTGAAATAAAATAACTAATCCTAATCACAATAAAATACTAATGTAAATCAAATTAACTATTCAAATCAATCACAATTCGGATCATTGGCTAGGCTGGGCCTGGCAGCTTAGCTTAGGCCTCGTTTGGCTTCCTTTATTTCTTCTAGAGTATACTTTTACTGCATCAGGATGAGGAAGATTTAACCTATTATATGAGGAGGTGTTGGTGCCGTTAACAGAGAAAGAAATCTGGAGGGTAATAGGACATAGGAGGAGGAACATAAAGGAGGGAAGAAGAAGAAGGAAGCTTACCTGAGAGAGAAGGATCAAACTAGAGAGGAGAGAGGAGAAAAAGCATGCAAGATTTCAGCCACACAGACACACCAAACAACTCTATTTTTCATTCCATATTCAAAGCTGAAATAATTCGCTGGGTACATGCCAATATAAAGAAAAATAAAACATACTCCTAAACTAAACAGAAACTAAATAATAAAAAACAAGTTGAACTCAAATTGGAAACTAAAGCAACTACTAAATATCCTAGTGTCTAAACTTCCATAATAAAAAAATAAAAAAAAAATAAAAAAAATAAAAAAAGATTACAAAATAACCTCAAATAAAGAAAAAAAAAATCCCAATCCATATCTTCATTCCTTGGCGGGTTCACCACTCCATCATGACTACTACCATGGGGACTACTGCCATGGGGATCTACTGAATCTCTAACTATTGAATCAAAAAGAATGAGTGAGAGTTACGATCACTCCACTCCAATATCTTATTTATAATGAAATATTGAAAAGCAAGATTACAGTAATATCCCTAATGAAGATAATAGAAAAGAAATAACAGAAAATAACCACAAATTACACAACTACCCCTAACTTAAGTAGACGGCATTTACAACACTCCCCCTCAAGTTGATGCATATATATCAGTCATGCACAACTTGAACAGTAATGGATGAAACAACTTTCCGGGGAGTCCTTTTGTAAAATCAACCACTTGATCACCTGACTGAACATATGGAACACAGATCTGCCCACTGTCTAATTTATCCTTCATAAAGTGACTATCTATTTCCAAATGTTTGGTCCTATTATGTTGCACTGGATTGTAAGCAATGCTAATTGCAGCCCTATTGTCGCAAAATAATCTCAAAGGCTTGGAAATACTGATACCCAGATCCTTAAGTAATCCCTGTAACCATAACAGCACACATATCCCCTAAGCCATAACTCTAAACTCGGCTTCTGCACTAGAACGGGCAACCACATTCGGCTTCTTGCTGCGCCAGGCAACCAGGTTCCCTCCAATGAATGTACAATATCCTGAGGTAGATTTTATGTCCGGATGTCCTGCCCAGTCTGCATCAGTATAGGCATCAAACCTAAGATAACCATGAGATAGAGTAGGATACCTCTGCCAGGAGCTAATTTTAGATAGTGTAATATCCTGAAGACTGCATCCATATGGGAAGTATAGGGGTCATGCATGAATTGACTTACCAAACTTATTGGAAAAACAATATCATGTCAAGTATGAGCCAAGTATATCAACTTTCCAACTAACCGTTGATACTGTTCTTTGTCTACTCGTGTTCCCTTCTTTTCTTGTAGCGAGTATTAGGATCAATTGGTGTCGCACAAAGCCGACACCCTAAGAGACCAGTCTCAGAGAGAAGATCAAGTATGCACTTTTGCTGAGACAAATAAATATCTCTGTCAGAAAATATCTCAGCTTTCCGAGGTCATTGACTTCAAACTCCTTTCCCAAGAAAGTCTTCAATTGTCTAATCTCTTCATTGTCACTACCCGTAATCACAATGTCATCTACATATACGATGAAAATTGTGATTTTTCCTTCTTTTTGTTTAATAAACAAATTGTGATCAGCATTACTTTGTTTGTAGCCCACTGAGGTCATAGCTTTGTGGAACCTTCCAAACTAAGCCCTAGGTGATTGCTTGAGCCTGTAAAGGGATCATTTTAGTTTACACATTTTTCCTTCAGTGGCTGATGATGCAAATCCTGGCGCGACATCCACGTACACTCCCTCGGCTAGCTCTCCATGAAGGAATGCATTCTTGACGTCCAACTGCTGTAAGTCCCAATCATATCGTACTACACAGGCCAGAATGATGCGAATAGTAGTCATTTTTGCCACAAGAGCAATCTCTCCTGATAATCGATTCCATAAGTCTGGGTGAATCCTGGAACTACTAATCCGGCCTTGTATCTGTCTATAGTCCCGTCTTCTTCTCGCTTTACAGTAAAGATCCACTTAAACCCAACAGGCTTCTTCCCAGGTGGAAGGTCAACTAAGTCCCATGTCTCACTTTTCCTCAGAACAATCATTTCCTCTACCATGGCTGTTTTCCATCTCGCATATGCAACTGCATCCTGCCATTGTTTGGGAATAGACACAAAAGACAAAGTAGAGACAAAAGCAAAATATGATGGAGACAATGATCTATAGGAAACATACTGAGATATAGGATGCTGAGTACAGAACCTAGTGCCTTTGCAAAGAGCAATAGGTAAGTCTAGCTCAGAGGGAAGAATGTTACCAGATGGAAGGATCTCATTCTCTAAAACAATTCCTGGATCCAAAGTTGGCAAAGGGATGTGAGTAAGTGTGTTGATGATGGTGGTCTTTCCCTACTTGACTCTGGCATGGCTATAAACTTGTAGGCGAGGTGGAGTATCGTATGTTTTCTCCACGGCTTCTAGGCTGGGATTTTTTTCAACAAAGGGTTTAAGAAAAGATGATGTGGGCTCAACAGAAGGTGATGTGTTCTCACCCTAAAATAGAAGGGGAGAGGTCATAGGTATGATAACAAGCCCATCTTCCTAAAAACTAGGCTCCCTCTGAAGATGGGACAGTGGGTAGTAGGAAAGGTGCTTATAGAAGAGGAAACCCATGGAGACGAAAGTGCGACGGGTGGATCGGTGATAACATTTATATCCTTTTTGGGTTGGAGAATATCCCAAGAAAAAACAACAGAAACCTCATGGTTCAAGTTTTCTTGGGGATTTATGGTTACGCACATAACACAGGCAACCAAAGATCTTAGGAGGACTAATATGAGAGGCATCCTTGAGGAGAAGGGTTAAAGGTGAGTGGTGATTAAGGACTAGGGTCAAGAGCGGCGGATAAGGTAAGTTGCGGTAAGGATGGCATCACTCCAATATTGTGGTAGCACATTGCGAGCAAATATCAAAGCACGAGCCACCTCGAGTAGATAGTGATTCTTTCTTTCGGCCGCCCATTCTGTGCAGGAGTATCAACACAACTAGTCTGATGCAAAATACTATTATCCGCTAGATAACGCTGAAATTCACCCTTAAGATATTCTCTACCGTTGTTACTATGCAGAATCTGTATAGAAGCCTGAAATTGAGTCTTTATCATTTGGTGAAACTGGCGAAGGCACTAAAAAAACTTCACTTTTGTTATGCAAGAGATAAACCCAAGTGGTTCTAACATAACAGTCTATAAATGTAACAAACCAACGGTGACCAGAAATGGAATTAGTTCTGGCTGGTCACCTGATGGCAAAGAGATTAAGACATCTCAAATTAACAAGCCCTCTTTGCTATAGGATCTTAATTCAGTCCAACACAAAAAACTACAGAGAAAAGTAATAGAAAAAAATTCTTATCTGGAAATCCGACCGTCAGAAATTGATGAAACTTGGGTTGAATGGCCTTTATAATAGTTATGAACACCCTTCAAAATCTAAGAATGATCCGAAAAGAATTGAAGGAGCTATGAGCTTTGTAACCTTGTTGTACCTGGTGCTACCAAAACCTGGACAGGTTCAAAAGGACGACTGCTGATTTGGTTTACTTCCTCTAATTGGTGCTGAGTGTTTCACATATAACCAGCAACAAAGAACAAAATAGGAGTATTGAATGCAAAGGAACAAAGGAAATAGAGTTCGGTTAAGTCTCACAACCTTAGAGACTCAACCAGAAAATAGGAGTTTCACTCTCTTTTTTCTAGAAAATTCTCTCTACTGCAGCCAGCCTGCATTCTCTTTATTTATAGCTTTGAAACATTACAAATAAAATAGGAAATAACGAAACTTGGAAAAGCTAAACCTCCTTTATAACTTAGGAAGTTTCTAAAACATAGAAATAGGAAAGTTTCTAAAAATTGAAATTAGGAAACTCGATTTTAGGCAAGTCTTAGTCTCCAAGCAACTAAGACTTCTAAACTAACTAACCTAATTTTTAGAAAACTAAACAATGGAAATAAGTAAACTGAAAATTAGGAAACTAATCAAAAGAGTCATAACTAATGCTGTTGGTACTGTTCACATGAATAGTACCACGTGAACAGTGTTCACGTGACCAGTGTTCACATGAACAGTGTGGGCTAGGCCCGGGCCCATGTTGACGGTACCTTGGGCTAGTTGCTTCTTGGACTGCATCATCACCAAACATCAGAATGAACTAAATGAAAAAGAGTACAACTGCGTTTAAATGAAGGACTATACGAAGACCGAGTTTGCTTAGCCAAAATACAAGGTTCGCAAAAAAACTCGTCTTGTTTACATTTATTAGCTAAAGACGAAAAAGACTCGCTAAAATTTTAAAAGACAGATGCCCGAGTCGCGGGTGCCACTGTTGAAGATCAGAAGATGCCAAATACAGGTGATGTACTGGGCTTGGTTGAGCTAAACTGACTCTGGGATGCCTTCCTTAAGCAAATACAGACCACCCTACATCCTACCACATCCAATCATCCCCTTAAAGCAGATGTAATACTACTGATAGACATGAGATTTATAAAGAATTTAGGAACATGAAAAACAAACTGCAAAGCTAAAGAAGGAGTACACTGAATGGAACTTTAACCTAATATAGAGGAGAGAGTCCCATCCGCCACACGAACAGTATTAATTTTAAAATTAGGAAAGTACTGATGAAATAAGTTATGGTTACCAGCCATGTGCTCCATGGCACCACAGTTAATAATCCAAGGATTAGAGACCATTGACGCACAGTGCCCACTGAAACACATACCTAATCGAGCAAAGTGATAACCTGGAGTGGTAGAGGCAAGGGCAGGTGCAGCTGACGATCTGGGAAGAGCAGCAGATGATGGCTGGAGAAAACGACTGAGGGCCTGAAGAATGTGAGTATCTTGTAGTGAGGCCATGGGATCAGCAGTTAGATGAGCTTCAGTGTGATGTGCCTGTGGGCCTTTGAAGTTCTTGGACTTTTGCATTTTTTTTTCAAGTCTTTTTGCCTCAAAATCTGCTGATTTGCCAGGAAGTTTCCAGCGTGTCTTTAATATGCGAAGGTTTGCCACAATGCTCACATTTTACCAGATCTCTGGATTCAGTAAAGCCCTTGTATGGTGGAGTACTTGTCTGGAGGGCAGCCCTCTCAGGAACAGATGGTGATAACATAGTCGTTCTTCTTTGGTCTTCAAGTCGAACCATGGCATATGAATGCTCAAGAGTAGAAAAGGATCCTTTCTAACCATCTGTGAGCAGATAGGGTCAAGCTCAACACATAGTCTTGCCAAAAACGTGTAGACTCCGTATTTCTCTTCTCGTTTCTTAAATAATGCAGCATCTTCATCACACTTGGTATGTATGGAATCATAAAAGTCAATGGCCAACCAATGATTCCTCAACTGAGTATAATATTGAGACACAGTTAATGCCTTCTGAGTAATTCCATGAACCTTTTTTTCCAAAGCATAAATTAATGCATCATTCCCAACCTAGGAATATGAATCCTTTGTAGACTTCCAAATTTGTGCAACTGAATCCAATAATAAATACCCCTCAACTATGGCAAGTTGCATGGAATTAAGTAAATATTGCATCACTAAGGAATTCTCAGCATTCCATTTGTCCAAAGAAGTATCTTCAATAAGGGGTTTGGTCTTGGCTCTGCTGAGATAGCTAGATAGCCCCCGAGTTGTAATAGAAAGTTGTGTGGCCCGAGACCACATCAGGTAGTTACCACCATCAAGTTATGTGGTATTAGTTGGAATGGTGAGATTTTCCAATTTATAAAAATCCGTTCCAGCAGACGTTACATCAGATGCCATTGCAATCACAAAGATAAAAATTCTCGATTTTGGGTACTCAATAAACCCAAAAAACAATATTGATAATATGCTAGAAAAAAAAAACAATATCTGGTAATATGTGTCAAATAACCATACCAGATCAATCGACCCTTGTAGGAAGAAGAATGATCTCTTTAACAAAGATGTCGTGTATCAATCCTTCGGGAACGAGAGACACTTTTGCAGCAAGTTTCGAACTTCATATAGTCAGAGAAGAATCAATGTTGGCTATTCATATGATCTCTTCAAAAAAAAAAAAAAACAAACCTTGGGGAGATGTTTAATGCATAGATAAGAAATTAGAGAGGATGAGATGAGGTTAGGATGATGTTAAGGGTTTGGCGGTAGGGTTTGGGGTAGTATTAGGTTATGGCAATAGGGTTTGGGGTAGTATTAGGGTATGGCGGTAGTATTTGGGGTATTATTAGGGGTTGGCGGTAGGGTTTGGTATCGGTAGGACGAGGGGGGCTACAGGTGATGGCGATAATGGTGTTGGTGGACTAGGGGGGCATAGATAGTAGGGAAGGCGGCAGGTGGGTGTAGTGGATGCTGCAAGTGCTTGCATTAGGGAAAAACAACATGATGGGGGTGGCGGTAAGAGAAGAAAGGGTAGAAGGGGTAGCGGTAAGGAGAAAGAGATGAAAGGGGATCTAAGGAGGCTCTGATACCATGTTGAATCAGAACGAATGAGTGAGAGTTATGATCTCTCCACTCCAATATCTTATTTATAATGAAATACTGAAAAGCAAGATTACAATAATATCCCTAATGAAGATAATAGAAAAGAAATAACAGAAAATAACCACAAATTACACAAATACCCCCAACTTAAGTGGAAGACATTTACTACACTAACCCTTAACCTTTTTTTGGAATCTACAGATCATGTTAAGAAATGTTGCATGATGCCCATTGTACCAGCCCTTCCTCAATTTACCCTGACCCTCCTTGTCCTCCATCCCCAGCAGAAAGGCCAGGAAATCCATGCCATTTTGTAACTAGGTATTATTTTTTATCCTACCCCAAATAAAAACTTTTAGAGGCAGTTTTAGGTGTAATGATTGTGACTTACTCTGTCCCGATGGGTATGGCTACTCCATCCAAGCTAAGACACTCAATCTAGTCCAGCGTATCCATATCCCATTATTAAGGCTTTGAGAGATTAGTAACTGAAGGAGAGTCATTTATACTAATTGTATGAAACCATTACAAGTGGCAAGAACCACAACAAAAATTCTATCACAGTATCACCTATCAGGGTCACAATTTTGAAGTTTTAATTTTGAATTGTATTAAGATATGGTTCAAGGAAAAGCAATTGAAGTAAAACTTCAGATAAATTTTGTTGTATAACAAAACAAGACTTATGAAGAAAATAGAAGAGAGCCCATCACTTACAACCATGCCTAGTGGGTTTTGCCAGTTTATTTCTTGATGATAATCTTCACGAAAATATCTAGCAAACTCAGGTGTATGGACAAGGCACTGTATTGTACTATTCATAAAACAAGTGTTCCCAAAGTTCAGCAACCCAGTGAGACCTCTAGTGGAACCCCTTGTAGAAACACCACTAATTCCATAAGAGTTATCCAATTCTCTAACAGGTGAAATCAGCTGATGGCTTTGTGACAACTCTGAACTGCAGCTTCTTGAAACACCCCTGCTTGTAGACATACCCCCTGCAATGGACAAGCTTGACTTAAAAGGTTCTAGAAGAACAGAAGTTGATTCTTTCTCTACAGATCCATTGTCCTGTACAGAGCTCATACAACCACCAGGAGCATTACCATTTGCATCACCAAGAACCTCCACCAGAATCTGTTACAGACGAAAAGAAAGATGAGGAAAAAGTTGTTAAAATGTCACCAAGCTTCAATGACTCAGATTGGCAAGTAGTTTATCAAAGAACAAATACATGGGTACACATACACACATGTATTGGCTTTATACCCAGTGTCTTTGTCCACATCATCTGCATAAATCATACCATTCACTAACTCCTATCCTCATTATATAATGTTTCAAGTTTCAAATTTGAAAAGAATTGCCCTAAAAGAGGAAGATCGGCTGCCAAATGGTGGGAACAGTTCTCCTTCAGGCTGCCAACTCAGCAGCCACTAGAAGATTTTTCTCAAAGTAACTTCAATGTCAAAAGCAAGAGAGACACACACCGCATTGGTTATCCAACTTTTTTTTTTCTCTTCAACTCATGTTAACATCCTAAATGGACCACATAGGTCATCTAAATCACTTTCCATGACCACTCATCTAGAAAAAAAGTTTGGACCTAATACACTAATATAGCAAGGTACAAATTCCAAGCATATGAGCACATAGAATGGTGGAGGGATCAACCAATGTAGCACTCACCCACAGCTCATGAGCCAACCCATCCCCCCCCCCCCACCCCCCAAAGAGGAAAGATGATAACTATTAATCAAGAAGAAGCTCATCTCCAATAGCATTGGACTCGCCACGGGTAAACTTGTTCCCAGTAACAAGCATAAGTTCTGCTACGATTAAAGAGGATTGCAAAACATACTCACATCCTGGTCCATCTGTATATTTGCATCCTCAAGTGTCTCATCCATGTCATTCATCAGAACATGTTTCTGATGACCATAATAGTCCCAAATGCATACCTGCAATAACAGGAAAACAAAATTTAACATCAACTTCGCCAAATTAAATCACCAAAGCATAAAAAAGCATCTGGTTGAGTAAATGCTCACTTGCTCCAAATTTAGATCAAAAATTTCACACGTCCTTCTGTGTAGCTCTCCAACAGTATCCTGCCCATCATAGTTTGAATTTCAGACGTGCACTTCCTGACAATTATAAACAACTTTAACTGATAACAAATGCACCATGTAAGAAAAGCTGAAACCACCTTCTTGCTTATTCTAATTGTAGCACGTTCTCCTTTTGGCATCGCAAATAATTGAAGGCGCAAAGGATAGACTTCTATATCCAAGTCCGTAGGATACCACCCAGAAATGATCAATTTCCGTTCCAATGTTGGACCTCCACCATACCTGACTCCAAATCAGAGATAGATTAATGTGAATCTTCAACATTTTCCAGTTTCAGAAGCATGTTTTATATCATAAGAAGATTACTGTTCCAAGGAACAACAGAGAAGCAATATCTAGGCAGCTGGCAGCTTGCTAATAATAATTTCCTTTTATAGTAACAATCAGGGAGTGTGGGTTTCTGGCCACCAGCTACAACTATCGCATGGAAATTCTGTTCTCCAAAATCAGTGGAAAAGTAGTCCATACCAACATCTAGTAATGAGTTAAATTTCAGACCAATCTGACTTATCTATTACATCAATACAATTCTCTCAAAATTGCTTGAAAAAGTCAATTCAACTAGGGCCATCCTTTTTTATGTTTCTAGAACAGGACAAAAACATGGGAGAAGCCCCATTGATGGCAGGTGGACAATATGGTTGATAACGGCCACCATTTTTGACATTTGCTCTATACCCAAAAGTCGAAATGAGCAAATCATCAGTCCTCTTGGCAAAAAATTTGAAAGATTGGAAACCTCTTTCGTTATTTAAATATTACAATCCACAACAAGACTGTAATTTAATCATATCAGAAGTGAAACAATGTTAATAGACAAATATAAACAGGCAGAAACCACCCAAATTAATACTTCAAGAAGGCAAGAGGAAAACATTAAAAAAAAAAATTGAAGCCTCACTGAAAAGGTAATTATGTTGTGCACCAATGGACATAAAATTACATCATAATTACCATGCAAGCAATTGCTTCCAAACTTCTTGCGGTAGCCATATATAGTCTCGCCCTTCCACTAAAGCATCATGAAGCTCCAGTCCCAAATTAGAGTCCTCTGATATTCCATCATATATCAAGTTAGAATTATCAATAACAGAAGGCCTCTTAGAAGTCCTTGCACCTGCTGATTCACGATATTCAGAATCGTACAATGATGATACATCACTTGTGGTGCTTGCTTGGTCCTGGTTCACATATTCAAGCCAGCATTGCCACCATCTGTTGGTAACAAAACGGAAGTGAGAAAATCGTGTACAAGTCATTTTTACCCAAAAATAATACAGGGAATAAAAATTAGCAAATTGAGCTCTACTATACTCAAATTCAAAATGCAAAATGTAAAATTTTTGCAAATGACGAGGACAGAAATTTAGTGCACTAGTAGTCATAGGAGGTACTGGACCTCATCAGTTGAATGGAGACATTATCCCTCAAATCAATAACTAGAGGATGGGGAAGCTAATTTCATATGCAAGGCCCATCACGGCAGAATACTTCACATGGATATGGTAACTCATGTTGCAATAAAAAACATACACAGAAAACCATAAAGAATACAATAATATTCATCCCAAGGTACACTTCAGATGTTTAAGAAATAATACTTTCATGACACAGTCCAGACCAGAAACATGTTTTACAGGATATGCCAAAAGAGAAGCCACCACCACATCCAACATTTTTGGACAAAGGACTTGCAAATGTCTAGGTGTGTCCATAAGAATAGACATAAGAAATTGCTGAGATGAGAGAAAGGGAGGCAGACGGAGAGTTTTTAGGCAATGGGAATCCAACCTATAATGATAAGCTACGACCACCACATATCATGTGCAAATACAACATACATAACGTGCACACACGTATACACAAGAAGACAATTTTTGTAACACAAATAATTACTTATATGATGCAAACCTAACATAAAATCATGCCTACATCAGAATCCGAAACCCTCCATCATATCCCTGTAAAATAAGATCAAAACTCTACAGTAAAATCATAATGGAGCAGTTGATGGTAAACTTACTCATAGTTGTCAAGCCATCGCCTAAGCATCCAGGCACCCTATTGGGTCTAAGGCAATCACACGCCTTGTTTGATGTATGAAAGGCGATCGTCTTGGACGCTCACCTTGTCAGCTTGTGGCAGCATGCCTCATGCTATATAAGTTTTTTAATACTTCACGAGTTTAGGTTGATTTATCTTTATTGCTTTGGTTTTTTTATGGATATGCAAATATTATATCACCATGTTTTGTATAATATATGCTGGTTTTCTCATATTAGGTCATTACTAACATAATTCTATCATACTTCATTGATATGGTTTCTATTTTGCATATAAGCAAAATTATATACAATCATTGCTACTATATTACATATAATGCATGCCTAGGCAGGTGCCTTCATCTCAAAGACACATATCAACAGTAACCAGCAATTGTTAATCATGTTAATTAGTGAGGGTAACATCATGGTCATATCATACACTCAAGCACCAGATTAGGAAGTCCACATCTTCTTCTTTTTTCTCTATAGGTATACTAAAACTTTTGGACACACACCAAATTACTTCAGCACTGAAATCTCCCTCACTTTCTGCACATAGAATTAGTCCCATCCTCATACTTACCTCCTAAAAAAGAACAAGGCGAACACCCCCCAAAGGAAAAGAAAATGAAAATACAATATCCCACTTATCCCTGCTTGTTTGCATGTTTGGCGTACTCATTTCTTCATTGGTCCTGCCAATAAGGATAGATTTTGACAGAACCCATGTTGATCAGCAACTATAAATATGGCTAGTTATAACTTATAATACAGTTTATATGTACCAGATGCTAAAGGCTGTAGAAACTGTGGCAGTAATGAGTACATGACACATTATTAGATATCAATTGTCTGGAATTACTGGTCATTGGTTGCTAAAGATTTTCTCAACATGCATAGAGGGATCTTCAAAGAAAAGGAGCTGGCAGAAGAATGGTGGATGGATCGGATATAGTTCAAGCTCATTGATGGAGCCCATAGAATGAGACTGGCTTGGATAGAAGGATTTGTCCGGTGTACACAGCCACCTAGGCAGGCTGAGAGGCTGAGGACCAAAGGGTTTTCTTTTCTTCTTTTTTTCGATCGTGGTATTGTAGGGAAGCTAGCACTTTTAAAGCTATCTTCTGCTTCATGATGCCTACAAGTTGTCATCCTTCTATTTTTCACTTCATTAGACTTTATTTGTGACAAAGCTACCGTCTTATAGCCTGTTAGGGACCAATTAGATCGTTTGAGCATGAGCGCATTCGAAAGCATACTGGCATGTCATTAGCACATGCTATTGATTCTTCATCGTTCTTGCTTTTTCTTTTCTCATAACAAATTAATCAAGAAAAATAAACAAATTGATTCGCACGACTACTAGCATTTCATTTGGGTAAAAATTTAATCAAGTTTACAAAAAAATAAAAAATAAATAAAGATGACGGAGATCGTGCTTTTTGTCGCTACTATTTCTGATGAGCTATCACTTGTTCAAACACAAAAGTAACAGTAACAACTTCCAAGATGAATGACAATACGAGCCATAAAAATCTCAAACATTTCTGGTTTCAGTCCAACGATACTTCTGATGATCCTTCAATCATTAACTTCTAAGTTAACAAGACAGCGGGGAAAGAGAAACAAAAGGGAAAATTGGAAAAAGATATAATAGAAAACCCACTCCTCGACCCTCACTAATAGCAACACCGGAAGCAGTAAGACCGTAGGCTCCTCAAATCGAGAACTGTTGGGAACATTTTCCGTTCCATAATGCTCTTATCGAGGTTTCCAAAGCCGTAGCTTTCTAAAAATCAAGTACGGAAGGAATGAACCTGTACATGTAGAGAGAGATAGAGGGATCGGGCTCGTCTCAAGTTCATTTTGAACGAACCTGTATAGGTAGAAAGAGAGAGGGGGGAGGAAGGGAACGAACCTGTGAGAGATGAGACAGAATATATCTCCTTCCTTGGACTGATATTCGGCATCCAAGGAAATATCACTGATCACACGTCTCTCTTCCTCAGGGGTGAGCTCTGAACTGCAGATGGGCCCCCCATCTCGCTTTGGAGTTTCACCCACTGCGTCTATGTGTGCAGACGGCACAACCTACAGGCCTCCGTGATAAACCCAATGCTTCCCGCTCGGTCCTATTTTATTTCGAAAGGGTTCATTTTTGCATTTTAAATCCTATAAGACTACATTTTTACACAATTAGGCCTACGGGTCTATGTTTTACATTTTCAGGCTTTCTATTAATATTTAAAAAAAGAAAAAGAAAAATATCTGTATAATTTAATCTCATCCAATCCCCTTTGTTATTATTATAGGTTTATTGTGTTTGAAAATATAATAAAACAAATCTGGACTATTTATTTTTATCATTATTTTAATCTACCCATTTCAGTTTAAGGAGTAGTATAGTAATGTTTATAATATTCGTATAGATACATGGACATACATAAACATACATGGACATTAATGAGATGTATGTCAATACATAGAAAGTATTTGATTGAGTTAAAGCTCGACATGTGGGTAATCTAGACTATGTTATTTCTATCTAACGATCGAAATGGACATATCATTTATCATTTACCCATATGGCAGAATAAATTCCTTGTGATATTTTGAAAAAATAACAAACCCTTGTTATAATAATAATTCATATATATATATATATATATAGACGTTGTTATTGTAACGAGGGTTTATTACATTTGGAAATGATAAAAAATAATTATGAATCATTCATTTTTACTATTTTTTTAATCTAATCCCTTCAAACTTGAGGAGTGTTATACTAATGTTTATAATACTCGTACACATGCATAGATATGCACAGGATGTATGCCAATACATATGAGGTATTTGATTGAATTAGAGTTTGAAATTCAACATGTGAGTAATTTAAACCATGTTCTTTCAATCTAAGGATTGGAATATACACATCATCTACCCATGTGGCAGAATAAATTATTGTAATATTTGAAAAAATAACAAACCCTTGTTACAATACCTAAAATAATCTTCTGCATAAGTTAAAGGACTATATTATCCTATTTAGAACTCTCATTTACACAAAACCCACTCTCATAAGTTAATGAAAATTCAATAATGGAATGGGTTTTAGATAAATGAGATGTTTAAATGGGCTAAATTGTCCTTTAACTTATACAATAAGATATTTTAGGTATTAAAAATTATTATTTTTAACTTTTGTCATCAATTAACGAAAATTCACTGGCAGCTGATGGATTGAGTTTTTTGGAATTTATTTTGATTTAAGGGGGTATATTTGAAATTGTTTGAAAGATTTAAGATGTATATGATTTAAGGGCAAAAAAACATGGAAAATACCTATAATTTACTCTTATATATATATTATTGCCATTACCACCATCGCCACAGCCACCACATCATTGCCAAATGCCAATCCTTATCTAGCTTTGAAAGCTTAAACCACGGCGAAAGCTCTAATTTAATTCTACTATTTCTTGATACTCCCGTCCCCCCTCTTTTAGGCCATGGCTTTTGCAGATTCCCTTATCAGCGGCTTAACGATACCAAGGTAAGATTCAGCTTCCATGAGGTTCCTCCTATCTTCACCAATTAGACTCTTTGATCGATTTTCATGGAAATTTTAGCATAGCTGATAGTTTGTTATACACGCTTGTTGATGTTGCGATGGAATCAGCTGGTGTTGCCGCGGGGTCCAATGATGCTACGGTTCAGAAGAATAGAGGTTGGTTTTCATCTCATAAGCGATGGAATCTGTTTTAAAAATACTTATTTTATATAGACAAGTGTGATGTTTTTGAAGTTGTGATCACCTTTTCAAAATTACGATGGAATTGGAAGCCAAGCGTAAGTTTCATTCAAGTAGTTTCCAGTTTGTTCTTTCTGGGTCTAAAAATCTTTTGTATGTGGATTGGATGTGTGACAAAGGGGATCCACATCGTCTCATCCCAGTAGTTGGGGAGGCGGGGAGGCGACTCCAGTGGATGGTCGCCACGTGGGGGTCGGATTCATCCGACCCCTCCGTTTAAGCCAACAAGCCGCCGACAAGGGAGTGTCGGCTTGAACAGAGGAGTCGGATTCATCCGACCCCCACGTGGCGACCATCCACTGGGGTCGCCGCCCCTCCTCCCTGAAGTACAAGGAGGAGACAATTTGAATCCGTGACAAAGGATACGTCTTCATCATTTTTTCTTTTTTTTGGATGAAAGTTTCTAACCATTTTTTCATCGAGTTAGAAACATCTTTTTGATGATTTTTGCCGGAGAGGATTCTGGGAGTTCTATGTATTTAACAGGTTTGATTTAAGTCATTTAACCCTGGGACCGACTATAAATATCCCTTCTATCTGTTTGCATATTTTATTAAAATTCCTACTGTAACAGTTGGTGGCTCTTTTTACCATTAAAAAAAAAAAAAAAAAAAAGAGATTGGTGGCTCTCTCTCCGTCTGGAACTCGAAGTTGTCTGGCGTTTCCTTCCCACTCCACCAATAAGAAGGGTCTTTAAAGGTTTTTTTTTTAATTAAAAATGTATAATATTAAATTTTTTTTTTAATTAAAAGGGTAATATAGAGGGGTAGTTTTGTCAATAATAAATTTAAGAAGATGACACGTCATAAATTAACTGACATGGCTTAACAAATGGGATCTGATTGATCCATATTTTCAAAAGTAAAGAATGTTAGGAATATTATTGCAAACAAAGATCGATGGATGAGATTAAGCCATATCACAAGGGATATGACAGATATTTTTCCTTTATAAAATTATGGACCAATATTAAAAACCAAAACACCTAAAGGATTGAACTATTACCATGGTGTGGTAACTTTGGTTTTTTTTTTTGGGAAAATTTCCCCCACCTACCTTATTTTTAAAATAAGTATCAACTCCCTCTATCCTTCCATTAAGTGAGATGACGAATCATAGCTAATGTTTTCAATGACAATATTATCTCTGAAATTATAAGAAAATCATTTTTACCTCCCCTTAATTTTTTTTTTGTTTTACTTTCATCTTCATCTCTACCACTACCACCATCAGAAAAGTAAATTCAATTCATTCCTCTAGAATCCAATTTGTATATTTAAATAACCGAATTAAAAAAATGTATAAACAAAACATATGTTTACAATTGGCATGAAACAAAATTGGCATCCGTTAAGAAATCCACAAACTCCTCAATCTGATTGAGTTCTTCGATTACTGACTTGGGGTCTGATATATCGTGATGGTTGTATGGCTGGATAGTGCTTCCGGTATGAAAGGTAGAATTGTAAGAATTTTAGATAGATCCTCTTTAGGTTTTCCCATGAGATTTTCCATGAACCCTGACAAACACACTACATAGATTACAATAATACAATGTGTATTGAAAAGAGATGATTAGAGACATACATCTTGTTGTAGATTGATTTTCAATCATTTTTCTTGTATGATTTGAATGATTGGAATGCTTGGATCAAAGTCTTCCACAGCCTGTCGGGATCTCTTGACATTCTCTCTGCTTATGGGAACATGAGAAGAAAATAACACCGTGGCTGTGGGGACTCTAACCATTGATATTTATAATACCACCCCCAACCCTGGACCAGTCCCACAGTGGACCAGGTTGGTCCATCTCTAATCATACTTAAACTAGTTTATCCGTAACTAGACTCTCACTGAATCAACTAACCTTATAATTAATTAAGTCCATAAAATATTTTACAATCTCCCACTTGGACTATATTAATTATAAATTCACCATTGATCCAATGTGACCATGGAATCTAATTACACCAAAACCATCATTTACTTTGATTCAGTTATCAAGCCTACCAATGTCGAACAACAGCGGAAAGTACTCCTACACATCCGGTGTACCCCCTACTGTCAGTCACATACAGAGGTCTACTTAATGACATAAATCACTTTGAGATGAATACTTGAGTCAAATGCTCGAATTACCACGATCTCGTTACCTTAAAATCCTTCAACACACTTTGATATTATCTAACTTTATATAAGCAAACTGCCTCCAATTTGAACTAATATCTTACTTTGGCTTACCGCCTTCTTTGGCTAAATACCGCCTTGCAGTTTTGACATGTCTTAAATAATCAATAATACATACAAGCAATGAAATTAATGCTTACCAATAATCCTGCCCATTAAACCATAGGCAACATAAACAATCACAGATAAATCATCAACTACCAGATCTCTACTAATCAAGCAGTTCTAAACACTCCCACTGATATTACAAATTTCAAAAGAATAAATAAACTAATAAAATTCCTTCATTTAAATTTAATATGAAATTTAGTTCTATCAAAAACATGTCAAATAAAATATTTTAAAATAAATAACTGAACTATAAATCAATAAATAAATGTCCAAAATAATCTAAAGACAACTGTATTAAACTACATTATCATTTGGTGTTTTCTTTCTCTGGTGTCTCAGTTTCCTTCTTCTTCTTCTCTAACCAAGCTTCTCTTGCTTTACATTCTCTCTTCATGTGCCCCTTCTTATGGCACAAAAAATATTCAACATCACTCATATCCCTATCATAAGGTTTTCCTTTCTTAAAAGAGTGTATCTTTTATATAAGGTCATACCCCAACCTTTCCTTTACCTTTATCTTCTCTAGAATGATGACTAGTGACATTGACACTTTCAAATCTTTTATTGAGTCTCATTTCTTCTTTAGTGCAAATAGAGATTAATTTGTTCATATCCCATTATTCTTCTTGAGTATTATATGCCACTTGTATCTGGTAATATTCTTCAGGTAACGAGGATAACGCACAATGGATCACAAACTCATCTTCAACGCTTATTCCCATGCCTTTAATCTTCTCAGCAGTAGCAGCAAGCTCCATGAAATGATCTCTGACACTTCCATTACTGTCAAACATTGTATTAGTAAGCTTGTTCATCAAACCTTCCCTTTGATCTCTTTTAAATATTCCCTTTGATAGCTTCTCTGTCCTCTGTCAGATAGCTCAAACTTCCCTTTTATCTCTTTTAAATATTCTTTGGCCGTTTTCTTGGCTTGAATACCATCACGCATGGTTTCAGGAATGGCATGCCTCATGAGCAGCATAGACTTTTTATTTGTTGCCATCCATCTTTTCATTTCCTCCTTCTCTTATAGGGTACTAGTTTCAGTGATGGCAGCAGGTTTATCCTCTTTAAGCGCCATATCTAAGTCAATTAAATCTAGAGTCGCTTCTAGCTGTTTATACCACCTTTTAAAACTCATCACAGACAGGGAAAGAATATTAACTACCAAACCTCCTAGCATAGTCACAGGGATGGACATCCTGGAAGATACAAACCATCATCACCATATGAGTTCAAGCAAAATATCAAGTAATATAAAACCTTGCGAAACTCATACAAACACATGTAATTTTATTTACTTCTACTTTGTCCCAAATAAAAAGAAATAGACATCAAAAACCTTTTTGGAACAACCATACTTAGATGAAACCATCAATGCATGAGATTAAATACATATCAACCAATAGAAATTTGATATATATATACACCATTTATTTGCATTAACCATATCAACCATTCATGCAAATAAATATCATTTTTCCAAGAGTTAATCAACTACACATTCTCCTTTGGGATAAACATGCAGTGGTCTTCTCAGTTTTTGTACAATAACTGCGAAAGAATAATGTCTCTCGAAAATCCCACCACCTTTGGGTTAATGAAACTCTCTAAAGTCAAAACCCTTTCATGCAAATAAATATCATTTTCTAAGAGTTAACCAACTACACATTCTCCTTTGGGATAAACATGCAGTGGTCTTCTCAGTTTCTGTGCAATAACTGCGAAAGAATAACGACTCTCGAAAATCCCACCACCTTTGGGTTAATGAGACTCTCTAAAGTCAAAACCCTTTCAATTCATGTGCATGAACATACCTTTAACTTTGACAATACCACCTTTGGGTTAACACTGACTTTCTTAGCTGTTTTTCACACCATGAAGAATAGTGTATTAATATATCATTTATTATATATATAAATGTATAAATTTAGGGTTTGAGGACCACCATGTTGGAACTGAGTGTACCACTTTGGTGGATTCCACCCAATCTTCACATGATACCCACAAACCTTAATTTGATCAAAACTTGACAATGCCACCTTTGGGTGTACATCGCCCTTACACAAGCATTTACAAATATATGAACTTTGAATTTGAAGACATCATGATGAAACTAGGTGTACCACTTTGGTGGGTTCCACCCAATTCCACAATGATATCCTCAAATCCTATTTTGCAGCACATTGTGGGTCAATAAATAAAATCTCATGCACACATAACCTTCTACATGCATCTGTACAAAAATAACTGATAAATAAACAGAAAACTACAAATCGGATTAATTTGGGGTACCTTTTAATCAAAATAAAATTTCTCAAATCACCAAACTGTATCAAACTATGTACCAAACTGTAGAGCATCAAAATACGAAACCAACGCAAAAAACCGCGTTAAAATTCGACGCTCCTAGCTCCCACAATCGCCGATCAAAGTTGGCTTTAAGCATTAATGAATCCTGATCCGGCTAGGACCGGTTCATCCGGGTTTGGTTCAATTTCCGGGTCAACATTTGGTCAAAACCGGGTTAACGGGTCAAAATCCTGGGTCGTCGGGTCGAGTTACCGAGTCAAAATCCCGGGTCGGCGGGGTCGGGTTGTCGGGTTGCAATGTCGGGTTGCTCACTTGGTCTGGCTGGGTTTGCCCCCTATCCGGACTGGGCCTGGGCTGGGTAGACTCGGCCCGAGTCAACCCAGCCAACCCGTTAGGGTTCACGATTTAGCGCCGAGTCGACCCGGCGATGACTCGGCGCCGTCAGATTTTTTTTTTACTTTTCCAACCCCGGCGCGTGGATCTCACTCGCCTCTTCAGGTGGCGCGTGAGGGCGCGTCGGGTAGATTTCGGTGACCAACTTTATGTCGCCGGCTCCGTCTCTCTGATATAATTTATTTTGCTTTTTAGTGGTCTGAAATTTTTTTTTCAAGGTCCACACCCTAGACAGGTTCGAAGAGAATTTTGGGAGAAAAATCTCTCCTCTTTTATAATTCATTCAAACATAAAGTTTTAACAACGTTTTTCCATGATTCTAGATCTGTGTAAGTGGCTCTGATGCCACTGTAAGAATTTTTAGATAGATCCTCTTTGGGTTTTCCCATGGGATTTCCTATGAACCCTGACAAACACACTACACAGATTACTAGAATACAATGGGTATTGAAAAGAGATGATTAGAGACATACCTCTTGTTGTAGATTGATTTTCGATCATTTTCCTTGTATGATTTGAATGCTTTGAATGCTTGGATCAAAGTCTTCCACAGCCTGTCGGGATCCCTTGACCTTCTCTTTGCGTATGAGAACAGGAGAAGAAAATAACACCGTAGCAGTGGGGACTCTAACCATTGATATTTATAATACCACCCCCAACCCTGGACCAATCCCACAGTGGACCAGGTTGGTCCATCTCTAATCATACTTAAACTAGTTTACCCATAACTAGACTCCCACTGAATCAACTAACCTTATAATTAATTAAGTCCATAAAATATCTTACAAGAATTGCACAATTGGTGGGTCTCTCCCCTCTTTAATTTCCTCTTTCCTAACCTCCCAATCCTCCTCGTTTACAAAATCTGTATCCCAACCAGGTTTCGCCATCTTCAAAGGAGCATCTGCCCAGTACTCCTTGAGGTCCTCTTCCTCCCAGTTCTTTGGATCCTCCAGGAAATTGAAGGATCTCGCTGTAAAGCGAGCTCACATTTTTCTTCCTATTGTATTCTCTTGAGTCCCTTGCTCTCGCGAGCTTCCATAATAAGCTTGACATTCGTCTCGGGCGAGTTGTCTTCCTTCAAGTCATCATCGGAATATTCATCAATGTCGCCTCCTCCAGATGAATTATCGTCATCTCCCTCCGATTCATCTTTTGAGCATCTCCCTCCAATTCATCTTTTGAAGCATCTCTCTTTGATTCATTTTCTGATGCGTCTCTCTCCAATTCATCTTCTAAAGCGTCTCCATCTTCAACATTGTTTCACTGTTTTTCTTCAATGGTCTCTATTGTTTTGATTTTTTTTTTCTCCTCTTTGTCGAGTAGAAAAGCAGAAGTTTCAGAAGTGATGCCGTTAACCACCATCGAGAATTTTTTGGCAAACAATCTGGTGCTTGCTTTCGGTTCCATATCGATTTCAGGACAATGCCACTAAATGGAGGATGCCATATCCGTTCAGCTGGACTTCTGCCCATCGAAATATTCCTCAGTCGTGGTAGGAAGGCCATTTATTTATTTATTTAAAATAAAAGTCTAGTTAATTTGCAACAAAAAAAAAAAATCAAAAGGGTAAAAATGACATTTTATAATCTCAGGGATAATATTGCCATTGAAAACATTAGTTATGATTTGTTTCATCACTTAATAGACTAACAGCGGGGGTTGATACTTATTTTCAAATGTAGGGGGAGGTGGCTGACATTATGGGCCAAGTTAGTGGGTTGTTGATTTAAAGGTATACCTCAAGGGAGATGGGAAAAATTTTCCATATTATATATGATCTGTAATTTATTTTTATAAATAATTTATAATAAATAACTCATAAACATAAATAAAAGCTATTTGGTATGTATTATAGAAATAATCATATAATACATTATGACATAGGTAGTTGTTTTGTATGATTTATGGTACTTATTTATATTTAAAATAAATTGATATAATATAAAATCTACAAATAGGTTAAAAGGTGTTCATCGTTTTTTGTGATAATCTATAGTGGTGTTAAATGGTTAATAATCATGATTTATAATTTATTCTCATAAATGATTTATAATAAATAACTCATAAACATAAATATAAATTATACCAAAGAAACCTTAGTTGAACCAAGTTGAATTTTATTTATCTAATTACCACCTTATTTGATGTCAAATCTACTACCAAGATGATTCACTGCTACATGGCAAACATGGGTGAATCAATAACAACAGGACAACAATTTACAAAAATAGAAACAAATCTCAACTTCTCAATCTTGGTTTTAAAATATTCTGATCGAATTTCTCGAGACGTGGCCAATATGGATATTTTGTTGATACAAAGCGAATATTGAACTTAGGTTTTTGGATTCCTTTGCAAAATGTATGTTTTCAAAGTGACTGATACCTGTTTCGATAAGCCCTCAATAGTCCCATTGAGGTATTTTATTCATTACTTATTGATAGGGTGAATCTAGAGATTATTATTTAAATGTTCAAACCATAGGTATCATTATATGGAAAAAAAAAATACCCTAGACATGAAGCATGTATCATTAAACATGGAAAACTGAAAACCCGTGGGGGAAATTTATCATTTCTATATCAGTGTTTAGGTCTTGTTTGTTTCATTGTAGAAATTTCTATGGGTATTAATTAAATTTCACATTATAGTTTTCTATCATGAAAAATTTCCAATGTTTTTAATGCTTTTTTTTTTTACATATAGGTTTTCGTTTGTTTTGACACAAAATTTTACATTTATGCTCCGTTTGTTTTGACGTAAAATTTTAGATGTAAAAAAAAAATCCAATGCTTATTTCCAATAGATAAAATACAGTGATCTATAAGGGAGATGCAAAAGGAACTTCGCCTTTCTTTTACTTACTGGAAACAAACATAATTTTTTCTTACATATAAAATAATACACGTAAAACTTTACGGTAAAATTTTACATCAAAATAAACAGAGCATTAATTTTTGGGAAAATTTCACCCACACTCCCTGTAGTTTGGCTTAATAATATGTGCCCACCTTTTTTTCGCTATAATGACACTAACACCCCCCGAAGACACCCAAACGTCAATTAAACTGATGGAATACTTCAAAAGACATTTTTACCCCAACACCATTCCCTTTAATTTTTACATTTTTCGTATTTATTTTTAAAAAATCAGTCTTTCCCTACAATGTCTCTCTTCTGCAAAGTGCAGAAAATCTGTGGCGATTTCTTTATTCTCCAGCGCAACCCTTCTCCGGCGACGTGTCTTTGAGAAATTGGTGATGGGTATGTTGTTTCTTTTGTTTGATCGTATAACCCATCTTTTGAGCGATCCAACGAAAAAAACAAACCGGAGACTTTATGCTAAATGACGATCGAGTTGGATTGAACAAAAGATGCCACCCGAATTAATGTTTATATCGAATAAAAAACAAAATATTTATGGAATTAATCAAATCGAACCAAAAAGCACTACCGGCAAGAGAATTGCCCTAGTGGCATAGAACTGTAGAAAAGAGGAGGATGATATGCGGATCATTGGTAGGGGAGACATAGCTAGAAAGAAAAATCATACAAGTTGACATTAAAAGTGTTGATAATCAATTCCTCAATTCCTCAGTTGGTTCCGATCCAAACCAACCGAGTCCTCAAACCATGGTCATAATTGCATCTGCAACTCCCTCCATCATAGTTACTGCGATAATTTGAGCCTCACACTAGATATTATACTAAGATCTTTTCATGATCAAACTTTAATTTCGGATAAATCTATTCCAACGTATTAGGTATGATGTCTTAAAAATAGCGTAAATCTGTTTGTAACTGAATGGGTGACTGTAAGACCCGCACTCCATGAACCTGATCTAAACCTTTAATTTGTATCGTAATAGGTCTTCCAATCATCACCGGGCCAGACGGGACTAGCGGATGACAACCAGGTATGAAAACATACCAAACTAAATGACATTTTTTCATACTGGTCGATGGTACCGGTCGACCGGTATGCCTGCGCAGGCAGACCACTTAGATCCGGAAACGGATCTCTGCGGGTCCCACCTTCCAAATTTCAAACCAAAGGATTTTCCTAATATTAGGAGGCTTCCTAAACTCAACCCTAGTTTATATAAGGACCTATAAACGTCCTTATATCCTTTTCATTGATCCTCACAAATCCTAGAGAGGAGAAAGATATCGAAGAAGGAGAAGGAGCTAAGAAAGGAGAGGGAAGAGTCGCCATTGTCGTTGGATGAAGAACACTCTAACGCGAACCAACGGTAAGTGCTTAAACCTTCCTCTACGTTAAGCGTTCTAGAATGGTTAGTCATGATTGGATCAATACCATGTAAGGCGAACTGTTGATCTGTTGATCTAAATCTGAATTTGCCGTTAAACCCTAATCTAGTCGGTAAACCCTAGATTCAAGTTCTAGGTTGAAGATCGTCGAAACTAGGACTTGAATGGAGTTGGAAACAACTCTAACTCAGTGCTCAGACCTAGAATGTATAGGAGAAACCCTAGAATCGATAGGGGGTGACCGATGGAAGACAAGAACCGGATGTATGGTTTTCCGGAGACATACTGGTTGCATACATACCAGTCGCATAGGCGATCGGTACCTGCGACCGGTATCTCCCGGAGACTGGTCTGTGGGGACCGGTCGCACCTTTCCCCATAGTGCTGCGGCCGGTACCTGCGACCGGTACCCGTGACCGATCTGCATTGTGAGGAGTGTTTTGACCTTGTTTGTCACACCCCAATTCTACACCAACCAGATTGGTGTGATGAACCGTTAATAAATCAACGGTTCAACCAAGATCTCAAATAGGCTATCCCCACCATGTTAAACCAAATCACATTCCACATTAATCAGAGATAATAAAGTAAATAGTGGAAGTCTTACAGATAATGAACTAAGGTCTAGTCAGATAAATAATTAATATTCCATTTATCTCAAAGTAACCAAAACATAATTTAATATATATTACAAATATCCAAATACGAAAATTAAACACTAAGCGTATCCACAGTTGAAACGCTCGCTTAACAAATCGTAATAGTCATCTACAACTTGCTCATCATAGCCGCCACCCTTTTATATGTTGGGTTGTTGACATGATCTTCAACTGTAATACCTGCAACATTAAAAACTAAAAATAATTACGCGCGCGAGGGTCAGCTCTCCAACTTGAGCTTAGTGAGTAAACAAAACAATGCAACAAACATATGCATGCATTCAATTCATATATTTGGTCGGGTTCATAAGTTTATAATGTGCTATAGAAAGGATAGGTGGCGCCGCACCTCTATACACGAATGTGTGGAACCGTCCAATTGATCAAACACCATTGCCGCCCCCACATGCACCCACCATGGAATAGAGATAGAGCTAAAGTGCTTAGGACCGCACCGCATCACACTTCCCTTGATGCTCTATCCATACCAACACGTAAACCCCTATAGGTGAGGGCTTACAAACTAGACTCGCAACTAACCAATCCTAATGTCAAACAGTGTATCCAAGGCCTCACCCCAGCATCCCTCAATACGTCCATAGAGATAGTGTAAGACCCGTGTCAATCTAACTCGGTCTTGCTACCTTGAACCAGGTCTACCCATCATGGTCGAGCCAAATGGACCAAGTGCGTGAAGGAGATCGTGATCCCAAGTATTAAACTGACCCAAAAACACTCAAAAAGGGGCGAGGGTTGCACACCCAGTGAGGTGGGGTCGGACCCCCCCAGTACAAAAAGTCAGACCCTCAGTTTTTAACCGGGGGTCGGACATTTTAAAACCAGGGGTCGACGGGATCATCGACCCCCTCATCGACCCCCAGTTGCCGCCATAAACAAAAATTTGGAAACTTTCCTAATTTCAGTTGGGCTCTTTCCTAATATCAAAGGGGCTTATTTTAGGAGTTTCTACTCTATATAAAGGACGTCCCTAAGCCTCTTTCACTCCTTTTAGAACCCTAACTGAATTGAGAGAAAGAGAAGAGAATGAAGAGAAGAATAAGAGAATGAAAGTAGAGAAGAAGGCAAAATGAGAAGAGTTTCAGAGAAGGAGTACTCTTCTCAGGTAAGAATACTAATTCTATGTATTTTGAGAGACTTAGAATAGTTAATGAGAAAAGTATGATGTAGGAGAAACCCCAAACCATCAATCCATGATTAAGTTTAAATGAAAACCATGGAGGAGATCAACTAAACCATATGATATGTAAAGAGTAGTTCTAAACCATAGGAAGTGTATGGAATGGACTATGGAAGGAAGCCATAGGATTCAAACAAGAGAGAACGGACCAAAAGGTGATTTATCGACCAAACCCACAGGGGGGTCGCACCTAAGGTCGATGGACCCATCGACCCTGGCATCGACCCTACTATAGGGGGTCGCAGTATACTGCTACCCTAGCATCGACCCGTTATGCTAGCCCCAGTTAACAGCAAGTTGAAAAAATTAGAATAAAATCTAACTAAATTCTATTGACTTTGTTAGGTCTTCTAGCAATATAATATCAATATAAAGGTGATTCTTAAAGCTTGAAAGATGATCTACTAGCAAGCTAAGGTGAGGAAACAAGACCTAAACTAATTGGTTAATAACAAACTGTTTTTATTTCTTGAGTCCAATGCTATGCTTGATTCTTGTGCATTAGCATCGTCGTATCGCCATTATTTTAGCAGAAATATTACGTCGTAGAGTATCAGGGGAGGTGGTCTCGGTCCTTGTAGTCTCTGACTCTACCGGGGGGCCTTAGCTCTATCTCCATGGGCGTTCTGAGGGATGCTGGGGTGAGGCCTTGGATACCCTATTTGGCATTATGATTGGTTAGTTGCGAGCCCAGTTTGCAAGCCCTCGCCAGCAGGGGCTTACGTGTTGGTATGGCACTGTACAACAATAAACGTTAACCTTTGTTGTACAATGTTCATGCTAGGGTGGATGGGGACGACAATAAACGTTAACCTTTGGGCGGGCTTCCACACCCTGTGTATAGAGGAGGGGTCAATAAACGTTAATCTTTGACCTCCAACCCTTTCTATTGCATATTGTAAACTTTAAACCAAACCACATATATGAATTGAATGCATGCATATGTATTGTTGCATTGTTTTGTTTGCTCACTGAGCCATGATGTGTACTCACCCTCTCGACGTTGAATATTTTTAGTTGATGATGCAGGTACTACCGTCGAAGATTATGTCAACGCTCCAGTGTACGGGCACATGGCGACAATGGAAGTTGAAGACGAAGTGGATACGCATGACTCCTCTTGCGAGTGCAACTCATGCGTATTCGATTAGATTTTATTTTAATTATTTGGATTTAGTAAAGACTTGTAATTGGTATTTTATTTATGTCTCTGTTGAAACAGCATAATTGGATATTTTAATATGATTATCATATTTATATTTCTCAGTTCATTTTATTATAAGACTTTCGCTATTGTGTATTTACTCTGATTATGAATGTGGATGTATGAGGTTTAGATAAAACGGATATAGCCTAATCGAGATCCTTGTTAAATCGTTGGTTTGTTGACGGTTCATCACACCATTCTGAATAGTGCAGAATTGGGGTGTGACAGATAGAGCTAAGGCCCCCCGACAGAGTCAGAGACTACACGGTCCGAGACCACCTCCCCTGATACCCTACGACGTAATAGTTCTGCTAAGATAATGGCGATACGACGATGTTAGTGGACAAGACTTGAGTAGAGATAGAGCTAGAGTCTGGTGATCGGGTTGAACCACAGTGTCACGTCCTCCCCCTGATGCCCCACTCGCATCAAGTACACTAACCACATACAAACATTCACATGCCTATTCCTAGCATCATCATCATCATCATGTTATAAATAAACAAAATTAAATATGCATGAACAGTAATAACAGGAATATTGGATGACATGTTAAATACACAATACACGCATATAATCATTCATGGCATTGGACTCAATAAACAAAAACAGTTTATTATTAGCCAATTAGTTTAGGTCTTGTTCCCTCACATTTTGTCGATAGTAGTTCCTCGTTCAAGCTTTATAAGTCACTCTTAGATCACTTGAAAACCTAACAAGTTGAAGATTTTTAATTAGAATTAATTCCCATGTGTTTAGACTAACAGAAGCTGAGGGGTCGCAGGTGGGGTAGCACCTGGGGTCTCAGTTTCTGCGACCACAGGGTGTAGGGTCGCAGGGTAGGGTAGCACCTGGGGTCTCAGTTTCTGCGACCCCAAGGTGTAGGGTCATAGGTAGGGTCGAACATACTGCGACCCTACGTGCGACCACACCCTCCCTGGAAACTTCCCAAGGGCATGTGGTCGGACATGTGGATCTCGTGGGGTCAGATATCATGCGACCCTACGTACGACCACACGTATCATGGTCAACCTTTCACTCTTAAGTCTATTCCTTCATGTTTGAATCCTTTGGCTTATCATCATGGTCCTTCCTATGATTGTTCTATGGCTCAAAACTACAATTTTATGCACTATCCATTGTCCACACTGATTTTTTCCATGGATTCTCTTGGAATTTGTTCATGGATGGATGATTTGGGTTTCTCCTAATCCTATCTTCTTCATGACCTATTCTAGGCTCTCAAATTATCATAGAAAATAGGTTCATACCTTAGGCTTGCTGAGATTCAGAGTTTTCTCTGAACTTTTCTCTTCCTTGATTTTCTTCTTCAATTCTCCTTTTCTTCCTTCTCTTCTCTTTCTCTCACTTTCAATTGGAGTTCTAAAGGAGTGAAAGAGGCTAAGGGACGTCCTATTTATAAAGGAAAACCCTCCATAATAAGCCCCAATAAGTTTCGGAAAGAATCCTCTTCAAATTAGGAAGGTTTTCTAAATTCGATTTATGGCTGTTTTCGTAAGGTCGCATGTATGGTCGCAGAATCCATGACCCTGCGTTTTTAAAATGTGCGACCCCACGACCAAAAAGTCATGGGTTTGACTCTTTTGAGGTGGGGTCGATCGCACCTGTTTAGGCATGCGACCACACACTCATTTTTAACTGTTTTTTAGTTAAATTTCATACTTGGTCTTGTGGTTTCTTCACGCACTTGGTCCACTTAACTCGACCACGATAAGTAGACCTGGTACAAGGTGGTAGGATCGATTAGTTCGACACGGGTCTTACAGGAAAGGTGCGACCGGTCCCCACAGACCAGTCTCCGAGAGATACCGATCGCAGTACCAATCGCATAGGGTGCGACCGGTATGGTCGACCGGTATGTCTCCGGAAGACCATACGCCCGGTTCTCGCCTTCCGTCGGTTACCCCCTATTGATTCTAGGGTTTCTTCTATACATTATAGGTCTAAGCAATGAGTTAGAGTTGTTTCAAACTCAATCAAGTCCCATTTCGATGATCCTCAGCCTATAACTTGAATCTAGGGTTTATCAACTGTATTAGGGTTTGACGGCAAATTATGGTTTAGATCAATACCTCACCTTGCATGGTATTGATCCATTCATGACTAAGCTTCTATAATGCTTAACTTAGAGAAAGATTTAAGCACTTACCATTGGTTCGCAGTAGAGTGTTCTTCGTCCAACGGCAACGGCGGCTCCTCCCTCTCCTTCCTTAGCTCCTTCTCCTTTTTCAATCTCTTTCTCCTCTCTAGGGTTTGTAAGGATCAATGAAAGAGATTTAAGGAGGTTTAGGGGTTCTTAAATAGACTAGGGTTGAGTTTAGGAAGCCCCTTATATTAGGAAAGTCCTTAGGTTCAAAATTTGAAAAGTGGGTCATGCAGAGATTCGTTTCCGGATCTAAGTGGTCTGCCTGCGCAGACATACCGCTCGACCGGTACCATCGACCGGTATGATTTACTTATCATATATGGGTTCGTTTTCGTACCTGATTATTATCCGTTTGTCCCGTTTGGCCCGATGATGATTGAAAGACCTGTTACGACATGAATTAAAGGTTTAGATCGGGTTCATGGAATGCGGGTCCTACACGGGTGGCTCACCATTTGGGGCTTATTGTAGAAAGCAATCCTAAGATCTCAGTTATGGTCGGGAATGGGGATCGCTTATGTAGTGAATGTGTCATAAAAAATTTACCAGTGTCAATCCAGGGGCATACAATTACAGTGGACGTTTTTCTCTTACCCATTCATGGTGCAGAAGTAGTTTTGGGAGTACAATGGCTTCTTCAATTGGGGCCGGTTGTTTTATACTACAACAAACTCACCTTAGAGTTTCAATTACAAAATCAGCCAGCGAAATTTCATGGGGTTCCTCATTCTAATCCTACACCAGTGGGATATCACTCCTTACAAAGGTTAGTAGAAACTGACTCTCTTGCTATGATGTTTCACTTGGAAGTTCAGCAAGAAAATCATTCCAGTTCAGTGGAAGAAAATCCATAATTGAAAGCTATATTGGCTAGATTTGCTCTTGTATATTCCGAACCAACTGCCTTACCTCCTAGTAGGTTGTTTGATCATGCTATCCGCCTACAAACAGGGTCTCAACCGGTGAATGTGAAGTCTTACAGGTATCCCCACTTTCAAAAGAATGAAATTGAAAGGTTAGTCACTGAAATGCTTCGCGCAGGAATCATTCGAACAAGTTGTAGTCCTTTCTCGTCACCAGTTCTGTTGGTTAAGAAGAAGGACGGAACATGGCGATTCTGTGTCGATTATAGGGCTCTCAATGCAATTACGGTGCGGGATTGATTTCCAATACCTATAGCCGATGAGCTATTTGACGAGTTACTTTGTGCGAGGTATTTTTCAAAACTTGATTTACGTTCTGGATACCACCAAATTCGTGTTTAGCCTACAGATATACATAAAATGGCTTTCCGGACTCATGAAGGGCATTACGAATTTTTGGTCATGCCGTTTGGTTTAACAAATGCACCGTTAACCTTTTAAGCAACAATGAATACCATATTCAGGTCATATCTCCGATGGTTTGTCTTAGTTTTTTTTTTTTTTTTGATGATATACTGATTTACAGTATGAGTTGGGTTGACCACTTGCAACACATCACAAATGTTCTACAAACATTAGAAGAGCATACCATGTTTGCCAAGAGTTCCAAAGACACTTTTGGCCGAAGCTCAATTGAATATTTAGGCCATATAATATCTGAACAAGGGGTGGGAATGGATATGTCTAAAATCACAGATGTGCTGAAATGGCCAATTCCGAAATCCGTTAAAGATTTGAGAGGTTTCCTTGGTTTGACAGGGTATTATCGAAGATTTGTCAAACAATATGCCCATATTGCTGGCCCTCTTACAGATTTATTGCACAAAGATGCCTTCCAATGGAATGATGAGTCATAGGTTGCCTTTGATACTCTTAAAAAAGTTATGACTTCAGCACCAATACTCGCTTTACCAAATTTCAGTGTACCTTTCATAGTGGAAACAGATGCTTCTGGGTATGGAATATGGGCTGTATTATTGCAAGCAAATCGCCCTATTGCCTTTTTCAGCAAGAAGTTGACGCCGAAAATGCAAGCTTGTTCAACTTATGTTCGAGAAATGTTTGCAATAATTGAAGCAGTTTTTAAATGGAGGCAATACTTGTTGGGACGCAAGTTCTTCATCCGCACTGATCAAAGGAGTTTAAAAGATCTTAATGAACAAACCATTAAAACTCCTGACCAGCAAAGATGGCTATCCAAGTTATTGGGGTTTACTTCTGAAATTTCCTACAAAGCTAGTCGTGAGAATGTGGTTGCCGATGCATTATCCCGGGCCTGTTCAATTCAATGGATTCTTTGCTATATCGGGACCTGATTTTGAGTTTTACAAGCAATTTCACCATGAAAATACCACAAATCAGGAACTACAAACCATTCATAAAGGACTGTTGACATCACCTACTTCATATGAAGGATTCACAGTGAAGGATTCATTGCCGTACTATAAGGGGAGACTGGTACTTGTTGCAAATTCAAGCTTATGCAGGAAGTTAATTGAAGAATCCCATTCAACTCCTCATGGCGGACATGCCGGGACACTACGGACTTACATGAGGTGATCAGCTTTTTTTTTTTTTTTTTTTGGAAAGGAATGAAAAGACAAATTCAAGGTTTTGTGTCATTTTGTCATATTTTTCAATAGACCAAGGCTATGAATTTATCACCAGCTGGACTCCTTCAACCTTTACCAATTCCATCACAAGTATGGGAAGACATAGCGATGAATTTCATCACAGGTCTACCGGCATCGCAAGGAAGAACAACGATTTTGGTGGTAGTTGATCAGTTAACAAAGTATGGGCATTTTGTGTTCTCCCTCCCACTTATACTGTTTATCGAGTTGCTGCAATATTTATTACAGAAATTGTACATCTTCATGGATTTCCAAGAACCATTGTCAGTGACAGAGACCCCCTCTTCATGAGCTCCTTTTGGAAAGAACTGTTCCGACTTCATGGGGCGACTCTCGCCACGAGTAACGCATACCATCCACAATCAGATGGTCAATCCGAAGCATTGAACCGATGTTTAGAAATGTATCTTTCGTGTTTTGTATGTGATGAACCACAGCGGTGGGTTCTATACCTACATTGGGCTGAATTCTGGTATAATACGTCCTTCCATACTGCAATTCAAATGTCACCATTCCAAGCCTTATACGGTAGAGCACCACCTAAACTGGTATCATATCCCCAAGGGAGTTGTAGCAATGAAGCAATAGATCATGAGTTGGGGGAACGTATCGAACTGCTGAAAGTGTTGAAACAGAATTTAACTAGAGCCCAAGCACGGATGAAATGTCAAGCTGATAAGCATCGAGTTGATGCACAATTTTCAGTAGGAGATTGGGTTTTTGTGAAGCTTCAACCATACCGCCAACAATCTGTAGCATTACACTCCAACAAGAAGTTGGGAAGGAGGTTTTTTAGCCCTTTTCACATAACATATCGTGTTGGGAAGGTAGCTTATCGAGTGGAACTTCCAGCAGCAGCGAAAATACATCCAGTCTTCCATATCTCTGTTTTAAGGAAGTGCATTGGTAACCCTGAAGTACAAACTATTCCACTTCCTCTATTGAAAAGCAATTCCAATAATGAAGCACAACCAATATTAGTTTTGGGTACTCGCACTATACAACGTGCAGGTGACTCAGTCCATCAAATTTTAATTCAATGGTTAGGAAAAGCACCTGAGGACAGCTCATGGGAGGATAGCAATGCAATCCGAGAACGATTTCCATCTCTGAACCTTGAGGACAAAGTTCCTTCTGAAGAGGAAGGTATTGTTACAATATCGACGGGCCGGAACCGTTACCATGTAGGAGCACAAGACAGCATAGGAAAACCAGCGCTCTTGAGGGTTACATGTGAAGCACAGCTGGACAGCTTAGCTGGACATCTCAGTAGCTATAAATAGGCATAAGCGGGAAGAAATAATTTTCAATTTTGAAATATCTCAGAAATCTCTCTCTTCTATAAATCTCAGGAGGCCTCTACCCTCGAAGTAGAGTTGTTCTTGTTTTCACAATTGATTCAGATTTAATAACTTTTCATTAGTTGCTGTAATCTTTTTTTGAACTTCAATTCAATACAATTCCTTGCTCTGTGCTAATTCAGTTAAATATTCAAGTCATTACATCCACCCTCCTTCCCTCCTCTCCTTTGATCCTCTCCCATGTTTCTTTTACGGTATCTCTATATCGTATTTTTTTTTCAACACTAATAACCCAATATTTTCAGTAAATAGAGAAGGTCGCCGAAGTTGCAAGGGAGTCGTCACTGTTGCAAGGAGGTCGCTGGAGTTGTAGGGGACTCGCCAGACTAGTAGGGGAGCTGCAGGATTTTGAAGGAGTCAAACACTTGTTGATGGAGTTGAATAGTGTTGCAGGAGTTTAAATGATCATCTTACATGAGAGTACCAAGGGTAAATGAGCTATCTCAATATCTCATGTTAACGTCGTTAACTAATTGGAACTTTGTGTAATTTCTAACCTACGAGGAGAGGTTCGTGTAATTAGCCCTAAGTACAATGGAGGTATGTAATTTATCCTATTTTATATGTAAATTTTTTTAATCTTTATTTTCAATAAGTAAAATAAAGTTTTTTAGAGGGAAAGGGAAAATAAATTTAGCCTTTCTTTTAACAAACGTTCAAAATGAATCTTCACCGAAAACACATGGTAGAAATCTAATTTCACATAATTTTGTTGGGTAAATTTACTCATACCACCCCTGAGTTTCGTGTTTATTACACATGAACCTTAAAATTGACAATAATTATTCATAGAATAAATTTCAGCTACCCCCCATAATAGTTTCGAAACATCACCTACCCCCACACTTTTCAAAAAACATCAGCTACCATCCAAACTTTTACCACCGTTAATCAAATAGATCCACTCCGTTTAACCAATTCCGTTAGACAATTTTACCCTTTATGTTATTAATTTGAAAATTTTAAAAACTAATAAAATTACTTCCATGGTGTCGGTTAGATGGAAAGGTAGTGATGGTGACCAGCGCTTCCTCTGAACTCAAACCTCTGCTTGGATCTTGCTAAGGTTGGTTGCTGCATCGTCGCCACTACTCGTAGGAAAGATAGATTGGTGTCGTTTTTTTTGGAGAAACAAAAAAAAAAAAATTGCAGACATTTGAATACAGACTCAGGCCATTTCCGGACCTCTTTTCTTCTTCCTCTTTTGTCTTTCTTTACATAGAAGAAAGCAAAAAATGGATGGGGATTCTGGAAGAGGAAATAAGAGAAAGAGAGAGAAATATAAAAAACTAGAGCTCTACTGATAGGGCATTAGAAGAAAGCAAAAAATAAATGAACAAGAATTTTAACTAGAAGAAGAAGTTTGTGAAGCTTTAACTGAAGAAAACAGAGGATACCTTCAGAGAAACTAGATCTGAAGTATCTTTAGAGAAACGGAAAAAAAAAATTGCAAACGTTTGAACTCCGACTGGGTGCGTGCTGCATCGTCGCCGCTGCTCGTAGGAAAGGCAGATTGGTGTCGTTTTTGGGACATGTTTTAGAATGTTTCAGATCTCACGGATCCACCGATTTTAGACCAGACTGAGGTCTTGAAGCAGAAGCTGCTAGCGCATGAGAGGTAGGGAAGGTAGCGTGCCACCGCCTTGGGAGGAGCAACGAGGCAGTCTGTGTGGTGACTCCATGGTGAGAGAGAGAGGTAAGCCTATGAGAAAAATTCTTTGCTCTAAGAGACGTTAAGTGAAGAGGGTAAAATTATCTTTCAACGTATCCTTTAGAGTATAATTGTCCTATTTAAAATCAATTTTGGATGACATCAGCAATTAACGAGACTGATTTAACAGAGTGGATCTATTTGATTAACGGTGGTAAAAGTTTGGGTGGTAGCTGATGTTTTTGAAAGGTGTGGGTGGTAGCTGATGTTTCGAAACTATTATGGGGGTAGCTGAAATTTATTCATTATTCATACTATCCCTAAATCTCAATCCTTGGTACACAATGACTCTCATGCTGATGTCAACATGGTTAAACTTTTTAAATGTCTAAAATATCCGTATGGGAATGGAGTAAAGGCTAAAATAGGGCTTTTACCTTTACCCATTTATTCCCTTTATTTTTGTTATTCTAAAGTCCTAAAATCCATTTCATTCTACCGATGCCCTAAATCTCCAACTGTGGAGTACAACGGCAATGGTGGAGAGCAATGGAAGGAATGTGACGATGATGGTGGAGTGTGATGGTGGAGTGCGACGGAAGGAGTGCGATGGCATCAGTGGAGTGTGACAGTTGATGGAAGGTTCGAATTCGCCGTCCTTTGCACTTTTTCCCCATGGGGGGAATAATCTTCAAGAAATGCTGGAACCAACGTCTTGAGATGCGCCACAAACAAGAATCTGTATTCATCCCTATCACAAGAGCCCGCTGCGAGCTAAAGGAGAAGAACCAAGATAACCCAAACAAAATCATTGTTTCTTTTGTTGATACCCTGTTCGGTTTTAAGATCCCAGACAACGGACAGAATCACACATAGCAATAAATGATGACTCTTTACTCCGGGTTTCTGAATGGCGGCATTGACGCAACAGCTATGGCATTGCAATGGATAATGGCAAACTTGGTGAAGCACCAAGGCATCCAAGAAAAGTTCTACTCTAAAAATCGAAGGAGCTGTAAGTTCATCGGAAGAGATTAAAGAAGAGGATTTGCAGAGAATAAGAGAATCAGAGAATAAGAGAAGCAGAGAAGCAGAAAATAAGAGAAGAGGATATTACCTCACCAGGTTCGACGGTGAAGCATAGCACTGTAGTTCGATGGAGAAAAAGAGCAGAGGACCAGTAGTCTGATGGAGAAGAGGAACAAAGGTAGCAATTTGAAGGTAATTGACGTACAAGGCAAAAATGTATAAAGTGTTTTAGGGGTATTTATGTAATTATATGTATCTCTCTTTTTAAAAGGACAAAAATGATTTTTGGTCTTTAATCTTTTTATCGATAAATGTAATAATGGTATAATAATCTACATAAGTCTAAGGATAGTATGAGTAATTGTTTTCAATTTTAGAACTCATGTGAAATAAACATAAAACTCAATGGTGATTTAGAACTCATGTGAAATAAACATAAAACTCAATAGTGACACGAATAATTTATCTTTTTATTTTATTTTATTTATTTATTTTATTTATTTATTATTTATTTTTATTTATTTATTATTTATTTTTATTTTTTACACCGTTTTAAATGGTAAGAAACAAAACCTACGGAAAAAATAAGACAAAATAAAAGAAAAGGTTATTCTTCTTGAAGGTCTGAAACTCTCACTCGAAGCACCAGTTTCTTGAAAACCCTATCAGTAACTCCGACCTTTAACTCTCCATATCTCTCATGGTTTCAACCGTAGTGCAGGCACACTATATGTAGAATTTATTCTGCTCCTCGCGGAATAAAAAAAGTAAGTTCTCTTTGTAGTTATATATGCTTCTCAACTCCTTCCCCTGGTCTGTTACCTCCTGATAGCAAGATGCATTGTTCCCTCCATGAGAACTTTCTTATACTAATTAGTGGTATTTCCTCCCCAGTTTAATGAAAAAAATGGAAAGTTTTCAGAGGTTCTACACGTTTTTGTGATGTGCATTCGTTTGTAAAGTTTCGTTTTTCTTGGTAATTGGTTACTCTCGCAGAAAAGCATCAGAAAAATAGTAGATTTTGATTTCGTAGGTCACATATTCAATAATGTTCAGTAAAAAGATAAGCATGACGTTTCTTCGAACGTTGATACTGCAGGAATAACCCTTGTCTTCAGAGGCAGGAAAGGGTTTCAGGTGAAATAGCGTTAGCTTAGACAACCATGTTTTTGAATTTGTGATGTACCTGACTCTTTGTGGCATTATGTTATTGTGCTCAGATGAGTCTATCGATGCAGCAGACGAGGTCGCCAAGGCGACATATCTCATCAGATCGTTCAGATTCCCCCGTGAGGAGGAGAAGTTCTCCTCGGAGGAGGAGTCCGTCTCGGAGAGAAAGGTCACCTGATAGGAACAAGAGCTCTCCAAGAAAGAGGTCACCTGTTAGAACTAGTTCTTCTCATAGGGTGAAGTCGCCCACGAAAGAGAAATCGTCAACTCGCGGTAGGTCTCCAAAATATGGAAGGTCGGTTTCTTCTGCATCACGTTCTCCTTCTCCACACACTAAACGCTTGAAACGAGCTCAAGCTGATCGCGAGGTTGATAGATTACCTGACAGGGACCGTGAGCGGAATAATGTCAGGGAAAGTGATAGGGGGAGACACAGGGAAAGGGGAGTGGACAGGGAAGCTCCCAGTGACAGGGAAAGGGGTGTGGACAAGGAGGAAATTCATAGTGGGAAAACTGAGAGAAGCGATAGAAGCGAGAGGAGGTCAACAAGGGATAGAGATGATAAGGGTTCATCCAGGTCAAGACATGGGCGGTCAACCTCACCAACTGATCGTGGTCAAAGGATCAGACACAGTTCCCGCTCACCTCTGAGGGCTGGAGCACGTGACGAGGTGTCTGGTGATATCCACTCCTTGCTTCTGTTCATCATTACTTATTTATTTTTCTTGCACAAAATCTGAATCTCAACATATCGAAATTAATTAGTTCAAGCAATCCTAATTTTGTTGCGTAATTTTGTTGCGTAAAAGCCCTATTTGGTGATTGTTCTGCCTAAATTTAATCATACTCCTTTAATGATATCACACTTATGAACTAAAACAGCTCATATATTGCAGGGAATTACTGTTCAATGTTTTTTAATTGCCGTGTCACAATTATACCGCTATGTATGATAGCTATTACTGAAATGTTGATTTGGTTCTCTTTCATTTCTGTTGGTTTTAGGCCATATTTTTGCTTGCATTGTTTACTTGTGCAGGTGTATCTTTGTCTTTTTACATGATAGCTTTAGTTTAATCTTAATAATGAATATAGAATAATTGCAGAAAATTTCTAAACTCTTTGGGCTTGAACATAAAACCTATGGCACAGCAGCAGATTCAGTTTGTTTTAGTGTCTGGTTAATATGGTCGATAATGAATGCGTGGCATATTGCCATTTAGTTCTTCATCCTTCAGTGCTGCTTAAAGTCTAACCGATGGTTAATTTTATTTTGTTATAGGTATCATACCCAAGAGAATCTGAGCAGACCTGGTGAGTTGTTAGTTGAAATTCAAATATTTGCTTGAATATTGTTTGGATATTCTTAACAGTGAATAGATCCAAAAAATGGATAAAAAAAGAAGTCTTTGTGTTGAAAGGAAATGAAAAAGTTTTCCGTTTTTCTTTAACACCCCCTTCTTTTTTTTTTTTGGGGGGGGGGTGGGGGGTGGTGGGTTCTAGAATCAAAAGTAAAGAAAGAAGCCAGATCATTAGAAGGAATTTTTAGTTAAGAAGGTTGAAGTCTGAAGTGAGGGCGAGCCTTGGTGTGACATTAAGGTTGTCATGTTGCAACCGGGTGGTCACGGGTTTGAAAGAATTTACAGCCTCCTTTGTGTGGTGGGGGTAAGAGACCCTGTAGTAGTGGGAGCCTCATGCACCGGGGTGCCCTTTTTAAGGTTGAAGTCTGAAGTCACTCTTTAAAAGGAAATCGTTACAAACTTTATATTGCTGATGACATGTTTCTTTAGCTCAAGTTTGACGGAAGCCCTATTTCAGGTTCCATATAAAAAAGGGGGGGGGGGGTTCTTATTTGAGGTTTTGTATGGCTTGAAGCTTTTTGGAACTTACAATCTGCATTTGTTGATAATATCTAAATCGACAATTGGTACACACACATATGCTGCTCTTACCTTGCTATTTTTTGTCCTTTGTTACTGTGAGAAGTTTATATTTGATTGATTGTACTTGATAGCCTTGACTTGGCCTTTGCTAATGAAGTTGCATACTTGATCAGGGATGATAATAATGATAATAATGATTCAGTGGCTAAAATGAAGGCTACTCAGGACGCCCTGGAAGAAAAACAAAAGGTAGTGAGAACGTGAATAGTAGTTTCTGATACATTATTTGCCCTGAGAATATGGGTTGAAGTTCCAAAATACATGGAAGAAAGTGGAAGATAATGAGAATTCTTGTTCTGCTATCTGAACTCTGAGCCTTTTTGTTTATTTATTTTTACAATCAGCTGCCTTTTTTTTTTTTTTGAAATAAGAATTTTATGTGAGGTTATTCATCCTTTCCTGCATGATTGTTCTTACCAATTTGTTTTGTGAGATGCAGCAAAAACCTTCATTTGAGCTGTCTGGGAAGCTTGCTGCCGAAACAAATCGTGTTAGAGGTGAGATTCTCAATAACTTGGATCTTTATTGGGTTGGCTTGGATCTTTAATCAGGATCAAAATTTCCTATGTCTACATGGCTCCTTTTGTTTCATTGGAAAATATTTTACAGGTATTTTCTTATAAGTAAAAGAAATCATACAGTAATGAAGGCTCCAAAGCCCTAAAAATTCTTCGCAAAAATGCAATACAAAAATGAGAAACGACTTCCCAAATATTTTTCTGGAAGTTATTTTCCAAAAAAATGGTGGTACATTTTGATGGACCCAGTCTTATGGATGAAATCTTTTACTCACTCAACCTGCCTAAAAGTGCACATTGTGTGTAGGGGCAGGAGCCTCATAAACTTGGTACGGCTTTTTCTCAATGGTGGAGCCTGTTGGGATGTGAAAAAAATCCTTTTGCTTTTGCTTGTTTTCAGTCACTGGGTGTCAAAGAGGTTCTGAAACCTTGTCTACTTGTTGCTGAATTTCCCTGGTCTCTATATTTTCTGGCATCTAGATCATGTTAAAATGGTAGTGGTTTAATTTTTAACCAGTGAGGAATGCATTTCTTTGGTTCTTGCTTTCTTTAAAAATATTCAGTGTCCCTTTTCCTCCTTTCTTATGTTTAGAATTTTTCTACTTATGTCCTGGCAGAAGGACATTTCTTGATAAGTACAGGCATACATGTTCATTTTTTATTGGGTAAATTACACACCCCCTCTACTGTAGTGAAACTACACAACACTACCCTGCTTTTATAAAAGTTACCCAGAATACCCCTCTAACAATGCTGTCATACAATCTCACCCACGCCATTACTTTGAACTTAACGGCAGAGGATCAATTTTTTTTTAAGATGAAAATACCCTTAACGATGGAAGGTCAGATCTGATTGGGTTTGAGTTCAGATCTTCATCCCAGATTACTAGGTACGGTTTTCTTCTAGAACTGCAAAGCTCTGTTGTCTTTTTCTCTTGATTTCTTGCATTTGGAGCTCAATCTGCTAGTTTTATAATGATTTTTAAGTTTCTCTCTTGGATTTTCTTGTTCTTCTATGAATTTTCTGTTCCCTTGAGTGATTCTTTTGATGTTTATCTCTTTATGCTAGAATTTTATCTTTTTTCATCATACAACCACTAGTTTTGCCTTGTTTTATTGTTAGATTCCTCTCGTTTTTTGTAAAAAAATTTACATTTTTCACTCACTGTTTTCCGTTATTTTCTGGCTAACTCGCCGAATACAGTCGATCATTTGTTGATTTTGTAATCTTTTCGGCGATTAACACTCTCGTTAACATGCAACCAACCTGGAGTTCGATCCAGGCCTTGGAACTCACCCAATTCATGTTCAACCGAACTGAAAATCCAACAAATGAATTGTAACCCAGTTTCCTGTAGAATCCAATTAACACTTGGCTGAAAAATCAATTATAAAAGACATTATAATGATCTGAGACTACTCCAGGAGAAAGACCAGGTTTCAGCTAAGTAGTAGAAATTGTTTCTCTCAATAGGACTGGTTTCAGAGGCCAAGATTCCAGGAAAAATGTCGGCTAGGGTAGGACTGCTCATGTCCAAAATCAGACGGAAAGAAAGAGGAATGAGAGATATTGAAGGACTTTCACCTCATTCCATTCGTCTCGCTCTACCGAACCAGTATGTGGTAATGGTAGTTAGCAATAAACAAAGGGGATTCAGCAGATCTGAAATCTCCACTCGTCTCGCTCTTATTAAACTCAAATAAGTTTCCAGATTTGGTTTCTATTTGCCGTTTTCCTTCTTTCTTAAGCTCTGTCTGGCTCTGTTCGTGCTCTTCCTTCAATCTCTTGTAGGGATTTGGAAGAAAACAAAAGGAAAACTCTACTATGTTTTTATATGTGGAAATTACTGATAGCACGAGTGATCGAGTTTTATCAGTTTGATTCACGTCATTTGCCCAAAGTGGTTGAAAGAGGAGAAGAAGAAGAGGCGTCATTCGTTAAGGGTATTTTCGTCTTAAAAAAATTGACCTTATGCCGTTATGTTGAAAGTAATGGTGTGGGTAAGATTGTATGATAGCATTGTTAGAGGGGTATTCTGTGTATGTTTTGTAAAGACAGGGTAGGTAGTTCAGGGTAGTTTCACAACAGTAGAAGGGGTGTCTGTGTAATTTTTCTTTTTTTATTAATATTTTTCTGTTCCAATAAAAATAGTTGGATGACTAAGAAGAAAATACTAAGGGGGTCTGCATGTCTGCAGTGTGTAGGAAGAGCAATGACTTGGTCACTTGACTCTCTTGTAAAGAAGATGATGGATGATGTCCATATCTGTAGTTGACTGCAAATACCTCAAACAACCCCCCCCCACCCCCCCACCCCTCGGCGGGCAAAAAAAATAAAATAAAAATTACTCAGTTATTTTCCCCTTGTTGATTTTAAGTTTCTACCTTTCAGGTGTTACATTGCTATTTAATGAACCACCTGATGCTCGGAAACCAGACATAAGATGGCGATTATATGTTTTCAAGGGCGGGGAAGTGTTAAACGGTAATGGTGTTCAAGAGCTTATTTCCTTAATTTCTTATTCAGAGAATCTATTTAACCAAATGAATATTTGCATAAAAAAAACCAATTGAACAGAATTTTTTCTGATGAAACATTCTAGAAGATAAAATAATAGTTGATAATTTCTAAAATTTTTTCGCAAACATTTTCTCTGATAGGTGAAATCCTGACAGTGCCATGGTGGCTGCATAGGTTTATTTCTCTGATAGATGAAATCCTGACAGTGGTAGGCTCATAATAAGAAAACCAGAAGAAAGCCAATCAATGAAAATCTCCTATTGTTATTAAATTTAATCCTTATCAGCATAGTTAGGTTTTTCAAAATGTATGTAAAGTCCATTTGAGGCTGGAAATTAGATTTTAGCAAAATTTAAAAATTGAAATAGATCAACTACATGTTGACTGATTATTTAGTGGGTTGAAATAGATCAACTAAATGCCACTGCAGGGCCTTGGCACAATGGTAAGGTTACTCCATTGTGACCTGTTGGTCATGGGTTTGAATCTGGAAACAGCCTTTTGACAAATCGGGGGTAAGGCTACATACGTTAGCCCCTGCCCAGACCCTGCAGTGGCAGGAGCCTCGTGCACTGGGTACATCCTTTTGCATGTTGATTGATTATTTCTATAGATTTCAGCAGAAAATAATGATATTCATTGTTTTTACCAAAGAAATTCAGAATTCAACAATTATGAGAGAATGAGAAGAGTACTCATGTTTAATTGACAAAATTAAGAAAACCACCAGTTGTAGAAACTTGTACAGGCAAAGACAAACAGCGATGAACAACATCCCTGGCAGTTAGGACTGTTACTAATTCTTAGCTGAATAAATAAATTTAGAGGAATCTTTTAAGTCTACAGGCCTAAATAGAGGGGGGAAATGCAACAGCTTAAATAAGTCATAGACAATGCCCTTGTAGATTCTATTTTGACCTACTCTTACCAAGGGCCGACCTTCTTAATTAGACTCTACTTGCAAATTTTAGCCTCTCAAATGAGTGCTCCATTCTTTTCTAAAACAAAGTAGCATAGCATGTGTAGGATAAAATTTGACTCTTCTTTTGCCTCTGGTTTATGGGGATCATAGTTTTCAAGGAGCTAAGGCGAACCAAGGCGTTGGAGGCCTGACGGAGTGGCTAGGTGACCAAGGCGCCTGCCTAGGAGATCAAGGTGCCAGCCTAGGCCACAAAGGCGTCTGATTTTTCAAGGTGACCCAAGGCCGCTTGGCAGCCTAGGCAAAGACGCCTTGACAACTATGATGGGGACATCACAGCAGCTAGATTAGCAGATCAGCAGTTTTATTTTTTATCTTTATTTTTATTTTTCTGTCTTCTGTTATTTCAATTAATTTATTTATTTCTGTTGTTTCAGTTATGTCAGTTCCTGTTATTATTATTATTTTAAAAATTTTTCAGTTTCAGTTGTCATTTTTTAATGTAATTTAACAGTTCCCAACCCCCTTTTTTGTAGGTTTTTTTTTTTTTTTTGTTAGAGGGTTGTAACTGTCCTTGGTCAATTCTGTAAGTCCCCAGTCCCCCACAGTTTTCCCTGTAGGCCTTGTAAGGCCATTTTTTTCTTTCTGAAAACAAAAATATGCAATGAAATGAATGAATGAAGAAAAGCTTCTCTCTCTCTCTCTGCTGTACATGCCTCTTCTCTCTCACTATCTTCCCCCCCCCCCCTAACTTCTCTCTTCTCCTTTCTCTCCCCTATATCAATTTTCTGATTTCCCCCTACCCTTCTTCTTTCGTCTTCTTGTTTCTAATTGGAAATTTTCTGAAATCAAATCCTTTCCCCCTGACCACGAAATTCAACTTCCTGTTCATGATATGCTTATTTTAAAGTATGATTAATAGTCTATTATCAACCCCTCTGATGGCAAAGAGGTTAAAACATCTCAAATTAACAAACCCTCTTTGCTACAGGATCTTAATTCAGTCCAATACAAAAAATCTGCAGAGAAAAGTAATGAAAAAACCCACTTATTTTGAAATCTAACCGTCAGAATTAGATGAAACTTGGTATGGATGACCTTTGTAATGATTGTGAACACCTTCGAAGTTTGGGGAGGATCCGAAAAGAACTATAGGAGTTATGAGTCTCGAAGCCTGCTGTACCTGTTTCCACCAAGCTTGGATAGCCCAGATTTAATGTTGCCTGCTGATTGCACTTCACTTTCTAGTTTGTGTTGGGTGAAACAATAGCATATCAGATCATAGATAGAAAGCAAGCAAAAGAATCAAGAGGGAATGGAATCTGGTTGAGTCTCACAACCGTAGGAGACTCAACCAGAAAAATAAGAATTTAACTCTTCTTTTTTTGAAAATCTCTCTCTGCAGCCAGCGCATTCTCTTTATTTATAGCTTTGAAACATTACAAATAAAATAGGAAAGAACGAAATTTAGTAAAACCAACCTTCCTTTATAATTTAGGAAGGCTCTAAAACAATAAAAATAGGAAAATTTCTAAAAACTGGAATTAGGAAACTAGATTTTAGGCAAGTCTTAGTCTCCAAGCAACTAAGACTTCTAAACTAACTAGCCTAATTTTTAGGAAACTAAACAATGGAAATAAATAAACTGAAAATTAGGAAACTAATAAAAAGAGTCATAATTAATGCTGTTGGTACTGTTTACGTGAACAGTACCGCGTGAACAGTGTTCACGTGAACAGTACTGCGTGAACAGTGTTCACGTGAACAGTGTGGGTTGGGCCCATGTTGACACATCCTTGGGCTGATCCACCACCGGCTGGTCCTTGGACTGTATCAACTCCCCCCACTTAAAAAGAACTCGCCCACGAGTTTTGTAATGGTGAAGAATGACTACGGAGGGGGTCGGTAGGCAGATCCGTGATCTTGAAACTTAAACGCGTGCTGCGACGTTGGAAGAAAATCCATCACTTTGGGTCCACTTTCTTCAAGATATTTAGAAGGTATTACGAAATCAATATGCTCAACATCTTGAGGAAAGTCAAATGGAATTGTGGTATCCATGGGGACGATCTTATTCAATTCTGTCTTCCGCAATTTTCTCCATAACACCGTGGTCTTCATCGAACCGTGGTCACTATTGTCAATCCATGAGCTTTAGTAAAGGCATCAAAATTATCCACATTTACTTTTGAGGCAATCAAGACCATATCGGGATTATATGGATTCCATATGAATCCCATATCATCCATGACATCCGTATTAGGAACGTAGTGTTATCACTTTGCGGTTCACATACCGTGTATCCGGGTTGGCCTCGATTGCAGCAACTAAGGAGTTTACCTTTAATTTTTGTGGACAATCTCTAGCAAAGTGACCATATGCATTGCACTTATAGCATTGCACATCCATAGCTGCTACCATGGGAGTTTTACCTTTATCTGTCGTTGGAGTAGCATGAGATGTAGTCCCTATGGCTTTACTGTTTGGTGTAGGGTGCTTCAATTCATAAGAACTGGAGGTGGGCTTTGGTGTTGACTTCAAAAGGTCATCGGCTTGGAAAGCATTATCAACACATCGTTAAAACTAATAATATCAACCACTCCCATTTTTCTCTAATTTCGGTCGCAGCCCCAAACGGAACCGAGATATCATTTGATCATCATTGTCTCGTGAACCCGACCGGCACACAATTGGTCAAACCGATAGACATAATCTTCCATACTCATAGTGCCTTGTCGAAGATTATTCAGCTGGTCATGCAACCTTCTTTGGAAGGATCGTGGCAAATATTTTTCTTTCAATTCTTCCTTCATCTCCTCCCAAGTAGTGGGTTCTCTACGACTCCTCATGAGACTATATTCATAGTTACGCCACCAATCACGAGCACCCCCCACTAGTTTGGAGCGGGCCAATTGTAGCTTTGTAGGTTCGGGAAGGCTAAACCAATCAAAGTAGTCATCTAAGACATTCAGCCAATCTTGAAAGGCTTCAGGGTCTTGTCTCCCATGAAACTCCTTGAGGTCCATCCGTACTTTATGGGTTTGGTAACGGATAGGTTCATCATAGTCGTCATAGGGTGGGTTGTGGTATTCCTCTCTAGGGACTCTTTGAGGAGCCCTAAGAATACATCTTGGCATTAGGTTGGCATTAAGGGCTTCCCTTCTAGGGGCTTCCACTCTAGCAGGCCTAGGATGATTTAGCTCCTCCAAATTACTCATTCTCCCATCCATGCTGTCTAATTTGGCATCCAATTTGGTCAATCGTTGGAGAACCAAATTAACAAGGTCATTGAGATTATTGGACTGATTAGGAGAGTTCTAACTCTCCTCAGCCATGCTCTGATACCAATTGATGGCAAAGAGGTTAAAACATCTCAAATTAACAAACCCTCTTTGCTACAGGATCTTAATTCAGTCCAATACAAAAAATCTACAGAGAAAAGTAATGAAAAAAACTCACTTATCTTGAAATCTAACCGTCAGAATTAGATGAAACTTGGTATAGATGACCTTTGTAATGATTGTGAACACCTTCTGAAGTTTGGGGAGGATCCGAAAGAACTATAGGAGTTATGAGTCTCGAAAGCCTGCTGTACCGTTTCCACCAAGCTTGGATAGCCCGATTTAATGTTGCCCGGATTGCACTTCACTTTCTAGTTTGTGTTGGGTGAAACAATAGCATATCAGATCATAGATAGAAAGCAAGCAAAAGAATCAAGAGGGAATGGAATCTGGTTGAGTCTCACAACCGTAGGAGACTCAACCAGAAAATAAGAATTTAACTCTTCTTTTTCTGGAAAATCTCTCTACTGCAGCCGTCCGCATTCTCTTTATTTATAGCTTTGAAACATTACAAATAAAATAGGAAAGAACGAAATTTAGTAAAACCAACCTTCCTTTATAATTTAGGAAGGCTCTAAAACAATAAAAATAGGAAAATTTCTAAAAACTGGAATTAGGAAACTAGATTTTAGGCAAGTCTTAGTCTCCAAGCAACTAAAACTTCTAAACTAACTAGCCTAATTTTTAGGAAACTAAACAATGGAAATAAATAAACTGAAAATTAGGAAACTAATAAAAAGAGTCATAATTAATGCTGTTGGTACTGTTCACGTGAACAATACCGCGCGAACAGTGTTCACGTGAACAGTACCGCGTGAACAGTGTTCACGTGAACAGTGTGGGTTGGGCCCATGTTGACACATCCTTGGGCTGATCCACTACTGGCTGGTCCTTGGACTGCATCACCCTCCCTATAATATTTAGTATCCCATTACCCATTGTCAAATTATGCCTTGTTAAACAACTTGTTTAAATTTCAGTTTCTGTTTCCATTTATTTACTGCATGTTTTGTTTAGTTTTCTGCATTCTGTTAGCAGAAATTCACTATCCCATGCCAACATATATTGGTGCCTATATTTCAGCATCATATCTGATAAGTAACCTGGCTCTTTTATATTGAATTGTTGCTGTATTTACGTGAAAATAGTTTTCTTAAGCACTGAATATTGCTGTTATTATTTTAAGGGTCTTGAAATGCTTTGCATAACAGCTTGTTGAATACTGCCATATTAATGCTGAACCCTATGTCACCCTATTGATTATTGTTGAGTTGGTGAATTACTGTTAGGATATATTGCTCATTGGTTAATAAAATCCAGCTCTACAATTTAAATGCATGTCATGTATGCTGCTGTTCCCTTTCCTAACTAGCTAAACGTTAGGTAACCTAATACCTAGCCTAGTTGTAATTGTAGGAAACCTAGACTCTAGGCTGTCCTACATCAGAATAAGATGTAACAAAACAAAAAAACCCTGTCTGTTAGCTATATCCTTTTCAAGTAGCTTGGCTAAGCAAGATAATAGTCTTTTTGGGAAGATTATTAATAAACTTTCAAATGGCCCTGGAAGTCTGGAACTACATTGAATGGGTAAAATGTTGACCCCTGAAATATTTAGTCTGAAGTAAAGTGGTAAAAGTAATTCTTTGTGAAATTTTGCTAATAATGGACTAGGACAAGTCTATTAGAGTGCATCACCTTTGACTCAAGGCATCTTAACACTGTAACCTTCGTGAGCCTTCAATGGATCCAATATTCCCATGAGTACTGATGATGCCAATAGCAATGAATAATGCATTGGAATTATGGGCTGTATGATTGGATATCCCTGCATCAAACCCTTTTTTCTAGCATTCCTCCCCACTCTTGGAGAAGAGCAATTGATGCTGTTGACCGTGACAAATCATCAGTTGTACATGGTTGATAGAGATTGAGATGCTGTGAAGAATGACTGTTGTGTAGTATTGTAGTTGGGAAAATTTCTGATTGTGGGGTGGGGGTACTACTAGTTTCCTCTGTCCATTTCTTTGAACAAAGTGCCATATCCTTTCTTATTTCCATTTTTTCCTGTAACCTTGGGGAGGAGCTAGTGGGAAACCAAAGATATCATCTTCTTTTCTTCAATTACATGAAATTCTCTTTTCACCTCTTCACTCCCTTCTCCAACTTTTTAGCTAAAGTCATAACAAATATCATCAAAGTTGATATTTCCCCTCTTATTTATTTAATTTTTTTTAGGAATGAAAGGTTTGTAGTGTTTTGATCAATTCAATTGGTTCACTTGGAACAACTTGGGCTAATTCTAGCGTTGCAAAGTTTGTACCATGAGGACTCATTCAATTCTAACATTTAATCTTGTTTCTGATGAATAATTTCACATTGTAGTATTGCATTGCCCTTAATCTGTGAGCTCATAATATTTTTTGTAAACTAAGAAGAAATTCTAATGGCCAGAGCCCCTATATGTGCACCGCCAAAGCTGTTATCTTTTTGGTAGAGAAAGGAGAGTGGCAGACATTCCAACAGATCATCCTTCATGCAGCAAGCAACATGCAGTCATCCAGTTCCGGTATGAATTATGCCGTCTTATTTTATGTCTTGTTTTTGGGATTATTCTCACTTTATTTACTTTTTTTTTTTTTACAAGGCAAGTGGAGAAAGAACAACCTGTTGGCACATTATCAAAGCAAGTAAGGTAAGAACGAGCAAGTTTTTTAATCCATTACTTTATAGCTGCCATCAACTTTGATATTTAATGCCCTGATGCTAATTGCTAATCTATATCCAATTGCTAGGCCTTACTTAATGGACCTTGGAAGCACAAATGGAACCTTTATTAATGTAAGTTGTTGACAGAAATTTCATTCTCCTTTATATTACCTTTTGTGATATAGATGAATGGTTAGGTCATCTTTGTAGTATTTCTCCTTAACATATGTTTTTCTTGGTGCAGGATAATCGCATTGAACCTCAACGTTATTATGAACTTATCGAAAAAGATACTATTAAATTTGGAAATAGTAGGTAGGCCATGGATAATATCCTGGTTATACCTGTCCAATCACATGGTTCTCACTATACATAGTTTTCCTTTGTACACATAACACACACACACACACACACACACACACACACACAATGACACAATGAGGGAATCAAGCTGCTTGTTTTTCTTCTACATATGGAGAGCTTAATTTTTTTTTTCCCTTTCACAATGATACATTTTTTTCTGTTGCATTGGCAATATCTAATTAAGGCCCTATCTTTATCTTGTTTCGTTTATGATCATTGGTAAACCTAAATAGCATATATTACCTTAAAATTATGCTTTATAACATTTAGATGGCACTTAGGCCTTAGGGTTTGGTTACACACACACACACACACACACACACACATATATATATATATAGAGCACCTTAAAAAGTCCACTTGGATGTTGGAGCAGGATTAGTGAGGGTTTCTCCTTTGCCTGCCTGATCTAATCAGAACCAAGAGTTGCACTAGTTCATTATCCACAGGACCTCTATTTATGGCTGGAGTTTCGGTGCTGAATCATTTTCTACTTGGAATTTACTGACTGCTAACTGAGAACCCACCTGCCAACCTTGCAAAAGATCTAGGTTCTGTTTTGTTTCTGGGAAAAAAGTGTCCTTTCAGGCTCTTGTAGACAAATGATAGTCTGGATGCTTAGGGAGCTATTTCTTTGTATGGGCTGTATCCTTCCATGGCAGTTCATCTTTCTAGGTATTATATTGATGTATAACATAGAATACATGCTTCGCTGGAGCCTGGGAGGTGGGATTGGAGAAATTGAAGTTTAGGGTGAGTGAAAAATGCTTTTTAAGAGTGTGCAATTTTATGGTTTCCATAATTAGTTTTTAGTTGTCATGAATATTCAGTTTTGTACTTTCTGTGTTGTAAGTATATGCCAGTAGCCATATTTTGACAATCCATACACTGAATAATGGAATCCATTCCCCAACACCCCCCCCCAAAAAAAAGAAAAAAGAAAAAAAAAGAAGCAATGAACATCATATTGTTCTAATAATTTCTCATAAATTTTCTTTATTGCAAAATATTTTAGCATAATTTTCCTCTAATATGTAAGATTGCTTGACTAAGCCCCTTCTTGGCAATAAGCCCAATTAGAAAAGCCCTAGTGAAATCCAAAAGTTATGCCCACTCTGTAAACTATATTTGCTAATAATGAAAATAAGATAAAAACTCAAAATAATTATTTTTCCCAGATATGGATGTGCTGATCCTCTTCCTTTTCTGTTTGTTAGATCCCAAATGGCTTGTTGCTGCCTCATCCCTCATATTGAGGGGGCTGTAGAGCTCAAGTCCTTTCCTTTGCTCATCTTTTACTCCTTTAAAACTTTGTGATCTACATTATAGAGTTAATCAATTTAGTATGCTTGCCTTTTCATATTCAGGCCATATCTTGATTCTTGATTTGTGCACAAAATCCTTGTGTAAACCCTTCCTGCCTTGAAAAAAAAAAAAAACCTTGTGTATGGTGAACTGACCTCCAGAATGGGTTGGCTATTTCTTCACAAAATGGCATCTTTCGGCTGCATTTCTAATATTGATGGTGGTTTTGGAGGCCTCAGGCCTCCCTTTCCATTACAAGGGGATAGAGGGCATATGTGACGAGATATGTAACTATTTTGGTTTAGATGTGCATTGATCAAGTCATGGCTAGAAAGAACAACAGTTGTATCTTTAGGTGTATAAAGAATTAGATAAAAAAGGTAGCATTAGTTGAACCTGTCCTTAAAACTGCCGTCAGAAAACTTTCCTATTATAAATTTTATCATGAACCAAAGATTAGATTCCACTTGAATGGTTTTGATGACTATAAGTTTGGAATATATGCCAAATAGAAGCATTGACATCTCCAATGACCCATTGCACGATTGTGAAAAGAGAGTGATGCTGATAAATCACAGAAATCGGCTTATTTTAGTGAAAATAGTCTTGGTTTGGTTTCTATAAATGTTGGATCTTTGGTCAGTGGGCTTTCAATGTAATAGGCCCCTTTAATGTGCCTGTAATAAGGGTAGGAGTTGGAATATGAGATTAACTTCATTAATTAGTTTAAGTTGAAGTCTTAGTTATAATAGGAGTTCTTTTAAGTCCTTATTGGTCAATTAAGTAGCTAACTTCATTACTAGTTGGTTTAGGTTATCTCTGTCCATTTTAGTGGGTTTCAATGTAATAGACCCCCTTAATGTGCCTGTAATAAGGTTAGTAGTTGGAATACAAGATTTACTTCATTACTTAGTTCAAGTTGAAGTCTTAGTTATAATAGGAGTTATTTTAAGTTTTTATTGGTCAATTAAGTAGCTAGCTTCATTACTCGTCAGTTGAGGATATTTCTTTTCATTTTAGGAGTCAGATTTTGAGTGTGAGAGTGTGTATGTGTGTTTGTGTGTGTAACCAGCCATTCAGACACTTGAATTTATGAGATATAGGCTTTAGTTTTCTTGAACTTTGGCTGTTGTGGACTCATAGGTGTACTTGGTGGATTCGAAGTGGGGCTTAGCTTGTTTATCCCTCTATCTTGCTATCTCCCTGCCGGAATTACATGTCAGATTTTCTATCTATCTCTCTGCCAGTATTATAGATTAGATTTACTCAATTTCTAAACCATGCTGCTACTCTGTTTTCTGTCAATATTCTAATATGCTACTGGTTACTAGTCCTGCAATATTCTGCTAGAGTTGTGTTCAGTTTGCTTCAGTAACCTCTGGTTTTATTCTCTCTCGAATTCTATCACTGCCTCCTGAATTTTCTGGTTAATTCCAGCAATCCAGAACCTGCTATTAATAGTCCCTGTGGTAGAAAGATTCTTAAGTAATTCATTGTTCTGTTAATAGAATCAGATCAGGTTCTGCCAGTAGAACAGACCCATCGACTATAATTGGTTGTCCTTGATTCTGCTTCTGTTTGCTTTATCCTGTAATCAATCCTGCTGTTCTAGTTTCTCACTGGATTTTCAGGCTCGGAACTAGATCACATTAGAGAGACACCTTCAAGGTCTCACAGTTTTATAAGAGGTCCATTAGATTAACAATACGTGAATGAACTTAGGTTTTTGAGATCTTTGCGCAGACCCAGTTCTGGTTCGTTTAGTATCTCTAGTGAAGGCCCACTCAATAAAATGGTCCTAATTATATATCTATGGGACATGGGCTATTACTTCTTTGTGTTTTATTTGTAATGGGCTGAATTATAAGGCCCAAAAGTGGGGGTTCTAAATGGGAGTACGAAAATAGATGTTTAATTAGTAGTTAGTAGTGGCAATTAGGTAATGTAATTGGGTTTCGCTTAGTCATTAAATAGTCCTAATTTGCCTAGTTGTGTGAGTCCCAAGTTATCTAGAAGACTTAGGCTTCAACAATTCTAATCATTTAAGTATTGTAGACTGGTTTAATGCACCTGATCTGTGGAGATGGGAGATCACAACACACACAAAATAGATAATCCATGTCCCGATTGGCCAGAATCAACTAGTTTTTTTTAACTCACTTTCATGTTTTCTACACCAGTTCCTTCTGGATATTTTGGAAGTCATAGGGTCATGTTATAAGCTTGGATGGTGCTCTTTACAGAACTTTTCCAACCCAATGCTGGGCATGCACACACTGATAGATGCATCTGAATAACTGCATGTACTTGTCTGCTGCTGCTTGTATTTTTGGTTTTACATGTTTTCTAGCCACCAAAAATTACAATGATTTTTAAGATTCCATTCTTGTTGGTTTTGCAGCCGAGAGTATGTAATTCTGCACGAGAATTCAGCCGAGTAATTGGGATTGGTCTACCCCATAGATTTCTTGAGCTGCCCCTTTGTGATTTTGCCCTCTGCTATGAGGAGGGTCCTGTCATATTCTACTTGCACATGGTGCCTGAGCGTTTTGTATTTGGAATGGGAAGTGGTGATGCCATTAATGTCAAACTCTGGATTTTGGCTCATTTTTCCATTTTTGGAGGGTTTTCGTGTAAAAGTCCGAATGTGTCTAATTATTTGTTAATTTTTAACACACTTCGGCAATTGGGTCATTTGATTATTAATGTTCAAACAGTCGTAAAATGTTTATGGACTCTTTCTCTATATTTCTGGAATTGCCCTTGAGGGTGATGCATTTTCTGTAATTTACCTGCAGAAATATTCAGGGCACATACGAGCACAGGGCCGGGTTTAAACCGTATGGTTTGATAGCGGATTTGGTTCTCTTTTTCACTTAGGTTATCCTGATGCCTCTATACTCTTGTGCATTGCATTCATTTAGATCACCTGGAACATTCTTTACCCTGTAGCTTTCTCAAGCCAGTCTTCTTTATGCTACTTTGCATGCAACAAACTTTATATTGCTCTCCCACATTTGAACATGGAAAGTTCTTATTTCAGGATTGAGGTCTTGTATCATTTTTGTGAACACCACCCCACCGCCGGGGGGGTTGTAGTAGGGTGAAATTTTCTCTCAGGATGCCTTTCCAGAATGGACTGAGTTTTTCGTCTCCATGGTGTGGAGAGAATCTCCACAGCCAAGGGTTTCGGGCCTTAGATGTGAATCCCACAGTAGTGGAGAGGTTAAATGTTGGAATCTGCTTTGTAAGGAAGAGGGTAATAATGAATCCTAATGACTAGTGTCTCTTCGTGTTGAAGACAACTATTTCCCTTTAGAATTTGATCAGAATTAAGATTATATTTTGTATGCATCGTATTCAATTCTAAAGATGTGCATTCCTCTTGAGATGCAGGATGCATTCTCTAAAAAAATAAGAATTTTGTTTGGGCACATGTTCATCTAGAATATGTTCCTGATTCTTGAATGAGATTGCATTTGGAATTCATATTTCCATTCTTAAAAATGCATTTTCCCCCCTGATTATAACTTCTTTCCCATTCAACCCCCAATGGTCCAACCTAACCTACCAGGGTTGTATGTTAGATCTTACCTTTAATTACCCTGTTAAAACCAGACATGGTCCCTAGGGTTGTATGTCGTTTGTTCTTACCTTTAATTACCAAAACTACCCCTATTGGATGCATTACTAGGAGCCAAGGTGACATTCAGACGGACCCTTATATAACTCCTTAATCTACAATAAGGATGTTGATGCATAATTTTAAATCATTTAAGTAGAAGGTAATAATACGATTAACTTGTCCACAAAATTTCAAACACCTACAAAATGCCATGTGGCAGACATTTAGGCTTAAAATATATCTTATGGTAGTAACCTGATTCTTCCAAAACATCTTATATGAATATAGTGCCAATTAATATGAAAGTAGGCTAAGAACAATTGTAATCAAGTTTGAATGAATCTAGATAAAATCCAAAGGGCTTTTCTTGAACATAGTCACATTGCTATGCATCTGTCAATAAAAACATAGCCATTAGGAAAAATTCATAATACACATGTAAAGGAAAAAATTTAAATCTTTATTTAAAATCTCATTTAGGTAATTATTTTTTCCTCTTTTAAATGTCCTTTAGAAACTTGTAAAATGGGACCCAATAAAAGAATAAAAGGAAAAAAAATGATAAAAAAAGAAAAGGAAATCCCTTTCTGGACATATGCTACTTTCTTCTGATTAAATTTGAATATTACCTCTTTGCCAGACCACATCTCTTTCTCTCTCTCCTCCCTTTTGTTCTTGAGATTGAGTTTAGGGTTTTGAACCCTAGACTTTGAGCTGAAAGATTTGTTACTATTGCAATGTGAAGGTTGCTTGTGGGAGCCATCCTCTTCCTCATGGTTACAAGATTAATCATATAATGTACTATCTAAGGGAATTTGTAATTGTGGATTAACTAATAATCCTAACCTCTTTCGCTAATTAGTTTGAATAGACTATTGTTGCATGAGAAAGGATGAAATTAATTGAAAATTTTCAAAAGGTAATGTTTTCCCCAACATTGAGAACTTGAGATCAAAGCAAAGTCAGCTTTAAGAGCACTGCATGTGTTGCAAAGTATCACCAATGGTTTTCAAGTATGCATTCGTATGAGCCTTTGACAAACATGGACATTTGTCCCTTTTATTTTATTTTATTTTATTTTTTAACCCAAAAAAAAAAAAAAAGGACAAACATGAACATTTGAAGTACACCTGTATAAGAATAATTGTCAATGAATTCTGTCGAACATTACCACTACATAGCGAATAACTCCTACTTATGGGGCATAGATATTGGGAGTACACTTGTATATAAGATTGAAATACACATTATTCAAAATATCTATTTATAATTAATGTTCCAAACACAAAATGTCATCCCCGAAATTTGGGAGATTAATTAAATCAGTTTTAGTGGTTGGGAGTTAAATGGAAGTAAACATATAAACCTCACACATGTTGCAAGATATTCTGAGTAGCTTTTGCAAATCATTAGAGGATTTTTTTTGACAAAACGAACATTTAAACTACTAATTTTATAGATGAGAAGAAGTGTTTTCTTGAGTTCATTAACCAAGACTTGCTAAAGATAAACGATAAAATTGTTCAACGTTGTAAGTAATTTTTTTTTTTTTTGGGAACTAGGAGAAGTTTCTCCCCCTCTCTGAAACAACTTGTCTTCGAGTTTGAAGTGGTCATCCCTATCCACATGTTATGAGCAAACGTCTTCAACTCAAGCTCACTAATCCAAGTGTCTTCTAAATTGGATTTATTCTTCCACTGGATTAGAAATTGCTCGATATTAAAATCGAAACTTGTTCTTATACCAAGTTGATAGAATCCAAAAAAAGAAGGAAAAAATGAACTAAAATTTATTGCAAAGGAGAAAACAAACTATATAGGAGTGAAATGGTGATAGGGAACCACTTAATTCAAGGGTTAAGGAAGACCATCTAACACAAAGGTCTCTTATTAGGGACTTGCACAATCCATGTGTGACTCACTCATCACTAGAGGACCCCAACTACAGGACCCCAACTACATCACGGGACTAATATTGACATACCAACAAGTCCAAAAATACCAATCATTATATTCTTCCTATAAACCAAATATATATATATATATATATATATATATATATATATATATATATATATATATATATATATATATATATATATATATATGTGACAATAAAAGAGCGGTTACTATTTAGCTGTTCGAACATATACGTTGGAAGATAGTCATTGGAATTGAGCAATTAGGAAAAAGAGAAAATGGAGTGGGCATTTAATGCTGCATCAAACATGCTCTATAAAATTGCTATTAGCAAAGCTATAACCATCTTAGCTTTTTAGATACATAACTAAGGTCATGATAATCATTGTATCTTCTTAGACATTACTACAATATAGAGAATAACTTCTCTTATGGCGCACTGATCCTGGAAGTACATTTGTAAAATTTGAAGTACATACGAAGATTGTATTTTTATATAAAGTAAGGTAACAATTGTCAATGAATCTTGTTGTACGTAACTAGTACATATCGGATATCTCGTATTTTATGGCGCACAAATATTAGAAGTACAATTATACAAGATTGAATTACAAGGTAGCGATTGTCAACGAATCTTAATGTTTTTTTTTTTTTTTTGGTGTTAAAAGTTAATTTATATTAGTAGAATAAAAATAAAAATACATAAGCCCTTACAAGAGTGTAAACCTCCACCTTCGACAATACCATCAACAGAGGACACCCTGGGGTAAATCAAGAATTTTAATATATGGTACTGCTACATGTTAAATAACTCCTACATTATATATGGCGCCCATCTATTGGAAGTACACCTGTATAAGATTGAAGTTCAAAGTAAAAATTCTCAACAAATCTTGTTGTACGCTATTGCTACATATGGTGAAAAAGTCCTACTTTATGTCGCAAAAATATTAGAAGTACATCTGCATAAGATGGAAGTACATATTATTTAACAAATTCATTTATGATGGATGTTCCTAATAGAAAATGTTATCATTGAAATTTTTACGGTATCATTTATATATCATTTTTTAGTGTTTTAAGAGTTAAAACGAAGTAAATATGAAAATCTAACACGTGTTCAAGATATCCTATGTGGCTTTTAATAGAGCATTAAAGGATCCTCCGATAAACAAAAATTTAAACTACACATCTTAGATTTTTAGATTCATTGATTAGGTCATAATTGTCAATGTATTCTGTCGAACATTAACGCTACATTGAGAATAATAACACGTTATCCAAAATATTTATTTATAATTAATGTTCTTAATAGAAAATATCATCACTGAAATTTGGGAGTATAATTTAAATTTTAATGATGAGAAGAAGTACTGCTTTCTTTAGTTCATTAACCAAGATTATTAGAGATAAACAAAAAAATTGTTCAATGCAGTAAGTAATTTTTTTTTTTTTGGGAAGTAGGAGAAGCTTTTCTCAACGTGTACGTCCTCAAGTTCAACGGTCATCCTCATCCACGTGTTATGAATTAACGTCTTCAACTTGGGCTCACTAGTCCAAGTGTCTTTAGAATCGGACTTATTCTTTCATTGGATTAGAAATTGCTCGCCACTAGAATCGAAACTTGTTCTGATACCAAATTGATAAAACCCAAAATGAAAATAAAAAATAATGAAAAAATAAGCTAAAATTTATTGTAAAAGGAGGAAAAAAAAACTAGAGGAAAAAAATGGTCATAAGGAACCACTAACTTCAAGGTTATCTTATTAGAGACTTGCTCAATCGAAATATGATTCACTCATCACTAGAGGATTCCAACACATCACATGACTAATATGTCAAAAAGTATCAATCATTATATTATGCTTTTAAACCAAACTATATATATATATATATATATATATATATATATATATATATATATATATATATATATATATATATATATATATATATATATATATATATATGAGAGGATAGAAGAGCCGTTACAAATTAGTCGTTTGAATATATCAGTTGGAAGATAGTCGTTGGAATTGAGCCATTAGGGGAAAGAGAAAGTGGATGGGCATTTAATGTTGCATCAAATATGCTCTATAAAATTGTTATTAGTGAGTCCATAACCATCTTAGTTTTCTTAGAAACATAACTTATAAAGTCATGATATATAGACAATATGTATCTTATTAGAAATTACTATCAAATAGCGAATAACTCCGATTTGGCGCACCAATAATGGAATTACACTTGTATAAAATTGAAGTACATATGGAAATCGTATTTTTAGATGCAAGTAAGGTAATGATTGTCACCGAATCTTGTTATATGTAACTACTACATAGCGAATAACTACTACTTTATGGCTTAGATAATGAAAGTACACTTGTACAAGATTTGATTACAAGGTAACGATTGTTAACGAATCTTATTGTACATTACTATTACATAACGAATAACTCCTACTTTATGGCGCACATATATTCGAAGTACACCTGTATAAGATTGAAGTACACATTATTCAAAATATTAGTTAATATAATTAATTTTCTTTACAAGAAAATATCGTCCCAAAATTTTGGAGTACGATTTATCATTTTCGTGGTTGGGAGTCAACTGAAGAAAACACGTGTTGCAAGATATTCTCAGTAGCTTTTAGCGAAGTTTTAGCAGATTCTCCGACAAAAAGAACATATGAACTACTCATCAATAAAATTAAAATTTTGATCCTGAGAAGAAGTGCTTTCTTTAGTTCATCAACCAAGATTTGCTAGAGATAAATGAAAAAATTGTTCAATGTAGCAAGTAATTAAATCTTTTTAGTTTCTATTTTACCATCTTTTTTAATTATAATAAAGATTTGTGAAATTGAGATTTATGGTGTAGCTTAATTGGTAAGGAATCTACGTCTCATGAGTAAATGGAAGATTCAAAGTCTGACTCTTTTTACCGCCTTAGGGCGGACCGACATGAAGTCTTTTTATGGAAGATTCTAAGTTCGATTCTTTTTACTGCCTTACCACCTTAGGGCGGATCGACATGAAAGTCTTTTTATGGAAGATTCTGAGTCCAATTTTTTTTCCTCAAGGAGCCTACGTCTCACGAGTAAACGAAAGATCATGAGTCTGACTCTTTTTATCGCCTTGGGGCGGACCGACATGAAAGTCTTTTTATGGAAGATTCTGAGTCCAATTTTTTTTTTCCACAAGGAGCTTATGTTTCATGAGTAACGAAAGATTCTGAGTCCGACTCTTTTTACCGCCTTAGGGCGGACCGACATGAAAGTCTTGTGAAAAACCCATGGTATGGTATTTCACTAAACCCTAATTGTGTACTATCCTTTAATGGCGCTAAGATAAAGATAGCTACAGAATCGATGATAAAAAATTTCATCACTGAGAAATACACAACCAAATCTGAACGTATAAAGCTAAGTGCATGCACGTAGCCGGAAAGATGTACTTTGAGAAAATCCTAATTTGTACTTGCCCGTTGGCACCCATGCAAAAGGAATAATATGACAAGTGTCACCATCATTATGTCCAAACCCTTTTATTTAGTTCCTTAAATAACCCCACCTTCTCCTCGTAAGTTTCATCCTCATCTTTCTCAATTCCTCTCCAGATCATCATCTTCAAACTAGCCCTCTCCCTGCAAATCTTTCATTATCTTGGCTTGGGTCCTTCATATTCATGGCCATTTCTGGGGAGGTAGATCTGTTTGACTATCTTTTAGTCTCTCTTCTAATCCTGTCAGTTTTATTTCTTTTCTTCAAAGATGCAGCCACGAAATGCATCTTAAAAGGGATGATTGGGGTCCAAAAATTCAAAGCAGATAGGTCCCGATTATCGTGCTCTTGCCCCAATGAGTTCCATGCTGATCACGCTCCTGAACTGTGGATAAAGACTGTCATAAATAGGAATCCTGATGAACTTAATGTCAACTTCTACTGTTCAGGATGGGAAGGAAGACTTTCAAATATTCACATAGGTTTGATTGATGCACCCACTTGCTTGTATGAACATAAAACACTTGTATCATTGATTTTAGCTCCTTTGCTCTCTCCATGATTCATTCATGAAAAACTTTAACTTATTGAAGAACCTTATATGAATTTGTTTTCAAAAAGTTTATCCCTCGAAAGCCTGAATCTCAAGAACTGTCAGGGTCTCTATAATATGAAATTGTATGTAAAGACATCTACCCAGACGAGAAATTATACATTTTTCTCTGTTGCATTGGCTATATCTAAATAAGGCCCCATCTTTATTTTGTTTCGTTATATGATCATTGGAAAACCTAACTAGCATATATTACCTTGAAATTGTGCTTTATAACATTTCTTTGGCACTTTAGGCCTTAGGGTTTGGAGACATATATATAGAGCACCTTGAAAAATCTCTTTGGATGTTGGAGCAGGATTGGTGAGGGTTTGTCCTTCGCCTGCCTGATCTGATCAGAAACAAGATTTGCGCTAGTTTATTATCCACAGGAACTTTATTTATGGCTGGAGTTTGGGTGCTGAATCATTTTCTACTTGGAATTTGCTGACTGATAACTGAGAACGCATCTGCCGACCTTGCAAAAGATGTAGGTTTTGTTTTGTTAGTGGGAAAAAAAGTGTACTTTGAGGCTCTTGTAGACAAATGGTAGTCTGGATTCTTAGGGAGCTATTTCTTCGTATGGGTGTATCCTTCAATTGCAGTTCATCTTTCTAGGTATTATATTGATTTATAACATAGAATACATGCTTTGCTGAAGCATGGGTGGTGGAATTGGAGAAATTGAAGTTTAGGGTGAGTGAAAAATACTTTTTAAGAGGGACAAATTTTATGGTTTCCATAACTAGTTTTTAATTGTCTTGAGTATTCAGTTCTGTACTTTCTGTGCTGTAAGTATATGCCAGTAGGCATATTTTGACAATCCATAAAAGAAAAGAGAAACAATGAACATCATACTGTTCTAAGAATTTCCCAGAAATTGTCTTTATTGCAAAATATTTTAGCATAATTTACCTCTAATATGTAAGACTGTTCTAAAATATTTTAGCATATTTTAGCAAATCAATTTTTTATGCTAGCCTCTTCATATTCAGGCCATTTTTTTTTTGATGTATTCAGGCCATTTTTTGTTTCTTGATTTGTGCACAAAATATGAAATTAAAAAAAAAAAAAAAACCCTTGTGTATGGTGAACTGACATCCAGAATGGGTTGGATATTTCTTCACAAAATGGCATCTTTGCTACTGCATTCCTAATATTGATGGTAGTTTTGGAGGCCTCAGGCCTCCCTTTCTACTACAAGCGGATAGAGGACATATGTGACGAGATTTGTAATTTAATTTGGTTTAGATGTGCATTGTTTGAGTCATGGCTAGAAAGAACAACATTTGTATCGTTAGGTGTATGAAAGAATTAGATCAAAAGGTAGCATTAGTTGAACCTGTCCTTTAAAACCGCCATCAGAAAATTTTCTTCTTATAAAATTTAGGGAATCATGAGCCAAAGATTACGTTCCAGTTGAATGGTTTTGAATGGTTTTGACAACTATAAGTCTGGAATGTATGCCAAATAAAAATTGACATCTCCAATGACCCATTCATTGTGTGATTGTGAAAAACGTGTGAAAAACGTGTGATGCAGATACAACAACAACAACAGCAATAATAAAGTTTTATCCCAACTAAATGAAGTTGGCTATATAGATTCTTGTCCTCCAATCAGCTCTGTTAAATATCATACTTGAAACAAGGTCTAAGCTCTGCGTGTTGTTCTTCACCACCTCCCCTAGAGTCATCTTAGGTCTGCCTTAGCTCTTTTTTATCTTTCATTCTGAATCAAATCACTCCTCCGTATGGGAGTATCTAACGGCCCCTGTTGAACATGACCATACCATCTCAAATGATTTTCTCGTAATTTGTCATGTATCGGTGCTACTCCTAAATCAGCTCTAATCTAATTATTCTTTACTTTATCCTTTTTAGTTTTGTCATACATCTATTTCAACATCTTCATCTCAGTTACACTAAGTTTATTTATATGAAGCTTGAAAACTATCGATACATGCAATTAAATCACAGAAATTGATTTATTTTAAGAAAAATAAGCCTTGGGTTGGGTTCTATACATGTTGGATCTTTGGTCAATGGGTTTTCATTGTAATGACCCCATTAATGTGCCTGTAATAAGGGTAGGAGTTGAAATACAAGATTTACTTCATTAATTAGTTTAAGTTGAAGTCTTAGTTAGAAACTTAGAATACGAGTTGTTTTAAGTCTTATTGGTCAATTAAGTTGCTAGCTTCATTACTAGTTGGTTTAGGATATTTCTGTTCATTTTAGGAGTCAGATTTTGAGTCTCCCTCTCTCTCTCTCTCTCTCTCTCTTTATATACACATTCAAACACTCGAATTTATGAAATGTAGGCTTTAGTTTTCTTGAACTTTGGCTGTTGTGGATTCAGTAGTGTACTTGATGGATGGGGCTTAGCTTGTTTATCCCTTTATCTTGCTATCTCTGCCGGAATTACTGGTCAGATTTACTGTCTATCTCTCTGCCAGTATTACAGATCAGATTTATTCAATTTCTAAACCTTGCGGCTATTCTATTTCTGTCAATATTCTAATCTGCTACTGGTTACAAGTCCTGCAATATTCTGCTAGGGTTGTGTTCAGTTTGCTTCAGTAACCTCTGGTTTATTCTCTCTGGAATTCTATCACTGCCTCTTGAATTTTCTGGTTGATTTCTGCAATCCTGAACTTGCTATTAATAGTCCCTGTAGTAGAAGGATTCTTAAGTAATTCATTCTGGTTCTGTTTGCTTTATCCTGTAATCCTGCAATTCTAGTTTCTCGCTGGATTTTTCAGGGTTGGAATTAGATCACATTAGAGAGACACCTTCAAGGTCTTGCAGTTTTATAAGAGGTCCATTAGAATAACAATACGTGAATGAACTTTATTAACAATTGACAAGTTGACCTCCAAAAGAGATTTTTGAGATCTTTCCGCAGACCAAGTTCTGGTTCGTTTAGTATCTATAATGAAGGCCCACTCCACAAAATGATCCTAATTAAATATCTATGGGATGGCTGAATTATAAGGTCTAAAAGTGGGGGTTCTAAAGGGGAGTACGAAAATAGATATTTAACTACTAGTTAGTAAGTGACCATTAGGACTTAGGTAATGTAATTGGCTTTGGTTTAACGCACCTAATCTGTGGAGATGGGAGGCCACAACTGTTACGAATATGGGTAGACTAGCAAGGTTAGCCGACCATATGACATGGGTAGTTAAGGAAAGGAAAGAATATAATTGTAACTGCTGTAACAGAATATGGTTAGGATGTAAGTAGTATGAGTAGAACCAGTGGTTGTATTGAAAGGCATGAAAAGAAATGAAGTCTTCTTGTTTGTCCTAAGGAGGTCTCCTACCCTTGAAGTAGGCTCTGCAACTCTTTTCTTCTCAAATTCCCCTCTTCTTTCTACCTTCTTGAATAACCAACTATAACAACAACACACTCACAATAGATAATCCATGTCCCGATGGGCCAGATGACCTAGTTTTTTTTTAACTCACTTTCATGTTTTCTACATCAGTTTCTTGTGGATATTTTGGTAGCCATAGCTTCATGTTATAAGCTTGGATGGTGCTCTTTAATTACAGAACTTTTCCAACCTAGTGCTGGGCATGCTCACACTGATTGATGCATCTGAATAACTGCATGTGCTTGTCTGTCTACTGCCTCTGGTTTACATTTATCTCTAGCCATGCACCAAAAATTACAATGATTTTTAAGATTCCGTTCTTACCTTTTGTTGGTTTTGCAACCCGAAGGTTTGGTGTTTGCTATGGTATGCACATAAAGCTGGAGCCGTGGTTTGTACAATAACCATGGAGTCCTTAGGCTGACTAGGCCATCTGGGAATGTTCCGTCCATGATTTGTACTAATGTCATGATTACTGGATGTTATTCTTCACTATGAATGTTTCTGTGTTTAACACATGTTCAGTGTTTTAACTGCCATGTTGCCTCAATTTATGTTATCACATGCTTATGCCTCAGTTTATGTTATCATATGCTTAGTTGCCATGTTTATATACATTATGCTTGCCATTCACATTTGAACATAAGTCAGTGTGCTCTTCATTGAGTTGTGAACGCAAATCTATCTTTAATGAACCAGAGATAAAGGACATGACCGCAACAGCTCACACTAATTCAGAGTAGACATTGCTAGAGGAGGGCGGAGCTTGAGTCCCAGTGACTCCCCAGATAGAGAGATAGTTTGTTAGTTTGAATATGTAATAACTTTAAGGACAATAAAATGTTATTTGTGAACTACTATATATATTTTCAGTAATTAAGCATGGGACACTTTTGTTATGTCTATTCTCCGGTGAATAGATGTATTTAAGAATAGCTTCCGTTATGAATATATATGTATGAGGATGTGTTTATGTTTAGACACACAATTATGTTATGACTCAGTTGTGCTCTATGTGGTTGGACCCACTTACACAATTGAGATTCACTTTTGGATCAAGGAAAAAAAAATTATTGCCAGTTTTTGTTACTATTTGTCGAACTTTTGATCCAAATATCTATTTACCATTCTACCCCTATGTGACGCTCTGACCCCGGGCTTGGGGCGTTACAGATAATGGTGGTATCAGAGTATTTAATTTTGCACGGGAATTCAACAGAGCAATCGGGATTGGTCCACCACATAGATTCCTTAAGCTGCCCCATTATTTGCCTTTTGCTATTTGGAGAATCTTGTCATATATATTTTTTTTTGAATAAATAGTACCGAGAGCAACCTCCCTCCACCCCGGATCCTGTCGTATTTAGATTCAAATCCTTTCCTCCTAAAGATTTGGGAGGAGGGGTGGCGACTCCAGTGGATGGCTGACACTTGAGGCTCGGGTGAATCTGAGTCCTCTATCCGAGCCAATAAGGAGGTGTCGGCTCTAATAGAGGGCTTGGATTCACTCGAGCCCTAGGTGTCAGCCATCCACTGGAGTCGCCGCCCCTCCTCCCAAATCCCTGGGAGGAGAGGATGTGGATCCGTCATATTCTACTTGCATGTGGTGCTTGAGCGTTTTATATTTGGATTGGGAAGTGGTGATGCCATTAATGTGGGATAGAAATTCTCTCTAGTCGACCTGTCGCCTGCCAAGGGCTGGATTTCAGCCGGCCCACCTCCCCATATATTGGTAAGTGGACCGACTAATCCCGAACCTTTGGATCAACCGTAGGAACCTCCTACCGTAGGAAATGATTTGGATCCATTAATGTGAGACTTTAGATTTTGGTTCATTTTTTCGCCTTTGGAGGGTTTTCCTGTAAAAGTCTGACTGTGTTATTCATCCAAAAAAAAAAAAAAAAAGAATTGAATGCGTCTGGTTTTGTGTTAATTTTGAACCACACATTGGCAGTTGGGTTATTTGATGATTAATATTCAAACATTCTTAGTTTATCAACTCTTTCTCTACATGTCTGGAATTGTCCTTCTTGAGGGTGATGCATTTTCTATCAGCTTTGTACCTGGAGTAACATTCAGGGCACATGTTGATCTAGAATATGTTCCTAAAACTAATATTGGCATACCTTTAAGTCCAAAAATACCAATTATTATATTCATCCTCCAAACTAAACAATAAATACATATGTGAGAGGATAAAAGAGCCGTTACAATTTAGCCGTTTGAATATATCCATTGGAAAATTTTATTGGAAATTGAGCCATCAGGAGAAAGAGAAGGTGGAGTGGGATTTAATGCTGCATCCAATATGCTCCATAAAATTGCTATTAGTGAGGCCATAACCATCAATTAGATGTTCAGTATAAAACTAAAGTCATGATAGCCAATGTTTTTCATCGAACATTACTACTACATAGAGAATAACTCCTATTTTATGGTGCACAAATACCACAAGTACACTTGTATAAGATTAAAGTACATATGAAGATCGTATTTTTAGATACAAGTAAGGTAACGATTGTTACTAAATCTTGTTGTACGTAACTACTACATACCGAATAACTACTACATACCGAATAACTACTAAATACTATAAGAATCGATTACAAGGTAATGATTGTCAACAAATCTTATTGTATATTATTGGTACGTACATAGCGAATAACTCATAGGATCCACATCCTCTTCCACCTGAGTTTGGGCGGGAGAGTTGGCCGTCCAGATGGATGGCCGCCACCTGACTCTCGGATGGATCCGAGCCCTCCATCCGAGCTGACACCCCTGTCGACTCAGCTTGTCGACTGGGGTGTCGGCTAGAATGAAGGGCTCGAATCCACCCGAGAGCCAGGTGGCGGGCGGCCATCGATTCGGGCCACCAACTCTCCCGCCCAAACTCAGGCGGGGGAGGATTTCTATACATAACTCCTACTCTACGGCGTATAAATGTTGTAAGTACACTTGTATAAGATCAAAGTACAAGGTACTGATTGCCAATGAATTTTTTATACATTATTGCTACATATAGCCAATAATTCCTACTTTATACCACACAAATATTGGAAATACACATGTATAAGATTGAAGTACATATTACTTAACAAATTCATTTATGATTGACGTTCCTAACAAAAAAGAGTTGACACTGAAATTTCAACTGTATCATTTATATATCATTTTTTAGTGACTTAGAGTTAAAACGAAGTAAAAATGGAAACCTCACCTGTTCAAACAACCAACCTTGTATTTACTACCTAAACTTGGGACTTCTGTTTGCCATCCTGCCAGAGTGATGAGCTCTATCATATTGTTATTGGGACTTCTGTTTGCCATCCTACCACAACTGCTCCTAGTGGTGATTCTACCACAGTCTCTGTTGCTGCTATCCCTATTCACAACCTTGTATTTACTACCTAAACTTGGTAGGATCAGCTTCTGATGTGCTGGCACTCGCTTCTCCTACTGAGGCCATTCATACATAGGTTGTTGGTTGTACCTCCTCCTATGAGGTCTGATCTCACCTTGAACGTATATACGCCACCTCCTCTATAGCTCACTGGAAGCCCTTCGATTACCAGTTTTTCAACCCCTTTAGTGTTGAATGATGTTTTTCATGTTCTCTCTCTCTCTCTCTCTCTCCCTCTCTCTCTCTCTCTCTCTTTCTCTCTCAGTTTACAAAGGATAATAATGTTATCTTTGAATTTTATCTTCACTGCTTTTATGTAAAGGATCACTGCACAAGGAACTATCTCCCCCGGGAAAAAAAGAAAGAAAAGAAAGGCCTCTACCAGTTAGTTTTTAATAAAATTATCAATAAGGATTCTCCGCATGCAAGCATTCATAGGAGGACGCACATCGATCCCTCAACTAATGGCATAATCGGGTTGATCGTCCTATGCTTAGTCTGGTTCAACGTATCATCAACACCTTTCTATTGCCTTTGATCTCTGAGAATACATACTGTGTGTGCAGTACATGCCAACAAGGGAAGAGTCAAAAACTCACATTTTACATCGTCTCAGTCTGTATCTGACAGTCCACTCGATCTTATTTACTCGGATGTTTGGGTCCTCTCCCCTATGTCTTCTACAGTTGGTTATTGGTTCTATATTTTGTTTCTTGATGATTATTGTAAATTTATCTGGTTGTACCCATTGACATTAAAGTTCGGAGTATTTGGCGTCTTTCAAAAGTTTAGGTTATTTATTAAAAAAAATTTGTTCGATCGGAAAATCAAATGCCTCCGTAGTGACTAAGGCAGTGAATTCCATAATGTTTCTCATTTTCTTGAACAGGAGGGTGTCAAACATCGAGTTTCCTGCCCTCACACCCATGAGCAAAAATGGGTCAGCAAAATGATGGTACCACCATATTGTTGAGACAAGCATCGCATTATTTGCTCATGCTTCAATCCTTAAGGAATTTTGGCACTACCCCTTTGACATGGCGGTGTTCTTAATCAACCACTACAGGCACTTGTTCTCCAGAATTGCTACCCCTGTTCCAGTTGTTTAGGATACATCCCGTATATGTTAGTCTACGGATTTCGACAGTGCCTTGTTATCCCTTGCTTCGGCCATTTAAGACATAAATTAGATTACAAGTCTCATATTCATGCCGTTCTTGGGTACAACTCTCTGATGAACTTGATATGACACTGAGAGAGGGGGGCGGGGGGTGAATCAGTGTCTGAAATTTTTTCCTGATTATTTACTGCTGCCCAGAGCTGATGGAGATATATTCTTTTAGACACACACACAAGCGTATGCAAATCTACCTCGCTACCACTCAGTGGCCAGGTTTACCAGATTTGCACACCCATCCTGCAAGTCATTCCACGCACTCCAAAATATATAGAAAAATAAAGACAGTCCACAACACAGGATATACGTGGTTCACCAACACAGAGTGTGATGGATAGTCCACGGAGTAATGCCCAACGGGCTCCGTATATACTCAATGCACTTCTTTTTGCTGTCTACACAGCAGTGAGTACATACACCCAATTTATCCAGCATAAAACTAGGAGGGCACACATGTGCCAGGAATTTAGGTATCAAGTACCAGTGTTCAATACACACTGCACACCACGCTTAACCCGCATCCACGGGAAGCAAATAACAATTTTTTTTAGGCTTATAAATTTTCCTTACAGTTTTTCCCCATTAGCTAGGTATTCAACAATTTGCACCTACGCTAGCATACAATAAATTAAAAGCATAAATAGATAAGGAATTGAGAATCTCACAAACAATGCTTTTGAATGGCCAACAATCTCTCTGAAGCTTCACACTGTTCTCAGGTACTCTCTAACAATCTTCAATGATGATAGAGATCGATTCACAGAGCACACCTCGCTCACAGGCTTCTAATCTCTTCCACATAACCCATAATCACCATGAATATAAAAATAAAAGCTCTACTGACCTCTCATAGGGATTTAACACTCCATTAATGCACAGAGAAGAGGTAGTTGATGATTGATCACTCCCACAGGACATGAAACCCTAGAAATCCTTCTCTCTGCCTTCAAAACGTTCTTTTTAATTTTTCTCTATTCTTTCTCTCTCTTCAATTAATTTTTCCACAATATGAGAAACATGAGAAACTCTATCATATCTTCAATAACACTGTCGCATCATCAGAAACTTGGCCACATCATTAGAGAAGCTGTGCCACATCACCAATGGGGTCCACAGTCCACAGTCACTCTCTCTCATCAAACTTGATGTAGAATGCCATTTAACTCGCTGCAAGCCATCTGAAACACATGTAGAACACTGTAGAACACACATGCGAGGTTGCTCCAGGTTACTCCAGCTTTGCCACTGCACTGACACTCTCTTTCCTACACTGACACTCTCTCTCCTAATTTCTTTGACTGTATGCTCACAAACACTATCATATCAGCCAAGTTGCCAACAATGATAACATAAAGTCTAACAATCTCTCCCTTTGGAATTGTTGGCAACTCACTCTGCACATGAGATCTTTCTCCCCCTTTGACAACAAATACAAAGGGGCATGCCACATAGGAGTGCCCACCGCATCTTTCCAATCCTATGGGCCAAAAAAAATAAAATAAAATAAATCATTATATCAACACATAAAAACATCACCAGACTCTCCCTGAGTCCAACATAAGGTGATGAAAGATAACAAACATATGCATACACCACTCAACATATAAATACCATAGGACTCCCCCTGAGTCTATCATCGGGAGCAAAAAGGATATAACAAATACACATCGCTCCCCCTCACTCCAAGCACCTCACTGCTTGGTGAGCATGGTCATGCATGAATCTTCGATACTCTCTATTAGAGTGTATAAATTCCTTGAGGTTCTCTGTCCTGAAGCCACAATCTTGTCACTATCAACTCTTTTGATCTCACATCCCTGTTTATTGAAGATCACTTCATGCCCTCTGTCACAAATCTGACTGATGCTGAGAACGTTGTGCTTGAGTCTTGACACATAAAACACATCATGGAGTTTCACCTTTCCATTGTTGATGCTGATAGAACCCTTTCCAGTTACCTTGGCCCCTTCATTGTTTTCAAACTTCACTGTACCTCCCTCATATTGCTGAAGCTGCTGAAACATTTTCTTGTCACCTGTCATGTGACTAGAACATCCACTGTCAAGTATCCAAGGAGACGGCTTGTCTTGTGTCTTGAACGTTGTCTCGAAGCATGCGACACCATCACTTTCTTCTACTAAATCTGCATTGTTTTTCTTTTTCCATACTTTTCTAACAACTGGTGGAGTCTTTTTATTCATTCTCTGCTTAACCTTTCTTTGGCCACTCTCCCTTTGCTATGACACTTTTTGAGGTCTTCTTCCTACAACTCTTTGTCGAGGTGGTGTGAATGAAAAAATTGTTCTGCATTCTCTTGCAATATGCCCATAGTTATGACAATTGTAGCACTCAAAAAAATTTTCTTCAAGGGAAGCAAACTGATTTCTACTTTCAAATCTGACTTCTCTCATGTTGAATTTGCAGGTAGCTATCTTGTGACCATAAGCATTGCATTTATAACAATATCCCTGAAAATAAGATTTTGGCCTAGAAGGTGTCATGTACCTCATCTGTCTCTGTGGTACATTGGGATAATTTCTTCCATAGAAGTTACTCTGCTCTACTCTCTTGCTTTGCATTGCATTATTAGTCTGTGGAATAGGAACTTGATTTTTTTCTTGAACTGATAGGAGCTTTGCCCTTTCCACTCTCTTTCACAAAAGAGATGAGACATTTCTTCTTTGAGTTGACACTATTAGAAGTCTCTCCCTTATCAAAACCAAGACCAAATTTAACATTGGAAGGTCTTTGAGAATTTATAATTCCATCTAGCTTGCTGCTACTAGGGTGCAATAGAGTGTTACTTGGCTCATCTGGTTGAGTTAATTTTTGTTGTCTCTCAAGCTCTGCTTCTTCATACTTAGTCACTTTTGCTTTTAACAGAATAAATTCCTTCTCAAGCTCTTCAAATTTACTCATCACAGGGGCTTGTATTTCAAGTTGAACTCTCAAACCTGCATTCTCAATCATTAATTTGGAGTGGCCTGTAGATACCTGTTCAAGCTGAGTCTTGAGACTGTCAATAATTTTCTTGGACTCTACATCTTGAACTCTCAAGTCTTGAATCAACTGTTTCGCTTTTAAGTTCTCTTGAGACAAACTTGTAATTCTTTCGTTCCATGTTAAGTTCCTTCATAGCTGCTTGAAACTCTGCTTCAAAATTTATTTCACCTTCTTCGTCACTGCTTGAGTTTGATTTTTTATTTTTGTTCTCTTCTCGTTCTTCAAGGAAAACCATGAACAAAGCCTCACTAGACTCACCCTCTGAAGTATCATCTGAGTTATCATATGAAGTGTCACTGTTTCTCTTGGAAATAAAGTTTTTTCTTTTAGGCTTGTTCTTCTTGAAGCTTTTGGCCTTGTAACTGTCATTGCTGTCATCTTCATACATTTTTGAGGTTCTCAAACTAACCTCTGAATATTTGTAGCTTGACTGTCTTGATCTTCTTATCTCCTTCATATATGTTGATCAATCTATCCCAGACCTCTTTTGCTGTCTTGCAGTCCATTACTTTAGCCAGTTCACTGTTTGTCAGTCCCCCTTGAATAGCATTTAAAGTTTTTCTATTGTTTTCAAAATTTTTCTTGTCTACTGCAGTGGGAGCATTCGTATCATGAGGAGTGTAGCCATTCTCAATAGAAGCCCATACATCAAACCCAAGAGACCCAATGTAGATCTCTATTCTTCTCTTCCAAAATACAAATTCTGTCCCATCGAACAATGGGGGCCTGTTAAAACCTTCACCTAGTGTCATAACTGTCCTCTGATCACTCAGTTGCTGATTAAGCTGTCACTGAGCCTGGCGCTCTGATACTAATTGATGAACTTGATATGACACTGAGAGGGGGGTGAATCAGTGTCTGAAATTTTTTCCTGATTATTTACTGCTGCCCAGAGCTGATGGAGATATATTCTTTTACACACACACAAGCGTATGCAAATCTACCTCGCTACCACTCAGTGGCCAAGTCTACCAGATTTGCACACCCATCCTGCAAGCCATTCCACGCACTCTAAAATATATAGAAAAATAAAGACAGTCCACAACACAGGATATACGTGGTTCATCAACACAATGTGTGATGGCTAGTCCACGGAGTAATGCCCAACGGGCTCCGTATATACTGAATGCACTTCTTTTTGCTGTCTACACAACAGGGAGTACATACATCCAATTTATCCAACATAAAACTAGGAGGGCACACATGTGCCAGGAATTCAGGTATCAAGTACCAGTATTCAGCACACACTGCACACCACGCTTAACCTGCACCCACGGGAAGCAAATAATAATTTTTTTTAGGCTTATAAATTTGCCTTATAGTTTTCCCCCACTAGCTAGGTATTCAACAATTTACACCTACGCTAGCATACAATAAATTTAAATCATAAATAGATAAGGAATTGAGAATCTCATAAACAATTCTTTCAAATGGCCAACAATCTCTCTGAAGCTTCACACTGCCCTCAGGTACTCTCTAACAGTCTTCAATGATGATAGAGATCGATTCACAGAGCACACCTCGCTTACAGGCTTCTAATCTCTTCCACATAACCCATAATCACCATGAATATAAAAATAAAAGCTCTACGGACTTCTCATAGGGATTTAGCACTCCATTAATGCACAGAGAAGAGGTAGTTGGTGATTGATCACTCCCACAGGGCACGAAACCCTAAAAATCCTTCTCTCTGCCTTCAAAACGTTCTTTTCAATTTTTCTCTATTCTTTCTCTCTCTTCAATTGCTTTTTCCACAATATGAGAAACATGAGAAACTCTATCATATCTTCAATAACACTATCGCATCATCAGAAACTCGGCCACATCATTAGAGAAGCTGTGCCACATCACCAGTGGGGTCCACAGTCCACAGTCACTTTCTCTTATCAAACTTGATGTAGAATGCCATTTAACTCGCTGCAAGCCATCTGAAACACATGTAAAACACTGTAGAACACACATGCGAGGTTGCTCCAGGTTACTCCAGCTTTGCCACTGCACTAACACTCTCTTTCCTGCATTGACACTCTCTCTCCTAATTTCTTTGACTATATGCTCACAAACACTGTCATATCAGCCAAGTTGCCAACAATGACAACATAAAGTCCAACACTCTCGTCATTGGTCGAGGCTATCTTTGCCTTGACATTGCTTAGGCAAGACTAATAATTTCCTGACATGTTGTCTTCGATGAATCTCGTTTTCAAGAGATCCCAACAAAGGTTCCATCTCCAACTCCCTCTACTCCATCTCCCCTTGGACAGCCACTTATCGTTTGCTGGTTTGCAAAACCAACTCCATCCATTAACCAGCCAACTCCCTCTTCTACTCTCATGGTTACGTTGCCCCCACCAACCTTATTACCCATGGCCCAGGACCCACCAATCCCCACCACCTCAACTATCGCATCCTCTGCGTTGCTCACAATCGACCTTATAGTTGGGCTTCCCACACCTACACCACTTATTGCTCAACACCCCATGGTAATCCAGCAATGAGATGGCACTCTCCGTCCGCATGTCCTTATGACAGTCACCTCCGCCTCCTCTTCCCCCACACTTGAGCCCTCCTCATTTGCCATCGCCAATAAATATCCACAGGCTACAGATACCGAACTTACAACCCTCATGAAAATGGGACGTGGTCTCTTGTACTACATCACTCCATGACTATCATCAGCTCCAAATGGGTGTTCCGCATCAAACGTGAATCCAATGGTATTTTTGACAGGTACAAAAGCCCGTCTTGTTGCAAAGGGTTATAATCAACAATGGGGTCTTGACTACAATTAAACATACTATCCTTGGCACTCTCTAATGATTGGCCACTTTGACAAATTGATGTTCAGAATGTGTTTTTGCATTGCGAGGTCAAAGAACAAGTATTTATGGCCCAACCCCAGGGCGTCACTGATCCCTTGTAGTCTCACCATGTTTCTCATCTCCATAAATATTTATATGGTCTCAAACAAACCCATATGTATTGTTTGAGAAGCTCAGCTCACTCTTACTCGAAGTTGGTTTCACAAGCTCCAAGACGGACATTGTTCTATTTATATACAAGCACAGTACCATTACCATCTATATTCTGATCTCTGATGATATTATTGTTACTAGGAGCACTTCCTCTACTCTAGAGCTCTTCATCAACCAAATGGCCACCACCTTTGCCATTAAACACCTTGGCCACTTCATTATTTTCTAGGAATTCATGTAATTAGCAACGCTAAAGGCCTAATCTTATCACAAAAGCAATATGTTCTTGATCTGCTCATGAAGACAAATATGCATGCTTGCAAGGAGATCTCCACTTTGATGGCCACCTCTGCCCGTCCAACCTAGTTCTCCGATACTCTTATGATTGATCAGACCTTGTACCATAATAATGTTGGGGCCATACAGTATGCCACCCTCACAAAACTAGATATCCAATACTTCATCAATAAAATGTATCAATTTATGCATCGCTCAACTGACGATCATTGGGTTGCAATCAAACGAATCTTATGATATCTTAAGTCCACCACTAATTATGGCCTTCTATTTACCAAACAACAAAAAACACAACTTACAACATTTTTAGATGTTAACTGGTCTAGGTGGCCTGATGACTGCAAATTCACTAGCGTATTTTCTATTTTTCATGGCTTTAATTTAATCTCTTCGAGCGCCCGCAAGCAAGCCATAGTCGCTCTTTCGAGCACTGAGGCAGAATATAGGGCGTTGGCCAACACAGCTGCCAAGCTCACTGGCTGCAGTCCCTCCTTAAATAGATCCATGTCTTTTTACCATCTGCCATCTTATGGTGTGACAATGTTGGCACCATTTACCTCACGGCTAACCCAGTGTTCCACACACGAACCAAACATATCAAGATAGATTTCCACTTTGTTCGGGACAAAGTTGCCAAAGGGAATCTCGATGTCAGATTTATCTCTTCTAATGATCAATTAGTAGCTGACATTTTCACGAAGCCATTGCCCACCGCAAGGTTTGGGGATCTTTTGGTCGACCTGAAGGTCACTACACTAACTGTTAGTTTGAGGGGGCATATCAGAACACATCCCTCCATTCTAAAAGATGAATTCTCAGAGCCGTTACAATCCGACAAGGCCCAAATAGAGATACCATCTTGAAGAAATCCACAGATGAAAAGAGGATTCATAGAGATGTGTTCTCTTCTCTGTTACCTTGAACAATGAAAGACAATTTTAGTTTCCTACAACAGAGGAAACAAGCAAGGAATCAATCAATAATTCAACAAAATAATCCACAACTAACGACGTGGAAGTAAGTTGCCTAAAATTGAACCACGTATTCATATTGAATGTCCTTCTTCTATCTACTTTCTCTTTTCTAACAAGAGTACACCAGTATAAAATTTACACGTTACTCAAAATTTTCATTTATGATTAATATTCTTAACAGAAAATGTCATCCCCCAAAATTTGGGAGTACAAATTTTCATTTTTAGAAGTTGGGAGTTAAACTGAAGTAAACACATGTTGCAAGATATTCTGAGTAGCTTTTAGTGGATATTTAGCGGATGCTCTGATAAAACGAACATATAAACTACTCATCAATAAAATTAAAGTTTTAATGCTGAGAAGAAATGCTTTTTTTAGTTCATTAACCAAAATTTGCTAGAGAAATTAATGAAAAATTGTTTAAATTAAGTAGCAAGTAAATTTTTTTAGCTTCTATATTTTACAGAAGCATGTGTCAAATAATTTGTTGATGGAACAAAGATTTTGTGCATGGCTATGGCTTCTGCCATAGGATGGAGTGAGAGACTGTCCCTCCCTATTGGACAAAGACCTAATGCACTATTTGAAACAACATACGAACTTGTTGACGTTGAGTGCATATAATTTTTTTCTTTTTTTTTTTAAACAAGGGGACCGACATTGGCCAGTTTTGAAAAAGAAAATCGCCAAGATGTGATTTCTTCTTCATCTTATTCTTCTCTTCTTCCTCTGCAACTTTTCCTTGCCTGCTTCTTCTCTAACTTCTCACAGCTGCCGATGCTCTCTCTCATTTCTCTCTATATTCTCACTACATTTCTACTATTCCAATTTTTTCCTCTAATCTGCTCTCTCATTCACTCTCATTCCCTATTTCTTCTCAGCTTTCTCTCTATTTCTTCTCCGTTCTCTCCCACAACCATTTTTCAGCCGACAACCATGGCCTCTTCTTTTTCCCATCCAACTGAACCCCCTAGCTGCCTTTTTCTGTCTTCCTCTCTTGTTCACAGCTGAAGCTGCCCTCAGTCCCCATTCTGTGTGTGTGTGTGTGTGTGTGTGTGTGTGTGTGTGTGTGTGTGTGTGTGTGTGTGTGTTATGCTTCATTCTCTTTGGCCTTCTCTTGGACCATGCTGTTTCTTACTTTTTTTTTTTTTGGGGTACTTCATGCTGGATTAGTTATGCTGCTTCTTACTTGCTAGTTCTAACATTTATGGTTTCTGTTACAGCATGTTGAAGCTTTGGAGATTCTACTTCAGGGCCTTTGTGGTGTTCCCAAAGAATCTCTTAGGATCCATGAGTTGTGCCTAAAAAGTGCACCAGGTCTTGATAAGTTCATGTTGACCTTTGGATTGTAATTGTTGGCAAAATGGGCTTCTTTGATGGTGTGGTAGAGTGTCTGATATGTGATGGTGCTTCTAGGCAGTGTTGCGGCATCTTGAAGCATTACGTATGAAGAGAGAATGAGGTGAGAGAAAGAGGAGAGAGAAAGAGAAAAGAGAAAAGAGAAAATGTGGATGGGACCCACTGTGCCTAGGTGGCATGCCACCATGGCATCCAGCCAAGCCGAGGGCCATGGCACCTCAGTGGCAGCCAGCCACATGGCCAGTCGCATGGCAAAGCCTTAGGCTGACACACTGCAGCAGTGCCATGCATTAAGCATAGCAGCAGGCCCGCAGACCCACTGCCGTGCATGGCTTGGCATAGCACATGGCGCTCACATCCTATTTGACAAAATTCCTTGAGAGAGAGTCTACTTCAGCATAGAGAGAAGACCTCTCGGTAAGAAATACTCTGTACAGGGTTTTGGTAACGAATTAATGGTTACAGAGGCCATTAATTCAATTGTTATGGGCATTTTCATCAAGGAAGATAAGACAAGATGCTAGATCCGCGGCCAAGAAAGAGCCACGAGGTTCTGATCCTCATCCGGCAGTTTCAGAAAGTGCGTGATTAGGTGTAGATCAATGATCGCGTCGAGGTTCCATCGCGAGCTCTCCCATTGGCCGATTGTATTTGATTATCGTGCTCCATGTCAAGTAATTGCGGCACCTTGATTCGATGGTGTGCATCTACGGTACGCATCAGCGAAGATTCAGATCCAGTGGCCATGGGTTTCTCCGATATTCGGAGGCACTATAAATTCGGATCCAACGGATCTTGTTTAATCCCGCCATTAACCGATAGATCCAACGAAGGTTAAGGAAGATTCTATGATCGACCAATCAGAAGTCAACAATGCAGTGGCGGCGGCAGCGCTAAAGTGTTGGGCGGGTGCACGATAAACTTGAAAAGATTCCATTTAGAATTTTGTGGTTGACCAAACTTCAAACCGACATAACTTTTTCATCCGAGCTCCAAATCGGATGGTTCAACTTGCACTTTCCATATTTTTGGATTCTCTACCTATTTAGCATCGTTGAGAGTCATGAAAAAGTAAAAAAAATGAAAAGAGTTTTTTTAAAGCTGGACAGAGGGTTTTTTAGGTTTTTATGCCCTGTGGGATGATCAATTACCACTACCTCTTCTATGCTCATCAATAGAGTGCTGAATCCCTGTGAGAGATTGGTAGAGTTTTTATTTTTCTATTCATGGTGATTATGGGTTGTGTGGAAGAGATTGAAAGCCTATGAGCAAGGTGTTCTCTGTGAATCACTTTCTACCATCATTGAAGGCTGTTGAAGAATTCTCAAAGTAATGTGGAGCTCCAAAAATCATTGCTGGCTATTCAAGAACATCGGTTGTGAGATTTTCTCATTCCCTATCTTTTTAATGTTTTCTATGCATTGTATGTCAGTATAGGTGAAAAGAAAAAGTAGATACCTATCTAGTCTGTGGGTTTCATTGTAGGGCAATTCTATAAGCCCCAAAAATATTTTATTTATATTGTGTTTAGTGGGTGCTGGACATTGGCTGTTAAGCCTAAATTTTGGCGTTGTTATATCCTCTCAGTTTTATGCTGGGAAAACCTAGGGTTAGTATCCTTGGCTGCAAGAGACTAAAAGTTGAGTATTGAGTAAGTACGGAGCCCGTGGAGTATTACTCCATGGACTAGCCATCACATATTGTGGTGGTGAACCACGTAATATCTCTATGTTCATTGTTTTTGCTTTCTGGTATATTTTGGAGTGCGTGGAATGGCTTGCAGGGTGGGTGTGCAAATCTGGTAAACCTAACCACTGAGTGGTAGCGAGGTGAATTTGCATGCGTTTGTGTGTGTATAAAAAAGCAGATATTCATCAGCTCTGGGTAGCAGTTGTAAGACCCGTGTCAATCTAACCCGGTCTTACCACCTTGAACCAGGTTTACCCATCATGGTCGAGTCAAATGGACCAATGGAGTGAAGGAGATCGAGATCCCAGGTATCAAATCGACCCAAAAACACTTAATTTGAAGGGAGGGTCGCATACCCAGCTAAGCAGGGTCGGACCTCCCAAAGCAGAAAGTCAGACCCTCAATTTTGAAGGGAGGGTCGGACATCTTGAACCCTAGGGTCGACGGGATCATCGACCCTCCCATCGACCCTCGGTTACCGTAAGAAATAGAAATTAGAAAATTTTCTAATTTTCGACTGGGATTCTTTCCTAATCTCAATGGGACTTATTTAGGATGTTCCTACTCTATTTAAAGGACGTCCCTAAGCCTCTTTCACTCATTTCACAACCCTAATTGAATTAAGAGAAAGAGAAGAGAAGGAAAAGAGGAAGAAGAGAAGCAAGGAAGAGAATTTAGCCAAAAGAGTAGAGTTGCAGAGAAGAAGTATTCTCCTCAGGTATGGATACTAATTCCATGAGTTTCTACAGACCTTAGGTTAGATACTGATGAGAGTGTGATCTCGGAGAAACCCAAACCATCAATCCATGGTTAGGTTTTCATGGGAAACCATGGGGGATTACATGAAAGCTATCTAGGTGGATTATACATGGTTTTAGACCATGGAATGAATGTAGAATGGAATGTAGGAGCAAGCCATAGGATCCCAAGCACGAAGAATGGACTAAAAGAGGGAATTGGACCAAAGTGCACCGAGGGTCGATGACCATCCGACCCTAGGTGATCCTGACCATCGACCCTCAGTGTTCGGGAAGTTCAGAGTTTGGGGAGGGTCGCACCCAGGGTCGATCAGGACTTCGACCCTACCTCCGACCCTCAGTTAACAGAATAGTTTTTAAATTTAGAATTAATTCTAATTAAATTCTATCGACTTGTTAGGTCTTCTAGCAATACAATAACAATATAAAAGTGATTATAAAGCTTGGAAAAGAATCTGTTAGCAAGCTAAGGTGAGGAAACAAAACTCTAAACTAATTGATTAATAACAAACTGTTTTCTATTTCTTGAGTCCAATGCCATGCTTGATTCTATGCGAATATGTTTGTAATGTGCATACAACATGTCATCCAATATTTCTATTATTTGTTCATGCATATTTACTTTATTGTTTATAACATGATGATGATGACGATGATAGAAATATGCATGTGATTGTATGTGTGTGGTTGGTGTACTTGATGCGAACGAGTAGTAGGGGATGTGTGATGAGAACGTCAATAAACGTTAACCTTTGGCGGGTCTCAGCACTTTAGCTCTATCTCTAACTCAAGTCTTGTGCATTAGCATCGTCGTATCGCCATTACTTTAGCGGAACTATTATGTCGTAGAGTATCAGGGGAGGTGGTCTCGGTCCTTGTAGTCTCTGACTCTACCGGGGGGCCTTAGCTTTATCTCTATGGACATTCTGAGGGATGCTGGGGTGAGGCCTTGGATACACTGTTTGACATTAAGATTGGTTAGTTGCGAGCCCAGTTTGCAAGCCCTCGCTAGCATGGGCTTACGTGTTGGTATGGTATTATATAGCAATAAACGTTAACCTTTTTTGTATAATGTCATGATTAGGGTGGATGGGGACGACGATAAACGTTAACCTTCGGGCGGACTTCCATACCCTGTGTATAGAGGCGGGGTCAATAAACGTTAACCTTTGACCACCTAACCTTTCTATTGCGCATTGCAAACTATAAACCAGACCAAAGATATGAATTGATTGCATGCATATGTATTGTTGCATTGTTTTGTCTACTCACTGAGACGTGATGTGTGCTCACCCCCTCGACGTTGAATATTTTTTATTGATGATGCAGGTTATACGGTTGAAGATTATATTATTGCTCCAGCATACGGGAACGTGGCGGCGATGGAAGCTGAAGCTGAAGTAGATACACATGACTCCTCTTGCGAGTGTAACTCATGTGTATTCGATTAGATTTTTCTTAGGTTGCTTTATTTGAATTTAATAAAGACATGTATTTGATAATTATTTATGTCCCAGTTGATACAGGATAAATTGCTATTTAATATTTATATCACAGTAGATTCTCAGTTCATTTTGTTATAAGATTTCCGCTATTGTGTATTTACTCTGATTATGATTATGGATGTGTGGAAGTTTAGATAACACGGATATAGCCTACTCGAGATCCTGGTTGAACCGTTGGTTTACTAGCGGTTCATCACACCATTTTGAACAGTGCGGAATTGGGGTGTGACAGTAGTGAATTTATCAAGGAAGAGTTTCAGACACTGATTCACCTCCTCTCTCAGTGTCATATCAAGTTCATCAGTTCAATGTTATAATACATGCTCCACAGACGATATCTTTTAACATTTGAGGTTCCTCTGTACCATCTAAACCCGTGGGTTTATATTTTTGATAATAGACATAAATCATTCCACTCTATGCCCTCACCTGATTGACTTGTCTGATGATCATATTAATGGGTGTTCAGTTTTTAGTGGTTGTTATAGAGAAGAGGATATAAAATTTTCTTTGTTACCCGTTATGGGGAGAGAGAGTGGGTGTTCAGTTTTTAGTGGTTGTTATAGAGAAGAGGATATAAATTTTCTTTGTGACCCGTTATGGAGAGAGAGAGAGAGAGAGGAATAGTTCCACTCATTGTTTCTGAATGTTTATACTAGATGCCTAATAAGATGTTTCTTCTCCTTCCCATTCCAGGAGTGGTAGCGTCAGAGGTTCGACTCTTGTATGATCTGAAGCAGCCTGAGCCCACTTGGTATGGCCTCAAGTTCATTATTATTTTCACATCAAACTCTGTTAAAAACTAAATCCGAAATAGCTACTTCGAGGGTTGCAAACCTCCATGGAAGAAGAAGATAAGTCGGGAGGAAGGGACAAGTGAATTCTGCAAATTGATTGATACCTTTTCTATTCCCCTATTGTGGTTTATATTACCATTTGACAATATACTAACCCACTACAATTATCTAACAGATTCAGAATTCAGATACGGTATAACAACTATTTGTTACCATCATCCTCCGGTTACAATTACAATTACAATTGCGATTACAATGTTAATCATAACAAATTCTTATCTACATGTTAAAATCTTTAAAAAAATCTGTTACGATGAAATTCTTAGGACCGTTCGACATGCTGGGGGAGCAGTGCTGATCAAATTTCTGTCCTGGTGAGGACCGTGGTGGAAAGCAAAACAAGCAAGAATGTGTTCCGCTTTTTCTATGCACTTGGTTACAAATTGGACCACGAGCTCCTAAGAGTGGGATTCACCTTCCGTTTCCAAAGGGTTGCAAAGATTACTGTTACTATTACATCAGTTAATAAGATGCCAAAGCCATATGCAATTGATGATGCTGTGCCTGTGACACCGGGTATCCAAACTAGTTGAAGTTACAGCCCCTGCATCGCCTGAAAACTACACCGAAGTTGTTGTTGCAGTTTCGGCATTTGTGAATATCTTGCATCGTAAGAGCTGTTCTGTTTCTTTTTTTTTTTTGAAAGGGGCTCCATCCAACCTCTCCAGATTGACCTATCCTAAAATGTTGCACATGTAAAAGGATTAGAACTATGTCCGATGAAACCACGATTGCATCTTATGAATTTTATTTCCACTTGAGCCATTCTTTTCTAGATGGTCGGGAAAATGCACACATACTATATTCAACAGACCACAATTAGAATCTGTCTTGAGATCTTATTAGTTGGAATCATTGTCTAATTGCCGAGTGGAAGTTAAGCTCAAGTCACTGTACGAGATCAACCAACGGATGGCTTTTTAGCCTTTTCATTTATGTCTTTTCTTTTGCAGAAAGTGGGTTGGAGTTGGACAGTGGTCGGATGGATGTTTTCAATTTAATATTCTTATCTTATGTCATAGTTGTGGAGGATCGTAGTTGGATACTATTTTCGAAGGGATGTTCTATTTTCTTGTTTTTATAGATACTTATGCTGAGTATTATGTTTATTTACGCTTCACGATTGGTGTAAATATTTTATTTTTTTTATGTCGGACATATACAAAATATATGTTTAATAGGGAATAATGGTTTTCTTTAACAAATTTTCATATATGGTAAGACATTGGTTTAATAGCAATTTTGTAATATTTGAATCCTTTGAAAAAAAGAGTTCAAGAACAAATTTTACCAAACAACAAACAAGTCAGAATACTGTTCTTAGACTAGTTTTGGAACATATTTACCAAACAGCCTTAAGGTCAAAAGAACAGCCAAATAATATTATTTCAGAACATAAACAGAAATAAACCATCTTTTTCGGTTCAGAACAAGAACAAGTGAGAACGTTACCAAACACAGCCTTAATAATCCTCCTTTAAAAGACCCAATTCCCCCAACTTAAATCCTAATGACTAAGGATCTAAACCAACTTAAGCCCATTAAAAATTAACCCATTTAAAAATCCAAACCCACTAACATAATCCTAAGCCCAACTCACTCCCCAATTTTTTTTCTTTTCTTTGTATTTTTATTTTTTTTTATTTTGTTTTAATGATTTTCTTTCTTTTTTTTTTGTTATATTTTCATAATAATCTAGAATGCATAGAGATTCTAACCTAATCCAATGACAAAAATGCCCCTAATAAAGAATGGGCCAAAAATGGGGTCTTACAGGCATGTCCACTACCAGGTAAGATGTCTGGAAGGTCTTCCTTCTGGGCTTTGTTCCTACTCGAATCTCATGTACAATTCCACCATTTACCTGTACTGTATCTCTTAAAAAAATCATCAAGGAGTATACGATGGGCTGCAGTCATCTCTCGTCTAGGTTCATGGCCCTGAACGCATGGTAGTACAAACTATCCGCAGAACTACCAGTGTCGACCAGAACCCGTTCGACCTCATTTACTTTATCCATCACCATTGTGATGACTACTGCATCTTCATGTGGAACTTTAATATCGATCAGGTCTTCATCGGAGAACGTGATGACATTTTTTGCGTAATATGGTTCAGAGAATGAGGACACACTGCAAACACTTTTAGCGTAAGCGGCACAGTTGCTTTTAGACGTGTTCCCTATAGCGGGGCCTCCTATTATTGCCTTTGCATAATGCTCTGGGATAACCAACCGTGTGTTGTGGGAATTCCAGCTTTCCTTCACGGGTAGTCGGTGTTGTTTCTCCGGTGTGTCAATACTTTTGAGTGGTGGGCTTATGCTTCTGCGACGAATTAAATATTGTTCTGGTGACTTTGGGTCTTCTAGACTTAAGATTTTTGAAACTTTCTATGCGGTCAGCTATTATCTCTTCAAGCTCGTAGTCGACCCCCATCATGGCCCTCAACTTCTGACCTGGGTAAAAAACTGAGAACCGCCTTGTTAACTCGGCTACTGCTTCTTCAACTTGAGTTGCACTCAAGGTTTTTTTGGTATTGTCATGTTGGTGTGCCCCCTCGAATCCATGGCTGTTTGGTTAGTCGGTTCGCAATTGATTTTTTTAGTATCATCCCAACTCGGCCTCTCCTGGTGTCGCTGATATTCCTTAATGGTGGCGACTTTGACCAGTCATTAGAGTTATCATCTTTTCCACCATGTTTCAGATCTATATGATTCTGATCTTCGGCAGCTTGCTTTCCTTTCCAATCTTCAGCCTTGGGTTTACTTACATATTCTTTGGCATGACCACGTTTAATTAGATCCTCAATTGCATACCTTAGTGCTCGACATCCTTTTGTATCGTGACTATGGTTACAGTGGTACTTGCAATACTTTTTTATTCGATCTGCGCTTTGGATCTGCCTTCAGTTTCGAAGGATCCTTTAGCTCCAAAGGGGTGCCTTTTAACTCGTACATTACCCCTACTATGGGTAAGTTCAGAGGAGTGAAGGCATCCCAGTTGAAATCTACCTTCGTTACTTGCTTACCAGGAAATCCATCCTTTCTTGATTTTTACTTATTGGAGGTCTGTGTGGATGTCGTAACATCTGCCTAGGATTCGGTTCTTTTATTTTCTCCCGCCTCTTTCTGTTTGCCTTGCTTCAGAAGCAAAGCATCATTAGCCGCGGCGTACTTATCACACCTAGCCCTCAAATCATTAAGAACTGTAGGTGGTCTTTTAGCCAACGATTTCAATAAATCAAGATCAGTCACCCCATCATATAGGGCTGTCATTCTCACATCTGGACTGAGATTCTTTATCCCCAGGGCCTCATTATTAAATCTAGTCGAGAAATTTCTCAAGGACTCACTTGGTTTCTACTTGATTCGCATCAGATAATTGGAATCTTTCCTTGGTGCAGCTTGAGTTTGGAAGTGATCAAAGAAACGATCACTTAACTCATCAAAGCTGCGGATTGAGTTGATCGGGAGGTTGTTAAACCACAATTGTCCCGGTCCTTTTAACGTGGAGGGGAATGCTTTGCAGAGGATGGCATCATTGTGCCGATACAGGAGCATAATAGCGAAATTATTGTTGAGATGCAATTAAGGATTGGTGGTTCCGTCATAGGGATCAACCTTTGGCATCCTGAAGTTATTCGGATGTGGTGCCTCCATTATCTCTTTGGAAAAAGCCATGTCAGCATGGTATTCTCTTTTCCTGTAGGCATTCATCCGAGTAGCCAGCTGCTTCTACATATTGCTAAGCTTGGTTTGCATGGTGAGTATCTGTTGCTCAAGGGTTCCTGGATCCAAAGCTGGTGTTTGTTCTTTGGTGTGTTTAGCTGTGAGTCTATCAGTAGTGGCTTGGACTTCTGTGGCCCTACAATTGACTCTGGAAGCCTTAACTCGCCTCTGTACATCCTCAGCCCTGTAAGCACCCCATTTTTGCCATCCCAGCTAAACAAAGTCCTGCTGGCGTGTGGACAACAAAAGGAGAAAGATGATCGAAAGTTTGGATTTTTTGACTGTGAATTTGAGAAAGTTTTCAATGGGTCCACAGCAAGGTCATGGGTTATAATTTTGCATGGATGCATAGGTCATAGAATTATCTTCGAAATGAGACCAGAATTGCTCAATTCTGATATCAAATGAAGAAGATATGACCATTTTAGTCGGATGATACATATAAGGGAGGTTTTTGAAATTATTATAAATAATCCCAGGGGCCTTCATGTAAATTATCGTAAGTCGGATTGTTTGAATTTCAAATCATCATATCTTCATCATCCGACATCGGATTCAGATGATTCCAAGGCCATTATTCTTCATTCATGATGTTCTACAAAGTGGACGTAAAAAAATCCTGGGTAGAAGTCACCAGTGGGTCCCATGCAAGCTTTCATGCAAAATTATTGTTAGAACTTCAAAGCTTCATATCTTTTCCGTTCTACGTCGGATTCAGACGATTCCAAGGCCATTGTTCTTCATTTGTGATGTCCTACAAAGTGAACGTGAAAAATCTTGGGTAAAAGTCTCCGGAGGGTCCCATGCAAAATTACATATGGAAATGGTCATTTAATATTAAAAAATTCATATTTTGATCATCCCATATCCAAATAAGGTGATTCCAGTCTCGTTATGTTCCATTTTTAGTGCTCTACAAAGTGGACGTAAAATATTTTCTGTAGAAGCCTTCGAAGGATCTCATGCAGAATGATCAGCCAAATTATCGATAATTGGCCTGCTTCAACTTCAGAAAGTCATAAGTTGGCCATTTTATTTCCAAATGAGGTGATTCGAGTTTCAATATTCCTCATTTTTTATGTTTTATAAAGTGAACGTAGAAAATTTGGAATAAAGGTTATCAGAAAATTCCGTGTGGGATGACAGCGGAAATGGCCCATGAAATAATAGAGAAAGAAAATCCAATTAATTCCAATCAATCCAGTCAACTCAGTTCAAGCCAGTTCTGGTCCAACCTAGCTCAACCCATATCAGTTTAACTCAGTCAACCCAAGCCAGTCTCAACCCATTTTGAATCAGTTCATCCATGTGCATAGTATTTATATATTATATATATTGTATACTATATATATATGTATGTTATTAAATATATGTGTATATATGTATATAATATATATTATTATATATAAATGATAAAATCTAAAAGATTTTGAGAAAAAAAGGAAAGATGAGAGAGAAGAGACGTGAGAGAGGGAGATATTTCGATTTTGGAGTAAATCCAAAAGATTTTGAGAAAAAAAAGGAAAGAAGAAAGAGAAAAAACGTGGGGGTTTTAGAAAAACTCGATTTTGGGAGAAAAAAAAGGAAAAAAGGGATAGAGAGGAGACGTAAAAGGAGAAGGGGGATTTAGGGTTTCTAAGAGAATCAAAAAGATTTTGTTGGAGAAAAAAAAAAGGAAAGAAGAAAGAGAAAAAAACGTGGGGGTTTTAGGAGAGCTCGGTTTTGGGAGAAAAAAAAAAGGAAAAAAAGGGAGAGAGAGGACGTGAAAAGGGAGAAGATTTAGGGTTTCTAGATGATTTCCAAAAGAGAAAAAAAAGGAGAGAGAGAGGACGTGAAAAGGGAGAAGATTTAGGGTTTCTAGATGATTTCCAAAAGAGAAAAAAAGGGAGAGAGAGGACGTGAAAAGGGAGAAGATTTAGGGTTTCTAGATGATTTCCAAAAGAGAAAAAAAGGGGAGAGAGAGGACGTGAAAAGGGAGAAGATTTAGGGTTTCTAGATGATTTCCAAAAGAGAAAAAAAAGGGGAGAGAGAGGACGTGAAAAGGGAGAAGATTTAGGGTTTCTAGATTTTTTCTAAAAAAGGAAAAAAGGGAGGGAGAAGAGATTCCAAAAGAGAAAAAAGAGGGAGAATAAGAGAAAAACATGAAGGAGGTTTGGAGAGCTCGGTTTTGGGAGAAAAAGAAGGGAAGAAGAGAGAAAAAAGAGGGAGAATAAAAGAGAAGTAAAGAGAAAAACGTGAGAAAGGTTTTGAGAGCTCGATTTTGGGAGAAAAGTAAGGGAAGAAGAGAGATAAAAGAGGAAGAAAAAAATAAGAAAAAAGAGAAAAAAAAAAAACGTGAAAAGGGAGTTTGACAGAGTTTGGGCTCTCGGTTTTGAGAGAAAAAAGAGGAAGAAAGAAGAAGAAGGGAGCAGCAAGTAGAACCTACGAGCATCTAGGTAAGCTGCCTCTACTTCTATTTTTCTTCTATTGTTTTGCTTAACTACAAATTCCCATCTCATAAACCACTCCACCTCACCATTAACCAATTTCCATCACCAATCCAGCCTACACTTGGCTTTCAATCCCTATACAACCAGCACTCCAACCGATTTCATCTCATACTTCAATCAACAGCCTTGTGCTACCACCTACCTGTAACCCCACTCACTTCCATCTCCTACTGAACCAACCAACACCTCACACCACTTACCCGAACCTAGCCATGTTACAATACTCGAACCTGTCCATCAAGCCCTAGACCAGTTCCCCTCATCCAACCATTGGATCAACATTCCTTATCTTACCCTTGATCTTTCCATTAAATATGGGCCATTGATTGAACCTATGATCATGATATGCTTGAATAAAAATCTGAATTTTGATTCTTTATCGTGTTGATATGATGCCCATTCAAAATCTGATCCATTGAATGTGAAATTTGTTTTGATCATGTGATGAAAATTTGTCCATTGATATTGAATTAATATTTGAATGAATGAATTTGACTAATTGATGTGAATTTAATCTGAATTATTGATCTTTAAGATCCAATCATGTGAATGGATGATTAATTAATCTGAACCATTGATTTTAATCTGATGATGATTTAATGATGAATTAATTTGAGCCATTAAAGTCTGATTAACTGATGTTATATGATCTGAACTGTTGATTTAAGATATTGAATTACTTTCAATCGTCGATCAAATGTGATTTTAGTCACATTGTTGATAATCGATGCATTGAATCTAGACCGTAGATCTGAAAATACGTTTTGATTAATTGACTCACATGCTTTGGTTGTTTCTCACATGCCATATTTGATGCTATATTGTTCACATACTATATTTGGATGCTTATATGCACACACTGCCATAATTGGAATAATCACACTGCCATGATTGGAATGATCATACTCATATGCTATATTAAATGTTGATTGCCATATTTGGATGTTTATACTGCTATATTTGAGCTCACATTACTATATTGGATTGCTTACATTGTTATCATTGAATACAATAATTAGGGTAGGGAACCCTACAAATAGAAAAATAGAAAGAAAATATCAATTAGGGTAGAAAACTCTAAAAATGGAAAGAAAATAGCAATTAGGGTAGAAAACTCTAAAAATGAAAAGAAATTAAAAATGGTAGGAATTTAGGTCTTATCCCTAGATCCTATTAACAAAAATAGAAAGAATTTGGTACACATCCCAAATAAAAATGGTAGGAATTTAGGTCTCATCCCTAGATCCTATTAACAAAAATAAAAAGAATTTGGTACACATCCCAAATAAAAATGATAGGAATTTAGGTCTCATCCCTAGATCCTATTAACAAAAATAGAAAGAATTTAGTACACATCCCAAATAAAAATGGTAGGAATTTAGGTCTCATCCCTAGATCCTATTAACAAAAATAGAAAGAATTTAGTACACATCCAAATAAAAATGATAGGAATTTAGGTCTCATCCCTAGATCCTATTAACAAAAATGGAAGGAATTTGGTACACATTCCAAATCTGACTCTCACAAAAATTTTAAACTACGTCGTACCTGATTTCTAGGGCAAACCCTAGAATACGTAGGCAATTTGGGAATCCCAAATACGGTACAAAGCCACCCATCAATCATCCATTCAGCATAAACTTCAACTTGAACAAAGAATCTAATTGAAGCAAATGCATAAATCACTTCCATAATCTTTAATTACAAAACCCTTTTCGAACTACGTTTTTGGACTTGATTTCCAGGATTGGAATACGTAGGCCGTTTGAGATGTCTTACACATCTCAGATTCAGTCCAAGACCGAACCATCTTTGGTCCGGTTCACTGTATAATATTATACATTACATTTGTTTGTTTATTTACTTGAAAACATGATTGGCTGAACCCTAGGTTAGAATAACTTAGCAACTTGGTTTAGGACATCTCCCATTGAACCCTAGTCATCCAGTTGACCAAGGACAATCAAAATTAGAATTTAAGAAAAGTTTGGAGGCCGATATTGATCGGGCAGTTTGGGTGCCTAACACCTTCCCATAACCGTACCTTGAATACTTATCCGATCTCTTGCAGACCAAAGAACCGACACATTGGGTCACGAGTCAACAAAAGTCTTACCTTAGGGTGAGGCTATATTTTTAGAGGTCCTAGACCTTAATCTAGGTGGCGACTCCAACAGATTCATCGATCTTCATCGATACGGACACATTTTATCCCGAGGAGGATCACATCGATTTCCCTATGTCCTTACAAGCCCCACCATCATGCTTAGGTCTAGGCGATCATGTACGAAGAGACTCTTTAAATGGCTAGAATATATCTCATCCTCGACTTCATAATTGACGTCGCCTTCTTCAGAAATGAAGCCAGGCATTCCATCTGGATGGTGGCTGGAAGACGGGTAGATTGACTGGTGTGAGTGTCTAGATTGTCTGGGTCCCATGGATCCTATTCCCGGTCCTCTAGCCCTCATATTCGGATTGCGCCGCGGCGGGGTGGGTGGCAGCATAATCGCCCTGGTAAGCGTAGCGATCTACTCTGTAAGAGCATTGAATTGTTCTAGTGTAACGTATTGGCCGGCCACTGGTGGAGGAGCTCTTGTGTTAAGATTTCCACCATTACCTCCTTTCTCTCCATCGTTTGGGGGTTGATTCCCATCGCCTCAACCAGCAATGTTTCTCGTGCTCATCATCTTTGGTGGTAGTCGACCACGTTGAATATATTTTTTAAGAATAGTTAGGGCCCCATGGTGGGCGCCAAACTATTGCTGCTGAAACTAGGTTAGTTGATGTGTCTCATCCTCTGCAAGATAAGGTGAAGGTTATCGAAGCCGGATAGGGATGTTCGGTGTCCACTCCGATGATCAAGTCAGTAACAGAGGAATCAGTATGGAGCTTACAAAAAGACAGTAAGCTCCTTAGAGAGGTGGGTTCCTTAAGTATTCTCAAAGAGGCAAGGAAATCAGATGCCATTACCTGTGATCGTTAGGGGTTTATATAGAGGGCACACCTGCAACTTGGAGGGACATGCCATCGGGTGATTGAGGGTTTATGTCACACCCCAATTCCGGATGAACCAGAAGTGTGAGTGAACCGGCTCTAAGCCATGGTTCACACCAGGATCTCAATATACCGTGTCAACCAATCATTCCCAAGCCATCTAACATAATCAGAGAAATAATACATAGCAGTGGAAAATAATAAATGAGGCGAGAACTAAATTATAATTTAAATAAATATCCAAGTTAATCCATCATCCATCAAATTTAAATAATTTTTATTACAACAAATAACATAAAAATTATCCCAGGTCACTGTGAGTAGACACAGAACGAGCACTCGCATGACACATCATGCTCGTCCTTTTCTGCTTGGGTATCCATGGCAGCAACCGTACCATAAGCGGGAGCAGTCACGAAGTCGTCAACAGTGTATCCTGCATCCAAATCTGAAAAGAATATAGATATATCTGGTGAGCTCACAACTTAGCTCAGTAAGTACAAAACCAATGCAACAGTACAATATGCATGAGATAACATTACAATCAATTTGGGCCAGGTATAACTTGCAAATGTGCTATGGTAAGGTTTGGCGGCCACCGCACCTCCATGCACGAGAGTGTGAGCACACCCAACAGTCAGGCGCCTACCACACTACTGCTGTTGCCCCACATCACTCACTCCGGTATGAAGTAGGACTCGAGTCTGGCGGGCAGGAAGAACCACAATCCCACGTCCTCCCCCTGATACCCCATACCATACCAATACCTAAATCCCTATTGGCAAGGGCTTGCAAGTGGGTTCCGTTTCTAACCAATCCTAGATGTCAATACAGTATCAATACCCTCACCCCAGCATGGCTCCCTATGGCCTAGAGATAGGGCTCGAGTCTGGCGGGCAGGAAGAACCACAATCCCACGTCCTCCCCCTGATACCCTAGTCATACCAAGTCTGCTACGGTAAAGGCTATACGACCCTACCCCAGCACTACTCCCTACGACATAGAGATAGGGCTCGAGTCTGGTGGGCAGGAAGAACCACAATCCCACGTCCTCCCCCTGATACCTTATTCGCACTGAGTTTGCTAGGATAAAGACGATACGAGAAAAGGTGTTAGCTGTGGATATATCCAGGGCACATCCCCTTCACATTCCACACACTAACGAAAAACATACACATGCCTAAACATACAACAATCCTAGCATATGAAATGCATGAAGATATAATAATTAAAAGCACAACTACATGGCATGTGAGATGCACAAACATCAAGCAATGAATATTCACAATAACAGAATTATACCACAAGGTTTACTGTTGTAGTTAATTAGGTTTAGGGTCTTGTTCCTTACCTGACGCGTGATAATGATCCGGTTGAGCGTCAGAAAGCTCACTCACAGCGTCTACAGGTCCTACATAACCACATTCCTATGTTAGAATTCATTTACTAAAGCTTCAGGGTCGGAACCAGGTTTGGCCAAGCAACCCAAGCTCGGAAACCTATACCGGTTGCAGGTACCGGTCTCACTATGGTGAGACCGGTATGGTGCAACCGGTATGTATACCGGCTGCATCATACTGGTTGCACATACTGCAACCGGTATGTGCGATCGGTACATACCGGTTGCACTTACCGGTTTCACTCAGATCTCACTGAGTGAGACCTGTATGTGCCTGCGGTGCATATCGCTAGGCCATACCGCTGGACTCATAGTCCATCCGGTATACCCTGCGGTTTGGATCTGAGAGTGAGATCTCAGATCTCCCCTCCTTTTCGGCTAACCGATAGGTCTCCATAGGGTTTCCCCTACATTTTCCAAGTCTAAACCCTTTTTAGGCCTTCGAATCTCGGCTATATTGCCGTATGATCCTAGATTAGATTCGAATGAGGGAGAACATTGGGAGCCATTCTCCCTATTGGATCTTTACGCCGCTTCGCGGCTTCGATCCGACCTCATAATAAAACTTAACAACGCAGAGCACTTACCGGCGTAGTCGGTTGGCGGTGTGCTCTTCCTTCCTGGGCGGGGCTACCTCCTTCCTCGCTCCTTTCTCAGATCTTCTCCAAACGGTGAGAATGTTTGAGAAGGAGGAATGGACTGTCTCCTTCTCTATTAATAGAGGGAGACCGTCCAAGGAAGGTTTCTCCTCGGAATAGAAACTTTTCGAGTTTCCATTCTGAGAGACAGGCCTTTCGGAGTCTATCAAAAAGAATACCGGTTGCACATACCGGTTGGAGTCCTTGCCACCGGTATAGTCCAACCGGTATACCATACCGCTGGCACCATACCGGTTGCACCATAGTGCCTGCGGTATGGTGAAGTCGGTATGGCTTAAGAGCATTTTCTATGCTCATACCGGATGCACATACCGGTTGCACTATACAACAACCGGTATAGTGAGACCGGTATGAGATTTTAGGCATTTTTTTACAGTTTTCATACCTGAACTTTGAGTGGTTCGTCACTCGGCTTCACCTTCCGGTCCAGTTATAATTGGAGCACCTGTCATCACATAAAACCATGGTTTAGACCCGGTTTTAGAACATGGTTCTTACAACTCTACCACCCAAAAAAGAAATTTCGTCCCCAAAATTTGCATGTAGGTCTTACAATTCCCCCTCCCTTAAAAGAATTTCGTCCCCGAAATTGTACGTACCTTCAGAGTCGAAAAGACGGGGGTATTCTTGTCGCATGGCATCCTCCTCCTCCCAAGTAATTTCCTATATGTCCTGACTTTTCCAAAGCACCTTGACATAGTAGATATCCCGCCTTCGAAGATGTTGTACCTTTCTGCTAAGGAGTTGGATTGGTACTACCTCGAAGGTTAAGTCTTCTGTCAACTCTGGAGGATCAGCAACAAGGATATGCGAAGGATCTCGCACATACTTCTTCAGGCCCCACATATCTTGGACACAATTTCCCTTTTCTGCCGAACCGCTTCAGGCCTCGCACTGGTGATACCTTCAAAAACACTTTATCACCCACCATAAATTCAAGATCCCTGTCACACCCCAATTCTGATCTAACCAGAACGGTGTGAGTGAACCGTCATTGAACCAACGGTTCACACCAGGATCTCGAATAGGCCGTGTCCACCCATACAAACCAATTACACATAACCACAATCAGAATATAAATATACAGCGGAAGACTTTAAATAGAATGAACTGAGTATCTAATGATAATTTAAATAAATATCCCATTATTCAAACTCCAACACATAGAATAATAATCTTTTACATCCCTTTAATCCAATAAAAAAATAACTGAAATAAATAAATAAAACAAATCAAAGGTACACGCAGAAAGAGCACTCGCATGAAGCGTCATGCTCGTCCTCCCCTGCTTGCACATCTAGAGCAGCCACACCTCCATACGCTGGAGCGTTCACATAGTCATTCACAGTGTAACCTGCATCAACATCTAAAAACAATGTACGTACAAAGGGTGAGCACACAACACGCCTCGAAGGCAATCGGACAGTTTCACAAGATTATGCATGAGTAACAATCAATTTTATGTTTGTGGTCCGGTTTTAAGTTTGCAATGTGCTATAGAAAGGTTTGGTGGCCCCCGCACCTCTATACACGAGTGTGTGGCGTCGCACGTGAATCACACTACCACCAACCCACATGCACCCATCATGGAATAGAGATAGAGCTAAGGTATACCCGCACCTCCCCCGATACTCTACCCATACCAAGACCTAAGCCCCTACCGGCCGGGGCTCGCAAACTGGGCTCGCAACTAACCAATCCTATATGTCAACAATGTATGCTCTATCCCAAAGACAGCCGTCTACGGCATAGAGATAGAGCTAGAGCGTGCGGGCGGCCGGGTCGGGGACCACCAAACCTCACCTCCCCCCCGATACCCTATCCGTAACTAACCCATATTGTCCATTAATTATTAGGTTTAGGTCAGATTCCCTTACCTGACGCTCGTTCGTTAACTTGCTCCACGTCGCAAGGTCCAAACGATAAGTCACAAAGTCCTACATAATATTAGGGTTTCATTAGAATATATTGTTTAGGGTTTCATGTTGGTCGGAAACCAACAGAGATCACAAACTACCCTCACAGAGCTGACCGGTGGCATGTACCGGTCGCAGCCCAACACTTACCGTTGACAGGCGTAGCGTGAGCTTCGTCAAACGGTAATGGCGGCACCTCCTTCTTCTTCCTAGCTCCTTCTCCTTTCCAAGCTCTTTCTCTTCTCTAGGGTTTGTGAGAGACAATGGAAAGGATTTGAGGGGTTTAAGGGTGTATTTATAGGCTAGAAATAGGGTTTAGTAACCCTACTAGGATTAGGAAACTTCTAGGATTCGAAATCAGGAAAGCGGGACCCGTAGAGACTAATTTCCAAATTCCTGCACATAGCTGTGCAGGCCATACCGGTCGACCGGTACCATCATCCGGTACCATCGACCGGTATACCTAAAATCAGGTATAATTGGTCGACCTCAGTCCGATTTCGTACCTGTTTGTTATCCGCTTGCCCCGTCTGGCTCGGTGATGATCGGAAGACCTGTCACGATACAAAACAAAGGTTAGACCGGGTTTTCAGAGTGCGGGTCTTACAATCCCGCCGCCTGTTATCGGCATAGTGCTTCTGACGCACCTGAGCTGTCTTTACCCGGCTTCTGATTTGATCCACTGCCTTGCTGGTTTCTTCTACAAATTCAGGTCCAACGATCCTTCTTTCACCGACTTCATCCCAAAATAGAGGTGTCCGACATTTCTTACCATACAAGGCCTCGTATGGGGCCATCTGAATCGTAGACTGGTAACTGTTGTTGTAGGTAAACTCAATGAGAGATAGCTTCTCATCCCAAGCCCCCTTGAAGTCAATAGCACATGCCCGAAGCATGTCCTCTAAAATCTGGATGGTCCTTTCTGACTGACCATCTGTTTGAGGGTGAAAGGCTGTGCTAAACTTCAATTTCGTTCCCATTGCTTTTCGCAGTCCTTCCCGAACCCGGATGTGAAGCGAGGGTCTCTGTCAGATACAATACTTTCTGGGACCCCATGGAGCCTGACTATGTTGTCCACATACAACCTTGCCAACTTGTCCATGGTATACTGGGGTCTGACAGGGATAAATCTAGCAGTTTTGGTGAGGCGATCCACAATTACCCAAACAGCATTCACCGACCTCGGAGTCATGGGTAGACCAGTGACGAAGTCCATGGTAATACAATCCCACTTCCATGCGGGTTCGAGCAATGGTTGTAGTAGTCCTGCAGGTCTCTATCTTTCAGCCTTGACTTGCTGACAGTTTAAGCATTGGAACACATGCCGAGCCACATCAGCTTTCATTCCCCTCCACCAGTACAACCTTTTCAAGTCGTGGTACATTTTCGTGCTGCCAGGGTGTATTGAATATGGGGTGGCGTGAGCTTCCAACATAATCCGATTTTGGATTTCTAGATCTTCATCCTCAGGTATGCACAAACGCCCACGATATCTGAGTACCTTGTCTGCATCTAGAGTAAAATCAGGATTGGCTCGACCCTTTTTCAAATCCTCTTGAACTGTCCTGAGGTATGGGTCCTGTAGAACTACTGCCTTTACTTCGTCCTTTAGGTCGGGCAAAATATTTAATGCTGCAAACATCAAGGTAAACTTGTGTATCAACCCTTGCTCAATGGGATCATCAGCTGACTCAATTAGGTGTTGATCTTCGTCCCCTGATGTTTCAAAAACAGCTGCGCCCAATGCTGCATTAGTACTTGGTCTTGCTTCAAGGTTCGATGTCCATTTCCTGCTCAGTGCATCGGCTACTATGTTTGCTTTACCAGGGTGATACTGGATGTCGCAGTCGTAGTCCTTGAGTAATTCCAACCACCTTCTCTACCTCATGTTCAGTTCTTTTTGAGTGAACAGATATGTCAGGCTCTTGTGGTCAGACTTAATCTGAAATTTTTCGCCATACAGATAGTGTCTCCAAGTCTTGATAGCATGAATGACTGCTGCCAATTCTAGATCATGCGTAGGGTAGTTCTTCTCATGCTCTTTTAGCTGTCTTGAGGCATAAGCTATTACCTGCTCTCCTTGCATCAGAACACAACCCAATCCTAAACCTGAAGCATCGGTATATAGAGTAAATGGGTGGTCTGGGGCTGGAATAGTCAATACAGGTGCTGATACCAGTCTTGACTTCAACGTCTGGAAGCATTTTTCACATTCATCGGTCCATATGAACTTCTCCCCTTTCTTGGTCAATCTTGTGAGTGGAACGACAATCTTGGAATAGTTTTCCACAAACCTTCTGTAGTATCCTGCTAAGCCTAGGAAACTACGAATTTCAGCCACAGTCTTCGGCGCCTCCCATCCTACGATGGCTGAGATTTTACTGGGGTCTACCTTAATTCCTTCAGTCGACACTACGTGACTAAGGAAGGCCACTTCCTTTAACCAAAATTCACATTTCTTGAATTTTGCATATAACTTCTCTCTCCTCAGCCTTTGTAATGCTGCTCTTAGATGTACAGCATGCGTCTCCTTGTCCTTAGAGTATACTAAGATATCATCGATAAACACGATAACTGACGTATCCAGCATGTCATGGAATACCCGGTTCATTAACTCCATAAAGGATGCAGGTGCATTAGTTAACCCAAAGGACATCACTAGAAACTCATAGTGTCCATAGCGCGTCCTAAAAGCTGTTTTGGGGATGTCTGCTTCCTTAATCTTGAGCTGATGATACCCTGATCTCAGATCAATCTTCGAGAATACACTTAAACCTTGTAACTGGTCGAACAAATCATCTATCCTTGGTAGTGGGTACCTGTTCTTGATAGTGAGCTTGTTCAACTCACGATAGTCCATACATAGACGTATGCTACCATCCTTTTTCTTGACAAAGAGCACAGGTGCTCCCCAAGGTGAGATACTAGGCCTTATAAAGCCCTTGTCTAACAGTTCTTGTAGTTGAGATTTTAATTCTTTCAGCTCGGTAGGAGCCATCCTGTACGGTGCTTTAGATACCGGTGCCACCCCTCAGGTCGGCGGTCACATCCACCACAGATACAAGATATCCAACTCCCCCTTTCTCTAGACACTTCTTTGCTTTTAAAGCTGAGAGTATGAGCTTTCTCTTCCTAGGCAACTTAGCCCCTTTAAAGTTAAACTCAGCTCCTTCCTTGTCTTTGAATGTCAACTTCTTTTCGGCACATAGCAGGTTTGCCGAGTGTTGAGATAACCAGTCCATTCCTAGTATCACATCAAAATCTGACATCTCCAGCTGGACTAGATTGGCTTCCATTTCTCGTCCTTCGATATGTACTGGACAAGGACCATAGTATTCTTCTAACACCACCTCAATTCCCATGGGGGACCAAACTAGAAGACTTGGTTGTAGAGTCTTGATAGGTTGGCCTAGTCTTTTCCCGAATGATATGGATACAAAAGAATGGGTGGCCCCAGAGTCAAACAAGACTCTTGCGGGTACCCCTGCTATATATACAGTACCTGAGGTTTTAGTTCAAATTTTATCTTAGTTTCTAATGCACAAACAATTAATGCCACAATTAAGGAACAAGTATAAAGTTATACCTGTAACCACATCTGGTGATGCGGCTGCTTCCTCTATTGTAACAGCATACACCTTGCCTTGCTGTTGCACCCTCTTTGGTTGTGGGCATGTCCTAGCATAATGTCCCACCTGTTGGCAATTGTAGCACTTCACATTAGGATTCGACCCTGTTGCCTGTGATGGTGCGGCAAGAGCCGGTCTAGGAGGTACGGTGCCGACTGGTGGCCTGAATGGTCGGTATGGCCGATTGTTCCTTCCACCTTGGAGCTCAGGATTGGGTCTCTTCAGTCCCCTACTTTGTGCCACGAAACTTTCTCTCTGACTTGACTCGATGACTCGAGCCACTTGTACCGCTTCATTGTAAATTTTCATTCCTCGACCCAATACATGTTCCCGGATAGCACCCCGAAGACCCATGATGAATCGATGAGTCTTTGTTGCTTCCTCTTGCATACTGGTTGGGGCAAAGAAGGATAACTCCTCATATCTCTGCTGATAGACTTCCACTGTCATCTGTGATTGTTGCAGGTTAAGATATTCTCTTTCCATCTGATCACGGAAACTTCTGGGAAAATACTTGTCAAAGAAGGCTTCCTTGAATATGGGCCATGTAACAACTTGATGTTTGGTTTCCAGGTATGACTTGGTAGAGCTCCACCACCCATTGGCCTCCTCTTTTAGCATATGAGTGGCATATAACACCTTGTCTCCATCCTGACAATCCAGTAGCCGAAAGTTTTTCTCCATTTCAGCTACCCACTGTGGCCGGCCACGGTGTTTTCCCTGACTTCCCTGTAAAGGTAGGTGGTTTGAGCTTCAAAAATCCATCCACTGCTCTAGACAGACTATTCTGAGCATATGGTGCCTGTCCATACCATTGTGGCTGATATGGATAGCCTCCCTGATACCCGCCATAGTATGCACCCTGATACGGATACTGATACCCCCCTCTGGCGTCCCTGTGACTGGTTGGGGTATTGGATTGGGTTGATCCTGTTGTAGAGGTACTTTAGTGGCTGGGCTAACTCCCACTGGTGCCGCCTGTATATTCTCCATATTGGTGGATGGATTGATAGGAGGTGTTGGCATAGGCCCAGGTGGCCTAAATACTTTCAGCATTTCTTCGAAAAATTTCTTTTGTTGGGCCTCCATATTAGAGACCAAATTTGCCATCATAGTTTCTGAGCTGGTAGAAGGTTGTCCCTGTGACGGACCTTCTTCATTTTCCTGTATCAAACCCTCAGTATCATTTGGGGAATTAAGCTCATCCCTTCTTACTCCCTCAGCATTTTCTTCTGAATTCTCTGTCCCTGAACTTCTATCCACCGTAGGTGCCCTTGAGTGACGGCGCCTGCGATGAACTCTTCGTCCGTTTCCTCCCACCATTGAAGCAAGTTAATCTCTTCCTGTACGATATCTGGATACCTGGGACATTTAAATCACTTTAGAAATTAATTCCAAAAATTTGGTCTCACACAAGCATCACAGGTAATCATTGACAGATTTATATGACAAGCAAAAGAAATTTTCCAGTTTTTTGTCGAATTTCTCACATGTTCCATATCCTATTAAGCAAGCATGCGGTCTGGAATCAAGCTTCGATGGTTAACGAGATGATTTTATTTCACCTCTCATTATAGGGTCTCCATTGGGGATACCGGCCTCTCCTGGAGTGAGGCCGGTATGACTATTCAGTCATACCGGTTGCGCTATACCGCAGAGAGGATACCGGTTGCACTCATTCCGCAGGGAGGTACCGGTTTCACTGCCCATGGAATGTGCAACCGGTATATACCGGTCGCACCATACCGCAGGGGAGTACCGGTCGCACTATCCATCCAAATCGTGCGACCGGTATAACCAAAAACGCTTTAAAAATCGCGATTTTGAGTTCATTTTCATTTCTTTTCTTTTGAGTTCACTCCGGTGGCGATTTCTCTCCGAGTCTCCGAGTTCCTACAGTGCATCCGGTATCAAGGAGGTGTTTCCACTTGATTCTAGAGTGCTATCCTCGCCTCTCAGGTACGCTTCTCTTTCCTTATCTCTTTTAGAAATTTTCATCGTCGCCTTTTACACCCAAACTTTAGGTTTTTCTTGATTTGGATGTTCTTAACCATAGAAAACCTCTTTCTTTGGTTTAGAAAGGTTTTAGGAATCTAAATGGGTAAAACCCCTCAAAAAATTTGAAGTTTTATCAACCTTTTTAATGAAAATCGAAAATTTCGACTTTTAAACCTAGTTTTCTAGGTTTTTTTTTTTCGAAATTTTTTGGTCATTTTTGGTGATATGTCTTTAAATCCTTATTTTACAACCTCATTTATCCGAGATAACCTTGTATTAACTATGTAGATCATTTCATTCACACTTGACCGATTTGTTAGGAAATTTTCACCTCTTCCCATACTTGTCTCTATCTGAGTATGGTTTCTTGTCTTACAGGTATACCATGTCTGGCCGTCGTGGATTAATAAAACGCGCTGATCTACCTGGTATGTTCAGGCCACACCCAGTCTTTTATGACGAGAGGTATTTTCGATCAGAGGCGGCTGCTTCACGTCTTACCTGGTTTCGGGACAAACAAATCGAAGCAGGATTCATCATCTTCATTTCTGATTTTTCAATAACCAATCTATATAGCTGCTCCCAAATTACCTTCATCATCTTCATTGTGATTAATTTAAGCAAATCTGAATATCATGCATACTAGTTGTTTTGATACATATGATGCTACACATAATTGCCATATTTGATGCTCACATTGCTCACATGCCATACTTGGAATGCTTTCACATGTTATTTTTGGGTGCTTACATGATTCTTGTTGTTTTGGAATGCTACACATGCTTATTGCCATATTTGTCTGTTACACATGCTCACATGCCATATTGGATGATTACTGCCATGTTTGGATGCACACTTACCATGTTTGTATTGATTCACATGCTCACTTGTCATCTTTGACTGATTTGTTGTTAAATTTGAATATATTTCTAACATGCTATATTTGGATGCTTACACTGCTATATTTAAGCTCACATTGCTATGTCAGATTGTTTACATTGTACAACAACTAGGGCAAGATACGCCCTAAAATGGAAAGAATTGAACAATTAGGGTAGTGAAACCCTAAAAATGGAAAGAATAATTAGGGCAAAATAAACTCTAAAATAAAGAGAATAATTAGGGTATGAAACCCTAAAAAATAAAAATCACAATGAAAAGGGATAGGAAACCCTAAAAACCTAAGAATGGAAACAATAAAAATGGTAGGAATTTAGGTCTCATCCCTAGATCCTATTGACAAAAATAGAAAGAATTTGGTACACATCCCAAATAAAAATGGTAGGAATTTAGATCTCATCCCTAGATCCTAATGACAAAAATAGAATTAATTTGGTACACATCCCAAATAAAAATGATAGGAGTTTAGGTCTTATCCCTAGATCCTATTGACAAAAATAGAAATAATTTGGTACACATCCTAAATAAAAATAGTAGGAATTTAGGACTCATCCCTAGACCCTATTAACAAAAATAGAAAGAATTTGGTACACATCCCAAATAAAAATGGTAGGAATTTAGGTCTCATCCCTAGATCCTATTGACAAAAATGGAAGGAATTTGGTACACAGTCCAAATCCGACTCTCACAATCATTTCGAACTATGTTGTACCTGATTTCTAGGGCACACCCTAGAATACGTAGGCAATTTGGGAATCCCAAATATGGTACAAAGCCACCCATCAACCACACATCCAACATAAACTTCAACTTGAACAAAAAAATCTAATTGAAGCACATGCATAAATCACTTTCATAATCTTTAATCACAAAACTCATTTCAAACTACGTTTTTGGACTTGATTTACAGGATTGGAATACGTAGGCAGTTTGAGATGTCTTACACGTCTCAGATTCAGTCTAAGACCGAACCATCTTTGGTCCGATTCACTGTATAATATTGTACATTACATTTGCTTGTTTATTTGCTTTAAAACATGATTGGCTGAACCCTAGGTTAGAATAACTTAGCAACTTGGTTTATGATATTTTTCATTGAACCCTAGTCATCCAGTTGACCAAGCACAATCAAAATTAGAATTTAAGGAAAGTTTAGGAGGCCGATATTGATCAGGCGGTTTGGGTGCCTAACACCTTCCCATAATCGTACCCTGAATACTTACTCGATCTCTTACAAACCAAAGAACTGATACATTAGGTCACGAGTCAATAGAAGTCTTACCTTAGGGTGAGACTACGTTTTTAGAGGTCCTAGACCTTAATCTAGGTGGCGACTCCAACAGAACAGTACAATCGATCTTCATCGATACGGATACCATTTCATCCCAAGGAGGAGCACATCGATTTCCATTGTCCTCACAGGTACCGAGTGGAAATAAATCATAGGCCTGGGGAGGTTGATACGTGAAATTAATTAGCACATTCTTGATCATATTTAGTTTAATTTTGTAATTTTTCTTGGACATTTAGTTTAATTTAATTAATGTTTTAAGTATTTTATTAATTTATTTAATTCTTAGTTATTTTTGGTTATTTGGTAGGTTTTTGAATTGGATAAAGACTAAATAAGAGGTGTCAAGACAGCTCAAAGCTTGGTGTTACATTCCTAAATGATTTGGAAGATAATTGACCAAAATCTGCCTTAAAATCAGTATTCTACAACAAATTGGGTAAGTTGCAAGATTGTAAAAGACTGATTTTATGGGACTGTAAGCTTATAAATTAAGAAGAAGGAGAAAAGAAAAATACACAGAGCAAGATGAGCTGTTCATAGAAGGGGCTACAAGGCACATTGGAGGCGGAGAGTTCGAGAGGGATGGAGCTAGAAGACTAGAGAGAAATCCTAGATTCAAGTTTCATCTATTCCCATTATGAGTTCTTCCCTTTTCTCTGTGATCCCTTTGTTTATGTTTTAGAATTGTCAATGATGAATTGCTAGATTTCTTATTCTAGGATTAGGATGGATTCATTGAAATTGTGTTGATTAAATCTTTAACTTTTGAATGATTATGTTTTATGCAATCTAGTATTTTTGAAAAAATTACATGTGATTAATTGATCACTAATTGCATATCTCAAGGTATTAATTGAGGAGGCGAAAGCAGAAGATTGATATTAGTTTAAAAAATATCAGTCATTGGTTGAGTATTTTCTTAGAAATAAGGGCTCACCATTGTGATCTTTGTTTTAATTCTAATGAACGTAATGAGTTTGTATTAGAATCCTACAAACACGAAAGTAGATGAAGGATTAATACGGGCATAATTTGTTATTCTTGAAAGAGATAACATAATATCTTAAGAAATTGATCGTTGCATCAACAAAAATTTATTCAATAAGTCTGGTTTGGTTAAGCATAATTTAATTGAGGAAGTCTGAATCCTATCTTTGGTTTCATAATCTTTTAATTAATTATTAATCTTGGTAATTCAGTTGTCTAAATAATAGAGAGAATTAATTAGGTTTGGTAATTGAACATTCTCCCTGTGGAAACGTTACTCAACTTATCATTATATTATTTGCATGACCTGTACACTTGTGGATTCGACAACAAGCAAATTAGGTACAAATAATTTTTCCAAAGAACTAATTTTCCTTGGCAACACACAAGTGAGAGTTCTGTCCAATTGTTATCCTTTCATTTCTTTAGGAAGTTAAGTATGGAATGCTACACAAGAGTTAGTTGTCTTTCTATTTTAGGAAGTTCTGTTTGGAAAACTATACAAGAGTTAGTTGTCTTTCTACGATTTTTTAGCAATTTAAGTCTGGAATACTATTGTAGGAAATTACTAGCTGTTTGAGGCTGTCTTATGAGCGTGCTTCTGTAAGATCGAGAGCGGGGGCTAAGATCCTCCATTTTAGCTTGAGCTCTTACCAATATTTATCTTTATATTCTTCCTAGAGATCGATAGAGAAAAGGGAGGTAAATCAACATAGAAACAATGGTGTTCTCGAGGTTTCACCTTTTTCTTCTTCATGTCTTGCTTTTCTCCTTGTTGCAGAGACCCACCTGTGCTTATCAAGGAGATATTGATTCTCATGAATATGATACTTTTTTTTCCCATTGAAATATGATATTGTTTTAGACAAGGCCAGTGAGATTTAATTTATCATTTGATTGAATAAATTCCTGTCTTGATTGATGGCTATTATTCCTATTGATGCATTTCTTTAATATTCCATGTAAATAATGCAAACAGTTCCCAATAGAACCAGTACAGACCAGAAGAATCAAGGTCACCTAAAACGACGAATCAATATAGCTTATGTTCAAATTAAGGGTACAAAAGAGGCTTCACTACGTAGTTTTGTCTTTAATATTTTAGGGATTAGCTTACATCATTATCTAACGGATATCAACCAATGGATTGGGTCTGCATGTAACACATTTTTTAATTTAGGGGTAGTAGCTATAGTTGTTAAAAAAACCACTGGATGCCGAGTGGAAATAAATCATAGGCCTGGGGAGGTACAAATAATTTTTCCAAAGAATTAATTTTCCTTGGCAATACACAAGTGAGTGTTCTGTCCAATTTATCCTTTCATTTCTTTAGGAAGTTAAGTATGGAATGCCACACAAGAGTTAGTTGCCTTTCTATTTTAAGAAGTTTAGTATGAATGCTACACAAGAGTTAGTTGTCTTTCTATTTTAGGAAGTTAAGTTTGGAATGTTACAAGAGTTAGTTGTCTTTCTATCGGTCCAACCTTATCGATTCTTTAGGAATTTAAGTATGGAATGCTAATGGAGGAAATTACTAAACATTTGAGGCTGTCTTATGACGGTGCTTTTGAAAAATCCAGAGCAAAGGGATTCTTCCTCCATTTTAGCTTGAGCTCTTAACTATATTTCTCAATATATACTTTGTAACGATAGAGGACAGAGCTTATAAAAACAGGGAAAAGGGAAGCAAATCAACATAGAACCAATGGCGTTCTCCAGGTTTCTCTTTTTTCTTCTTCCTGTATTGCTTTTCTCCATGTTGCAAAGACCCACCTGGGCTATCAAAAAGGCAAGCTTTCTCATATATTTCATCTTAGTCTTCTTTTTTAGTGTAATTCTGATATATTTTACTCTTCTTGTAGTCTTATGTTGTATACTTGGGAGAGCATTCACATGGTCCTGAAATCTCACCAGTCGATCTTGAACTAGCTGCACATTCTCATTACAAGTTTCTGGGCTCCTACTTAGGAAGGTGAGTGAGAAATGAAACTTTCATCTTAATTCGTTAAATTTGTTGATAAATATATCTTCTTTTCCCACCACCCTGCTTCCTCTATTCTCTCTCAAACACAGCCCTGAGACAGCCAAAGATGCGATTTTTTACTCCTACACAAGACATATCAATGGTTTTGCTGCGACCCTTGAAGAAGAGAAAGCAGCTGAGATCGCAAGTAAGAAGCTTCACTCATCATCCTTTTCATATGTTCTTTTTAATTAAAAACCTTAATGGCTGTATTCATTGTTATGAATTATGAAAATGCAGAGCATCCCGAAGTCATATCAGTTTTCGAAAACAGAGGAATGCAACTACACACAACCCGATCGTGGGATTTTCTCGGGCTGGAGACAAATGGTGTAATTCCACCTGGGTCGATCTGGGAGAAGGCCAGATTTGGGGAAGATACAATTATTGCAAACCTTGATACCGGTAAGTTCGTTTTAAAAAGATTTGAACTATCTTGCCCTACTCAGACTAAATTCAATGGTAGTATCATTTTGTATTTTGTTCATTCACATTATTTAAATAATAGTGTGAAACTCTAAATACTAGAAAGGTTTAGCATTTTATTCCAGACCCATCTATTTTCTAATTTCTATGTGTTTGATGGATTGATTGGTCCGACAACTGTTAAGGTGTATGGCCGGAATCAAAGAGCTTTAGCGATGATGGGTATGGACCCATTCCATCAAAGTGGAAAGGAAGCTGTCAGAATAACACTGCTAAAGGAGTTCCCTGCAACAGGTTCCATTCTCTCTCTCTCTCTCTCTCTCCCACTTTTGGGTAATGTTTCTTTTGTTTATCTACCAATGCCGAAACCCAAAATTATTGAAGTTGACACTACTATGTTAAGAACAACCATGGTTTTCTTTGTTTTGCTCCTAGATCATGAGAGATGGATATAGATAGACATTGGTTACGGCGGATCAATTTAATAGAGGCCGAAGGAGAGAAAGTGTCAGGAAAAAGAGAATTTGGTGTTGGCGTAGCTCCCATTCCACCATTAGATAACCTTTTATTGTTAAAGATAAATTAAATAAAAATAATTAAGAATACTTCAAATCCATACTTTTATTATGAGAAAAAGTTCTCACATGGGGTTTTTGTATTATTATTTTCTCCTTTCATGACCATGTGAGCCCCACCTAGATGGTATTGTTTCTTTCAGCCTCATTACTATAGCGTTATAGATTTCTTCACACTAGTAGCATGCGAAACGTTTGCCCTATTAGTATGTAACACATTCCCTATAAATTTAATCTAATTCAGATGATGAAAAACCATAGTGACTGAGAAAGATATTTCTATTTATTTCACTTTATTTTGATGATGCTTCAAAAGTTGACATTCATTCACCTAAGAAGAGGCCTATTGTTGTTTTTTTATTTAAAAAAAATTTTCGCCTCCTTATTCATATATAGAAAAAGAAATCGTGTTTTCTTAGAGATATAAGAGTGATGAAATGACCACCCCACCTTTTTCGTTCATGAAATGACATTAAATCCAGTAGTTATGAATGATGAGTTTTATGTAATTGAAGGATGAAGGCACTTGCCATGAATCATGAAGTGCATGGTTTGGACGTTGGATTGGAATATTTTTCTACCATGAATTATTCGTTTAAATAATCCATCTTATTTACTATCTATTTGAAGATTAAACCAAAATCCAACATGAAATCACCAACAGGTTTTCCTTTTGGATTCAAAACCATTGAAATATTGAGAGTGGAAAACCACCTTGCTCCACTTCTTTGTTGAAGCTGCCATAAACAGACCTCAAGAAGACAAGAACGTGAGTTCAGTCAAGAAATATGAAATTCTTGTTGCTTAGTTCGGTGACGTCTATGCTTTAAGATTTTGAAGCCCTCAAATAAATCAAGTAGCAAGAGTATGGATGAAGAAGAAATAGGAAATGAATATTAATTTAAATCCATATAAGAATGAGACGATAGTTGCAGGTACGCAAACGAAAAGTTAGGAAAAAAATCAATCAGAAAAGAAGATAGAGAACGATGGTGATTGGAAAGAGAGGGAGAAATCCTATAAATATCTACATGAATATATTTTTTTATTTTTATTTTTTATATTTAATAATTAAATTAAACATCAATTACATCCAGTGGTTGTTATCTATTATTATGCATTGGACGACTGAAACCAAAGCTGCGTGTATACTGTTTTGTAATTATCATTGAGTTGTCAATTAATTAAATAAAATCAAGTTATTTAATTTTTTATTTTCTTGCAAAATGGAATTGTGTCCAGGAAGCTGATTGGCGCCAAGTACTTCAACAAAGGTTACACAGCTGCCATGGGCATACTGGACTCCAACGAAAAAACCGCAAGAGACAAAATCGGGCATGGGACCCACACCCTATCGACCGCTGGAGGAAACTTCATAGAAGGCGCTAGCGTCCTCGGCCATGGCAACGGCACTTCCAAGGGAGGATCACCAAGGGCTCGGGTAGCCACCTACAAGGTTTGCTGGTTCGCATGCTTCGACGCCGACATCCTTGCAGGTTTCGACGCCGCCATCCACGACGGTGTCGACGTGATCTCTGTGTCCTTGGGAGACCGTCCCAAAGACTACATCAGTGACAGCATTGCCATCGGTTCTTTTCACGCTGTCAAGCGCGGTATCGTTGTGGTAGCCTCGGCCGGCAATGAAGGTCCTACTGATGGTTCAGTCTCCAACGTCTCCCCCTGGTTGTTCACGGTGGGTGCCAGCACCTTGGATCGCGAAATCTCGACCTACGTAAACCTTGGCAATGACCAGAAATTCAAAGGGCAGAGCTTTTCTCAGGATGGTTTGCCCTCGGGAAAGATGTATCCTCTCGTGAGTGGTGACAACGCAAAATTCAGCAACACTTCAGTTTTAGAAGCCCAGCTTTGCATGCCCCAGACACTGGATCCGAAACTGGTAAAGGGGAAGATAGTGGTGTGTTTGAAAGGCGGTAACGATGGGGTGGATAAGGGTAAAGGGGCACTCTTAGCAGGGGCTGTGGGGATGATATTGACCAACGACCGAAGGGCAGGGAACGCTCTGATCCCCGAGCTTCACTTTCTTCCGGCATCGCATATAAGCTACAAGGACGGTCTTGCCGTGTTAGCATACATCAACTCAACGAAAGCACCAATGGCTTACATCGCACGACCCACGACGCGACTGGGGACGAAGCCAGCACCCTCGATGGCCTCCTTCTCTTCCAAGGGACCCAACACCGTGACTCCTGGCATTCTCAAGCCCGACATCACTGCACCAGGGGTGAATATCATCGCTTCCTACTCCGAAGCATACAGTGTTACCGGGCTGGATTACGATACCAGACGGGTTGCCTTCTATATGGAATCAGGGACGTCCATGTCCTGCCCTCATATTTCTGGTATTGCTGGTCTCCTCAAGACACTCCACCCCGATTGGAGCCCCTCTGCCATCAGATCTGCCATCATGACCACTGGTTAGCTTCTCTCTCCCTCTTCTATCTTTGCAATCTACGCTAAACCAACAACCCTTGGTGAATTGTTTGTTTTGTGTTGTTTTTATTATCGTGATCAGCTACAACAAGGAATAATGCGAATGCGCCGATATTGGATTCTTCGAAGAAGAGTGCAACCCCATTCAGTTATGGAGCAGGACACGTCCAACCAAACCAGGGTGCTCAGGACCCTGGTTTGGTTTATGACTTAACCACCGACGATTACTTGTACTTCCTATGTGCCATTGGCTACGACGACAGCAATTTGAGATCCTTCTCCGATTCTGGAGTACCTTACAAATGTCCCAGTTCTGCCACTCTCAATGACTTTAATTACCCTTCCATCACGGTTCCCAGCCTCAACGGCACCGTCACTGTCGGACGGAAACTGAAGAATGTGGGTTCTCCCGCTACATACAAAGCTAAGGTTGATGCTCCCGAGGGAATTTCCATTTCAGTAGAGCCAGAGAGCCTCACTTTCGATTCGGTGGGCCAAGAGAAGAGCTTCAAGCTAACCCTCAAGGCTATGCAACCTGGTGCTGCTAAAGATTACGTATTTGGTCAGCTTAACTGGTCAGATGGTTATCACATTGTTAGGAGTCCCATTGTGGTTAAGGCATAGAGTTTCGGATTTCTCTTCTCTAATAAACAGTAGGCCATCATCCTTTTCTCATGGTAAAATTTCATTCTCAAAGAGACACGGACAATGGACCCTCCCAATCCCAGAGACCGAGATATTGATTCTCATGAATATGATACTTTTTTTTTTGTTGAAATATGATACTGCTTTAGACAAGACCATGAGATTTAATTTATCATTCGATTGAATAAATTCCTGTCTTGATTGCTGGCTGTTATTCCTGTTGATGTATTTTTTTAATCTTCCACGTAAATAATGCAAACAGTTCCTGAATATAACTAGAACAGACCAGAAGAATCAAGGTCACCCAAAATGACGAATCAGTACAGCTTATGTTCAAATTAAAAGTTTGTAGCAGAGAGATCTGACAAGCCCACCGATCAAGTGTTTGTCCTTAAAAGGAGATAAGTTGCAGATATGGAACTTGAATCCCAGCCAATAACAGTCAGAATTGTTGTAACCAAAGTTCAAGAGATCAGTATTTTAGGAGTTATGAGATGGAAAAAAACCCCAAATATAGGTGGAAACAAAAGAGAAGTTGTCCAAGGTAGAGAAATCTAACCAGTTCTCCCTCTCTCTCTCAACCTTCAATCTAACCTCTTCCTAAGGGTGTCAAAAATGGGCACGGCCCGGTAGCACGGACCGAGCCAGCCCGATATAACCCTAACCCAACCCGGACCGAACCTTAATGGACAGGTTTCGGTCTCGGCTTGTAAAGTTCGAAACCGTTTCAGTCCAAACTGAAACCAGACCGGACCAGTCCGTTAAGAAGCCCGAACTAGCCCAAACCAATAATACTTAACCCAAACACCGGTAAGGTCCATCCGGGCCCAGTTTCTAAATTTTAATGGTTTTAAATTTTGATGGATTATATTACACTGTTATAGTTCACTTCTTGATCGGAAAAATTATATGAATCAATAGTTGAAAAGAGTATGTTAATTGTTACAATTTACTGAATTACATGCATATAGAAGGAATGATGCTAATTTTATAGATTGAAATAATAAAATAGGCTATATATCTTACATATAAAATAGGCCCGATAAGCTTGATAAGCCCGGTCCGGACCGAACCAGCCCGAAATCACCTCAATAAGCCCAACCCGATAACAAATCGACACCGGACCAGCCCGATAGTTATTGTGTCCAGCGCAGCCCAACCCAGCCCGAACTCTTAATGGACATGTTTTGGGCTGGGTTTATAAAACCCGACACCGATTCAGCCCAAACCGAAACCGGCCCGGACCGGCCCGTTGACACCCTTACCTCTTCCCCACCCCTACGGCACCTTGCTGCCTCCCAACTTTTCCTCCTTGTTCTGTCCTCTTTATTCTAATTTTCCTCTCCTATTCCTCCAGTATATGTTGTAAAAATTTTTAATGTCATACCTTATTTTGGAAAATAACTTGTTCCGTTGATGAAAACTGCGCTGCAAAGGATTCAGAGTTTGAAGCTGAGTCGTATCACAAGCGATACTGTCCTAAAGATAGAATTTGTCCCCAATGGTGCAATCGAGTTTTGATGCAAATCTGACTCCAAGATAAAGCAGCTTCTTGGCTTCCCGTATTAAAGCTGCACTGGTCTAATACGCCTCTTCGAGTACTTCGGAGTGGTACTAAGGCAAATGCAAATGTAGATGATAAAAAAATCGATTTATATGAAAATCAAAATAAAAATCGACAGAGGGACATCATATAGTATTGGTTATTAGAGAGAGAGAGAGAGAGAGAGAGAGAGAGAGAGAGCATTAGATTCCTCATAATTTCAAACCCAATGGAGGGCTCCTACTACCCTATTTATAGAGTAGGACATGCCCTTTCTAAGCACCCTTAGATGTAGGTATGTCCTTTCATTCCAACGGCTCAGATCGTAAGATCCTGATCTGATGGTCTAGATCACACTCCTTGTGAAACCTACATGCAAATTTCAGAGATGAAATGTCACACCCCAATTCTGCACCAACTAGAATGGTGTGATGAACCATCTATGATCCAACGGTTCAACCAGGATCTCGAATAGGCTGTGTCCTTTTTGCTTAAATCATACACATCCACAACCATAATCAGAGTAAATAAACAATAGCGGAAGTCTTTAATATTAATAAACTGAGTATCTAACAGTGATACCATAAGTAAAGTATCCAATTATCTCAAATAACTGAAGACATAAAATAAAATAAATTAATCAATTACATGTTCTGAATAATCCAACAAATATATCTAATCAAAGACACATGAGTTGCAATCGCACGACGACTCATGCGACTCCATCATAGCTTCTGTATCCATCGCCGCAACATGCTCATACATTGGAGTATTCATATAGTCTTCTACTGTAGGACTTGCATCATCAACTAAAATATTCGACGTTGAAAGGGTGAGCACACATCATGGCTCAGTGAGCAAACAAAATAATGCAACAAACATATGCATGCATTCAATTCATATCTTTGGTCTGGTTCATAAGTTTACAATGTGAAATAGAAAGGATTGGTGGCCGCCGCACCTCTATACACGAGTGTATGAAGCTGCCCAATGGATCAAATATCATTGTCGTCCCACATGCACTCATCATGGATTAGAGATAGAGCTAAAGTGTTCAGATCAAACACTGCACGACACTTCCCCTAATGCCCTACCCATACCAATATGTAAGCCCATATTGGCGAGGGCTTGCAAACTGAGCTCGCAACTAACCAGTCCTAATATCAAACAGTGTATCCAAGGCCTCACTGGCCCCCCCCCCCCCCCCCCCCCCCCCCACAAACCAAAAAACCAAAAAAAAAAAAACAAAACCCAAGCCTCACCCCAAAGATCCCTCAACACGTCCATAGGGATAGAGCTAAGGCCCCGCAACGAGTCGAGACTACACCTCGAGACCACCTCCCCTGATGCCCTACGACGTAATAGTTATGCTAAGGTAATGACGATACGACAATGTCAATGGACAAGACTTGAGTAAAGATAGAGCTAGAGTCTTGTGACCAGGATGAACCACAGTGTCACGTCCTCCCCCTGATGCCCCACTTGCATCAAGTACACTAACCACACACAAACATTCATATGTCTATTCCTAGCATCATCATCAACATCATGTTATAAATAAACGGAAATAAATATGCATGAACAGTAATAACAGGAATATTAGATGACATGTGAAATGCACAATACACGCATACAAGCATAGAATCATTCCTGGCATTGAACTCAATAAATAAAAATAGTTTATTATTAGTCAATTAGTTTAGGTCTTATTCCCTCACCTTTGGTTGATAGTAGATCCTTGTTCAAGCTTTATAATTCACTCTTAGACCACTTGGAAACCTAACAAATTTATAGATTTTAAATTAGAATTTATTTTCATCAGTTTAAACCAACAGAAACTGAGGGGTCGCAAGTGTGGCAACACCTGTGGTCTCAGTTTCTGCGACCACATGGCGTGTGGTCGCAAGGTGTGGTCGCATATCCTGCGACCACACATGCGACCACACCCTCCCTGAAAACTTCCCGAGTGTGTGTGGTCGAATATGTGTGTCTCGTGTGATCGCACATCATTAGATCCCTTGGCTTATCATCATGGTCCTTCCTATGATTGTTCTATGGCTCAAAATTATTATTTTATACACAATCCGTTGTCCACATAATTCTTTCCATGGATTCTCTTGGAACTTATCCATGGATTGATGATTGGGTTCTCACTTAAATCCTATCTCTTTCATGAACTATTCTAGGCTCTCAATTGACATGGAAAATGTTCCATACCTTAAACTTATTGAAGGTTCAGAGGTCTTCTCTGAATTTTCCCTTCTTAGTCTTCTTCTTCAATTCTCCTTCTCTTCCTTCTCTTCTCTTTTTCACTTTCAGTTTGATTCTAAAAGGATGAAAGAGGCTAAGGGATATCCTATTTATAGAGAAAAATCCTCCATAATAAGCCCTACTGAGTTTAGGAAAGAACCCCCTTCAGATTAGGAAGGTTTCTTAAACTTGGTTTTGTCTGGGATCCGTGTGCTCGGAGGTGGGGTCACAAAACCCGTCAACCACACCCTCTGAAACATGCGACCACACGACCTAAATTCCTATGGTTGCACGATTTTGAAGTGTGGTCGATCACACCTGTTTAGGTATGGGACTACACACTCATAATTGACTATTTTTGGGTTAAATTTCATACCTGGTCTTGTGGTTTCTTCATGCACTTGGTTCACTTGGCCCGACCATGATAGGAAGATTTGATACAAGGTGGTAAGATCAGTTAGTTCGATACGGGTCTTACATGAAATTTCTTTTAAGGGTGGGTGAGTTGTAAGACCCGCACTCCATGAACCCGATCTAAACCTTTAATTCATGTCGTAACAGGTCTTTCAATCATCACCGGGCCAGACGGGACGAGTGGATGACAACCAGGTACGAAAATAGACCTAAAAGTATGATATTTTTCATATCAGTCGATGGTACCGGTTGATCGGTATGTCTGCGCGTGCAGACTGGTTAGATCTGAAAAAGGATCTCTGCGGTCCCACTTTTCAAATATCGAGCCTAGGGACTTTCTTAATGTAAGAAAACTTCCTAAACTCAATCCTAGTCTATTTATGGTCCCTTAAACCTCCTTAGAACTCTTTCATTGATCATTTCAAACCCTAGAGAGGAGAAAGAGATCGCAAAAGGAGAAAGAGCTAAGGAAGGAGAAAGAGGGGCTGCCGTTTGCCGTTGGGCGAAGAACACCATAATTGCGAACCAACGGTAAGTACTTGAACTTCTCTCTAAGTTAAGCATTATAGATGATTAGTCATGAATGGATCAATACCATGCAAGGTGAGATATTGATCTAAAACCTTTAAATTTGTCGTCAAACCCTAATACAGTCGATGAACCCTAGATTTACGTTCTAGGCTGAGGATCGTCGAAACTAGGACTTGAATAGAACATGAAACAACTCTAACTCATTGCTCAGGCCTAGAATGCATAGAGAAAATCCTAGAACCAATAGGGGGTGACCGAGGAAGGCGAACACCGAGTTGATGGTCTTCCGGAGGCATACCAGTCGACCATACCGATTGCACCACATGCGACCGGTACTACGATCGGTACCTCTCAGAGTCTGGTCTGTGGGGACCGGTCGACCATACCTGTCGCACCTTTCCCCACAGTGTCGCGACCGGTAATGCGACCGGTATCCATTGTGAGGAGTGTTTTTGACCCAGTTGATTTTTCGACTAACGTGAACCCTAAGAAAATTATTCTAATTCAACCCTAATATCGTGTAGGACCTTGTGATATCGAGTTTGGATTTTGTGATGCGGAGAAAGCTAGCAATCAAGCGTCAGGTAAGGGAATCTGACCTAAACCCTAATAACTTAATGACCATAAAATTTTGTTAATAATTATGATTCTATGGAATAGTTTTGTGTATACTCGCATGTCATCTTTACTTTCAGTTATTATATTGTTCATGCATACTTGCTATGCTAGGATGTGACTGTTAAGCATGTGATAGTTTTCATTGGTGTATGGAATGGGAAGGGCCTGAGGTCTGGGATCATTCCTCACACTAGCACCTTTTCGTATTACTTTTGTCTTAACATACTTGGTGCAGGTAAGGTATCAGGGGGAGGAAGTGGCACTGTGGTCTTCGGCCTAGCCACTAGACTCTAGCCCTATCTCTATGCCGTAGGGAGCTGTGCTGGGATAGGGCCTACTGTGATGACATATAGGATTGGTTAGTTGCGAGCCCAGTTTGTAAGCCCTCACCAATAGGGGCTTACTTGTTGGTATGGGTAGGGCATCAGGGAAAGTGTTGACGGTGTTTGATCCAGACACATTAGCTCTATCTATATTTCATGGTGGGTGCATGTGAGATGACAGTGGTGTTTGATCCATTGGGCGGATTCACACACTCGTGTATAAAGGTGCAGTGACCGCCAATCCTTTCTATAGCACATTACAAACTTAAAACCAGACCATAATGTTAATGTTATTCATGCATGATGTGTGTTGCATTGTCTGATTGTCTTACTGAGCTAAGTTGTGAGCTCACCCTTGTGTACACACTATTTTTAGATGTTGATGCAAGTAACACTATGGAGGACTACATGGATGCTCCAGTATATGGAGGTGTTGCTGCCTTGGAAGTGCAAGCAGCAGGGGAGGACGAGCATGACGCTTCATACGAGTGCCCTTTCTGCTTGTACCTCTGGGATATTTGATTTGTTTATTTTATTTATTTTCAGTTGGATTTATAATTGGGATGTAAGGATAATTATTTATGTTTTGATATTTTGAATAATTGGATAATTTATTTGTCAATAGAAGTACTTAGTTCATTTAAATTAAGACTTTCGCTGTATTTAATTATATTCTGATTATGGTTATGTGCAATGGTTTGCGTGAGTGGGCACGATCTTATTGAGATCCTGGTGTGAACCATTGGTTCAGTGATGGTTCACTCACCCTTTTGGTTCAGTCAGAATTAGGGTGTGATACCCCTTACCAAAGGATCTCTCCTATTGAACAAATGCACCTCTACGATCTAATGGTTTGAAATATTTAAATCTAATCTGACCGTTATGATCGCACCTTTTCCCAAAGGATATGTTCCATTAAATAGACGTGTCCTTACGATCTTAACGGCTTGGATTGATTGATCCTAATCCAAGCGCTTGATCAAATCCCTTTGGTAAGAGTATGTCCCTTTGAAAAGTCATATCTATTCAGTAATGATTCCGGTTTGGTTTGGGTTACAGAATGAACCGCATCCAACCCAACATAAATCAAAAGATAACCAAACTCTAAAAAATATATCTTGAGTTGACCCACACCCACACCGGGCCACAACACTGCCGGTCAGCCGGCTCAGCACGGCATGGCTCGGCTCGGCTCGGCGAGGCGAGGCGAGGCGAGCACGCTTGTGTGAAAAGGAACCCGAAACCGACCCGGACACAAGGGAGGAGGGAGACTTCCCTCCAAATTACCCTATCCCTTATAATTCCCAAAACTATATATAAGGTATCGTACAACCTCTTTCACTTCCCATGTGGGACTAAGAAAAGAGACCAACCATACTTGTGTCAACTTGAGGTCTTGGGATCCAACCTCACTAGCTCCACCTCAATACCCTCTCAAACCACATACTATAAGAAGGAAAAACCAAAATTTCTTTATTTTGAAACTTTACTTTTTACTATAAAAATAATAATACATAAAATTATAATTAAAGTACAAGAGTACCTTGTATTGAGCTTCCTTGTACAAATATTGCGGGTGTTCATAATAGAGATCTCAGCAGCCACTCTTCCCCAACCTTGTGGCACCTTGCTGCCATATTCTGTTGGTAAGTTATTCATTTCATATCTGTGTTCTTTGATGTCCTTTCTAATATTCCTATTCTAGTTGCTTGCGCCTTGCTGGCTGTTGTCCCTTATTGATACATGTGGGATCTCTGAATCTATCCTTAATTATATTCTCTCTAATAATCTGGTTCTAGTAAGCTGTTATGGTTTTTCTTATTGACATCAGTCTGGTCTTTGGTTCTTTCTTCTATCCGGATGAATCGCTGCAATTCATCCGGAATCGCTGCAATTCATTGTTAGGATGCTTATTTTGTTATTATTAGTTATTAGACTTAGTTATTCTGTCCATGCTTTTAATTGAACATCCTTATAATTGAACCTGTTGGCAGCTAATCTGACCCAGATTTCTAATTTGGAAATTCGAATTTCAAGCTAGGGCTACATTATCCTATATACTGAAGTATACTTGACTCTGCCTCTTTCTTTTTTGAAAATAGTTATTCATTTGCTAGTCAATCATCCACTTCTGTGGGTTTTTCCATGGAGTTCGTTCAACTACACCAGTGGATTAATGATCACCTATGAAGTGCCTTTTGCAGGTTCTTGGAAACCCTACGGGGAAGAGATTCGGTGTTTGAATTCAAACTATACCGATATGCACAAGATATGCATTTTGTTTTCTTTCTTTCTTGACGTAAGAAAAATTTTAATGGCTTAAGATGACACTGAGAACTGATCATTTAGGTTCAAGAGATAAAAGTCTCTGGAACATTTTTATAATGCATGCAACTTGGTTTTTCTTTTTGTGGTTTATATTATAAGTAAGCTTGTTTCTAATTTATAATGTTCTTCACTTTTGTATCTTGTGGTTCCTTTTCTGGAATCCTTGAAGTTGCTCAAGACAATTTGGTAGGTTTTACAGTTTCTTTGATGACTGTACTTTTGTTGGGTACAGATTGTCTAGATAGCGTCCTGGATTTGCTTATATCCTACAGTGAAAAAGAAAATGACTTTTATATGCTCATCCACCCCGAATCAAAAATCCTTTTCAAACTGTACCACCCTTGTATATTGTGATCTCTGTGATGGCTCAATGGCAACACATGAAATGGAGTTGATGCCAATGGGTTGTCGACATTGACCGTATCATATATAGATGGACCCTAATAATGGGTTAAAACTGGAAGTCATAGTTACGTGCGTATGATACCTCTCTTCACCTAAAAATTGTAAAAATTGTTTTAATACAATTTTTTAACGATGGGTTTAACGTTAGTTTTTTTTAACTACTTAAAATAGTTCAGATCTATAGAGGCGGTTATAAAAACGCCGATATTATAATACTATATGCGGCAATTTTATTCATCACCGCTGTTTTTCCATATTAACGGCGGTGTTAATAAAACGTCTCCGTACATGGTATTTGCGGCGTTTTATGATCACGCCACTGTATAGGGGTCTAGTACAGAGTTTTTTAGAAAACGCCGTAAAATATTTATATTGTTCATATATGTTTTCATTTTTCCTTTCCTGCTAAGAGTTTCATTTACACTCTCTCACATCTCTTCCCTCAATGAGTCTCTTCTACTCTAAGGATTCTTTTCTACCTAAACTATTTCTCTCTCCCTCAAACGTGTGATGTTTCTGTCTTTTGATTGATTAACTTGGTGTTTTAATAAAGTGATATATTGATATGGTGGATAGGGTTTAGAAGATAACTTAATCAAATTGGATTAACGTGATATAAAGATGACTGTATCCTTATTAAATGATGTTGATTCTTCCTATCAAAGTGGAGAAATGTTAAGTGAAGTTGAGAAATACTTTCAAAATACTTAAAATGAAATAAAAAATCAATTCTTTAAAACGTGAATTGAACACCTAGAAATGAAAACAAAATAAACACTTGAAAATTTTACTAGTATCTAGAAATTTTTTTTTTTTTTGCTACTGCCGCCAAAATGGTGAACTGACATCCAGAATGGGTTGGATATTTCTTCACAAAATGGCATCTTTGCTACTGCATTCCTAATATTAATGGTGGTTTTGGAGGCCTCAGGCCTCCCTTTCTACTACAAGCGGATAGAGGACATATGTGACGAGATTTGTAATTTAATTTGGTTTAGATGTGCATTGTTTGAGTCATGGCTAGAAAGAACATTTGTATCGTTAGGTGTATGAAAGAATTAGATCAAAAGGTAGCATTAGTTGAACCTGTCCTTTAAAACCGCCGTCAGAAAATTTTCTTCTTATAAAATTTAGGGAATCATGAGCCAAAGATTACGTTCCACTTGAATGGTTTTGACAACTATAATTCTGGAATGTATGCCAAATAAAAAATTGACATCTCCAATGACCCATCCATTGTGTGATTGTGAAAAACGTGAGATGCAGATACAACAACAACAACAACAGCAACAACAAAATTTTATCCCAACTAAATAGAGTCGGCTATATAGTTTCTTGTCCTCCAATCAGCTCTGTTAAATATCATACTTGAAACAAGGTCTAAGCTCTCGTGTTGTTCTTCACCACCTCCCCTAAAGTCATCTTAGGTCTGCCCTAACTCTTTTAGATCCTTCATTCTGAATCAAATCACTCCTTCGTATGAGAGTATCTAACGACCCCTGTTGAACATGACCATACCATCTCAAATGACTTTCTCGTAATTTGTCATATATCAGTGCTACTCCCATATCACCTCTAATCCAATTATTCTTTACCTTATCATTTCTAGTTTTGTCATACATCTATTTCAACATCCTCATCTCAGTTATACTAAGTTTATTTATATGATGCTTGAAAATTGTCGATACATGCAATTAAATCACATAAATTGATTTATTTTAAGAAAAATAAGTCTTGGGTTGGGTTCTATACATGTTGGATCTTTGGTCAATGAATTTTCATTGTAATATGCCCCATTAATGTGCCTGTAATAAGGGTAGGAGTTGAAATACAAGCTTTACTTAATTAATTAGTTTAAGTTGAAGTTTTAGAAACTTAGAATACGAGTTGTTTTAAGTCTTATTGGTCAATTAAGTTGCTAGCTTCATTACTAGTTGGTTTAGGATATTTCTGTTGATTTTAGGAGTCAGATTTTGAGTCTCTCTCTCTCTCTCTCTCTCTCTCTCTCTCTCTCTCTCTCTCTCTCTCTCTTTACATACACGTTCAAACACTCAAATTTATGAAATATAGGCTTTAGTTTTCTTGAACTTTGGCTGTTGTGGATTCAGTAGTGTACTTGATGGATGGGGCTTAGCTTGTTTATCCCTTTATCTTGCTATCTCTGCCGGAATTACTGGTCAGATTTACTGTCTATCTCTCTGCCAGTATTACAGATCAAATTTATTCAATTTCTAAACCTTGCGACTACTCTATTTCTGTCAATATTCTAATCTGGTACTGGTTACAAGTCTTGCAATATTCTGCTAGGGTTGTGTTCAGTTTGCTTCAGTAACCTCTGGTTTATTCTCTCTCAAATTCTATCACTGCCTCTTGAATTTTCTGGTTGATTTCTGCAATCCTGAACTTGCTATTAATAGTCCCTGTAGTAGAAGGAATCTTAAGTAATTCATTCTGGTTCTGTTTGCTTTATCATGTAATCCTGCAATTCTAGCTTCTCGCTGGATTTTTCAGGGTTGGAATTAGATCACATTAGAGAGACACCTTCAAGGTCTTGTAGTTTTATAAGAGGTCCATTAGAATAACAATACGTGAATAAACTTTATTAATAATTGACAAGTTGACCTCCAAAAGAAATTTTTGAGATCTTTCCGCAGACCAAGTTTTGGTTCGTTTAGTATCTATAATGAAGGCCCATGTGAGGACAAAGATGGAAATCTTGGAAGTCGCCACCTAGATTAAGGTCTAGGACCTTAGAAATGTGAAATCTCACCCTAAGGTCAGACTTCGATTGACTCATGGCCCTTAGATTGGATTTCTAGTCCATCAGAGATTGGGTAAGCGTCAGGTTACGGTTATGGGAAGGGGTTAGGCACCCAAACCGCACGATCGAAATCGGTCTCCTATACCTTTCCTATGCTAGACTCTATTTGTTAAACCAAACCAAACCAAGTGGGTTAATATCATTGAACCGAATCTGTATCCATCAGATTACCTACATATCACGGAATTATTCCGAAAATCAGGTTCACCATCGTAGTTCAGGTGTGATTAAAGTTTATGGCTGTGATTTATGCTTGTGCATGATTAAGTTCTTTATTTAAGTTGAAATTTATGCTTGAAAGGTTGAGAAATCCTATGGGTTAGGATCTGGATAGTCCATGTGGACTGATAGATAGTCCTAGTGGATCTAAGGATAACCTTATTTGGGTTGAAATATGGATAACCCATTCTGGGTTGGAATGTGAATAACCCTATGTGGGTAAAAATATGGATAAATATCCTAGTGGATCTATGGATGGTCCAATTGGACTAAGGTTTGGATAAATATCCTAGTGGATCTATGGATAGTCCGAGTAGACTAAGGTGTGGATAAATATCCTAGTAGATCTATGGATAGTCCAAGTGGACTGAGGTTTGGATAAATATCCTAATGGATCCATGGATAGTCCGAGTGGACTAAGGTGTGGATAAATATCCTAGTGGATCTATGGATAGTCCAAGTGGACTGAGGTTTGGATCCGAATTTGGGTTTCTCCTAAATGGCCTACGTATCCTAGGGTTTGACCTAGAAATCAGAATCCACGTAGTTCGAGAATGATGGGTGGATATCCTAGTGGATCTATAGATAGTCCGAGTGGACTAAAATGTGGATCCGAATATGGGTTTCTCTCAAATGGCCTACGTATCCTAGGGTTTGACCTAGGAATCAGAATCTACGTAGTTCGGGATTAGATAACCCTATTTGGGTCAAAATAGGGCTTGGATTGAAATGGTTGAATATCCTAGTGGATCTATGGGTAGTCCGAGTGGACTAAGGTGTGGATAAATATACTAGTGGATCTATGGATAGTCTTAGTGGACTAAGGTGTGGATCCAAATTTGGGATTCTTCCAAATGACCTACGTATCCTAGGGTTTGCCCTAGGAATCAGAATCCGCGTAGTTCAAACTCTGGGTTGAATGAGAATGGATATCCTAGTGGATCTATGGATAGTCCGAGTGGATTAAGGTTTAGATCCAAATTTGGGTTTCTCCCAAATAGCCTACGTATCCTAGGGTTTGCCCTAAGAATCAGAATCCACGTAGTTCGGGCTGGATAACCCTATTTGGGTCAAAATGGGGGTAAATATCCTAATGGATCTATGGATAGTCCGAGTGGACTAAGGTTTGGATAACCCCTTTTGGATTGAAATATGGATAGATATCCTAGTGGATCTATGGATAGTTTGAGTGGACTAAGGTGTGGATAAATATCCTAGTGGATCTATGAATAGTCCGAGTGGACTAAGGTGTGGATTCGAATTTGGGATTCTCCCAAATGGCCTTCGTATCTTACTAGGGTTTGCCCTAGGAATCAGAATCCACGTAGTTCGAACTCTGGGTTGAATGAGAATGGATATCCTAGTGGATCTATGGATAGTCCGAGTGGACTAAGGTTTGGATCCGAATTTGGGTTTCTCCCAAATAGCCTACATATCCTAGGGTTTGCCCTAGGAATCAGAATCCGCATAGTTCGGGCTGGAATAACCTGTTCCAGGTTAAAGATTGAGAACCTATTATAGGTTTGGGGTTGAGAACCTGTTCTAGGTTTAGGGTTTATCGAGAGGCAAAAACGTCCTAAATTATCCTTTTCATCCTGAATTCTAATTTTGGAAGGTTTGGGAGAACATTCTCTTTCTTTATTAGAACTTTTATTATTTCCATTATGCCCTTCCCAGAACGTGGGTGCCTAAATGCACGTCCCCACACCTAATATGTTTGCTAGGTGTACAGATATGGCAGTTCGACTAGGGTGTTGCATAAATTAAATTATTACCAAAAATAGAATATTCTATCTAAATATGGCATATAAAATATTTATGACAAAAAATTCACATATAGTAAGATTATAAAAATCTCTCAAATATGGCATGTATTGCGAATCAGGCAAGAGCCTATATGGCATGATCTAGTATGCTATCTTCTAAGCATGGCAAGACCTAATATGACAGTGAGCATTTAAACATGGCAATGAGTATCCAAATATGGTAATAAAAATCAAATATGGCAATGAGCATCCAAATATGGCAATGAGCATCTAAATATTCATGATGAAAAATTCAATGGTATAAATCACTATTGATGGTAATCTAACCGTTCAAATTCATCACTATCAAAAATAATCCAGTGGTTCAGATCACTCAAAGTGATAATCTAACGATTTAGATTCATTTAAATCTCACATAATCATCATCCGATCAAAATCAATGGCTCAGATTAAATTTAACTTTACATTACATCATCAAATTAAAATCAATGGCTCAAATTAAATTTAACTGCATATCACATCATCAAATTAATCAATGGTTCAAATTAAATTTAAATTCACATCACATCATCAAATTAATTCATCCAACTAATCAAATTTAATTAACATATCAATTAATCAATTTCAACTAATCAACTTAGTTGACACATTAAGTTCATGGATCAAAGAATCACATTTGATAAGATGAAAAAAAGGTGTATGCAAGCTGGTTGGATAGGATGTAGAATGAAGCTAGGGTAAGGACAGGTGGTTCATGGCAAGGTTGGGGTGTAATCTCAATGTGGGATGATGGGGTACGCCTTGGGATATGGACAGGTGGTCGCTGATATTTCAGTAGGGATCGTCGGTGCATGCATGGCTGAGGGTAGACAAATGGTGGGTATGTGGGAGAGGTAGTGATGGTGTGTCGGTTTAAGGTGTGTGCAGGTCTAGGTTGGGTGGCTCAATCGGTGAGAGTGAAGTGAGGAAAGGCAAATCGGTTTGGGTGATTCCAGGTATTGGGGGATTAAATAAGGTGTAACAGCAGGTTTTATAGGAGAAATAGGTGGTAGAAGGTCTAGATTTGGGGTTTATTGGAGTTGGTTTAGGTTCAGCATGTGGCGGTCTCAAGGTGGATGTGGGTGCTGAGAGAAGTGAATAGCAGATTGGTGATGGGATGAACAGGTTTTTTAAAGAGTTTGTGAGGTGTGAGTGGGTTTTGATCTGGTGTGTGCAGCAAACAAGGAATAAAAAGAAAGCCAAAGCAAAAGGGATGGCTGGGCTTACCTTGGCCACACCTTTTTCTTCTTCAACCTTCTTCTTCAATCTCGCTCTTCTCTCGATCTGCTCCCGTATCACTCTCTAGTTCTCCTCCTCTCTCGTTTCAGCTCAGATCTCGCCTCTCTCTTTCTCTTCTCGGTTCTTCCCTTGTTTTTCTATTTTTTTTCCTTTTTTATTCTTTTCTCTCCACTCATTCTCTCTCTTTCTCTTCTTCTATTCTCTCCTCCACCCTATTCAGTCCGATTTCTCTCCCTTTTCTTTATTTTTTTCTTCTCTCCTCTCTCCCTCTCTTTCCTCTTCTCGATTCTCCCCTCTTCTCCACCGACTCCTCTTTATTTTATTCTTTTTTTTCTTTCGGTCCCACTCTCTCCTTCTCCCTTCTCCTTCTTCTCCACCGAATCCTCCTCTTTATTTATTTTTTCGATCTCCTCCTCTCCTTCGCATGCTCCCCCTCGATATTCTCTTCCTCTCTCTCAATCCTTCTCCTTCCCGATCTCTCTCATCTTCTCCTTCGGATTTGCTTCCCTTTTCTTTTTGGATTTCATTCCTTTTTTTTGTTTTTTATATTCTCACCGCTCCACTGCTCTCTCTCTCTTTCATCCTCTTTTCCTCAATCTTAACTCGGATTCTTCCCTTCATGTTTATATGATAATTTAAATAAATATCCATTATTCAAATCAACACATAAAAATAATATCTTTACATCCCTTTAATCCAATCAAAATATCAACAACTATCTACTCCCTTTTTTTATTCTAGATCTTATTTGCTTTTTATATATAAAACATATAAAAAAATGTATATAATATATTAATATATATATATATATATATATATATATATATCCCACATACATATATATATATATATATATATATATATATATATATATATATATATATATCCCCCCCCCCCCCCCCCCCCGCCGCACCGAGGAAAAACCCCCCAGGGGGCCGGGCCGGGCCGGAGACCTCCAAAACCCCACCTCCCCGATACCCCCCACACCCCCATCCCCCCCCCCCCCCCCCCCCCCCCCCCCCCAAACCCCACCCAAACCCCCCCAACACCACACCCCCCACCCCCTCCGTATATTAAAATATAATATACATATAAGACATATGTATATATTATATGATATATTATAATATATTATATATTATATAATAATATATAAAAGAAATACATGCATATGTGCTGACATGAATTGGTCCGAATTGACAAGGATTGACTGGGTTGGGCTAAGACTGGTTTGGATTGAGCTGAATTGACTAGATTGACTAGAATTAACTGGGTTAGGCCAAGACTAGCTTGAGTTGAGCTGAGTTGACTGGATTGACTGGAATTAACTGAGTTTTCTCTCTTTATCATTTCATGGGTCATTTTCGCTGTCATTCCGCACGAAATTTTTCGATAGCCTTTATCCCAAATTTTCTACGTTCACTTTGTAGAACACTAAAAATGAGGAATATTGGAGCTTGAATCAACTCATTTGGAAATAAAATGACCAACTTATGAATTTTTGAAGTTTAAGTAGGCCAATTATCGATAATTTGGTTGACCATTCTGCATGGGATCCTTCGGAAATTTCTACCAAAAATTCTTTACGTCCACTTTGTAGAGTACTAAAAATGGAACATAATGAAACTGAAATCACTTGATTTGGATATGGGATGACTAAAATATGAATTTCCAAAGGTTAAATGATCATTTCCATGTGTAATTTTGCATGGGACCCTTTGGAGACTTCTACCCAAGATTTTTTCGCGTTCACTTTGTAGAACATTATAAATGAAAAATAATGGCCTTGGAATCATCTGAATCCGAGATAGAACGAAAAAGATATGAAGCTTTGAAGTTCTAACGATAATTTACATGAAAGTTTGCATGGGGCTCACTGGTGACTTCTACCTGGGATTTTTCATGTCTACTTTGTAGAACATCATGAATGAAGAATAATGGCCTTGGAATCATCTAAATCCGACGTAGAACGAAAAAGATATGAAGCTTTGAAGTTCTAACGATAATTTGCATGAAAGTTTGCATGGGGTCCACTGGTGACTTCTACTCGGGATTTTTTACGTCCACTTTGAAGAAGACTGAAAAAAAAGGAACATTGACCTTTGAATCATCTGATTCTGATATCAGGTGACCAAGATATGATGTCTTGAAGTTTGAATGATAATGCATGCATCGTACGATAATTACGTAAATGCCCTTGCACTTTTAAACTGAGATATCTTCCTTGTTTGAAGTCAGAATTTGATGATTCCGGTCTCATTTCGAATATAATTTCACAACTTATTCATCCAAGTGGATGATAGTCCATGACCCTGCTGTGAGGTTCAGTGGAAAATCATAAATCTTTGGGTTAAAGGCCGAAAACCTACCATATTGGTTCATTTATGTAGAGGGTGGCAAAATGGGGTGCTTACAGCTCACTCCACAAAATGATCCTAATTAAATATCTATGGGATGGCTGAATTATAAGGTCTAAAAGTGGGGGTTCTAAAGGGGAGTACAAAAATAGATATTTAACTAGTAGTTAGTAACTGACCATTAGGACTTAGGCAATGAATTGGCTTTGGTTTAACACACCTGATCTGTGGAGATGGGAGACCACAACTGTTAAGAATATGGGTAGACTAGCAAAGTTAGCTGACTATATGACATAGGTAGTTAAGGAAAGGAAATAATATAATTGTAACTGCTGTAACAGAATATGGTTAGGATGTAAGTAGTATGAGTATAACCAGTGGTTGTATTGAAAGACATGAAAAGTAATTAAGTCTTCTTGTTTGTCCTAACGAGGTCTCCTACCCTTGAAGTAGGCTCTGCAACTCTTTTCTTCCCAAATTCCCCTCTCTTTCTTGCTTCTTGGATAACCAACTGTAACTCACAATAGATAATCCATGTCCCGATGGGCCAGATCACCTAGTTTTTTGAACTCACTTTCATGTTTTCTACATCAATTTCTTGTGGATATTTTGGTAGCCATAGCTTCATGTTATAAGCTTGGATGGTGCTCTTTACAGAACTTTTCCAACCTAGTGCTGGGCATGCTCACATTGATAGATGCATCTAAATAACTGCATGTGCTTATCTGTCTACTGCTTCTGGTTTACATTTATCTCTAGCCATGCACCAAAAATTACAATGATTTTTAAGATTCAGTTCTTACCTTTTGTTGGTTTTGCAACCGAAAGGTTTGGTGTTTGCTATGGTATGCACATAAAGCTGGAGCCGTGGTTTGTACAATAACCATGGAGTCCTTAGGCTGACTAGGCCATATGGGAATGTTCCGTTCATGAATTGTACTAATGTCATGATTACTGGATGTTATTCTTCACTATGAATGTTTCTGTGTTTAACACATGTTCAGTGTTTTAACTGCCATGTTGACTCAATTTATGTTATCACATGCTTATGCCCCAGTTTATGTTATCATATGCTTAGTTGCCATGTTTATATACATTATGCTTGCCATTCACATTTGAACATAAGTCAATGTGCTTTTCATTGAGTTGTGAACGCAAATCTTTATCTTTAATGAACCAGAGATAAAGGACATGACCGCAACAGCTCCAACTGATTTAGAGTAGATATTGCTAGAGGAGGGCGGAGCTTGAGTCCCAGTGACTCCCCAGATAGAGAGATAGTTTGTTAGTTTGAACATGTAATAACTTTAAGGACAATAGAATGTTATTTGTGAACTGTTATATATATTTTCAGTAAATTAAGCATGGGACACTTTTGTTATGTTTGTTCCCCGGTGAATAGATGTATTTAAGAATAACTTCCTTTATGAATATATATGTATGATGATGTGTTTATGTTTAGACACACAATTATGTTATGACTCAGTTGTGCTCTATGTGGTTGGACCCACTTACACAATTGAGATTCACTTTTGGATCAAGGAAAAAAAATTATTGCCAGTTTTAGTTACTATTTGTCGAACTTTTGATCCAAATACCTATTTACCATTCTACCCCTCTGTGACGATCTGGCCCCAGGCTTGGGGCGTTACAGATAATGGTGGTATCAGAGTATGTAATTTTGCATGAGAATTCAACAGAGTAATAGGGATTGGTCCACCACATAGATTCCTTAAGCTGCTCCATTATGATTTTGCCTTTTGCTATTTCGAGAATCTTGTCATATTCTTTTTTTTTTTTTTTTGAATAAGTAGTGTCGAGAACAACCTCCCTCCACCCTGGATCCTGTCGTATTCGGATTCAAATCCTTTCCTCCTACAGATTTGGGAGGAGGAGTGGCGACCCCAGTGGATAGCTGACACCTCAGGCTCAGGTGAATCCGAGTCTTCCATCCAAGCCAATAAGGGGATGTCGGCTCTGATAGAGGGCTTGGATTCACCCGAGCCCTAGGTGTCAGCCATCCATTGGAGTCGTCGCGCCTCCTCCCAAATCTCTGGGAGGAGAGGATGTGGATCCATCATATTCTACTTGCATGTAGTGCCTGAGCGTTTTGTATTTGGATTGGGAAGTGGTGATGCCATTAATGTGGAATAGAAATCCTCTCCTACCGACTTGTCGCCTGTCAAGGGTAGGATTTCAACCGGCCCACCTCCCCATGTATTGATAGGCCGACCGACTGATCCCTAATCCTTGGATCAGCTGTAGAAATTCATCCAAAAAAAATAACCCTAATTTGAACCCACATTGGGTAGAGATTAATATTCAAACATTCTTAGTTTTCAACCTTTCCTGCCGAATTTCCTTCTGAGGGTGATGCATCTCTTTGCCTCCGGAGAAAAAGATTTGGATTCATTAATGTGAGACTCTGGATTTTGGTTCATTTTTTTCCGTGTTTGGAGGGTTTTCCTGTCCAATGTTTCTAGTTTGGCATTAAAGGTTATTCATCCAAAAAAACAAAAAGGGGGGGGGGGGAAAAAAAGGAGGGGACCGGTGGAGACCCGTTTTTTTGAATCTGGGTCTATTTTTGGTGGTCCCGTTCATGGACCGACTGAAGTTCCCGTACTTCCTTACATTTATTCGTTGTTAAATTTGAAAAAGAAGAACCACCACATTGGCCCGGAGGCTTGGTTGGGGTTAAAATGGTTATTTGATGGATTAATATTCAAACATTCTTAGTTTCTATCAACTCTTTCTCTACATGTCCGGAATTGTCCTTCTTGAGGGTGATGCATTTTTTAAGGAAAAGGTCGGCTTTGTACCTGGAGTAAGGTTCGAGTAGACTTATTTCATATTCATGGGATTATGGTTGTGTGGAAGAGATGGAAGCCCCCCGCACCGATCTCCATCATCATATCAAGACCTAGAGAGTACCGAGGGTATGTGCTGGCACATGTTGATCTAGAATATGTTCCTAAAACTAATATTGGCATACCTTTGAGTCCAAAAATTCCAATCATTATATTCATCCTCCAAACCAAACAATAAATACATATATGAGAGGATAAAAGAGCCTTTACAATTTAGCCGTTTGAATATATCCATTGGAAAATTTTGTTGGAAATTGAGCCATCAGGAGAAAGAGAAGGTGGAGTTTTAATGCTGCATCGAATATGCTCCATAAAATTGCTATTAGTGAGGCCATAACCATCTTAGTTGTTCAGGTATAAAACTAAAGTCATGATAGTCAATGTTTTTCATCGAACATTACTACTACATAGAGAATAACTCCTATTTTATGGTGCACAAATACCAGAAGTACACTTGTATAAGATTAAAGTACATATGAATATCGTATTTTTAGATACAAGTAAGGTAACGATTGTTACCAAATCTTGTTGTACGTAACTACTACATACTGAATAACTCGGACTTTATGATGCACAGATATTGGAAGTATACCTATATAAGAATCAATTACAAGGTAATGATTGTCAACAAATCTTATTGTATATTATTGGTACGTACATAGCGAATAACTCCTAGGATCTACATCTTCTTCCACCTGAGTCTGGGCGGGAGAGTTGGCGGCTCGGATGGATGGCCGCCACCTGGCTCTCGGATGGATCCGAGCCTTCCATCCGAGCTGACACCCCTGTCGGCTCAGCTTGTTGACTGGGGTGTCGGCTCGAATGGAGGGCTCGGATCCACCCGAGAGTCAAGTGGCGGCCATCCATCCGGGCCGCCAACTCTCCCGCCCAAACTCAGGCGGGAGAGGATTTCTATACATAACTCCTACTCTATGGGGTATAAATGTTGTAAGTACACTTGTATAAGATCACAGTACAAGGTGGTGGGTGATTGCCAATGAATTTTTTATACATTATTGCTACATATAGCCAATAACTCCTACTTTATAGCACACAAATATTGGAAGTACACATGTATAAGATTGAAGTACATATTACTTAACAAATTCATTTATGATTGACGTTCCTAACAAAAAAAAAGTTGACACTGAAATTTTAACTGTATCATTTATATATCATTTTTTAGTGACTTAGAGTTAAAACGAAGTAAAATTGGAAACCTCACCTGTTCATCAAACAACCAACCTTGTATTTACTACCTAAACTTGGGACTTCTGTTTGCCATCCTGCCAGATTGATGAGCTCTATGATATTGTTATTGGGACTTCTGTTTGCCATCCTACCACAACTGCTCCTAGTGGTGATTCTACCAGAGTCTCTGTTGCTGCTATCCCCATTCACAACCTTGTATTTACTACCTAAACTTGGTAGGATCAGCTTCTGATGTGCTGGCACTCGCTTCTCCTACTGAGGCCATTCATACATAGGTTGTTGGTTGTACCTCCTCCTATGAGGTCTGATCTCACCTTGAACGAATATATGCCACCTCCTCTATAGCTCACACGAAGCCCTTCGATTACCAGTTTTTCAACCCCTTTAGTGTTGAATGATGTTTTTCATGCTCTCTCTCTCTCTCTCTCTCTCTCTCTCTCTCTCTCTCTCTCTCTCTCTCTCTCTCTCTCTCTCTCTCTGAGAGTTTACAAAGGATAATAATGTTATCTTTGAATTTTATCTTCACTGCTTTTATGTAAAGGATCACTGCACAAAGAACTATCTCCCCCGGGAAAAGAAAAAAAATAAAAAAATTAAGAAAGGCCTCTACCAGTTAGTTTTTAATAAAACTATCAATAAGGGTTCTCCGCATGCAAGCATTCATAGGAAGACGCACATCGATCCCTCAACTAATGGCATAATCGGGTCGATCGTCCTATGCTTAGTCTGGTTCAACGTACCATCAACACCTTTCGATTGCCTTTGATCTCTGAGAATACATACTCTGTGTGCAGTGCATGCCAACAAGGGAAGAGTCAAAAACTCACATTTACATCGTCTCAGTCTGTATCTGACAGTCCACTCGATCTTATTTACTCGGATGTTTGGGCCCTCTCCCCTATGTCTTCTACAGTTGGTTATTAGTTCTATGTTTTGTTTCTTGATGATTATTGTAAATTTATCTGATTGTACCCATTGACATTAAAGTTTGGAGTATTTGGCGTCTTTCAAAAGTTTAGGTTATTTATTAAAAAAATTTGTTCAATCGGAAAATCAAACGCCTCCGTAGTGACTAAGGCAGTGAATTCCATAATGTTTCTTATTTTCTTGAATAGGAGGGTGCCAAACATCGAGTTTCCTGCCCTCACACCCATGAGCAAAAATGGGTCAATAAAATGGTGGTCCCACTATATTGTTGAGACAAGCATCGCATTACTTGCTCATGCTTCAATCCTTAAGGAATTTTGGCACTACCCCTTTGACATGGCGGTGTTCTTAATCAACCACTACTGGCACTTGTTCTCCAGAATTACTACCCCTGTTCCAGTTGTTTAGGATACATCCCGTATATGTTAGTCTATGGATTTCTACAGTGCCTTTTATCCCTTGCTTCGGCCATTTAAGACATAAACTAGATTATGTTGGCCTTTGTATTATAATTGTTGGCAACATGGGCTAACTAGGCCAAGTTTGATGAGAGAGAGTGTCAACGGGCCCCACAGACGATATGACAGTGATACAGACGATATGGCAATGATACAGGCAATATGACAGTGATATAGGCGATATGGCAGTGAAACAGGCGATGTGGCTGTGTTACAGGTGATGTGACAGTGTTTATCACAGTGTTTGACACCTTCTGAAGCATGGAAAATGGAGGGAGTCTGTAGAGAGAGAAAGAAGAGAGAGGAAATCAAGAGAGAGAAAGAGGAGAGAGAAAATTGTTTGTGGGACCCACAATGCCGAGGTGGCATGCCATCACGGCAGCCAGCCTGGCCGAGGGCTGTGGTCGAGGGCTGTGGCACCATAGCAAGGCCGAGGGCCGTGGCACCATAGCAAGCAGCAAGGCCCGCAGACCATGCCACAAGCAAGGCGCAGCAAGGCCCAAAGGCCATGCCGCAAGTTCGCAGCAGTAAGGCCCGCAGGCCTGGCCGCAAGCAATGCTCTCACAGCCGTTTGTTAAAATTCCTAAAGAGAGAGAGCTTCTCTTGTTAGAGAGAAGCACTTCTCGGGAACTTTGTTCCTACAGGGTTTGTTTTAACAAACCCATAGTTACAGAGGCCATTAAAAACACTTTCAGGGGCATTTTGGGAAGTTCGTAAAGTCAAAAATTCTGTATCAACTGCCAAGATGAAGCCACGCCCTTCTGATTCTAATCTCACGGACAGGAAAAATGCGGGCTAAGGTGCTTCTCAGTCGGCGGTGTTTGATGCTCCCATGAAGAATCCCATTGGCTGGGCGCAATTTAATAATGTGTGCCGCATTTTATGAAGGTGGCACCTCGATTTGGTGTGGTGCACTCACGGTACGATAGCAGCTCAAGATCTCGATCCAGTGGTCGAAATCAAAGCCGACGGTCGCTGACGCGATCTGACATGATCCAATGGATCTAAACTGATCCTGCCTTTTTCAGATTGATCATGCGGTCTTCAATGAAGATCCCTCATCCTCCAATCATAACTCGACACTGCGCCTGCCATGTCAGCGGCGGTGCGGCTTCGGTGCTTCGCGGCTGCATCAAGTGAAGTTTAAAGATGCTGCTTGAATTAATTCTATTGGACGAACTTGTTTTTCTCATAACTCGGCCATCTGGAGGCCAAATCCGACGATTCAAGTTGCTCCGAGCTAGGTTTTTGTTTTTCTATCAATTGAGAATGGTTGTGGAGGTGTGTGGCCACGTGAAATATATCAGAAAAAGGGTTTTAGAGAAAAAAAGAGTCATACTTGAAGTTTTTGACCGGTTCTGGCTTTTGGGTGAGCAAACAATCACTCATCATCTCTATTTGTGCCCATGTTGGTGCACTGTTGTGGTTTTTGAAGGATGGTGGAGCTTCTTTGAATACGACGAGTGATTGTTTGACTATCAGAAGAAGATATGATGTATGAGCAAGAAATTATTTGAATGGATCAGTTCTTCCAACATTAATGGCTGTGAGAGGTTCCATTGAAATTGCAGAAACACTACATATATCTTCAGATGTCGAAAAACATCAGTTGTGAGATTTTCTCAACTCCCTTATTATTTATTGAATCAATGCCATGTATGCTAGAGTAGGTTGAGAATATTGAATGCCTACTTTGTATGGGAGCCTATTGTATGCTAGCTTAGGCAAAAAGAATATTGAATGCCTTGCTAGTTTGGGTTTTATTGTAGGGCATCACTATAAGCCCCAAAATTTATCATTTTGATTTGTGTTCAGTGGGTGCTGGACACTGGCTGGTATAGCCTAAACCTTGCCAGTGTTTGCCCTCTTAGTTCTATACTGAGAAAACATAAGGTGAGTATCCTTGTCCTGTAAAGGGCTAAAAGTTTAGTATTGAGTAGATACAGAGCCCATTGGGCATTACTCTGTGGATTATCCATCACACACTGTGGTGGTGAACCACGTAACCCTTCTGTGTTGTGGAATGATTTGATTCTATATTTTGTGAAGTGCGTGGAATGAATTGCAGGATGGGTGTGCAAATCTGGTAGACCTGGCCACTGAGTGGTAGCGAGGTAGATTCGCATACGTTTGTGTGTGTGACAGTCTGTTTCATAAACAATACTGGGCTACAAAGAAATATCAGGGAAAAGTTTTCACACTGATTCACCCCCCCTCTCAATGTCATCCAAGGTCCATCAGATTACAAGTCTCATATTCATGCCGTTCTTTGGTACAACTCTCGTCCTTGGTCGAGGCTATCTTCGCCTTGACATTGCTTAACGACGACTAATAATTTCCCGACACGTTGTTTTCGATGAATCTCGTTTTCAAGAGATCCCAACAAAGGTTCCATCTCCAACTCCCTCTACTCCATCTCCCCTTGGACAGCCACTTATCGTTTGCTGGTTTGCAAAACCAACTCCATCCATTAACCAGCCGACTCCCTCTTCTACTCCCATGGTTAAGTTGCCCCCACCAACCTTATTACCCATGGCCCAGGAGCCACCTATCCCCACCACCTCAACTATCGCATCCTCTGCGTTGCCCACAATCGACCTTATAGTTGAGCTACCCACACCTACACCACCTATTGCTCAACACCCCATGGTAATCCAGCAACGAGATGGCACTCTCCGTCCTCATGTCCTTATGACAGTCACCACCGCCTCCTCTTCGCACACACTTGAGCCCTCCTCATTTGCCATCGCCAATAAATACCCACAGGCTACGGATACCAAACTTACAACACTCATGAAAATAGGACGTGGTCTCTTGTACGACATCACTCCATGAATATTGTTAGTTCCAAATGGGTGTTCCGCATCAAACGTAAATCCAATGGTACTTTTGACAGGTACAAAAGCCCGTCTTGTTGCAAAGGGTTATAATCCACAACAGGGTCTTGACTACAATTAAAGATACTATCCTTGGCACTCTCTAATGATTGGCCACTTCGACAAATCGATGTTCAGAATGTGTTTTTGCATTGCGAGGTCAAAGAACTAGTATTTATGGCCCAACCCCAGGGCGTCACTGATCCCTTGTAGTCTGACCATGTTTCTCATCTCCATAAATATTTATATGGTCTCAAACAAACCCATATGTATTGTTTGAGAAGCTCAGCTCACTCTTACTCGAAGTTGGTTTCACAAGCTCCAAGACGGACATTGTTCTATTTATATACAAGCACAATACCATTACCATCTATATTCTGATCTCTGCGGATGATATTATTGTTACTAGGAGCACTTCCTCTCCTCTAGAGCTCTTCATTAACCAAATGGCCACCACCTTTGCCGTTAAATACCTTGGCCACTTCATTATTTTCTAGGAATTCATGTAATTAGCAATGCTAAAGACCTAATCTTATCACAAAAGCAATATGTTATTGATTTGCTCATCAAGACAAATATGCATGCTTGCAAGGAGATCTCCGACACTCTTATGATTGATCCGACCTTGTACCATAGTAATGTTGGGGCCATACAATATGCCACCCTCACAAAACTAGATATCCAGTACGTCATCAATAAAATGTGTCAATTTATGCATCGCTCGACTGACGATCATTGGGTTGCAATTAAACGAATCTTATGATATCTTAAATCCACCACTAATTATGCCTTCTATTTACCAAACAACAAAAAACACAGCTTATAACATTTTTAGATGTTAACTGGTCTAGGTGGCTTGATGACTGCAAATTCACGAGTGTATTTTCTATTTTTCATGGATTTAATTTAATCTCTTTGAGCGCCCGCAAGCAAACCATAGTCGCTCGTTCGAGCACTGAGACAGAATATAGGGCGTTGGCCAACACAGCTGCCGAGCTCACTGGCTGCAGTCCCTCCTTAAATAGATCCATGTCTTTTTACCATCTGCCATCTTATGGTGTGACAATGTTGGCGCCATTTACCTCTCGGCTAACCCAGTGTTCCACACATGAACCATACTTATCAAGATAGATTTCCACTTTGCTTGGGACAAAGTTGCCAAAGGGAATCTCGATGTCAGATTTATCTCTTCCAATGATCAATTAGTAGCTGACATTTTCACGAAACCATTGCCCACCGCAAGGTTTTGGGATCTTTTGGTCAACCTGAAGGTCACTGCACTAACCGTCAATTTGAGGGGGGCTTATCAGAACACATCCCTCCATTCTAAAAGATGAATTCTCCTGGCCGTTACAATCCGGCAAGTCCCAAATGGAGATACTATCTTGAAGAAATCCATGGATGAAAGGAGGATTCATAGGGATGTGTTCTCTTCTGTTACCTTGAACAGAGAAAGACAATTTTAGCTTCCTACAACAGAGGAAACAATCAAGGAATCAATCAATAATTCAACACAATAATCCACAACTATCGATGCGGAAGTAAGTTGCCTAAAATTGAACCACGTATTCTTACTGAATGTCCTTCTTCTATCTACTTTCTCTTTTCTAACAAGAGGCCGTGGGAAGAGAGAGGAAAGAGAGGCTGTGGGAAGAGAGAGGAAAGAGAGGCCGCGGGGAAGAGAGAGTGAGAAGAAAAAAAGGAAAGAGAAAGGGAGAAGAAAAAAAGGAAAGAAAAGAAGAAAGAAAAAAAATGTGAGAGAGGAGAGGGTTTTCTAGAAGAAGGAAAAAAAGGAAAGAAGAGAAGAAGGGAAGAAGAAGAAGAAAAAAGGAAGGAAAGAGAGAGAGAGACGTAAAAAGAAGAGAAAAAAAAAGAAAAAAACGTGGAGGAAGAAAGAGGAAGGAGAAAAGGAAGGAAGAGAAGAAGGAAAGAGATAAGGGATTCTCTAGAAGAAGAAGGAGAAAAAGGAAAGAAAGGAAGGAGAAAAAATGTGGAGAAGAAGGAGAAAGAGGAAGGAAGAGAAGAAAGGAAGGAAGAAGAAAGGAAAGAAGGAATTTTCTAGAAGAAGGAAAGAGAGAAAAGAAAGAGAGAAAAGAAAGAGAGAAGGGAATTTCTAGAAGAAGAAGAAGAAGAAAAAGGAAATAAAGGAAGAGAAAAAAAAACGTGGAGAGGAAGGGAAAAAAGGAAGGAAGAGAAGAAAGGAAAGAAGGAAAAAGGAAAAAAAAGAATTTTTCAGAAGAAAAAGAAGAAAAGGAAGGAAGAGGAAGAAGAAAAGGAAGGAAGAGAGAAGAGGAGAGAGGGAGAGAGACGTTTTCTACTCTAGAAAATGTGAGAGAAGAGAGGGAGAAGAGAAAAAAGGAAGGAAGAGAAAAAAGGAAAGAAGAAAAAAGGAAAAAAGGATTTTCTAGAAGAAAAAGAAGAAAAGGAAATAAGGATCTTCTAGAAGATGAGAGAAAAACATAAATAGGCCAAGAGAAAGAGAGAAAGGGCCCCTTTTTTTCCAGACCACAAGAGAGAGAGGACGTGAGTGAGAGAGAGAGAGAGCACGTGAGAAAGGGAGAAGAGAGAGAAGAAGAAGAGAAAAGAGAAAAAAAAAGAGAAGAAGAGAAGAGAGAAAGAGAAGAGAGAGAGGAGCAGAGAAAAGGAGAAGGATGATTCGTTTTCTAAGAGCTTGATACGATCTCCAAACATCCTACATCGATGGTTTTTCTCCATTCGAGAACAAGGTTAGTACCCTAAACAAATTTAGAGGTCTTTAGAATGCTCGAATGTCAATTGTGCTTGAAAAAAGCTTATTTTCATTAAATCTAGATTAGGAATGCTCTATTGCATGCATATTAATGTTAGGATGCCTATGTCTAGCATTTTTTATGAATGATGATTTTTCTAAACTACTCAATGATGAATTTTTGAATGCTATATGATGACATTTGATGTTTTTGACAAGTTTCATAAAGTGGTTTTCTAATCTGAAATTTTTAGATTTAGGATCCAAACTTAGGATGTGAATCACATGCAGTTTTTCTTAGATTTTGAAGCCCAAAATTTTATGTAAGTCTCTTTGATATGTTAGAAGACTAGCCTAAAAATTTTGTTCCATTTGGAATTGGTAATGTATATAAAAAAAATTCATCTTTGACATTGCTGTTTTATTCGGATATAATGCAATCCCCTATCAGAAAACCTCCAGAAAAGGGTCTTATGGCCATAATCAGAAAAAAAAACTTCATATGAATTTTTTAGATATGGAATCTTCTAAAAAATGGCACTAGTTTCATATTTTTTTTATTTTTTATTGAGTTGATATTGATTTTAAATCTGTCAGGATGTACTGATTTGCATGATTGAAAATGATCATTTTTCACAATGAAAATATACTATTTTCACTTGTTTTTCTTAATGAAATTTTAGATCAGATAGTTATCTACATGGACATACATCTAGATTTAATTTTCATTAAGTATAGGATTTTATTCAGAATTTATGGTGCAACTGGTCAAAAATCTGGAACCTACTTGACCAGTGCACATATCCGATCTTGAGGCATATCTTTGACCTGTTTTTGCTCTCTGTTAGGATTTAACTCCTTCATATGAAATATAGCATGTTGAGTCAGCTTTCTGTGAAAAAAAATAGAGCTTGATTTGCATTGCAGAAGACCTTCGTATGGTCATTTTTGTGTAATGTGATAGAATCTGAATGCAATTCCTAGTTTTGTCCAATATCTGAAACTTTGTGTCACATTATTAACAGTTTTGAGTCATTAATCATTCCCAATGTCTTCATAAAAATTACAATATTTTCAATGAACATTGAACATATATTTTTGATAAATTTGTACTTTTAAAAAAAAGTATCATTGATGTCTCATTCATTGTAGCATGCAATTAATTGCTTGATGAAGTCTACCATATTTGATTGCATACTTGCTACATTTAGAGTATCTACATGCCATATTTGGATAAATGACTACATTTAGAGCATTCACTTACCATGTTTGGATTATTCATAAGATCATTACTATATTTGGATACGCATTGTCACCTGCTATATTGACTCTCAAATGTTGTATTGGATTGCTTACATGCTATACTCGAAATGCTCACATGCCATATTTATATGCTTACTGTCATATTTAGAATGATATCATTGCTGTATTTGGAATGCTACCACTACTATAGTTTGGAATATTTTCATTTGTCATTTTTGTCTTGGAAAGAGATAAATTAGAAAAATAGCAATTAGGGTAGAAAACCCTAAAAAATTGAAAAAATAGCAATTAGGATAGAAAATCCTAAAAAAAATTAGAAAAATAGCAATTATGGTAGAAAAACCCTAAAAAATGAAAAGAGCACATCAATTAGGGTAGAAAATCCTAAAAAATGAAAAGAGTACAGCAATTAGGGTAGGAAACCCTAAAAAATGGAAAGAGCACAGCAATTAGGATAAAAAAATCTTAAAAATAGAAAGAGCACAGCAATTAGGGTAGAAAACCCTAAAAAAATGAAAAGAGCACAGAAATTAGGGTAGGAAACCCTAAAAGATGGAAAGAGTATAGCAATTAGGGTAAGAAACCTTAAAAATGGAAAGAATACAGCAATTAGGGTAGGAAACCTTAGAATGGAAAGAGATAAATTGGAAAAATAGCAATTAGGGTAGAAAACCCTAAAAAATAAAAATCACAATGAAAAGGGATAGGAAACCTTAGAAACCTAAAAATGGAAACAATAAAAATGGTAGGAATCAATGTCTCATCCCTAGATCCTATTGACAAAAATGGAAACAACAAAAATGGTAAGAATTTAGGTCTCATCCCAAGATCCTATCGCCAAAGATAGAAAGAATTTGGTATACATCCCAAATAAAAATGGTAGGAATTTAGGTCTCATCCCTAGATCCTATTGACAAAAACGGTAGGAATTTGGTACACATTCCAAATCCGACTCTCATAATCCTTTCGAACTACGTCGTACCTGATTTCTAGGGCACACCCTAGAATACGTAGGCAATTTGAGAATCTCAAATACGGTACAAAGTCACCCATCAACCATCCATTCAGTATAAACTTCAACTTGAACAAAGAATTTAATTGAAGCACATGCATAAATCACTTCCATAATCTTTAATCACAAAACCTTTTTCGAATTACATTTTTGGACTTGATTTCCAAGATTGAAATACATAGGCAGTTTGAGATGTCTTACACGTCTCAGATTCAGTTCAAGACCGAACCATCTTTGGTCCGGTTCACTGTATAATATTGTACATTATATTTGCTTGTTTATTTGCTTTAAAACATGATTGACTGAACCCTAGGTTAGAATAACTCAGCAACTTGGTTTAGGACATCCCCCATTGAACCATAGTCATCCAGTTGACCAAGCACAGTCAAAATTAGAGTTTAAGGAAAGTTTAGGAGGCTGATATTTGATCGGGTGGTTTAGGTGCCTAACACCTTCCCATAATCGTACCCTGATACTTCCCCGATCTCTTGCAGACCAAAGAACTGATACATTGGGTCACGAGTCAATAGAAGTCTTACTTAGGGTAAGGCTACATTTTTAGAGGTCCTAGACCTTAATCTAGGTGGCGACTTCAACAAGACAGTGATCTTCATTCGATACGGATGTATGGAGGATCACGATTTCCCATTATCCTCACACAAGTTCATCAGTTCAATGTTATAATACATTCTCCACACACGATATTTTTTAACATTTGAGGTTCCTCTCTACCACCTGGACCCGTGGGTTTATATATTTGATAATAGACATAAATCATTCCACTCTATGCCCTCACCTGATTGACTTGTCTGATGATCATATTAATGGGTGTTAAGTTTTTAGTGGTTGTTATAGAGAAGAGGATATAAAATTTTCTTTGTGACCCGATTTGGGGGGAGAGAGAGAGAGAGATTTCTTTGTGACCCGTTACGGAGAGAGAGAGAGAGAGGAATAGTTCCACTCACTGTTTCTGAATGTTTATACTAGATGGCTTATAAGATGTTTCTTCTCCTTCCCATTCCAGGAGTGGTAGCGTCAGAGGTTCGACTCTTGTATGATCTGAAGCAGCCTGAGCCCACTTGGTATGGCCTCAAGTTCATAATTATTTTCACATCAAATTCTGTTACAAACTATTTCCGAAATAGCTACTTTGAGGGTAGCAAGCTTCCATGGAAGAAGAAGATAAGTCGGGAGAAAAGGAGAAATGAATTCTGCAAATTGATTGATACATTTTCTATTCCTCTCTTGTGGTTTATATTACCATTTGAAAATATACTAACCCATTACAATTATCTAACAGATTCAGATATAGTAATAACAACTATCTGTTACCATCATCCTACGGTTACAATTACGATTACAATTGCTATTACAATGATAATCATAACAAATTCTCATCTACATGTTAAAATCTTTAAAAAAATCTGTTACGATGAACTTCTTAGGACCGTTCGACATGTTGGGGGGGGGGGGGGGCATCTCAAACTGTGGTGGAAAGCAAAACAAGCAAGAATGTGTTCTTCTTTTTCTATGCACTTGGTTACAAATTGGACCACGAGCTCCAAAGAGTGGATTCGCCTTCCGTTTCCAAAGGGTTGCAAAGACTACTGTTACTATTACATCAGTTAATAAGATGCCAAAGCCATATGCAATTGATGATGCTGTGCCTGTGACACTGGGTATCCAACTAGTTGAAGTTACAGTCCCTGCATCGCCTGAAAACTACACCGAAGTTGTTGTTGTAGTTTCGGCATTTGTGAATATCTTGCACCGTAAGAGCTGTTCTGTTTCTTTTTTTAAAAGGGGCTCCATCCAACCTCTCCAGACTGACCTATCCTAAAATGTTGCACATGTAAAAGGATTAGAACTATGTCCGATGAAACCACGATTGCATCTTATGAATTTTATTTCCATTTGAGCCATTCTCTTCTAGATGGTCGGGAAAATGCATACATACTATATTCAACAGACCACAATTAGAATCTGTTTTGAGATCTTATTAGTTGGAATCATTGTCTAATTGCTGAGTGGAAGTTAAGCCCAAGTCACTGTACGAGATCAACCAACGGATGGCTTTTTAGCCTTTTCATTTATGTCTTTTCTTTTGCAGAAAGTGGGTTGGACTTGGACAGTGGTCGGATGGATGTTTTCAATTTAATATTCTTATCTTATGTCATAGTTGTGGAGGATCATAGTTGGATACTATTTTCGAAGGGATGTTCTATTTTCTTGTTTTTATAGATGCTTATGCTGAGTATTATGTTCATTTACGCTTCACGATTGGTGTAAATATTTTATTTTTTTATGTCGGATATATACAAAATATATGTTTAATAGGGAATAATGGTTTTCTTTAACTAATTTTCATATATGGTAAGACATTGGTTTAATAGCAATTTTGTAATATTTGAATCCTTTGAAAAAAAGAGTTCAAGAACAAATTTTACCAAACAGCAAACAAGTCAGAACATTGTTCTTAGACTAGTTCTGGAACATATTTACCAAACAACCTTAAGGTCAAAAGAACAACCAAATAATACTATTTCAGAACATAAACAGAAATAAACGATCTTTTTCGATTCAGAACAAGAACAGGTGAGAACGTTACCAAACGCAGCCTTAATAATTAATCCTCCTTTAAAAGACCCAATTCCCCCAACTTAAATCCTAATGACTAAGGATCTAAACCAACTTAAGCCCATTAAAAATTAACCCATTTAAAAATCCAAACCCACTAACATAATCCTAAGCCCAACTCACTCCCCATTATTTTTTTTTTCTTTTCTTTGTATTTTTATTTTTTTTATTTTGTTTTAATGATTTTCTTTCTTTCTTTTATTTTTTTTGTTATATTTTCATAATATCCTATAATGCATAGAGATTCTAACCTAATCTAATGACAAAAATACCCCTAATAAAGAATGGGACAAAAATGGGGTCTTACAGGCACGTCCACTACCAGGTAAGATGTCTGGAAGGTCTTCCTTCTGGGCTTTGTTCCTACTCGGGTCTCATGTACAATTCCACCATTTACCTGTACTGTATCTCTTAAAAAACTGATCAAGGAGTATACGATGGGCTGCGGTCATCTCTCGGCTAGGTTTATGGCCCTGAACGCATGGTAGTACAAACTATCCGCAGAACTACCAGTGTCGACTAGAACCTGTTCGACCTCATTTACTTTATCCATCACCATTGTGATGACTATTGCATCTTCATGTGGAACTTTAATATCGATCAGGTCTTCATCGGAGAACGTGATGACATTTTCTGCATAATATGGTTGGGGAATGAGGACACACTGCAAACACTTTTGGCGTAAGCGGCACAGCTGCTTTTAGACGTGTTCCCTGTAGTGGGGCCTCCTATTATTGCCTTTGCATAATGCTCTGGGATAATTAACCAACCATGTGTTGTGGGAATTCCAGCTTTCCTTCACAGGTAGTCGGTGCTGTTTCTCCGGTGTGTCAATACTTTTGAGTGGTGGGCTTATGCTTCTGTTAGGACGATGGTTTGTAATTAGTTTGAAATGATTAAGATGTAAAAAATGAAAATGGAGTCGCCACCTAGATAAGGTCTAGGACCTATATATAATTTATCATATGAGAAATACACATGACTCACGTAATGGATTAAGGCTTATAGTCAAACCAAATAAATAATGGGTAAGTGTCATGTTACAATTTGGGAAGGTGTTAGGCACCCAAATTGCCTAATCCGAAGATTAGTCTCCATATGCTATCCTTCCTATCCTAATTTAAATTATAGACAATGGCTAAACAACTTTTAATAGGCACCAAACCTAGGTTCTAGATGTATTTCAATATAGGAGCAAGCCATCAATTTTGAATATAACAGAAAGAAAATTAAAATGTGATATAGATAAAAAATAAAATGATTAGATGATGGACCAATCAGTCAATTTCGAATAACAAGTGCATAACTCTCAACACATAGACAGATAAAATCATTTTCAGTTATTGAAACGTAGTCCAAAGCTTAAATGCAAAAAAAGAAAAAATGAAAATGAAAAGTAAATTAAAATAAATTAGTTTAGGACTGAACTCGAATGATAAACACTCAAGCTACCTACGTATCTCAGGACAAGCCCAAGAATCAAGCCCAACGTAGTTCAACCACTTGGGTTGGTAAGATGGTAGATCCCTATAGCCATTAGTCAAGCTAATAGGTCATCTAGGTTTAGGATATTGAATAACTCCTACAGTTACTAGTCAAACTGGTAGGTCGTCTATGTAAAGTACATCGAATAGACTTCTACAGTCACTAGTCAAGCTAGTAGACCATCTATGTAAAACACATCGAATACACTTCTACAACCACTAGTCAAGCTGGTAGACCGTCTATGTAAAATAGGGTTTGAAAGGAACTTTCATGCGATGATGGAATGCTTGCCCAAGATTGAAAGGGACTTCCATGTGATGATGGAATGTTTGTCCAAGATTGAAAGGGACTTCCATGCGATGATGGAATGTTTGCCCAAGGTTGAAAGGGACTTCCATGCAATGATGGAATGTTTGCCCAAAGTTCCATGCGAAGATGGAGAATTGAAATGAAATTTGAAATTTAAAAATTGAATTTGAAATTCAATTGAATTTGAAATTGAAATTGAGTTTGGAATTGAAATTTGAAATTGAAATTGAAATTGAATTGAATTTGAAATTGAAAATAGATTTGGAATTTAAATTGAAATTGATAGAAATTGAATTGAAATTGAATTTTTGAAATTGACTTGAATTTGAAATTGACATTGAAATTGGAATTAAAATTAATTGGAATTGAAATTGAATTAAATTTGATTTTTTTTTGAAATTTGAATTTTTTGAAATTATGCTTGATGATTGAAACAATAGAATCTGAAAAACACAATTTTGAAGCCAGTATGCTAAATATAATATAAAAATATATTATGATGCAAATTGGGTATTATTGCTACCCTCATTGCAATTGGACTGAGCTTGGGTGATGGATCCCCAAGCAGCCTACGTATCTCGGGGTGAAGTCTGAGAATCAAGTCCATACATAGTTCGGAATGAACTACACATAAAAAAATGAAAACAATTTTATTTGTCAACATGTGAGAGGGTACTCTCGACATTGGAAAATAGGCATCTGAGCCTCGCTTTATTCTTACATACATCCATACATCTGTATTTATTTGCGCATTACAAGCGTGTGAGCCCACATTGCACGGGAATAATTACAAAATTTTATAGAAATTCCTATGGGATACATAAGTAGGGATTGGGATCAAAACTATTAATACATTTTCTTTTCGCATTATTAGATACATTGAAGGGGTAGGGGACATCCTAGTCTATCCCGCCCGTCACTACGCTAGGGATGACAAGTGCCGCATGCATATCGTGTTACCCACTTGCATCGAATAATTATGGGTGCACGATGGCTGAACCCATGTACCATATAAAGCAAAGACATAGAGTTAGGGGCGTTACCTGCCTGTGAGTAGAGGTGGAACCTTGAGATGGTAAGAAAAAACGACACTCATACAATGCGGACAATCAGGTTGATGCTTAAGACTGTTAATGTAGATGAGCGTGAACAAGCCTGGGCTCTCAGCTGAAGCAACCTCTAAAAATCACTCAGAATCCTCACCATGGAGGCTAAAATCTTAGACTGTTGAACGCCGCTGCATCGTCGCTCTACCACCGTCGCCGCAGCACTACCGTCGTCGCCTTAGACCGCCGTCATCACCATCGCCACCATCTTCTTCTTCTTCCTCCTCAAAACCCTCTCTGTTTCGCCTCTCTCTTTCAAACTCTCATCTCTCTCAACTCTCTGTTTTTCTTTTGCTTCGTGAGTCTCGAAAAATGAAACTTCAATTTTTGTTTTTGTTTTGTTTTTTTTTTCTTTTTTTATATATACACAATTTTATTACTAAAATACTCTCCCTCCAAATTTGTTTGATTTATCGTGGGTTTGGAATCTTGTTTCCAAACCACGTGGATATCATTTGATTTTTTTGCTTTATTTATTTTAATTATTGTTTAAATATATATATATATATATATATATATATATATATATATATATATATATATTATCATTTTTTAAATTATTTATTTAAATGCTTATTTCTTAAATTTCATTGATTAATTAATTAAAATAGGTTTATATTTATTATTATTATTTTTTTTCTTATTTTGTTACCATTATATATTATTTATTTATTTGTTTTATTATATCTTTTTTTTTTTTTGTTTATTGTTATTATTTATCATTTATTTATTTATTTTTTACCTTGAGCTAAAAATTAATTTAATTTCTCGACAAATTTGAAGCGTCTACAGCTTCTGCGATGACTTAAATGTTGTTCTAGTGACTTTGGGTCTTCTAGATTAAGATTTTTGAAACTTTCTATGAGGTCAATTATTATCTCTTCAGGCTCGTAGTCAACCCCCATCATGGCCCTCGACTTCTGACCTGGGTAAAAAATTGAGAACCACCTTGTTAACTCGGTTACTGCTTCTTCAACTTGAGTTGCACTCAAGGTTTTTTTGGTATTGTCATGTTGGTGTGCCCCCTCGAGTCCATGGCTGTTCTGTTGGTCGGTTCGCAATTGATTTTTTTAGTATCATCCCAACTCGGCCTCTCCTGGTGTCGCTGATCTTCCTTATTGGTGGTGACTTTGACCAGTCATCAGACTTATCATCTTTTCCACCATGTTTCAGATCTATATCATTCTGATCTTCGGCGGCTTTCTTTCCTCACCGTCTTCAGTCTTGGGTTTACTTACATATTCTTTGGCATGACCACATTTAATCAGATCCTCAATTGCATACCTTAGTGCTCGACATCATTTTGTATCATGACTATGGTTACAGTGGAACTTGCAATACTTTTTTATTCGATCTGCGCTTTGGATCTACCTTCAGTTTCGGAGGATCCTTTAGCTCCAGAGGGGTGCCTTTTAACTCGTACATTACCCCTGCTGTGGGTAAGTTCAGAGGAGTGAAGGCATCCCAGTTGAAATCTACCTTCATACCTGTTTACTAGGAAATCCATCCTTTCTTGATTTCTACTTCTTGGAGGGCTGTGTGGATGTCGTAACATCTGCCTAGGATTCGGTTCTTTTATTTTCTCCCACCTCTTTCTGTTTGCCTTGCTTCAGAAGCAAAGCATCATTAACTACGGCGTACTTATCACACCTAGCCCTCAAATCATTAAGATCTGTAGGTGGTCTTTTAGCCAACGATTTCAATAAATCAGGATCAGTCACCCCATCATATAGGGCTATCATTCTCACATCTGGACTGAGATTCTTTATCCCTAGGACCTCATTATTAAATCTAGCCGAGAAATTTCTCAAGGACTCACTTGGTTTCTACATGATTCGCATCAGATAATTGGAATCTTTCCTTGGTGCAGCTTGAGTTTGGAAGTGATCAAAGAAGCGATCACTTAACTCATCAAAGCTACAGATTGAGTTGATCAGGAGGTTGTTAAACCATAGTTGTCCCGGTCCTTTTAACATGGAGGGGAATGCTTTGCAAAGGATGGTATCATTGTGCCGATACAGGAGTATAATAGCGGAATAATTGTCAAGATGCAATTAAGGGTTGGTATTCCGTCATAGGGATCTACCTTTGGCATTGATGGATTCATAATTTTATATATTTATTTCCCTTATATTTAGTCTATTTAACATATTATGTCTTATGGTATTCATTGTGATGATTCCTTATATATAAGACATTGGTGGAAAGTATTAGTAATTTATGTCTAAAATAAAAGAAATTCTGATATTTTCAATAATGATCTTTTGAATTTCATGCAAGTTTTTAATGTGGAAAGAATTCTAGAAATCAAACGTGATCCAAAAATCAGATCTGAAAAATTGATTTGAATTGAAATCAGAGAAGGAAGATTACCACACATAGAAGGTTTATTATTGGAAGGATTTGATTGATTGTCAAAAATCTTGAGGAGAATATATACCTCTATGGAATATTACAAAGATTGGCAAATCTAGAGGTGACATTTGATTAATGATGGAATGATTCTCTATCTAATCTAGGCAAGTAGATTTTGTTTAATCTTTATTTTCATGTAATAAGGTTGTCAATTCTAGACATACCAGTTTTAATCTTCTCTACTTTGGCTATTTAAGCAATGTAAATGCTACGTAATAGAGCATCCAAGAATTATTGAGAAGATAATTTTATTTCTTTTGTCTTTCTTTTCTATCATGTCTAGCTAAGTTCTTTAGTCGATTCAAGGGGAATTCAATCCGATTAGTAAAATTGTGAGATTTTGTTCTTAATTTTAATTATTCTTCTATTCAAATATCTGTGTTTCTTGATTTTTCAAGTTAATGACTGTATGATTCAGTTTATTAAGAGACCTATTAATTGATTGAGTTATGTGGTTTATTGCTAACCTGAATCCATAATCCGTAATTGTTATGGAATTCAGGAAAAGTAGCAATTGAGCAGAACAATTATGATCCAAGTTTTTGTTACTTGCTTAAAGGATGTACATAGAGTGAATTAAATAATCTGACGCTTGTTAGATTGTTGTTCATCTTTAACTCCCTCCAAGAGTGTAATGCTATCAGTAAATTCTTGAGGATTGCTTAATACCAATTGGTTTATTGATAAGAATTAAATTGTGTGCTGGGCTCAATTAATGAAATTAGGGAAGGTAATGATTGTTTGGCTTTTTGATAATCCTTGGTTAAATATTTGAATATAGAATAATATATATGAGGTCAGTGATGAATTTGCAGCCGTGAGATAATTTCCTTGAATCGACATCATCTTCCATTGAATTTTTGTTATTTAATTTCTTGTCAATTAAATTGCAGAAGAAACCCCCCCCCCTCCTTTTTCTTGGTAAGTAGACAATTTGATTAACTAGTCTCTGTGGATCGACCTTTACTTATCATTACTATTCATTATAAGTAGAGTAATTTATTTTTGGTTGCGCTCGACACGCATCAAAATTTGGCACCGCTGCTGGGGACTAGTTTTAATCAAATTGTGATTGTTTTCATTCTATTTAATTTTTTTTTAGTCACTTGTGTTCTTACCTTTGTATGAAGTTTTTTTTTCTATTTTCAGGTGTCCATAGTTTTTTCGACAGGTACTGCTAACGCATGAAATTTCAGACGACTTAGGGGCGTTACAAGAAGCTTATTTCGAAGAAAAAAAAAGCTTGATTTAATAATTTTAATTTTACTTGGTTATCGTGCACTTTTTTTTTTCGGGTTTTTTAATTGGTTTTTATTTATTTATTTATATATTTGGGATTTTTATATATATATTTTTATATATATATATATTTATTTATATATATATATATATATATATATATATATATATATTACCCATTGTATGGGTTTCTTGGTTAATGACTCAATCTTCTAACTCTGGTCAATTGATATTTGATCTAGAACCTGAAAGAACTTTGCATCGATTAAGGAAAGAAGCTAAGAAAATTCTGGCAGAACAGGTTTCAACATCACAAGGAGCAATTGTTTCTGATATAGTTGCTAGTGAGCTACTAATAGAGGAAGCCATGGCTGAAAACAGGACTTTGAAAGAGCTGGCTGCTCCTAATCTAAACCAGCAACCATTGTGTATTGAATTTCCAAATCTAGAAGCGGCATTTGAATTAAAATCGGGACTAATTCATCTACTTCCTAAATTTCATGGTCTTGCAGGAGAAGATCCTCACAAACATTTGAAGAAATTTCATATGGTATGCTCTACCATGAAACCACAGGGTATTACAGAGGCACATATCAAATTGTGCGCTTTTCCATTCTCTTTAGATGGATATGCTAAAGATTGGTTGTACTACATTCCTTCTGGTACAATCAATTCATGGAATGAGATGAAACGCCAATTTTTAGAGAAATATTTTTCTGCATCCAAAGCGGCAAATATAAGGAAAGAAATATGTGGAATTCGACAACACCATGAAGAAACATTATATGAGTATTGGGAACGCTTCAAGAAGCTGCCCATACCATCAAATTAGTGACCAGCTTCTGATTCAATATTTCTATGAAGGATTGTTACCAATGCAGAGGAGTATGGTGGACGCCGCTAGTGGAGGAGCTTTAGTTGACAAAACTCCAGAAGCCCCGAAAAGGTTAATTTCTAATATGGCAGCAAATTCACAACAATTTGGTACAAGGATGGAGCAAACATCGAAGAAAGTTAATGAGGTAAGTACATCAAACCTTGAACGTCAGATTTCTGATCTAACATCTTTGGTGAGACAAATGGCTGTAGGAAATTTACAAACAGTTAAAGCATGTGGCATTTGCTCAGCCACCAGTCATGCTACAAATATGTGTCCCACACTTCAAGAAGATACATCAGTCCAACAAGTAAATGCCATGGGAGGATTTCAAGGACAACCTCAGCGAAAGTATGATCCATACTCAAACTCATATAACCCTGGATGGAGAGATCACCCAAATCTGAGTTATGGGAATCAAGTTGCCCAGAATCGTTACCAATCCCCATTCCAACCTAGGCAGCAAGTAAATCAGAGTATGTCACTTGATGAGATTGTTATGGCACTGGCTAGCAATACACAGCAGTTTCAACATGAGACAAGAAACAACATTCAGAATATAGAGAAGCAGATTGGTCAACTTGCAACTTCAGTAAGCAAACTTGAAGCTCAAGGATCTAGAAAGTTGCCATCTTAGACCATCATAAATCCACGTGAGAATGCAAGTGCCATTACATTACGGAATGGAAGAGAACTTGAGCCTTTCATTGCTAAATCTGTAGATTCGGCCACAACTATTCAAGAAGAAACAAAAGCCGACAACAATGATGTAAATTTGTCCAAGGTAAAATCTCAACCAGTTGTGCGTAATTCTACTAATTCTGTTCTTCTCCCTTTTCCCAGCAGACTATCTAAATCGAAAAAAGAAGATCAAGAGAAGGAAATTCTTGAGACTTTTCAAAAGGTAGAAGTAAACATACCTCTACTTGATGTCATTAAGCAAGTCCCAAGGTATGCAAAATTTCTCAAGGAATTGTGCACTTCAAAGAGGAAATTGAGGGGTGATGAGAAAATTAGTGTAGGGGAGAACGTATCAACAGTTATTCAGCGTAAGTTACCCCCAAAATGCAAGGATCCAGGTACGTTTACGATTCCATGTGTGATTGGTAATACTAAGTTTGAACATGCCATGTTAGACTTAGGTGCATATATAAATGTTATGCCACATTCAATTTATGCATCTCTAAATTTGGGTCCTTTGAAAAAAACGGGTGTAATTATCCAATTAGCTGACCGTTCTAACGCATACCCTGAGGGAATGGTTGAGGATGTTTTGGTGCAGGTGAATGGGTTGATTTTTTCTGCTGATTTATATATTTTGAATATGGAAGACAGTACCTCCCCAAACCCTGTCCCAATTTTACTAGGAAGGCCTTTTCTCAAAACAGCTAAAACGAAGATTGATGTCCATGATGGTACCTTACCATGGAGTTTGATGGAGATATTATTAAATTCAACATATTTGAGGATATGAGGTACCCTAGTAATGATGTTCAATCTGTGTTTTCTATTGATGTGGTTGATGTGTTTGCACAAGAGATTTTTGAATTGAGCAGTAAGAAAGAAGCGGGTAAGCAAAGAAAATTGCAGTTGCAAGAATTAAAAGAGATACGACTTAAGGCTTATAAGAATTCAAGCATATACAAGGACAAGACTAAGGCGTTTCATGACAAGAGGATTATGAGAAAGAAATTTGTAATTGGACAGAAAGTTTTGCTTTACAATTCGAGACTTAAATTGATGCCTGGTAAGTTACGTTCTCGTTGGATTGGACCTTTTGAAGTTACTAATGTGTTTCCTTATGGTACAGTTAAAGTTCGAAGTTTCAAAACTAACAAGGTTTTCAAGGTTAATGGGCATCGCCTCAAGACATTCTATAAAGGCTTTCATGAGCATACTATAGATAAAGTACAACTGGGGGATCTCGTTTATTCTGACTGAGGAGTATTGAGTCGAGCTAACGACGTTAAACACAAGCGCTGCTTGGGAGGCAACCCAAGAAATTGGATTTGTTTTTCTTATCACTTTTAATTACTTTTCTTTACATCTTTCCATTACATTTTTAACTTCCATTGGGGACAATGTTAAATTTAAGTGTGGGGGGAGGAATTAGGATTTCTCTTTTGTTTTATTTTTATTTTTTAAGTTTTATTTTTAATTTTTGTATGATTGTGTTAAAAAAAAAAATTTCAAAAGTTGAATAAAAAAAAAAAAAATTCACTTCACTAAGAGAATATGTATGCCATGGATTAGAACTATTTGAATGTGGAAAAAAAAATACATATATGAATTAGTTGAAATAACTTGCTAAATGAGCTTTGAATAACATTGATAGTTGCATTTAGAGGTAAAACATGCAGGTTTAGTAGATGGAATCCAACCAAGTGAGCTTTTGAGCCAAACTAGATTGAGACATCTATGTCAGTCTTTATTTTCTTTGAAGAGTGATATTCTACTATGCTTTTGTATCTCTAGAACTTGCTTTGAACCGTGTCAAGATTACATTGATATGTGTAGACATGAAGATGATAAAGGCAAATAGGATTTTACAACCACTTAGCTTAAATGACCAACCTTATATATTTTTACCCTTAGTGGATCCACTTTGAGCTTTTAAACTTTATTTTTCATTGAACCCTAAACCATGAGCCTTGAATTATTTATTTTTCTCATGTTTTACCAATCTTTGAGCTAGTAGAGCATTGAGAATTATCTAATGGGTTTGAGAGAGATATGTATTGAATAAGTATGGGGGTGCTATTCTCAAAAGTGATGGTTGTATGTCAAGAAGATTGATGTAATGGGAGTAAATGATCCTTGTTATGTTTAAAATGTCATGCTATAAAAAAAAATTCAAATAGCAAAGCATAGTTCTCAAATGAAAAGAAAAAGAAAAATAAAAAAAAGAAAAAGAAAAAAAAAAGAAACTGGAGTTTGAGATGTTTTGTTGAAGAGCTTTATCTATGAGCCTTTATCATTTAGATTGTTCAATTTTTGTGTCTTAATGCTCTATTAGTTTCTTGGGTTTTAACGTCAGTACATTTTTCTTATCCGTACCCTAAACCTTAGCCCCATTACAATCTTTATAAAGACCTTTTGATTCATGTATGCGTGTATTCTAAGTAATGGAGATTTTGGTGAATAAGCAAGCCTATGGTAGTGCATCTTCATAGGAAGATCTTGAGTGAAACAGTTAACCTTGAATTCTTGAGTGAGTAGAGAGAATCCCAAGAGAAAATCTACTAAACATTAGCATGTTCACTTTTGAATAAGATTGATATGTTAGATATTGCTCATATTTACTAAGTGACCTTTGACTATGACATATATTGTTTTTTTGATCTCTTGAATTAGTTTCTGATTCATAGTACACATATTCCTTGAATGCTGTGGGATGAAAGTAAAAAAAAAATATTTAGTTTGCCCGAGGTCGTGCAAGAGCTAAGTGTGGGGGAATTTGATGGATTCATAATTTTATATATTTATTTCCCTTATATTTAGTCTATTTAACATATTATATGTCTTATGGTACTCATTTTGATGATTCCTTATATATAAGACATTGGTGGAAAGTATTAGTAATTTATGTCTAAAATAAAAGAAATTATGATATTTTCAATAATGATCTTTTGAATTTCATGCAGGTTTTTAATGTGGAAAGAATTCTAGAAATCAAACGTGATCCAAAAATCAGATCTGAAAAATTGATTTGAATTGAAATCAGAGAAGGAAGATTACCACACATAGAAGGTTTATTATTGGAAGGATTTGATTGATTGTCAGAAATCTTGAGGAGAATATATACCTCTATAGAATATTACAAAGATTGGCAAATCTAGAGGTGACCTTTGGTTAATGATGGAATGATTTTCTATCTAATCTAGGCAAGCAGATTTTGTTTAATCTTTATTTCCATGTAATAAGGTTGTCAATTCTAGACATACCAGTTTTAATCTTCTCTACTTTGACTATTTAAGCAATGTAAATGCTACTTAATAGAGCATCCAAGAATTATTGAGAAGATAATTTTATTTCTTTTGTCTTTCTTTTCTATCATGTCTAGCTAAGTTCTTTAGTCGATTCAAGGGGAATTCAATCTGGTTACTAAAATTATGAGATTTTGTTCTTAATTTTAATTATTCTTCTATTCAAATATCTGTGTTTCTTGATTTTTCAAGTTAATGACTGTATGATTCAGTTTATTAAGAGGCCTATTAATTGATTGAGTTATGTGGTTTATTGCTAACCTGAATCCATAATCCGTAATTGTTATGGAGTTCAGGAAAAGTAGCAATTGAGCAGAACAATTATGATCCAAGTTTTTGTTACTTGCTTAAAGGATGTACATAGAGTGAATTAAATAATCTGACGCTTGTTAGATTGTTGTTCATCTTTAACTCCCTCCAAGAGTGTAATGCTATCAGTAAATTCTTGAGGATTGCTTAATACCAATTGGTTTATCGATAAGAATTAAATTGTGTGCTAGGCTCAATTAATGAAATTAGGGAAGGTAAGGATTGTCTGGCTTTTTGATAATCCTTGGTTAAATATTTGAATAGAGAATAATATATATGAGGTCAATGATGAATTTGCAGCCGTGAGATAATTTCCTTGAATCGACATCATCTTCCATTGAATTTTTGTTATTTAATTTCTTGTCAATTAAATTGCAGAAGAAACCCCCCCCCCCTCCTTTTTCTTGGTAAGTAGACAATTTGATTAACTAGTCTCTGTGGATCGACCTTTACTTATCATTACTATTCATTATAAGTAGAGTAATTTATTTTTGGTTGCGCTCGACACGCATCAGGCATCCTGAAGTTATTTGGATGTGGTGCCTCCATCATCTCTCTAGAAAAAGCCATGTCAGTATGGTATTCTCTTTTCCTGTGCTCATTCATCCAAGTCTGCTGCATCTCCATATCGCTAAGCTTGGTTTGCATGGTGAGTATCTATTGCTCGAGGATTCCTGGATCCAAAGCTGGTGTCTGTTCTTTGGTGTGTTTAGCTATGAGTCTATCAATAGTGGCATGGACTTCTGCGGCCCTATGATTGACTCTGGAAGCTTTAACTCGCCTCTATACATCCTTAGCCCCACCATCATGCTTAGGTTTAGGCGATCATGTATGGAGAGACTCTTTGAATGGCTGGAAGATATCTCATCCTCGACTTCATAATCGACGTCGTCTTCTTCAGAAATGAAGCCAGGCATTCCATCTGGATGGTGGCTGGAAGACAGGCGGATCGACTAGTGTGAGTGTCTAGATTGTCTGGATCCCATGGATCCTATTCCCGGTCCTCTAGCCCTCATATTCGGATTGCACCGCGGCGGGGTGGGTGGCAGCATAATCACCCTGGTAAGCGTAGCGATCTGCTCTGTAAGAGCATTGAATTGTTCTAGTATAACGTATTGGCCGGCCACTGGTGGAGGAGCTCTTGTGTTAGGATTTCCACCATTATCTCCTTTCTCTCCATCGTTTGGGGGTTGATTCCCATCGCCTCAACCAGCATTGTTTCTCGTGCTGATCATCTTTGGTGGTAGTCGACCACGTTGTATATCTTTTTTAAGAATAGTCAGGGCCCCATGGTGGGTGACAAACTATTGCTGCTGAAACTAGGTTAGTTGATGTGTCTCGTCCTCTGCAAGATAAGATGAAGGTTATCGGAGCCGGACAGGGATGTCCAATGTCCACTTCGACAACCAAGTCAGTAACAGAGGAATCAGTATAAAGCTTACAAAAAGACAGTAAGCTCCTTAGAGAGGTGGGTCCCTTAAGTATTCTCAAAGAGGCAAGGAAATTAGATGTCTTTACCTGTGATCGTTAGGGGATTATATAGAGGGCACACCTGTGACTTGGAGGGACATGCCATCTGGTGATTGAGGGTTTATGACTCTACTATGACTTCATCGAGACCGATTGGGCAAGTATGACTGCTAGAGTTGATTGAATCATCTCGAATGGCCGTAGGATCTTCATTCTATGGCTAGGCAAGACCATCGTCCCTGCCCTTACAGATCACTACGTGCATCCTTCATGGATAGGGAGCGCCATCGAAATCCAATATTCGTACCGAGTGGAAATAAATCATAGGCCTAGGGAGGTACAAATAATTTTTCCAAAGAACTAATTTTCCTTGGCAACACACGGAACCGAATCCTCTCCCGCGGCAGGAGATTCCTGCTGCTGATCCAAGGGCTGGGGATCAATCGGCCCGCCTACCAATACATTGGGAGGTGGGCCGGCTGAAATCCCGCCCTTGGCCGGCGGCAGGTGGGCGGGAGAGGATTTTTATACGCAACACACAAGTGAGAGTTCTGTCCAATCTTATCCTTTCATTTCTTTAAGAAGTTAAGTATGGAATGCTACACAAGAGTTAGTTGTCTTTCTATTTTAGGAAGTTACGTTTGGAAAGCTATACAAGAGTTAGTTGTCTTTCTACGATTCTTTAGCTATTTAAGTATGGAATACTATTGTAGGAAATTACTAGCTGTTTGAGGCTGTCTTATGAGCATGCTTCTGTAAGATCGAGAGCGGGGGCTAAGATCCTCCATTTTGGCTTGAGCTCTTACCAATATTTATCTTTATATTCTTCCTAGCGATAGAGAAAAGGGAGGTAAATCAACATAGAAACAATGGTGTTCTCGAGGTTTCTCCTTTTCTTCTTCATGTCTTGCTTTTCTCCTTGTCGCAGAGACCCACCTGTGTTTATCACGGAGATATTGATTCTCATGAATATGATACTTTTTTTTTCCATTGAAATATGATATTGTTTTAGACAAGGCCAGTGAGATTTAATTTATCATTTGATTGAATAAATTCCTATCTTGATTGATGGCTATTATTCCTGATGATGTATTTCTTTAATATTTCATGTAAATAATGCAAACAGTTCCCAAATAAAACCAGTACAGACCAGAAGAATCAAGGTTACCTAAAACGACGAATCAATATAGCTTATGTTCATATTAAGGGTACAAAAGAGGCTTCACTACGTAGTTTTGTCTTTAAAATTTGGGGATTAGCTTACATCATTATCTAACGGATATCAACCAATGGATTGGGTCTGCATGTAACACATTTTTTAAATTAGGAGTAGTAGCTATAGTTGTTAGAAAACCACTGGATATTGAGTGGAAATAAATCATAGGCCTGGGGAGGTTCAAATAATTTTTCCAAAGAATTAATTTTCCTTGGCAATACACAAGTGAGTGTTCTGTCCAATTTATCCTTTCATTTCTTTAGGAAGTTAAGTATGGATTACCACACAAGAGTAAGTTGTCTTTCTATTTTATGAAGTTTAATATGGAATGCTACACAAGAGTTAGTTGTCTTTCTATTTTAGGAAGTTAAGTTTGGAATGCTACAAGAGTTATAAGTTGTCTTTCTATCAGTCCAACCTTATCGATTCTTTAGGAATTTAAGTATGGAATGCTAATGGAGGAAATTACTAGCCATTTGAGGCTGTCTTATGACGGTGCTTTTGAAAAATCCAGAGCTAAGGGATACGATCCTCCATTTTAGCTTGGGCTCTTAACTATATTTCTCAATATATACTTTGTAACGATAAAGGATAGATCTTATAAAAACCAGGTAAAGGGAAGCAAATCAACATAGAACCAATGGCGTTCTCCAAGTTTCTCTTTTTCCTTCTTCTTGTATTGCTTTTCTCCATGTTGCAAAGACCCACCTGGGCTATCAAAAAGGCAAGCTTTCTCATATATTTCATCTTAGTCTTCTTTTTTAGTGTAATTCTGATATATTTTACTCTTCTTGTAGTCTTATGTTGTATACTTGGGAGCGCATTCACATGGTCCTGAAATCTCATCAGTCGATCTTGAACTAGCTGCACATTCTCATTACAAGTTTCTGGGCTCTTACTTAGGAAGGTGAGTGAGAAATGAAACTTTCTTCTTAATTCGTTAAATTTGTTGATAAATATATCTTCTTTTCCCACCACCCTGCTTCCTCTATTCTCTCTCAAACACAGCCTTGAGACGGCCAAAGATGCGATTTTTTACTCCTACACAAGACATATCAATGGTTTTGCTGCGACCCTTGAAGAAGAGAAAGCAGCTGAGATTGCAAGTAAGAAGCTTCACTCATCATCATTTTCATATGTTCTTTTTAATTAAAAACCTTAATGGTTGTATTCATTGTTATGAATTATGAAAATGCAGAGCATCCCAGAGTCCTATCAGTTTTCGAAAACAGAGGAATGCAACTACACACAACCCGATCGTGGGATTTTCTCGGGCTGGAGACAAATGGTGTAATTCCACCTGGGTCGATCTGGGAGAATGCCAGATTTGGGGAAGATACAATTATTGCGAACCTTGACACCGGTATGTTCGTTATAAAAAAAATTGAACTATCTTGCCCTACTCAGACTAAATTCTATTGGTAGTTTCATTTTATTTTTTGTTCATTCACATTATTTAAATAACAGTGTGAAACTCTAAATACTAGGAAGGTTTAACATTTTATTCCAGACCCATCTATTTTCTAATTTCTATGTGTTTGATGGATTGATTGGTCCGGCAACTGTTAAGGTGTATGGCCGGAATCAAAGAGCTTTAGCGATGATGGGTATGGACCCATTCCATCAAAGTGGAAAGGAAGCTGTCAGAATAACACTGCTAATGGAGTTCCCTGCAACAGGTTCCACTCTCTCTCTCTCTCTCTCTCTCTCTCTCTCTCCCCCCCTTTTGGGTAATGTTTCATTTGTTTATCTACCAATGCCGAAACCCAAAATTATTGAAGTTGACACTACTATGTTAAGAACAACCATGGTTTTCTTTGTTTTGCTCCTAGATCATGAGAGATGGATATAGATAGACATTGGCAATGGCGGATCAATTTAATAGAGGCTGAAGGAGAGAAAGTGTCAGGACAAAGAGAATTTGGTGTTGGCGTAGCTCCCATTCCACCATTAGATAACCTTTTCTCGTTAAAGATAAATTAAATAAAAATAATTAAGAATACTTCAAATCCATACTTTTATTATGAGAAAAAGTTCTCACATGGGGTTTTTGTATTATTATTTTCTCCTTTCATGACCATGTGAGTCCCACCTAGATGGTATTGTTTCTTTCAGCCTCATTAGTATAGCGTTATAGATTCCTTCACACTAGTAGCATGCGAAACGTTTGCCCTATTAGTATGTAACACATTCCTTATAAATTTAATCTAATTCAGATAATGAAAAACCATAGAGACTGAGAAAAATATTTCTATTTATTTCACTTTATTTGGATGATGCTTCAAAAGTTGACATTCATTCACCTAAGAAGAGGCCTATTGTTGTTTTTTTATTTAAAAAAAAAATTTCACCTCTTTATTCATATATAGAAAAAGAAATCGTGTTTTCGTAGAGATATAGGAGTGATGAAATGACCACCCCACCCTTTTCGTTCATGAAATGACATTAAATCCAGTAGTTATGAATGATGAGTTTTATGTAATTGAAGGATGAAGGCACTTGCCATGAATCATGAAATGCATGGTTTGGACTTTGGATTGGAATATTTTTCTACCATGAATTATTCGTTTGAATAATCCATCTTATTTACTATCTATTTGAAGATTAAACCAAAATCCAACATGAAATCACCAACAGGTTTTCCTTTTGGATTCAAGACCATTGAAATATTGAGAGTGGAAAACCACCTTGCTCCACTTCTTTGTTGAAGCTGCCATAAACAGATCTCAAGAAGACAAGAACGTGATCAGTTCAGTCAAGAAATAGGAAATTCTTGTTGCTCAGTTCGGTGACGTCTATGCTTCAAGATTTTGAAGCCCTCAAATAAATCAAGTAGCAAGAGCATGGATGGAGAAGAAATAGGAAATGAATATTAATTTAAATCCATATAAGAATGAGACGATAGTTGCAGGTAAGCAAACAAAAAGTTAGGAAAAAAATAAATCAGAAAAGAAGATAGAGAACGATGGTGATTGGAAAGAGAGGGAAAAATCCTATAAATATCTACATGAATATCTTTTTTTATTTTATTTTTTTTATTTAATAATTAAATTAAACATCAATTACATCCAATGGTTGTTATCTATTGTTATGCATTGGACGACTGAAACCAAAGCTGCGTGTATACTGTTTTGTAATTATCATTGAGTTGTCAATTAATTAAATAAAATCAAGTTATTTAATTTTTTATTTTCTTGCAAAATGGAATTGTGTCCAGGAAGCTGATTGGCGCCAAGTACTTCAACAAAGGTTCCAAAGCTGCCATGGGCATACTGGACTCCGACGAAGAAACCGCAAGAGACGAAATGGGGCATGGGACCCACACCCTATCGACAGCTGGAGGAAACTTCATAGAAGGCGCTAGCGTCCTCGGCCACGGCAACGGCACTTCCAAGGGAGGATCACCAAGGGCTCGAGTAGCCACCTACAAGGTTTGCTGGTTCGCATGCTTCGACGCCGACATCCTTGCAGGTTTCGACGCCGCCATCCACGACGGTGTCGACGTGATCTCTGTGTCCTTGGGAGACCGTCCCGAAGACTACATCAGTGACAGCATTGCCATCGGTTCTTTTCACGCTGTCAAGCGCGGAATCGTTGTGGTAGCCTCGGCCGGCAATGACGGTCCTACTGATGGTTCAGTCACCAACGTCTCCCCCTGGTTGTTCACGGTGGGTGCCAGCACCTTGGATCGCGAAATCTCGACCTATGTAACCCTTGGCAATGACCAGAAATTCAAAGGACAGAGCTTTTCTCAGGATGGTTTGCCCTCGGGAAAGATGTATCCTCTCGTGAGTGGTGACAACGCAAAATTCAGCAACACTTCAGTTAAACAAGGGCAACATTGCATGCCCCGTACACTGGATCCGAATCTGGTAAAGGGGAAGATAGTGGTGTGTTTGAAAGGCGGTAACGATGTGGTGGATAAGGGTAAAGTGGCACTCTTAGCAGGGGCTGTGGGGATGATATTGACCAACGACCGATGGGCAGGGAACACTCTGACCCCCGAGCCTCACTTTCTTCCGGCATCGCATATAAGCTACATGGATGGTCTTGCCGTGTTAGCATACATCAACTCAACGAAAGCACCAATGGCTTACATCGCACGACCCACGACGCGACTAGGGACGAAGCCAGCACCCTCGATGGCCTCCTTCTCTTCCAAGGGACCCAACACCGTGACTCCTGGCATTCTCAAGCCCGACATCACTGCACCAGGGGTGAATATCATCGCTTCCTACTCCGAAGCAAATACTCTTACCGGGCTGGTTTACGATACCAGACGGGTTGCCTTCTATATGGAATCAGGGACGTCCATGTCCTGCCCTCATATTTCTGGTATTGCTGGTCTCCTCAAGACACTCCACCCCGATTGGAGCCCCTCTGCCATCAAATCTGCCATCATGACCACTGGTTAGCTTCTCTCTCCCTCTTCTATCTTTGCAATCTACGCTAAACCAACAACCCTTGGTGAATTGTTTGTTTTGTGTTTTTTTTATTATCGTGATCAGCTACAACAAGTAATAATGCGAATGGGCTGATACTGGATTCTTCGAAGAAGAGTGCAACCCCATTCAGTTATGGAGCGGGACACGTCCAACCAAACCAAGGTGCTCAGGACCCTGGTTTGGTTTATGACTTAACCACCGACGATTACTTGTACTTCCTATGTGCCATTGGCTACGACGACAGCAATTTGAGATCCTTCTCCGATTCTGGAGTACCTTACAAATGTCCCAATTCTGCCACTCTCAATGACTTTAATTACCCTTCCATCACGGTTCCCAGCCTCAACGGCACCGTCACTGTCGGACGGAAACTGAAGAATGTGGGTTCTCCCGCTACATACAAAGCTAAGGTTGATGCTCCCGAGGGAATTTCCATTTCAGTGGAGCCAGAGAGCCTCACTTTCGATTCGGTGGGCCAAGAGAAGAGCTTCAAGCTAACCCTCAAGGCTATGCAAGCTGGTGCTGCTAAAGATTACGTATTTGGTCAGCTTAACTGGTCAGATGGTTATCACATTGTTAGGAGTCCCATTGCGGTTAAGGCATAGACTTTCGGATTTCTCTTCTCTAGTAAACAGTAGGCCATCATTCTTTTCTCATGGTAAAATTTCATTCTCAAAGAGACACAGACAATGGACCCTCCCAATCCCAGAGCAGAGATATTGATTCTCATGAATATGATACTTTTTTTTTTTGTTGAAATGTGATACTGCTTTAGACAAGACCATGAGATTTAATTCATCATTCGATTGAATAAATTCCTGTCTTGATTGCTGCTGTTATTCCTGTTGATGTATTTTTTTAATCTTCCACGTAAATAATGCAAACAGTTCCCGAATAGAACTAGAACAGACCAGAAGAATCAAGGTCACCCAAAATGACGAATCAGTACAGCTTATGTTCAAATTAAAAGTTTGTAGCAGAGAGATCTGACAAGCCCACCGATCAAGTGTTTGTCCTTAAAAGGAGATAAGTTGCAGATATGGAACTTGAATCCCAGCCAATAACAGTCAGAATTGTTGTAATCAAAGTTCAAGAGATCAGTATTTTAGGAGTTATGAGATGGAAAAAAACCCCAAATATAGGTGGAAACAAAAGAGAAGTTGTCCAAGAAAAGTAGAGAAATCTAACCAGTTCTCCCTCTCTCTCTCAACCTTCAATCTAACCTCTTCCCCACCCCTACGGCACCTTGCTGCCTCCCAACTTTTCCTCCTTGTTCTCTCCTCTTTATTCTAATGTTCTCCTTATTTTCCTCTCCTATTCCTCCAGTATATGTTGTAAAAAAATTTAATGTCATACCTTATTTTGAGAAATAACTTGTTCCGATGATGAAGACTGCGCTGCAACAAATTCAGAATTTGAAGCTGAGTCGTATCACAAGCGATACTGTCCTAAAGATAGAATTTGCCCCCAATGGTGCAATCGAATTTTGATGCAAATCTGACTCCAAGATAAAGCAGCTTCTTGGCTTCCCGTATTAAAGCTGCATTGGTCTAATACGCCTCTTCGAGTACTTCGGAGTGGTACTAAGGCAAATGCAAATGTAGATGATAAAAAAATCGATTTATATGAAACCAAAATAAAAATCGACAGGGGGACATCATATAGTATTGGTTATTAGAGAGAGAGAGAGAGAGAGAGAGAGAGAGAGAGAGAGAGAGAGAGAGAGCATTAGATTCCTCAGAATTTCAAACCCAATGGAGGGCTCCTACTACCCTATTTATAGAGTAGGACATGCCCTTTCTAAGCACCCATAGATGTAGGTTTGTCCTTTCATTCCAACGGCTCAGATCGTAAGATCCTGATCTGATGGTTTAAATCACACCCCTTGTGAAATCTACATGTAAATTTTGGAGATGAAATGTCACACCCCAATTCTGCACCAACTAGATTGGTGTGATGAACCATCTATGATCCAACGGTTCAACCAGGATCTCGAACAGGTTGTGTCCTTTTTGCTTAAATCATACACATTCACAACCATAATCAGAGTAAATAAACAATAGCAAAAGTTTTTAATATTAATGAACTGAGTATCTAACAGTGATATCATAAGTAAAGTATCTAATTATTTCAAATAACTGAAGACATAAAATAAAATAAATTAATCAATTACATGTTCTGAATAATCCAACAAATATATCTAGTCAAAGACACATGAGTTGCACTCGCACGACGACTCATGCGACTCCATCATAGCTTCTGTATCCATCGCTGCAACATGCTCGTACATTGGAGCATTCGTATAATCTTCTACTGTAGGACCTGCATCATCAACTAAAAATATTCGACGTCGAAAGGGTGAGCACACATCATGGCTCAATGAGCAAACAAAACAATACAACAAACATATGCATGCATTCAATTCATATCTTTGGTCTGGCTCATAAGTTTGCAATGTGAAATAAAAAGGATTGGTGGCCATCGCACCTCTATACACGAGTGTGTGAATTCACCCAATGGATCATATACCATTGTCGTCCCACATGCACTCATGGTGGAATAAAGATAGTGTCACACCCCAATTCTGCACTATTCAGAATGATGTGATGAACTGCTAATAAACCAACGGTTCAACCAGGATCTCAAATAGGCTATCGCCGCGTTATCTGAACTTACACACATCCATAATCATAATCAGAGTAAATACACAATAGCGGAAGTCTTATAATAAGAAATTGTGAATCTATGTGATATTAAAATTTAAATAACAACTTATTCGATTTCAACTGAGACATAAATATTTAAATACCAAATACATGTCTTAATAAATCCAAATAAAAAAATCTATAAAATATCTAATCAAATACACACGAGTTGCACTTGCAAGAGGAGTCGTGTGTATCCACTTCAGCTCCAGCTTCCATTGCTGCCACGTTTCTATACGCAGACGCATTCATATAATCTTCAATGGTATAACCTGCATCATCAACTAAAAATATTCGACGTCGAGGGGTGAGCACACATCACGGCTCAGTGAGTAGCCAAAACAATGCAACAGTACATATGCATGCAATCAATTTATATCTTTAGTCCGGTTTAATGTTTGCAGTATGCAATAGAAAGGTTTAGGTAGCCAAAGGTCGCGTTTATTGATCCCGCCTCTATACACAAGTGTGTGACGTCACCCGAAGATCACGTTTATCGTCGACTCACATGCACCCAACCATGAACAGTATATAACAAAGGTTAACGTTTATTGCTATATATTGTCATACCAATACGTAAGCCCCTGTTAGCGAGGGCTGCAAACTGGGCTCGCAACTAACCAATCCTAATGCCAAAAAGTGTATCCAAGGCCTCACCCCAGTATCCCTCAGAATGTTCATAGAGATAGAGCTAAGGCCCCCCGGTAGAGTCAGAGACTACAAGGACCGAGACCACCTCCCCTGATACTCTACGACATAATAGTTCTGCTAAAGTAATGGCGATACGACGATGCTAATGCACAAGACTTGAGTTAGAGATAGAGCTAAAGTGTTGAGACCCACCAAAGGTTAACGTTTATTGACGTTCTCATCACACCTCCCCTGATACTCGCTCGCATAAAGTACACTAATCACACACATACAATCACATGCTTATTCCTATCATCATCATCATCATCATGTTATAAACAATAAAATAAATATGCATGAGCAAATAATAGAAATATTGGATGACATGTTGTATGCACATTACAAACATCTTCGCATAGAATCAAGCATGGCATAGGACTCAAGAAATAGAAAAAAAACAGTTTTGTTTTTAACCAATTAGTTTGGAGTTCTGGTTCCTCACCTTAGCTTACTAATAGATACTTTTCCAAGCTTTAGAATCACATTTACAATGTTATTATATTGCTAGAAGACCTAACAAAGTCGATAGAATTTAATTAAAATTAATTTCAAATTTAAAAACCATGCTGTTAACTGAGGGTCGGAGGTAGGGTCGGAGTCCTGATCAACCCTCGGTGCGACCCTCCCCAAACTCTGAACTTCCCAAACACTGAGGGTCGATGGTCAGAATCACCTAGGGTCGAATGGTTATCGACCCTCGGTGCGACCCTCTGTGCACTTTGGTCCAATACCCTCTTTTTAATCCATTCTTCGTGTTTGGGTCCTATGGCTTGCTTCTACATTCCATTCAACATTCATTCCATGGTCTAGAACCATGAATCATCCACCTAAATATCTTTCATGCATTCTTCTATGGTTTTCCATGAAAACCTAACTATGGGTTGATGGTTTGGATTTCTCTGAGATCACACTCTCATCAATAGCTAACGTAAGGTCTGTAGAAACTCATGGAATTAGTATCCATACCTGAGAAGAATAATCCTTCTCTACAACTCTTCTCTTTTGGCCTAATTCTCTTCCTTGTTTCTCTTCTTCTTCTTTTCCTTCTCTTCTATTTCTCTCAATTCAATTAGGGTTGTGAAAGGAGTGAAAGTGGCTTAGGGACGTCCTTTAAATAGAGTAGGAACATCCTAAAATAAGTCCTTTTGAGATTAGGAAAGAATCCCAATCGAAAATTAAGAAATTTCCTAATTCTATTTCCTACGGTAACCGAGGGTCGATGATCCCGTCGACCCTAGGGTTCTAAGCTATCCGGCCCTCCCTTCAAAACTGAGGGTCTGACTTTCTGTTTTGGGAGGTCCGACCCTACTTAGCTGGGCATGCGACCCTCCCCCTATTTTAAGTGTTTTTGGGTCGATTTGATACCTGGGATCTTGATCTCCTTCACGCCCTTGGTCCATTTGGCTCGACCATGACGGTAAACCTGGTTCAAGGTGGTAAGACCGGGTTAGATTGACACGGGTCTTACAGATAGAGCTAAAGTGTCCGGATCAAACACCGCATGACACTTCCCCTAATGCCCTACCCATACCAATACGTAAGCCCCTGTTGACGAGGGCTTGCAAACTGGGCTCGCAACTAACCAGTCCTAATATCAAACAGTGTATCCAAGGCCTCACCCCAACGTCCCTCAACACATCCATAAAGATAGAGCTAAGGCCCCCTGATAGAGTCAAAGACTACACGGTCTGAGACCACCTCCCCTGATGCCCTATGACATAATAGTTATGCTAAGGTATTGGCGATATGACGATGTCAGTGAACAAGACTTGAGTAGAGATAGAGCTAGAGTCTAGTGACCAGAATGAACCACAGTGTCACGTCCTCCCCCTGATGCCCCACTTGCATCAAGTACACTAACCACATACAAACATTCACATGTCTATTCCTAGCATCATCATCAACATCATGTTATAAATAAACGGGATTAAATATGCATGAACAGTAATAATAGAAATATTAGATGACATGTGAAATGCACAATACACGCATACAAGCATAGAATCATTCATGGCATTGGACTCAATAAATAAAAATAGTTTATTATTAGTCAATTAGTTTAGGTCTTGGTCCCTGACCTTTGGTTGATAGTAGATCCTTGTTCAAGCTTTATAATTCACTCTTAGACCACTTGGAAACCTAACAAATTTATAGATTTTAAATTAGAATTTATTTTCATCAGTTTAGACCAACAGAAACTGAGGGGTCGCAGGTGTGGCAACACCTGTGGTCTCAGTTTCTGCGACCACATGGCGTGTGGTCACAAGGTGTGGTCGCATATCCTGCGACCACACATGCGACCACACCCTCCCTGGAAACTTCCCGAGGGTGTGTGGTCGAATATGTGTGTCTCATGTGGTCGCACATCATGCAACCACACGTGCGACCACACGTGTGATGATCGATTTTTTCATCCTCAACTCCATTCCTTCATGTTTAGATCCCTTGGCTTATCATCGTGGTCCTTCCTATGATTGTTCTATGACTCAAAACTATTATTTTATACACAATCCGTTGTCCACATAATTCTTTCCATGGATTCTCTTGGAATTTGTCCATGGATTGATGATTGGGTTCTCACTTAAATCCTATCTCTTTCATGAACTATTCTAGGCTCTCAATTGACATGGGGAATGTTTCATACCTTAAACTTGTTGAAGGTTCAGAGGTCTTCTCTGAATTTTCTCTTCTTAGTCTTCTTCTTCAATTCTCCTTCTCTTCCTTCTCTTCTCTTTCTCACTTTCAGTTTGAGTTCTAAAAGGATGAAAAAGGCTAAGGGATGTCCTATTTATAGAGGAAAACCCTCCATAATAAGCCCTATTGAGTTTAGGAAAGAACCCCCTTCAGATTAGAAAGGTTTCCTAAACTCGATTTTGTCTGGGATCCGTGTGGTCGGAGGTGGGGTCACAGAACCCATCAACCACACCCTCTGAAACATGCGACCATACGACCTAAATTCCTGTGGTTGCACTATTTTGAGGTGTGGTCGATCACACCTATTGAGGTATGCGACCACACGTTCATAATTGACTATTTTTGGGTTAAATTTTATACCTGGTCATGTGGTTTCTTCATGCACTTGGTCCACTTGGCCCGACCATGATAGGAAGACCTGATACAAGGTGGTAAGACCAGTTAGTTCGATACGGGTCTTACATGAAATTTCTTTTAAGGGTGGGGGAGTTGTAAGACCCGCACTCCATGAACCCAATCTAAATCTTTAATTCATGTTGTAACAGGTCTTCCAATCATCACCAGGCCAGACAGGACGAGCGGATAACAACCAGGTACAAAAATAGACCTAAAAGTATGATATTTTTTATATTGGTCGATGGTACCGGTTGAACGGTATGTCTGCGTGGGCAGACTAGTTAGATCAGAAAAAGGATCTCTACGGTCTCACTTTTCAAATGTCGAGCCTAGGGACTTTCTTAACGTAAGAAAACTTCCTAAACTCAATCCTAGTCTATTTATGGTCCCTTAAACCTCCTTAAAACTCTTTCATTGATCATTTCAAACCCTAGAAAAGAGAAAGAGATCGCAGAAGGAGAAAGAGCTAAGGAAGGATAGAGAGGGGAGCCGTTGTTTGCCGTTGGACGAAGAACACCATAATTGCGAACCAACGGTAAGTGCTTGAACTTCTCTCTAAGTTAAGCATTATAGATGATTTGTCATGAATGGATCAATACCATGCAAGGCGAGGTATTGATCTAAAACCTTTAAATTTATCGTCAAACCCTAATACAGTCGATGAACCCTAGATTTGCGTTCTAGGCTGAGGATCGTCGAAACTAGAACTTGAATAGAACATGAAACAACTATAACTCATTGCTCAGGCCTAGAATGCATAGAGAAAATCCTAGAACCAATAGGGGGTGACCGAGGAAGGCGAACACCGAGTTGATGGTCTTCCGGAGGCATACCAGTCGACCATACCGATTGCACCATATGCGACCGGTACTACAATCGGTACCTCTCGGAGTCTGGTCTGTGGGGACCGGTCGACCATACCTGTCGTACCTTTCCCCATAGTGTCGCGACCGGTAATGCGACTGGTATCCACTGTGAGGAGTGTTTTTTACCCAGTTGATTTTTTTACTAACGTGAACCCTAAGAAAATTATTTTAATTCAACCCTAATACCGTGTAGGACATTGTGATATCGAGTTTGGATTTTGTGACGCGGAGCAAGCTAGCAATCAAGCGTCAGGTAAGGGAATCGGACCTAAACCCTAATAACTTAATAACAATAAAACTTTGTTAATAATTATGATTCTATGGAATAGTGTTTGTGCATACTCGCATGTCATCTTTACTTTCAGTTATTATATCAAGCGTCAGGTAAGGGAATCGGACCTAAACCCTAATAACTTAATAACAATAAAACTTTGTTAATAATTATGATTCTATGGAATAGTGTTTGTGCATACTCGCATGTCATCTTTACTTTCAGTTATTATATTGTTCATGCATACTCGCTATGCTAGGATGTGACTGTTAAGCATGTGATTATTTTCATTGGTGTATGAAATGGGAAGGGCCTGAGGTCTGGGATCATTCCTCACACTAGCACCTTTTCGTATTGCTTTTGTCTTAGCATACTTGGTGCAGGTAATATATCAAGGGGAGGAAGTGGCACTGTGGTCTTCGGCCTAGCCACTAGACTCTAGCCCTATCTCTATGCCATAGGGAGTTGTGCTGGGATAGGGCCTACTGTGATGACATATAGGATTGGTTAGTTGCGATCCCAGTTTGCAAGCCCTCGCCAATAGGGGCTTACTTGTTGGTATGGGTAGGGCATCAGGGAAAGTGTTTGCGGTGTTTGATCCAGACACTTTAGTTCTATCTATATTCCATGGTGGGTGCATGTGAGATGACAGTGGTGTTTGATCCATTGGGCGGATTCACACACTCGTGTATAAAGGTGCAGTGACCGCCAATCCTTTCTATAGCACATTACAAACTTAAAACCAGACCATAATGTTAATGTTATTCATGCATGATGTGTGTTGCATTGTCTGATTGTCTTACTGAGCTAAGTTGTGAGCTCACCCTTGTGTACACACTATTTTTAGATGTTGATGGAAGTAACACTATAGAGGACTACATGGATGCTCCAGTATATGGAGGTGTTGCTGCCTTGGAAGTGCAAGCAGCAGGAGAGGACGAGCATGACGCTTCATACGAGTGTCCTTTCTGTTTGTACCTCTAGGATATTTGATTTGTTTATTTTATTTATTTTCAGTTGGATTTATAATTGGGATGTAAGGATAATTATTTATGTTTTGATATTTTGAATAATTGGATAATTTATTTATCAATAGAAGTACTTAGTTCATTTAAATTAAGACTTTCGCTGTATTTAATTATATTCTGATTATGGTTATGTGCAATGGTTTGCATGAGTGGGCACGATCTTATTGAGATCCTGGTGTGAACCGTTGGTTCAGTGATGGTTCACTCACCCTTTTGGTTCAGTCGGAATTAGGGTGTGATACCCCTTACCAAAGGATCTATCCTATTGAACAAATGCACCCCTACGATCTAATGGTTTGAAATATTTAAATCTAATCTGACCGTTATGATCGCACCTTTTCCCAAATCAGTACAAAACAAAGATGCGGGAATCTTTGATCCTCAAAAGGCTTAAATCTCTGAGAACAAATCCAGTTTTAACATCAGAAGTTTTCATCTGGGTTTGCTTCAAATCTGGATTCAAGAAATAAGAAACTAGGATTGAAACCTAACAGCATCTGCAAAAGGACAAAAATAGCTCTCAGAACCTCCAGATCGAGCCTTTTAAAACACAAAACGGATGATGATGTCACTATTAAAACAATTTAGTTGAAACAAGCGTCCTATCTTCTCCTGAGTCCTGAAAAAAAGGTTAAGGTTAGATCACTTGGAATCTCCCTCTCTATCTGCGATTGGAAAAGTGAGACACTATCAAATCAACAACTTGATGATGGTTCACTAAGTAGTAAGTAGGAATCGAGAATTTGGAGGACTGTAAGATTGAACAACTACTTGTGCTTGCTCGATGTGAATCTATTAGTTTTACGACAACCGCTTGGTTGATTTCATTCGTGATCGTGAAAGAAGGCAACAATGAGAAACCTACCTACCTAACACGAGAAACCTAGGGCATTGGCATTGGCGTTACATCTCAGCAGAGATTTAAGCCTTTTGAGGATCAATGATTCCCGTAGCTTTGTTCTAAACTGTGCGAGGAGCTTGCATATCTGATTCCATTTTGTTGAGGCAATCAACGGGCCAGATCAAGGATCAAGAGATCAGATTCAGCACCAGAATCAATCTCCATTGAGTCCAATCTGATTGTGATCTAACTCCGGTGATGCGAAGGAAGGTCGCGAGTATTGTTTTTTATTTTATTTTTTTATTTTGCAATTTATTTTCTAAAATTATATTATAGATTTTTGAAAAAAAAAATTCAATTTGGAGGGTATTATTGTCTTAAAAAGATTGGTGATGATGATTCTCATCACCAAATTGATTGGAAAATAATATTTCAAAAGCAAGGGAGGTGGGAGACATTTGTGTCAAGTTGGGGTTGATTGCCTTTTAGGTATTTTGGAGGGGAGGTGGGAAAAATTCCCTAAAAAATATACACATGGGATTAAACTAGTTGACATAAACCTGATATTGTGTAAGATTTAGTAGTGCATTCTTTTATCCCTCATCGCTGAACATGTGACATAAAAAATTATGAGACAGAACTAAGACACATAAAAGAATGGCATAAATATTAAGGAGCATATTACAATAACAACAAAACCTTATCCCCACTAAATGGGGTTAGCTACATCGATTCTTGTTCGCCAATCAGTTCTGTTCGATGTCATATTTGAAGCAAGGTCTAAGCTATGCATGTCTTTCTTCACTACCTCCTCTAGAGTCATCTTAGGCCTGCCCCCTTGCTCTTTTAGATCCTTCAATCTGAATCAAATCACTCCTCCTTCCGAGAGCATCTAATGGCCTCTATTGAACATGGCTATACAATTTGAAACAACTTTCTCGTAGTTTATCATGTATTGATGCTACTCCTAAATTAGCTCTAATACGATCATTCCTTACCTTATCCTTCGTGGTTTTGTTATATATCCATCTCAACATCTTCATCTTAGCTACATTAAACTCATCTATATGATGCTTCTTAACTGACCAACATTTCATACCATACATCATAGCTGGTCGATTACTATCCTATCAAATTTTCCTTTAAGTTTTATTGACAAAATATGCACGTTTGAAGAGATTGTCAGAACCAAGGGATAAGATCTCGGTTTCGATGCCTGTTTTGGTTAGGCCCAAAATCGAGATATACTAGGTTTCGACCGAAAGCAGATCAAAACCTGGTATTTTTCTGGGTGAAACTCAAAACCAATGTTACTAAGGCCCAAAAAAATCTAGTCGAAACATGGAATTTTATAGCCATGGTTCGACCATGTTTCTATCAAAACCACCAAAACCTGGTCAAAATCTGGTATGAGTCTATTTCAATGCTTAAGTTCATCTCAGACTCCCACGAATCTGATATATCACCGTGAAAACATGCAGTTTCCACTGAGATTTGAAACTACGGTCAGAACTAGTACACAAACAACCAAGAGAAAGGTGAACACCTAATAACATCCTGTAACAAAATTCAAAATTCTCACAGAAGCAAAATATAATGGGAAGTACCTTTAATGGATTTGAACCCCACATCCAGCTTCCTGGATGACCTAGGATCATTTGGAGTGAATATAAACTTGTCCCATGTCTGCATCAATGAGTAATATTCGAAGTGTCAGGGCCAGTCATTTGGGAAGTGTACATTCAGAACTAAAGTACTATGGGACTAAACAGCCAAGAAACCAGCTAGCGTAAGTATATGCATTCATGAATTACACTAAGATAAGCATACAAACCCATGTTGAGGTTCGACTGACTCAATTCAAGTTCTCTTAAAAGAATTAACAAGTCAAACCACCCAAAAGTGCCTGTTGTAGCTAGTAAATTACAATATTTTAACTACTATGGAGATAACAAACCTCACCAATTAAAGAAGAAGAATGACACGGAAAAATAAGCTTTTGAACGTAAGAGGGAGGAAAAAAGAAAAAAAATTTATCGATTGACAAAGCATCGGAGTGTAAAATCTTTCTGATTTTATTATTATAGGTAACATTATTTTACTTGCCTATTATGACTAGTGGGAATCCAATCAAGGTTTGATTGATTATCTCTTACCAATTATAAACCAAATCTATTCCATTATGGGATTAGAATAGATTTGAAATCCAATTATTATAAGTATGAAGCAGGGTCCATATAGTCTCTCTGTGCGTGAAAACAAAAAAAACAAAAAAAAAAATACCCATACCTAAGGGAGAGGAGACTGTAGAAGATCTCTGTTGGGAATCAGGTACAAGACAATGGTGGAAATCAATCTTCTTCGAAGAGATATGTCCCATCTATTTTATTTGATTATGTTATTACTCAAATGTATTTTATTTTTCATATGGGATTCATTGAAATAAGTTTTATTAGGATTAATAAAAATCCTACAGTTCGAGGTTATGCATTATTTGAGAATATTAATCAATTTTTCAATTCACAATACAGATGGGATAGAGTCGCAGTTAAACAGCCGAGGCAAAGTTCCGAATCAAACATAAAAGCTGAAGCAACAGTCTTCATCCAGAGGAAAAAGGACTGAATTTGAACTACTTTAGTTCATAGACCTACCATCTTAAGCACTCTTGGAATGCCAGGGTCTTTAATAGATGTCTTATACTTAGCACGCATAACGACCTATCCGGCCACAATATTTTGTCGAACAGATATCGAAACCAATATGACATAGATAAGTGGAGGATTGAGGCTGTGTTTAGTTGTGAAGACCAAAAACGAAGAAAGAAAAAAAAAAGAGGTAAATTATGTGTACTCCCCTTTTGTTTGATCGAATGTCAAGTACATCCCAAACTTTACTCTAAGCAATTAAAACGACGTATATCCCCTAAAATCCAAAAAATAATAGAAATACCCACATCGTTAGTTATTTTCTATTATAGTTGATGACATAAAGACAAGCTTAAACCTTTAACATCGAAAATACTTTTTTTTTTTTTTACCCATTAACTTTTTTTTTTCTTTTTTGTTATACATGATATCCAAAGGTTGGACAATTAGAAAAAAAAAAGTGTTTTATGATGGTTGAATCCTTAAAACAAAGAGGGAGGAAATTAAAAGGATTGAATGAGAAACTAATGCTATAAAAAAAAAAAAAAAAAGTTAGTTTTACCATTTTATCCTCACTTAAAACACATTTTATTAAAATATTTTGTGTAAAAACAAATAAAAACTCTTTTTGATGAAAAAAAAAATCAAACAGAAGTTTTTTTTTTTTTTTTTTGGGTGATGTCTATTTTTTCCTTTTCCTAAACAATATCCAAAGATGACACTAAACTCCTACAAAAACATAAACATGTGAGAAAAACAGAAAAAGATTAAAAAATAAATAAAAATCTTTTTTGATAAAAAAAAAAATAAAATGTTGTTTGATAGCTATTATGCATGATACATTGTAAAATGAAAAATAAATTTAGCATTCTATTAAAAATAAAAATGTGTTTTATTTCTTCAAGTTCCAATTTTCAAGCCCTAATATTTTATGATTCCCTTATCCAATCCACATGGAATTTGGACATTCTTATTGATCTTTCTTTCTTGTATGACTTCCAAAGGATCTGATTGAAGGTCGGATAGCCTGGAAAAAAAAACAACTGAGATGGCCAAAATCAAGAACAATAATTGGGTTTCTTAAAATTGCATAATTTTTTAAGCATTTATATATTGTGTTTCGATTCTTGAAATCTAATATATTCGATCAGAGGATGAACGGCTAGAAAAGTATACTTGAGGTGGTTGAAATTAAAAACAATAATTGGATTTCTTCAAGTTGGAAAAATTTTCAAATCCTTATATTTAATAATCTCCTTCTCCGAACGATTTTAATTTTGGAAAATTTTTCGTTTTTTGTTATACTTTACATCCAACGGAACAGATCGATAGTATGATCATAAAAAGTGTTTTATGGTGACCAAATTTTTGAAACAAAGAGGGAAAAAAGAAAGAAAAATAGATGAAAAATCTAATATTATAAAAAAAGGAAATGGATCCGGGCATCCCTTTGACAGTTGGTTTACTACACAAAATACTCACTCTTGACAAAAATTACATAAACTATTCTTGAAACAATATTTTATAACAGTATAATCCACATTGTTAGGTTTTTTGGACATTAAAAATTAACAGAAAAAAATTAAAAAAAAAATATTAAGACAATATATATATATATATATATATATATATATATATATATATATATATATATATCACAGAGATGAGACAAAGGAGGGGGCGCCTAAGTCCCGGGTACCTCCCGATGCCTAAGTTAGATTCCCAAGGTAAACAGTCAAGAGGTAGCAGAAAACTATCTCAAGTTTAAAGAGTGGGACAATGAGAGAGTTTGAGTGATAATAGCTTGTAACTTGTGCGTGTCTAAGGGTTTACCTTGAGGCGTTGCCCTCTACTTATAGATTGTGAAGAAGCATAGAGGTACCAGGACTCAGGGGAGTAGACTACCAATAGGATTGTCAAGTGTCGCTCTGTGGGACACTCATGTGGTAGACTCCAAGTAGGAGTCGGAGACCTTAGCCAAAGAAGCTAAGTCGGTCAGCTCTGGGACTGACACGTGTCAACGTGTGAGTAATGGCCGACCAAAATAGTCGGTGTCGTATCAGACTGAGAGAAGGACTCCCCGGAGGTAGCATAATCACAATGGGACTCTGGCTCCCGACTGAGAACCGTAGCCGAGTAGGACTATAACTCCGAGCGCTACCCACGAGGTCGGGCGAACGAGAGGCCGTGTGCAGGACGGGCAGACCATGATGCCGAGTGCGAGACACTCTGAGCTCTTAGGCTCCGAAGGCGCAATTTGACACATGTAAGATTTTAAATGGAGGGGATTTTTCCCTCCTAACAGATGCCCCTTGCGCTGTCGGATGCCACGAATACGGCAGTGCAATAAGTTTAAACCGTTGAGAAAACCTGCGCCGTATGAGGTCGATTGCCAGATTGATGGATGCATTGAATGACTCCGGATGCTCTTGAGTGGGAGCGGTTCCATCAACCGCCTGCACGATTGATTGAGGCGCGGGGCTCGAGGCGTTAAACTCGAGTTCCGCAAACATTTTTTACCGTCGAACCCTTGATTTGACGCGGATTGACCCTTGATCCGATTGCCACCAGGAGGCGGTGTGCCTCGAGAAGAAGCGCCATTAACTGCCGCTCGTCTTCGAAACCGTCGAATGCATCGAATGGTTGAGATTGAAAAGACACGGATCGACATGTTGATCCGACAGCTACCAGGAGGCGGAGGGCCTCGAGAAGAAGCGCCATCATTGTGCATGACGTCAGACTGTCACGTCGCGTCCGGCGCGGCAGACGACGACCAATGGAGCTGGGGCACGTGTCCGGAACCCAAAGGGACGGTTCACGGTCACAGGGCCTATAAATACTCTCCTACTGCATTCATTCACCCATTTGCTTCAGCTGCCATCGGAGTTCTGTCAGAGCACTCGGAGTCCAGTCGATCACCCCTGTTTTCGAGCTTTGCTTCTGCAATCGGAGTCCAATTCCTCCCAACCAGTAAGTCTCCCCACTCTTCCTTTCTTGTTTGTTCATGCTTAGTAGCTTTTCTTCCAACAGTATCACTTCTTCCGGTAGAGTGAGAGTGAGCGAGAAAATGACCCTTTCCAGAACTTCTTCTTCTTCTGAGGGATCGTCCTCCTCCAGGGAAGGATGGTCCGCTGCCTCTAAGGCTTCCAATACGGTTTCAGAGGAGGAACTCGAGAAAAGTTCCTCTGAAGCTGAAGAGTGTGGTCATCCCGCGGGCCCCACGACTCAATAGGCTTCTCGTCAAAGAGGCGGCCGACCGTCAGTAACCGCGTTCGGCACCGTCCCAGCATGGAAGGTGCCGAGTAAGATCAAAACCGAAGCGGCTTTGTTATCGGTCTGCCGGGCATACCAGCTCGTAGAGCCAATGACGGATGTCCGTGTTCGACTCGCGACCTCCGATGAGTGGGCCTGTACTGTGAACACATCGGAGATTTGTGTGTACGAACACACCCTGAAGTTAGTGCTTCGGTTTCCCCTTCACCCCTTAGTCGTAGAAATTCTTCAGACCTACCCCATCGCCCCCTCCCAGCTTGCTCCGAACGGGTGGCGATGCATTTTTGCCTTCATCCTGTTCGTCCGCCGACTGGGTGAGACTCCGACCTTGAACTTGTTTCGGTCGGTCTTCCAGTTGATCAGTCTGACCGAGGCCCGGGTCATGATCGAGTGGTATTTCTTTAGTCAGAGGGGCGGAAAGAAGCTTCCAGCTATCCCCCAAAAGCCTTCCTCCATCCATGGGTGGAAGGACAAGTTTTTCTTCGTGGGTCCCCCAGCAGACGGCTCGGCTTTTCCTCTGTCGAACGTTTGGCTGGTAGTCGACGCCACGGGGTTCAACAGAATCCCTTTCCTGACGACGGAGGAGAGAAGGACTCAGAAGAAGATGATGGCCGGGGAGACTGTGCGCCTCTCCGACCTTGCGGATCCTGCGCAGTTGGCCGAGCACGGTCTTCTTGGTGAGTTTAATAACATTAGGAATCACTATGTACTGCTACTATTTTAATATCGTCACTAACCATTTTTTTTCTTTGCAATGAACTTCAAAGACGACAAGATCGTTGCCCGGATCATGAGCAAGCGGAGGGCCGACGCCGCGAAAGGAGTTCAACCGGCGGGAGGCCAGGCTGGCGCCCCCTCACGGAAGGAGCCGAAGGCCACGGCCGAGGCAAAGGGCAAGGGGCCCATGCCTGAAGAGCCGCCTAAGAAGAAAATAAAGTCGGCCGCGGAACTCCCGGTCAACATATACAAGACAAGGCCAGCACCCAGGCTCGGCCGCGGAGAGGAGGCAGTGGCAAGGACTACGGCGAAGGAAGCCCAACCCCTTCCTGTGGTCGCCGCGGAGGCAGCCGAGGCCGGTCAGGGTGCGGTGACGCCTGCAGCGAAGAGGGCTACCAAAAGCCCCAAGGTGGTTGATCTGACCGGGGCCACTGGGGCCTCCAAGGGGGAAGCCGAGCGTGCGGCCCACCAAAAGGGCGAGACGCAGGAGGCTCCGAAGATAGCCTTTTCCCCCGAGCTCCGACTGAAGTCGACGGACTCGGTCTTCAGGAGTACAAGGGTGGCTAGGATCATAGTCACTGAGGGACGCCTCCTGGAGGATAAAACCTTCACGTCCACCCTCACAAACGAGGACGTCATTCATAACATGCACCCAGGTATTGTTCAGTATTTGTCTTTTTTTTTCTTTGTTGGATTCCCACATTTATAGTACTGACTGCGTTTCCCTTGGTGTAGGTTAGCAATCTCCTCGCCGAGGTCAGCGAACGAGCATGGCGTGCATTCTTCGACCTAGATGAGAAGGAGGTCCTGGAGATCTCCTTGCGCGAAGCTTTGAAGGCCACCGAGGAGAACCTTGCTAACAAGTCCTTGGCCTCCGGACGTCCCTGGGCAAGGTCGAGGCCGCTCTCGACGAGGAGCACAAGAAAGTGCATTCTTCGGAGAAGAAACTTCGGGTCTCTGAGGACAAGCGGCGAAAGGCCGAGGAGGATCTGTAGGCTGAGGTGCTGGCGAAGCTAGCGCTAAAGGAGAGGCTTCGGAAGGCCGAGGAGGCTCACCGGGAGAGTTTGGCTCAGGCCGTCGATGAGTACAAATCTTTGGCCCAGTACGACGAGGACGTTGAGGAGGCCGTCTGTGGATACTTCGAGAGGGGGGTCATGTTTCTAAGGGAGCAGCTGATGGATAAGGGGGGCCTCAAGGTAAACTGGTCGACGATTCCGATTGTCGCCCAAATTGAAGGGTTGGGGTCCTCGGCACCCGTAGAAACTCCGCCCATCGCTGAGGAGGGCCTCGGGACGCCGGCAACAGCTATGGAGGCTGATCCAATGCCAGAGGATGACCTCCCCCTTATGAAGTGTCGCAGACGCCTCTCGTAGAGCTCCCCGATCTTGCGCCGCCATCCGAGGATCAGGCAAAGCCGCCCGCTGAGGAGAAATGGTCTTGAAGAGGCCTTGTATATATATATATATATATATATATATATATATATATATATTTTTTTTTTTTTTTTTTTTTTTTTTTTTTGTTTAACTGTATATTTGTACCCCTGCCCTTCAAGGGCCTTGATCAATAAACTTCCCTTTTTTGTATGTCTGTTGTCTGCCAATCTTTCCTGCTCGGCCTTCGGTAGGCCAATGATAAGTAATTAAAGTAGGTAGGGCCGGTAGCTTGTAGTAGAGTCCGAAAACAAACGATGCCGAATCCGGCTGCGGACATACCTTAGAAAAATGACAAAGGCATTGTTACGATTGTTGTCCTGACTGCCTCTTACCCCGGAAGTATTGTCGGCTTGGCTTTTAGGCTGGCCGAGAGCACTTAGGTATATCCGTGCAGTGATGTTTGGGAGACGAGTATGGTTTGCCCCAGCCGGGCTACTGATGTCCGATCGCGTAGTTAGGTAGATGTTGTTTCCTACCGGATTCGGCGTGTAGACCGTTGCAGGCATACGAGTATGGTCTTCATGCTACCTTGGTTTGCTGGTGGACCATGGTAGGAAGATACGGGTGCGACCTTCATGCGACCGTGGTCTGCTTGTGGACCATGGTGTGAGGACAAAGATGGAAATCTTTAGAAGTCGCCACCAAGATTTAGGTCTAGGACCTTAGAAATGTGAAATCTCACCCCAAGGTAAGACTTTGATTGACTCATGACCCTTAGATTGGAATTCTGGTCCATCAGAGATTGGGTAAGTGTCAGGTTACGGTTATGGGAAGGGGTTAGGCACCCAAACCGTCCGATCAAAATCGGTCTCCTATACCTTTCCTATGCTAGACTCTATTTGTTAAGCCAAACCAAATCAAATGGTTTGATATCATTGAACCGAATCTGTATCCATCAGATTGCCTACGTATCATGGAATTATTCCGAAAATTAGGTTCACCATCGTAGTTCAGGTGTGATTAAAGTTTATGGATGTGATTTATGCTTGTGCATGATTAAGTTCTTTGTTCAAGTTGAAATTTATGTTTGAAAGGCTGAGAAATCCTATGGGTTAGGATCTGGATAGTCCATGTGGACTGATAGATAGTCCTAGTGGATCTAAGGATAACCCTATTTGGGTTGAAATATGGATAACCCATTCTGGGTTGGAATGTGGATAACCCTATGTGGGTCAAAATATGGATAAATATCCTAGTGGATCTATGGATAGTCCAAGTGGACTAAGGTTTGGATCCAAATTTGAGATTCTCCCAAATGGCCTACGTATCCTAGGGTTTGACCTAGGAATCAGAATCCACGTAGTTCGAAATGGATAACCCTATTTGGGTCAAAATGTGGGTAAGTATCCTAGTGGATCTATGGATAGTCCGAGTGGACTAAGGTTTGGATAACCCCTTTTGGGTTGGAATATGGATAGATATCCTAGTGGATCTATAGATAGTCCGAGTGGACTAAGGTGTGAATAAATATATCCTAGTGGATCTATGGATAGTCCGAATGGACTAAATTGTGGATCCAAATTTGGGTTTCTCCCAAATGACCTACGTATCCTAGGGTTTGACCTAGGAATCAGAATCCACGTAGTTCGGACTGATGGGTAGATATCCTAGTGGATCTATGGATAGTCTGAGTGGACTAAGGTGTGGATAAATATATCCTAATGGATCTATGGATAGTCCGAGTGGACTAAATTATGGATCCGAATTTGGGTTTCTCCCAAATGGCCTACGTATCCTAGGGTTTGACCTAGGAATCAGAATCCACGTAGTTCGGGACTCTAGGTTGAAATGGTTGAGTATCCTAGTGGATCTATGGATAGTCCAAGTGGACCAAGGTATGGATAACCCTATTTGGGTTAAAATATGGGGGATATCCTAGTGGGTCTATGGATAGTCCGAGTGGACTAAATTGTGGATCCGAATTTGGGATTCTCCCAAATAGCCTATGTATCCTAGGGTTTGACTTAGGAATCAGAATCCGCGTAGTTCGAATTTGGATAAAATGATTGGATATCCTAGTGGATTTATGGATAGTCCGAGTGGACTAAGGTGTGGATCCGAATTTTGGATTCTCCCAAATAGCCTACGTATCCTAGGGTTTGACCTAAGAATCAGAATCCGCGTATTTCGAACAATATAACCTGTTCTAGGTTAGAAAGTGAGAACCTGTTCTAGGTTTGGGATTGAGAATCTATTCTAGGTTTAGGGTTTGCCAAGGGGCAAAATCATCCTAAATCACCCTTTTTATCCTGAATTCTAATTTTGGAAAGTTTGGCAAGGCATTCTCTTTCTTTATTAAGATTTTATCATTCCCATTATGCCCTTCCCAAGAATGTAGGTGCCTAAATGCACGTCCCCACACCTACATTGTCTTCTAGAAGTGTGCATATATGGCAGTTTAACTAGGGTGTTGCATAAAATAATTTATTGCCAAAAAAAAGAATATTCTATCTAAATATGGCACATAAAACATTTATGACAAGAAATTCACATACAGTAAGATTGTTTAAAATCTTTCAAATATGGCATGTATTGCAAATAAGGCAAGAGCCTACATGGCATGATCTAGTATGCTATTTTCTACCCTAATTGTTATTTTCTTTCCATTTTAGGGTTTTCTACCCTAATTATTATTTTATTTCTATTTTTTAGGGTTTTCTATCCTAATTGTTACATTCTTTCCATTTTAGGGTTTTCTACCCTAATTTTTATTTTATTTCCATTTTTTAGGGTTTTCTACCCTAATTGTTATATTCTTTCCATTTTAGGATTTTCTACCCTAATTATTATTTTATTTCTATTTTTTAGGGTTTTCTACCCTAACTGTTACTTTCTTTCCATTTTAGGGTTTTCTACCCTAATTATTATTTTCTTTCCATCTTAGGGTTTTCTACCCTAAATGTTACTTTCTTTCCATTTTAGGGTTTTCTACCCTAATTATTATTTTCTTTCCATCTTAGGGTTTTCTACCCTAAATGTTACTTTCTTTCCATTTTAGGGTTTTCTACCCTAATTATTATTTTCTTTCCATCTTAGGGTTTTCTACCCTAAATGTTACTTTCTTTCCATTTTAGGGTTTTCTACCCTAATTATTATTTTATTTCCATTTTTTAGGGTTTTCTACCCTAACTGTTACTTTCTTTCCATTTTAGGGTTTTCTACCCTAATTATTATTTTATTTCCATTTTAGGGTTTTCTACCCTAATTATTATTTTGTTTCCATTTTTTTGGGTTTTCTACCCTAATTATAGCAATAAGCATCCAACTATGGCAATGAGCATTCAAACATGGCAGTGTATCTAAAAAAAACACTCATGATGAAAAATTCAATGGTATAAATCACTATTAATGGTAATCTAACCGTTCAGATGCTTTGAAATCAATCATTATGATAATCTAATGGTTTAGATGCATTTAAAACATTCATAGTGAAGATCCAACGATTCAGATTCATTTAAGACACTCATAATGAAGACCCATTGGTTTGGATGAAGCATCAACATATCTAAAATCAATGGTCCAGATTTGCTAATTCAAACATCCAAGATCAATGACCCGATTTTATCATTAAAGCATCCAAAATCGATGGCTAAATTTTATCTCATAAAAATTCATAATCAAATGCCATGATCAATCACTTAAGGAAAATCTAAATCAAAGGCTAGATCAATCACCTTAAGATTTCGAATCATATGGCTCACAATTGATCAAATTAAAATTCATTCAATATCAATGGCTCAAATTACATCCTCATTAGATTAACATCAATGACTCAAATCATATGACCATTTCATGGCATCATATGATCAAACAAAAATAATCATCCAAAAACTCAATTTCATGGGAGAGAATATTAGGTGATAAATTTACGGATCAAGGGGGATTGCAATGGATATGGAGTAGCGAGTTGGGATAATGGCTGCAGGTGATAGGATGTTACAGTGGTACACCGAATCAGGTAAGTGAATGGTGGTATTGATAATAAAAAGAATGAAAGAGGAGAGGGTTTACCTGGTTTGTAGATCCCTGAACCTTCTGCTCTTCTTCTTCTCCTCTCTTCAGCTTTCTTTAGCTTTCGGATTCCCAAAACCGAACCCCCCTAAGAAAGCCCACGTTTCCTCCTTTTTTCTCTCTTCTTCCCTTCTTTTTCTCCCAAAACCTAGCCCCAAAAGAAAAATCCCAAAACCCCTACTAATTCTCCTTTTTCTTTCCCTCTTTTCTCTCTCTTCTCCCTTTCTTTTCTCCCAAAACCGAGCCCCCCTAGAGAATCTCACGTTTCCACCTTTTTCTTTCCCTCTTTTCTCTCTCTTCTCCCTTTCTTTTCTCCCAAAACCGAGCCCCCTAGAGAAGCTCACGTTTCTTCCTTTTTTTCTCTCTTCCTCCCTTCTTTTTCTCCCAAAACCTAGCCCCAAAAGAAAAACCCTCCTTCATTCACGTTTTTTCCTCTTCTTTTATTCTCTTTTGGAAATCCAAAAAATCTTTCTGTTTATCTTAGAAAAGCCCACGTTTTTTCCTCTTTCTTCTTTCCCTTTTTTTTTCTCCAACAAAAATCTTTTTGGATTCCCTTAGAAAAGCTCCCGTTTTTCCTCTTTCTTATTTCCCTTTTTTTTTCTCCAACAAAATCTTTTTGTTTATCTTAGAAAAGCCCACGTTTTTTCCTCTTTCTTTTTTCCCTTTTTTTTTCCAACAAAATCTTTTTGGATTCCCTTAGAAAAGCTCACGTTTTTCTTCTTTCTTCTTTCCCTTTTTTTTCTCCAACAAAATCTTTTTGTTTATCTTAGAAAAGCCCACGTTTTTTCCTCTTTCTTCTTTCCCTTTTTTTTTTCTAACAAAATCTTTTGGATTCCCTTAGAAACCCTAATCCCCCTTCTCCTTTTAAGTCTCCTCTCTATCCCTTTTTCCCTTTTTTTCATTTAGATTTACTCCAAAATCGAGATTTTCTCTCTCTCTCAATCTCTCTGATTTCCTTCCAAAAAGAAAAAAGAACCCTAATCACGTCTCCTCTTTCTCCTCTCTCTCATCCTTCCCTTTTAGATTTTATTCAGATCCTACTTCCTTTTTATATAAAACATATAAATATATAATATATTAATATATTAATATATACAATATAATATACATATAAGACATATGTATATATTATACGATATACTATAATATATTATATATTATATAAACATATAAATAATATATAAAAAAAATACATGCATAAGCACCAACATGAATCGGTCTGAATTGACAAGGATTGACTCGGTTGGGTCAAGACTAGCTTGGGTTGAGCTGAGTTGACTGGGTTTCTCTCTCTATCATTTCATGGGCCACTTCCGCTGTCATTCTGTATGAAATTTTTCGATAGCCTTTACTCCACATTTTATGTGTTCACTTTGTAGAACATTACAAATGAGGAATATTGGAGCTTGAATCACCTCATTTGGAAGTAAAATGGTCAACTTATGAATTTTTAAAGTTTAAGCGGACCAATTATCGATAATTTGACTGACCATTCTACATGAGATCCTTCGGAGGTTTCTACCGAAAATATTTTACATCCACTTTGTAGAGCACTAAATATGGAACATAATGTGCCCCGGGCGGAATTATCAAATGAATTTTTGAATATAAATGACCATTTTCGGATTTGATGGAATGATCAAAATTTTTACGCCACTTTGTAGAACTTTGAATGATTAAAAATGCACCATTTTCAAAGATGTAATTTTGCAACTGGGACCCACCCACTGGTGACTTCTACCCAGGATTTTTTACATCCACTTTGTAGAACATCATGAATGAAGAATAATGGTCTCGGAATCATCTGAATCCGATGTAGAACGGAAAAGATATGAAGCTTTGATGTTCTAACGATAATTTTACATGCAAGCTTGCATGGGACCCACTGGTGACTTCTACCCGGGATTTTTTACGTCCACTTTGTAGAACATCATGAATGAAGAATAATGGTATTGGAATCATCTGAATCCGATGTCGGATGATCAAGATATGATGATTTGAAATTCAAACAATCCGACTTAGGATAATTTGCATGAAGGCCCCTGGGATTATTATTTATAATAATTTCAGAAACCTCCCCTATATGTATCATCCGACTAAAATGGTCGTATCTTCCTCATTTGATATCAGAATTGAGCAATTCTTGTCTCGTTTCGAAGATAATTTTATGACATATGCATCTATGTGGATAATAGCCCATGACCCTGCTGTGGGGATTAGTGGAGAATCATAAATCTTTGGGTTAAAGGTCAGAAACCTACCATATTGGTTCATTTATGCCGAGGGTGGCAAAAATGGGGTGCTTACACATGGTCGGAAGGTACGAGTATGGTCTTCATGCTACCTTGGTCTGCTGGTGGACCATGGTAGGAAGATACGGGTGTGACCTTCATGCAACCATGGTCTGCTTGTGGACCATGGACGGAAGGTACGAGTATGGTCTTCATGCTACCTTGGTCTGCTGGTGGACCATGGTAGGAAGATACAGGTGTGACCTTCACGCGACCGTGGTTTGCTTGTGGACCATGGTCGGAAGGTACGAGTATGGTCTTCATGCTACCTTGGTCTGCTGGTGGACCATGGTAGGAAGATACGGGTGTGACCTTCATGCGACCGTGGTCTGCTTGTGGACCATGGTCGGAAGGTACGAGTGTGGTCTTCATGCTACCTTGGTCTGCTAGTGGACCATGGTAGGAAGATACGGGTGTGACCTTCACGCGACCGTGGTCTGCTTGTGGACCATGGTCGGAAGGTACGAGTATGGTCAAAGTTTGACCTATGTCTGTGTCAACAGTTGGGCCGGAAGGAACGGCTAAGGAACAATTGCTGGGATGACTGAATTATACGTGCTGTTCTGTATTAAAATAAAAACAAGAGGATCCCCTCATGGGGTCCGGTATACAATTGAGACTTGAAAATTGGCAAAAAAGTTTCTGATTAATGATAATATTTTCGAAGGTTGGTGGCATGCCACATCCTCGGGATTTCTTCACCGTCCATGGTGGTCAGCTTGTACGAGCCCGGGCGTCCTGTTCGGAGCACTCGGTACGGTCCTTCCCAGTTCTTGGCCATCTTCCCTTGATTTGTGGGATCGGAGACTACCGTTTTTCTAAGGACCAGATCTCCGACTTTAAATTGCTTTGGTCAGACTGTCTTGTCGTAGTGACGGGCCGTCGCCTGCTGGTAACTTGTCATTCGGAATGCTGTCGATTCCCTTACGTCTTCGAGGTTGTCGAGGTTCGTCCGTATATCTTCTGAGTTGGTGTGCTTGTTGAAGTTCAGCATCCAGAAAGTTGGATGAAAAACTTCAACGGGGACGACCGCCTCTGTGCCGAAGGCGAGCATAAAGGGCGTCTCTCCCGTGGGTGTTCGGCTGGTCGTCTTGTACGACCAGACGATACTTGGTAGCATATCCACCCACTTTTCCTTTTGGTCTTCTACCATCTTTTTCAGGCCACACAATATTGTTTTATTGGTGGCCTCGGTCTGGCCGCTTGTCTGCGGATGTCCGACTGACCCAAATCTGTGGTCTATTCGGAATTCTTCGCAAAAGTTTGCGAAAGATGCGCTGGCGAACTGAGTGTCGTTATCCTTCACAAGGACTCTCGGCACGCCGAACCTGTACATGACCGAGTGTCTGAAGAACTGCTCCACTTTGGAGGTGTCGATCTTGGCTACGGCTTCGACTTCGATCCATTTAGTGAAGTAATCAATGGCCACTATGACGTATTTCCATTGATAAGTGGCTTGAGGGAAGGGCCCCATGATGTCCATACCCCATATGGAAAATGGGAGGGGACTTGTAATCGGCTGTAGTGGAGCGACCAGAGCATGTTGCACAGGTGCATAGAACTGGCACTTGTCGCACCTGCGGACAAGTTCGATGCAGTCGTTGTGCATTCTCGGCCAATTGTAGCCTTGGCGTAGGATCTTTTGGAAAAGCGATCGTCCACCCTGGTGTCGGCCGCAGATACCTTCATGTACTTCCTTCATAACGCTCTCGGCCTCGTCTGATCGCAGGCACCTAAGCAGCGGTAGGGTATAGGATCTCATGTATAGTACATCATTGTGTATAGTGTATTGCCGGGATTTGGCTTGGATGCGTCGAGCATCTTTCTTGTCAGTCGGGAGGGCTCCCGTCCGGAGGTATTGATATATGTCATCGTACCAGCTGGATGCGACTCCGACGGGGCCTACAACTTCAACAGAGGTGCTGGCGTGGTCCAAGAATTCCACGTACACGGCAGAGTCCATCGCATTGATGTCTTCTAGGGATAATATTGATAGCTCATTCGCTTCGGTGTTCTCTTCGCGACCGACGTACTGCAGCTCGATGCTTTGGAAGGTCACGATGGCCGAGTTCACCTTCTCGAGGTACTTCTGCATCTCGGGCCGTCTGGCCTCGTAGTCTCCTTGTACTTGGCGGATGACCAACTGAGAGCCGCCTTGTATCACTAGCCGACGGACGGCTAGGCTTTTGGCCAATCTGAGTCCGGCTATTAAAGCCTCGTACTCAGCCTCATTGTTGGTCGCTCTGAATTCGAACCTGATGGCAGATCGTATTTTAAATCCTTCCGGACTTTTCAAAATTACTCATGCCCCTGCTTTGTCTTCCACGGAGGAACCGTCAAAGTTCAGGGTCCACGCGGCATCGGCTTGCTTCGAAGGCTGTACCACCTGAGGTTCTGCAAAATCCTGGTCAGGTAAGGTACTTTCGACGATAAAGTTTGCCAAGGCTTGTGCTTTAATGGCCGTTCTGAGGATGTACTTTATGTCGAACTCACCGAGCTCTACCGCCCAATTGATGAGTCATCCGGATACATCGGGCTTCGACAACACCTTCTTCAGTGGTGTGTTTGTGAGCATCGATATCGGATATGCCTGGAAGTACGATCGGAGCTTCCGCGCGGATGTGACTAGGGCAAGCACTAGTTTCTCAATCGGCTTGTACCTGGTCTCAGCGTCAAGCAGTACTTTGCTGACGTAGTAGATCGACCGCTGGACCTTGTCTTCGTCTTTCAAAAGAACAGCGCTGACAGCGCGGTCGGATACTCCGAGATATAGCTGCAACTCGTCCCCCGGGTTTGGTTTCACCAGTAGGGGAGGCGATGATAAGTATGCCTTGAGGTCTTCGAAAGCTCTCTGGCACTCTTCAGTCCACTCAAACTTTTCAGCTCCTTTCAGAGTTTTGAAGAAGGGGAGACAATGCTCGGCGGACTTAGACATGCAGCGGCCGAGTGCAGCTATTCGGCCATTCAACTCCTGCAATTGTTTACCCCTGGTCGGTGCAGCCATATCCATGATGGCCTTTATTTTTTAAGGGTTTGTCTCAATGCCCCTCTATGAGACCATGAATCCCAAAAATTTTCCTGATCCGACTCGAAGGCGCACTTTGTCGGGTTGAGCTTCATGTTGTGTCTTCGGAGGACCTGGAATGCTTCGTTGAGGTCGGCCATGTGTCGGTCGGCCTGCTGACTCTTAACAATGAAGTCATCGACATATAGTTCCATGTTCCTACTGATCTGTCGTCGGAAGACTTTGTTGACTAGTCTATGATAGGTGGCTCCTACGTTTTTGAGGCCAAAAGGCATTACCATATAGCAGAAGAGCCCCTGATTGGTGACGAAGGAAGTACATTCTTCGTCTGCCTTTCGCATCTTTATTCGGTTGTAGCCGGAGTACGCGTCAAGAAAGCTTAGTAGTTCGTGTCCGACTGTAGCATCTATGAGCTGGTCAATGCGCGGCAGCGGATAGCTGTCCTTCGGGCAGGCCTTGTTGAGTTCAGTGAAGTCTATGCAAATTCGTCACTTGCCGTTAAACTTTGGCACCATGACAACGTTGGCCAACCAGTCCGGATAATCGACCTCCCGTATGAAGTTGGCCGCCAGCAGCTTCTGTACTTCTTCGTCTATGGCGGACTGCCGGGCGGGTGCAAAGCTTCTCTTCTTTTGTCGTACAGGCCGATGCTGAGGGTTGACGGCCAGGTGGTGTTCAATGACAACCCTAGGGATCCCGGGCATCTCAAAGACCGACCATGTGAAGACATCGAGATTCTGCCTTAGAAATTTGATCAGCTCTTCCCTTTGTTCCTCGGGAAGCAAGGAGCCGACCTGGAACGTCTTCTCTGGCTGATTGTCCGCAATCGGGATCTGTAGAAGTTCCTCCGCGGGTTCTCCTCTGTTGAGAGAGAGATCCTTGGGAACATCCACCATGTTCACATGTGCGGACTTCAAGGACCGCTGACTATTCTTCAGCTCGGTGGCGTACCACCTCCGTGAAGTGTCTTGATCTGTTCGGCACTCTCCGACTCCGTCCTCGATCGGGAATTTCATCACCAGGTAGTAGGTGGACATGCACTCCTTCAGCTTGTTCAGCGAAGGACGGCCGAGGATGACGTTGTGCGCGGATGGCCGATCGACCACCATGAATTCAACCATTACCCGCCGCTGCTTGGGCTTCTGGCCGAGGATGACAGGCAATTGGATGCCCCCCTTAACCGTAACTGGGTCTCCGGAGAAGCTGATGAGGTCGAAGGTGATGAGTTGGAGCTGGTCGTCTGTCAGCTGCATCCTCTGGTAGGCATGGTAGAATATAATGTCCACCGAGCTCCCGGTGTCTACCAGGCACTTTGCGACATCGCAGTGTCCGATCCCGGCCGTGAAGACAAGGGCATCCTCATGGGGGACCGCGATGTTGACAAGATCTTCGTCACTGAAGGTGATGACTTCTCCAGTTCGAACTCTCTTCGACGGCCACTCAGTCTTGGCCACCAGACGCGAGTAGGCCTTGCCGACCTGTTGGAGGTGTTCCTGACGACAAGTCCTCCTATGATTGTGAGGATTGATCGGCCTTCGGCTTGGGGACCCTTGGTGATGGTATAGACCCCATTGTCACCAGGGATGGGCAAGCCCATTGTTGTGCGCGGTCGGTCCTCTGGGGGTGGACTGCCGACAAACCTGCGCTTGGCCTTTCTTCTCTTTGAAGCCGGGTGGGACTTCCTTCTTCTTTTTCCCCGGACTTTCGCTTCCGACCAGGACGGGATGGGCCCGGATTGGGTATGTTGTCGGCCTCTCAGTCTTTCTTTTACCGACACTCTTTCTTTTTGTGCTCCCGAGGAGCCTTCAATTGTCCCAAACTGGATGGCGCCGACCCACTGTCTGGGGGGAGCCGGCCCACCATCAGGGTCTCTGTCGTCCCTCCGAGCGGCGTTTTGATTATCGCCCGCGTCCACTCGACAGTTGTTGGGCTGTTGGTTTCTCGGAGGTGGGGGTGGTAACCCACGATCCCTCCGAGCGGGGGTCGGTCCTCGGTCTGCATGCCGAACGAAGTTACCATAGTATCCTCGTCTAATGAGGTCCTCAATTTCCTCTTTGAGGTACTTGCACTCTTCTATTTCATGGTCATAGTTGCGATGGAAGCGACAGAAACGGGAGTGGTCCTTATTCCTCCCATTGCCGAGTGCTTTTGGAGGCGGTCAGAGGTTCCGATCGTTCTTGATTACTTCGAGGATCTCTGTCATTGAAGAGTTCAGCGGAGTGTAATACTCGAATGTCTTGTAGGGGTGGCGGTAGGTCTAATCCTTACCGGACTTCTGCTTCTTTGGATCTCCCGGGCTTGGTGCCGGGTCGACCGTCTCAGACCTTTTCTTGTCTGCAGGCTTTGGTGCGGCCTGCAGATTGTTCACGGTGTTATTTTTCTGGGCCCTTGTCGTCTCGTCTGCGGAGGCGTACTTCTCGCACCTGACGAGCAAGTCGTCCAGGTTCTTCGGTGGCTTTTTGGCAAGGGACCAACAAAGCTGACGGTCAGTTATGCCGGCCTGCAGGCTGGACATGTGTACCGCGGGCTCAACGTCCTTGATTTCAAGTACCTCGTTATTGAAGCGCTTGATGAATTCCCTTAGGGACTCGTCCTTCTGCTGCTTGACCGTCGACAGATGGTACGACGTCTTCTTGCGCACCCGGCTTGCTTGGAAGTGCGTCAAGAATTTGTTCGATAACTGTTCGAACGATGTAACGCTCTTCGTAGGGAGATTGTTGAACCACGTGCGAGCGGCCCCCCTGAGCGTTGAAGGAAACATCCGGCAGATGAGGCCGTCACTCAGAGGGTAGAATAGCGTCGTGGAGACAAATGCGTCTAAATGCTGCTCGGGGTCGGTGCTCCCATTGTAGGAATCCAAGACCGGCATCTTGAAGTTGTCAGGGGGTGGTGCCCTCATAATCTCGTTCGAGAGTGCCGTAATTGCAGTATAGGCTATTCTCGGCGGGGATACTTTGTTTTGCTCCACCTGCTGAAGCCGAGTGGTTATCTCGAGTAGACACCGCTCGACCTCAGACTGGGGAGTGTCCGGAGGTTGAGCGCCAGAACTTGGTGTTTCTTCGTTAACTCTTTCCCGGCGGAGGGCATCGAGGAAGGACCCTGGGCCTCTCACCGGATGTGGCGCAACTGGCGCCTGGTGTTGATGTGGCGGGGGATTCCGACCGACGGGCCGGGCCACGCTTCGTCCAGGAGCTTGATCGCCTGTCAGGAGATTGTTTGGCAAGGCGTTTGCCGGATCCGCCCTCGCCCTTGGCGGATGGGCCGCTTGCGGAACTTCTGGTGGTGGATTCGGTGCCGAATGAGGATTCTCTCCTCCCGCTATCGAACTGCTTACTCGAGCCCCTCTCAAGACTCTCAAGACTCTCACAAGCTGCTCGATTTGCTGCTTCAGCTCATCAAACTGCTGACGAGTGACGTATTGGGGAGGAGGTTGCGGTGGTGTTACCGACGGCGTGTGGCTCGGGGCTAGCGCCGGAGCCGACGGTGGTACTGGTGCTGGTTCTGATATTGGTGCGGGTTCTGGCACTGGGGGTGCAGGCTCACGGTCCGCCCTCGTCGTGCTTTCGGTACTACCCATATGCACCGATGTCTCAGAAGGGGCGTGCAACGCCCGTGCTCGAGTTCTTCTGTGAGCCATTGAAATCAGGGTTTTCGTGCGCTAATTCTTCAAACTCAGTCAAAAAAGGCCCCACGGTGGGCGCCAAACTGTTACGATTGGAAATCGTCCGTCGATCCGCGCTCTGAATGACCTGCAATCACAGAGATGAGACAAAGGAGGGGGCGCCTAAGCCCCAGGTACCCTCCGATGCCTAAGTTAGATTCCCAAGGTAAACAGTCAAGAGGTAGCAGAAAGCTATCTCCAGTTTAAAGAGTAGGACAATGAGAGAGTTTGAGTGATAATAGCTTGTAACTTGTGCGTGCGTAAGGGTTTACCTTGAGGGGTTGCCCTCTACTTATAGATTGTGAAGAAGCATGGAGGTACCAGGACTCAGGGGAGTAGACTGCCAATAGGATTGCCAAGTGTCGCTCTGTGGGACACTCATGTGGTAGACTCCGAGTAGGAGTCGGAGACCTTAGCCAAGGAAGCTAGGTCGGTCAGCTCTGGGACTGACACATGTCAACGTGTGAGTAATGGCCGACCAGAATAGTCGGTGTCGTATCAGACTGAGAGAAGGACTCCCCGGAGGTAGCATAATCACAATGGGACTCTGGCTCCCGACTGAGAACCGTAGCCGAGTAGGACTATAACTCCGAGCGCTACCCACGAGGCCGGGCGCACGAGAGGCCGTGTGCAGGACGAGCAGGCCATGATGCCAAGTGCGAGACACTCTGAGCGCTCAGGCTCCGAAGGCGCAATATGACACGTGTAAGATTTTAAATGGAGGGGATTTTTCCCTCCTAACATATATATATATATATATATATATATAATGAAAAATTTTCATTTATTTTTCATCTACTACTCAAAAAATATGTGAAACACCATTTATAATAAGAAGTCACACACAAACAGTCGAACACTATTATCGATGGATTTCGCTCAGTGCTTCAGATGATGCCATGTAACTACAACACAAACAAAGCAATGAAATGGATCGGTTTTACCTCATGACCACTCCGATGCCAAAATTAGTAGATTTCCAAGACAATCAAAATGAAACTCTTAGTGAAACACCAGAGTTCCTCTAAGAGAGGGGTTTTTGAGGTACGGGAGTTCTAGAAGTCTCTCTCCTTCCCAGTAGAGAAGATGAAGAGTGTAAAATGAGGTATGTAAGTAGAATATTTAGAGTGAAATTGCGCAAAGTAATAATACCTCAGAATGAAAACTTTCGGATCGAGATCCTTTGCAATTGGTAGTTTTTCAGTATTTATAGAACCATGGTGAAACTCCTTGGGCCAACATTCCCCCACCCGCCACCATCTCCATCATTTGTCAGACAGATAGGACTAGGACAGAGGGGCTACGACCCCCTAGGGTGATGCACATACGACTTGTCTGCCTCTTTCGACCCCCTTTATGTCCACGTCAACTTCTTCCTTTGTCATCTGTGGTTACCATCTCTCATTTTTAGAGTGAAATCCTACTTTCTGTTGATTTGATCCCTAATATGGTGATGTGGCCAGTCAAGTTAGCACACCTTGAATTTATGGTTGTTGTCGGCATTTATGAGCATTAATGACAACGCATTTAATATCTAGCTACTCTTTTCTGCCTATCTTATCACCGCTTTTGTACCCAAGGGGTCGAATAGGTTCTCTTTCCGTCGATTATGGTCAGAATGAATTTTCCCTTGTATGTGCGCATCTTGCTAGGATGAGTGCCATGTGTAATATCTCAAATACACCTTATTGATCCCTTCTCAATTGTTTGAATTATTGGTCATTTATCAATGGTCTGAATTTAACATTGTTTTATTTGCCCCCAATAAATACCTAGTAGAACTTTCTACTAAACAGTTTCGTGCAACGCAGGAAACAAACCCTATATATATATATATATATATATATATATATATATATATATATATATATATATATATATATATATATATATATATATATATATATATATAATGAAAATTTTTCATCTGCCACCCAAAAAGTATGTGAAACACCATCTATAATAATATATGATATGTTACAATTAAACGGATCTGAGTGGATATAATCCAATCCGTTTAAGTGCCATCCGAATCCGGCTACGCATTTAACCTTCTCCATCGGAATTCACATCCGAAACCAATTGTTTGGATTCAAATGCTCTTAAATGGGTGCAGATTCAAATTTGGTTATCCATTTACATCCTTCGATGGAGCTTCTTTTGCTTTTCCATGAGTTTGTTAGCCTCTAAGAGGCTTGAATTGATATTGTACCTGAACGTGATGTTTCATTTCTTTGGAGCTGGACGGACCTTCATGGCTTGGATGCTCTCGGATGATTTACAAAACCAACAAAGGAAAAATCCTAACCAGAAAAATACCAAGGATGGCCTAATAAACAAAATCGCCCAACTATGAAGACGAACCTCTAAACTAATCGAATTATTGCACGAAAAACTTTGAACCATCAACAATGATGAAAACCATATGCAAATTAAAGTTGGTTTCGGAATTATCCGAAGATGAGATGTTTGAAAAAGACAATTTCATGCAAAAAGAAACTACAAGGGGATATACCCATTTGGATAAAACCAAAGGTAAACCCTATAGTAAACAAATTTAAGGAATATATATGCCTTATAGACTAAAAACTGTTCAAAAGACGTGAACTCTAATCACAAGATTGATAGAAGCAGAAGACGATAGATGTTATTTTCTTCTCTTGTAAACCCAACCTAGGTAAACTCTACATCGAGCGCCACAGCAACTAGTATCCTTGATTTGATAAACAAACAGCGAATGGAGGGAATTGCAGTCGACAAAAGCCTCAATCAGGGTCGGGACTGGCGACGATAAATTGCAGGTAGGGGATGCAATAGAAATCGTGAAGAAGAAGCCCCTTTATATTTGAAAGGGATATTATTACAATTTTACTACCACTTAGGAGTAGTTTAGCCATTTAGATTAATATAGATTAATATGGTCAAGTGACGTCAGCAACTAACATCTCTCGACAAACGGATCGTCGTTGAGTGTAATCTAATTCATAATTCAAGGGAGATTCATGTATTTTCTAAACTACAAAGGAAGGTTCATATCATTTAACCAAAATACAAGAATATGAGTGTAATTTACCCTCTATATTGTCCATCCTCTTTCTCCTTATCACCATAGTTAATGTCTGGTCATTTCTCCTCTATTTGACTTTTTTCCTAACTTTTCATCTTCTTCCTATTTCTTCTTCGTTCATGTTGATATTGCTTGATCTATTTTAATGTTAAATAATAAATTAATTGTTTATTTAGATCTAAAGATTGGTATATACTGTTACGAATCCAAGGACTGAAACCAGGCTGCGTGGATACTACTCCCCCACGCAGCAGGACAGAGTTCTCTTGCCCCTAAATAAATATATGTCCCTAAATATATATAGGGATCTAGGCTTGGGTTAACGAGTAAGCCTGAACGTACCTGACCCTTTTTAGTAAAGGTTGATGTGATTAGCTCCAATACTAAATCCAAATCCAATATTTTTCCTTTTTAATTCCCTCATATATGATAAAAGACATATTACCATGTATACACATTTTTTACAGAAAGTGATAATGGAAGGAACTCCAGCTAAAATCAGAGGCTAGCTATCAAAAGGCAGAGAGAGAATTTGATTGGATTCAGTGCCTTCTCTTGTATATGTTCTTTCTTAAGAAAATTATTTTTTCCTTGGCAACACACAAGTGAGAGTTCCATCCAGTCTAAGCTTTCCATTTCTTTAGGAAGTTAAATTTGAAATGATACACAAGAGTTGGATGGAACTTAATTATGGAATGCTAATGGAGGAATTATTAGCTGTTTGAGGCTATCTCAGCGTGCTTCCTTAAGATCCAGAGCTGGGGCTAAGATCCTCCATTTTAGCTAGAGCTCTTACCAATATTGATTTTTATATTCTTCATAGCAATAGATAACAGAGCTTATATAAATAGGGTAAAGGGAAGCAAATCAACATAGAAACAATGGTGTTCTCGAGGTTTCTCTTTTTTCTTCTTCATGTCTTGCTTTTCTCCATGTTACAAAGACCCACCATTGCTATCAAAAAGGCAAGCTTTCTGATATATTTCTTTTTAATCTTCTTTTGGAGTATAATTCTGATATATTTTATCGTTCTTGTAGTCTTATGTTGTATACCTGGGAGAGCATTCACATGGTTTTGAAATCTCACCAGTCGATATTGAACTAGCTGCAGATTCTCATTACAAATTCTTGGGATCCTATTTAGGAAGGTGAGAAATGAAAGTTTCCACTTAATTCTCTAAATCTATTGATAAATATCTTCTTCTCCAACCCCTCTGTTTCCTCTGTTTCCTTTTAAACACAGCCCCGCGAAGGCCAAAGATGCAATTTTTTACTCCTACACAGGACATATCAATGGTTTTGTTGCGACCCTTGAAGAAGAAAAAGTAGCTGAGATCCCAAGTATGAAGCTTCTCTCATCATCCTTTTTATATGTTCTTTTTACATAAAAACTTTGAAGGTTGCTCATTGTTATGATTTATGAAAATGCAGAGCATCCTAGAGTCATATCAGTTTTCGAAAACAGAGCAAGGCAATTACACACAACCTGATCATCGGATTTTCTTGGGCTGGAGACAAATGGTGTAATTCGACGTGGGTCAATCTGGAAGAAGGCCAGATTTGGGCAAGATACCAATTATTGGGAATCTTGACACCAGTAAATTCGTTATGAAAAGATTTGAACTATCTAGCCTTGCTCAAACTATAATACTGTTGGTAGTTTAATTTTGTATTTTGTTCATTCACATTATCAAAATAACAGTGTGAAACTGTGAATAGTTGTTTCTGTTTCAAATACTAGAAAGGTTTGACATTTTATTTCATACCCATCTATTTTTTAATTTCTATTTGTTTGATGGATTGATTGTTCCAACAACTATTAAGGTGTATGGCCCGAATCAAAGCACTTTAGTGATCATGGGTATGGACCCATTCCATCAAAATGAAAAGGAAGTTGTCAGAATAACACTGCTGAAGGAGTTCCTTGCGACAGGTTCCATTCTCTCTCTCTCTCTTAACTTTCCCCCACTTTTATGTGATGTTTCTTTTGTTTATCTACCAATGCCAAATGACTCCAAAATTCAAGATTATCTGAAGTTGACACTACTATGGTAGTTAGATTCCAGTGGAGAGTCGACACCTTGATAATTCTATGCTTTCAGCAGGTTTGATGAACAAGAACCATTTTCTTAAGGGAGAAAAAAAAAACAATCATGACCTCTAAAATTCGAGTCTAATTCGTCTCCAATTATTGGAGGTTCCAATTCAGCATCCAACGACTGGAGTTAACTGGACGTGCCTACCAATACATCGGTAGGTGCGCCTGGTTAACTCCAGTCGTTGGATGCTAGATTGGAGCCTCCAATAATTGGAGACGATTTCAACCCCTAAAATTCTACAACACTGTTGATTCTTCTGCAGAACGTCAATTCAGTCATGAAATAGAAAATTCTTGTTGCGTAATTTGGGGACATCTATGCATCAAGATCTTGAAGCCCTCTCAAATAAATCAAGTAGCAAGAGCATGAATGGAGAAGAAACAGGAAATGAATATTAATTTAAATCCATATAAGAGCAAGAGCATAAATGGATAAAAATAGAAAATGAATATTAATGTACAGAGTTCATTTCTTCTCATTATTGAGTTGTCAATTACTTAATTAAATAAAATCACGTTATTTTTTTTTTTTTTTCATGCAAAATGGAAATGTGTCCAGGAAGCTCATTGGCGCCAAGTACTTCAACAGAGGTTTCCTAGAGGGCGGGGGCATACTGAACTCCCCAAACGTAACCGCACGGGACACTGAAGGGCATGGGACACTGACCCTATCGACAGCCGGAGGAAACTTCCTAAAAGCCGCTAGCATGTTCGGCTACGGCAATGGCACTTCCAAAGGAGGATCGCCAAGTGCTCAAGTAGCCGCCTACAAGGTTTGCTAGGTGCGTTGCCACGACGCCGACATCTTTGTGGGTTTCGACGCCACCATCCATGACGGTGTTGATGTGCTCTTCGTGTCTTAATTTTGGGAATAGTCCCACATTGCTAACGAAATTGGAATCCTGTAGTCTTATATATAGAGAGTCCCTCCACTTACTAGTTCAAACTTTTGAATTGACAACTTGACACCAATGGGATAGCTCAGTTGGTAAGAAAGTCATACCCCAAGAAGCAGAAGACTCCTCTTACTGTGTTAGGGCCACCCACATAGGAGTGTCAACATTGAAGTAAGTTGCCTAAAATCGAACCACGTATTTTTATTGAATGTCCTTCTATCTACTTTCTCTTTTCTAACAAGAGTACATCCATATAAGATTTACACATTATTCAAAATATTCATTTATGATTAATTTTCTTAACAAAAAAGAGTCATCGTCGAAATTTGGAAGTATAATTTATCATTTTTAACGGTTGGGAGTTAAACTAAAGTAAACACGTGTTGCAAGATATTCTGAGTAGCTTTTAATGGATATTTAGGGGATTCTCCGACAAAACGAACTTATAAACTACTCATCAATAAAATTAAAGTTTTAATGCTGAGAGGAAACGCTTTCTTTAATTCATTAACCAAGATTTGCTAGAGAAATTAATGAAAAATTGTTCAGATTAAGTAGCAAGTAAATTTTTTTAGCTTCTATTTTACAGAAGCATGTACGAAATATTTTTTAGATGGAACAAAAATTTTGTGCACAGCTATGGCTTCTGCCATAGGATGGAGTGAGAAACTGTCCCTCCCTATTGCACAAAGGACCTAATGCACTATTTGAAACAACATACAAACTCATCGATTTTGAGTGCATATATATATATATATATATTTTAAACAAGGGAACCGACATAAACCCCAATGGGATAGCCCAATTGGTAAGAAGTCCACACCTCATGAAGCGGAAGATTCATCTTACCATCTTAGGGCCACTAACACAGGGGTGTTAAGTTCTCTTTTTCTATTTTGGGTGCAAATGGAATAGTTCTCATTCAACACAATAATTCACAACTATCAACGTGAAGTAAGTTGCCTAAAATTGAACCATGTATTCTTATTGAATACCCTTCTTCTATCTACTTTCTCTTTTTTAACAAGAGTACACATGTATAAGATTTACATGTTATTCAAAATATTTATTTATGATTAATGTTCTTAATAGAAAACATCATCACCGAAATTTGGGAGTACAATTTATCATTTTTAGTAGTTGGGCGTTAAACTGAACTAAACACGTGTTGCAAGATATCCTGAGTAGCTTTTAGTGGATGTTTAACGGATTCTCCGATAAAACGAACATATGAATTATTCATCAATAAAATTAAAGTTTTAATGCTGACACGAAATGCTTTCTTGCTTTCTTTAGTTCATTAACCCAATGCATTATTTAAAACAACATATGAACTCCTCGATGTTGAGTGCATCCAAATCTTTTTTTTTTTTTTTTTTTAAACAAACGAGGGCAACCGACATAAACCCCAAGGGGTAGCTCAGTTGCTAAGGAAACGGAAGACTCCCTTTATCGTCTTGGGACCACTCATTAAAAGGTGTTAAGTGCTCTTTTCCTAATTTAAGTGCAAGTAGAATAATTTGATTCAATCTTAGAATAACCAGGTTTATACAATTGTAATATCAGTATAGGCCCAACTAGTCAAACCAAACCACCCTTACAGAAAAAGAGAAAAAAAAGGGACCAACATGAAAGTCATGTGAGGAGCCCAAGGGATAATTGGCATGTCTCTAAACCCTGTGTGCTATCTATCCTTCAAAGGCGCCAAGATAAGGATGGCTATAAAACCGATGATAAAAGTAACCGTTACTGAGAAATACACAAAAAAATCAGAAACGTATAGAAGCTAAGTGCATGCACGTACCCAGAAAGATGTACTTTGGAGAAACCCCTAATTTGTAATTGCCCGTTGGCACCCATGCAAAAGGAATAATTTGACAAGTACTGCTGCCGTCATTAAATGTCCTAAACCTTTTTAGTTCCTTAAAAACCCCCCCACCTTCTCTTCGTAAGTTTCATCCTGATCTGTCTCAATTCTTCTCCGGATCATCTTCAAACTATCCTGCAAATCTTTTCATCATCTTGAGTTTTAGTGTACGAGGTTCTCGTTATTCCAGGGTCTGGGGAGAGGTGCGCAACCTTATTCCTCCATTGCAGAGAGGCAGTTTTTGTATTTCATGATCATCTTGAGTACTCCATATTTATAGTCATGCCTGGGAATATTGATTTATTCGATTTTCTTTCAGACTCCCTTTTGATTTTAATAGTTTCATTTCTTCCTTTCAAAGAAGCAGCAAAGACAAGCATTCTCTCCAAGAGATGGAGATACATATGGCACAGCACCAGAAATATAGAATTCAATGAGAGTTCTTTCTCGACGCATCATGTACTTCCAACTGATGGAAGAGAGGCTCAGAAGCATGTTTTTGTCGACTACATCAGAAAATGGATGAGTTTGTATCAAGAACCCAAAGTAGACAGGTTTCGATTATCTATCTCTTACCCTTATGAGTTCCATGCCGAGATTGAAATGTGGCTTAGGGCTGTCATAAATCGGAATGTTGATGAACTTGATCTCAACTTCTACTGGTTGGGATGTGAAGGAAGACTTCCAAATGTTCACATAGGTTTGATTGATGCACCCTCTTGCTTGTATGAACATAAAACACTCTTATCATTGAATTTAGCTGCTTGTTGTCTCCATGATTCACACATGAAAAACTTTAGTTTGCTGAAAAACTTATCATTGGAGAGTGTCAAAGTATCAAGAACATTTTGTATGAATTTATTTTCAAAATGTCCATTACTTCAAAGCCTGAATCTCAAGAAGTGCCATGGTATCTATAATGTGAAAATGTTCGGAATGACAGCTACCCACATGAGAAAATTGTGTATGTGCCATTGTTATCCTCTTCATAGCAGCTTCAACATCTCCATGCCAAGTCTTAGATCTTTCAAGTATTTTGGGTCAGTTAGAGGTTTCCAACTACAAGAATTGACAAGCATTGAGGAGGCCGATCTTGATTTTGGGCTTGCATATGTATGTTCTAGTAAATTTAGAAACTACCTTCATGACCTTCTTTGGGGTCTTCATCTTGTCAAGTGCTTAACCGTATGCTCTTTTGTGATTCAGGTATATTTCCTAACCATTTTCTATTTCTCTAGATTCATGTCCTTTTATTGCGTATTTTGTAGATTTACTTATCTTCTAGTATGCTGATTTTGCAATCAAACAGAACCCACAGTAAACAAATCAGGTTTGATATGTAACAAAAAGAATTTATATCTCTTGGGTCCATTAGTCCTCAACCGATAGCCTGAATTTACTGTAGACAAGAAGTTCTTGCAACACTATTATATTGCTTTTAGTTTCATTAGTGGTGAGCAAGGTTTCAGTTCGAGGCAAGGTTTAAATTCAGGTATTGGACATCGTATTAGTTATGTTCAAAATCGAATCCGATTTAGATTGGATCGGTGTATGGGTTCTATGGAAAGCTGACACATGGTCGACACTGTATATAATAATATAGGATCGGATCGGGGATCAATTAGGTCCAAAACTGATAAGAATCGACTGATCCGATACGTATTATTTGAACCAAGGTTTAGGTATTGGACACAGTATCGATCGTGGCTGAAACTGATCCAGATCAGGTATGGAGCCAATGATTACGACACCAATAAAAAAAACAATGAGTTTCCAAAAAAAACAGTATTGGATTGGGATCGATCATGGCCGAAACCAATATGAATCGACCAATCTGATATCAATTACTAAAACCATGGTGGCGAGTATGTTCGAAGGGAAAGAAAATTGTTTGATTTTCTGTATTTTGATTTACAAAAGATTCCAAATTTGAAGCTTGGCTTAAATCAGAAAAATGTAGATTTTATGAGATGCTACATTTTAATGGACTGATTATGTACCAAAGGTTGCTGGTACATTACTAATTTTTGCTATTATTAACTCTTGTATCTTTCTCTTTCATGTTCAAAAGGGTCTTCCCAACAGGAGATTAGCTTCTATTTCGCCCCCTTTATACCTTGAAGCTAGGCATTTGATCATAAAGGTTGGATTGCTAGCAAAAGAATTACTGGGTATCGTGATGTTGCTTATTTATTGCCCCATGTTAGATACTCTTTCGGTTAAACTGGGATTTGGGAGACAAGTCAAAGTGGGTCCCTACGGAAGAAAATTCAATGTGAGTTCCTTAAGTAAAGATCAAAGTTCAAGAATTAACTTTAAGTAATTTCATTTTCAGCACATTGTTTTGACAATTAACCATATTATCTGTGTTTCAGGCTGATGACCATCTTTATGAGATTAATCTTAAAGCATTTTTGAGACGACATGAAGTGCATTTTCAGGGCTTGAAAGAAAAGCTAAAGGTGGTAGAGGTAGAAGGCTACCGAGGGTCGAGATATGAAGAAGAACTAGTGCACTTTCTGATGGAAGAAGCTCAGGTACTGGAGAAGATAACTATAACTTCTATGGAAATGGTTCCTGGTGATCAGGGACATCCTGACAAATACTTTCAAAATGCTCAAAGGGTTCTAGGTTTCGGGCGAGCCTCTCATTCTCTGACGTTTTCAATCAACAGTGGAAATCATAAGTAATATGTTCAAAATGCTGAAAGGATGATGAGTGAGAAGAGGAATTCTATTTATGTTAGGACATATCCCATACTGTAGTCTCTTGTCTGTCTGGGTCCTTCCCTTGGTTTCTGTTGTTGTTTGTCTTCTCTAATAGTAGTTGTTGTTGTATGCTTGCAATTTCATTTCATTATTAGTAAGTAAATGTTTGTTTCTGTGTCTATGTGGTGTATGCTTTTATGTGTGTTTTTATATGTGTTTGTTTAGGGGGTCTGTCTGAATGTAACAAGGGTTGCTACAATATGTAGTTGTAACAAATTCCCTTAAATACATTCATTGGGTTATCGTGGAAACTTCAATATACATGGGTTAGTTTTGTTATTTCATTTGGGGACTGATGCATATCTGACAGTAAGGTGTATGCTTTTATGTGTGTTTTTATATGTATTTGTTTAAAGGGTACATCTGTGTGAATGTAACAAGGGTTACTACAACATGTAGTTGTAACAAATTCCCTTAAATACATATTCATTGGGTTACCGTAGAAACCTCAATATACATGGGTTAGTTTTGTTATTGGGATCCCTTTGTTATTTCATTTGGGGACTAATGCATATTTGGCAGTGAAAAACCTTGTTTAAGTTTTAATTTCATCAAGGGGGATACAAGTTAATAAAAAATAATATAAAAAAATAAAAATAAAATCCTGAGATGAAAAAAACAATCTATGGAAGAGTTAAGAATACTGTTTATTCTAGAACCCAATCTTTAACCCATTCTGCATTTGAAGCCTAGATTGGAAATACTTTGTTCTTTAATTCATTCTCACACTATCTTAGGAATACACTATTCATTTTGAAAATACATTCAAAGAATGTATACCACACAGCCTTAGGTTTCCTATTAAAAATCCAATGGGAGGACAGGCATAAGTATCCAAGAGGAGATGTAGGACTCATGACATAAAACTTTTTCCCAGCCTTAATATCATCTTGTTGGGGAAAAGATCGCAGCCTGGCAATGTACTGTCGGTCCTCTCACATTGAGGTCTAGATTATGAAACCCAAAAAAAAAAAAAAAAAAAAGAGGATATTATCAAGATTACATTAAGTTGTTCAAGGATGAACATTATACAGTGGAATCCATATTTGCTTTTTAGTCTTACATATAATTAACAAACCCTTTTTTTTTTTTTTTTTTTTTTTGGAATTTCAAGAAGATCAAGAAGATATACAAGGAAACATAAAGACTTAGATTAATTTCATGTGGTAGGAGATCCTATACATCGTCCAAAAACAGCAGAAAGAGCACACCTTTGTGTCCTGTGATGAGATTTGGAAGGAGAGTGTCCAGAGGTGGCCGACTTTATGTTGTTTTCCTCAGGCGATTCCTCATGTTGATGGCTGCTTTCCTTGTCGATAGTCACCGTCGGCCCATTGCCGTCAGTCGGATTATGGATGCGAAGGCGATCATCCCATATTTGACCGGAGGAACCTTGTCTCCGGAAAGAAACTGATGATCTCTGCAATGTGCTCATCATCTAAATTTATCTTACTTCTCTTCTTTGGTTTTGTTGTGTTTCAACAACGCTTTTTTCTGCAACAAACAAAACAATAAATCCGTTACTGCCTATATATAGTAGATAAACTATTTTCATTGGTTTCTCCATCATAAACTCTTTCCAATTTTACCCTTTTTTTTTTTTTTTTTTTTCTTTTAGCATTTGAAAATTTAGGGCAAACAAATCAACCTAGTTTGGAAGCCGTCCTGAATGTGTTTTGGTAATTTATGTTATTCATGTAACAGTGGAATCTAATCATATGATTAATCTAGATTACATTTTTTTCTATTTTATGGTCGGAATGAACACACATCATCTACCCATATGACAGAATAGACGGTCAGTTGTTCAACCGAACATCGGATGATTGGGATTACATCAGGATGTGTGTCCAGTGTATCCTAGCCATCCAATGTTCGGCTGCTGAGACTGGCCAGCTAGAGAGGATTTCCATCCCTATGCATATATGTAAGAGATTTTATCTTTTATGCAAAGCACCGGTAAAGTTGTTACATTGCGACTTAGTAGTCGTGGTTTAGAACATTCTCTCTCCGACACAGAGATAAGACTAGGTTGTACATATACTCCTCCCCAACCCCACAATCATGGTTTTAGCCTTTTAGATATTTGGATTCGGATCAACTGAGCTGAATCAGTGTCAACCATGGCCAATACCGATACCAATACCAATACGATGCTAGACACCTTCATTTTTTTTAAAACCTTTTATTTAATAAGAGATGTGTCTCACTCAATCATTGGTTCTATACTAATTCTATATCAATCCCTGATACTCCCAAAATGACAAGAGCCTTGTGGAATGGGTATGCCCGGGACATATGCCCTGATGCACTCCAACGACCTGAATATGATTACAGAGGCTGCATGGTTTCAGATGATCCACGCCCATATGCCCCTTCTTCCAAAGCAAAGTAGGATGACAACAAAAACTGAGATGATTCTTTTATGCAAAGCATGGTAACGTTAAAAGAGAATGATGAAACCATACCCCCTTACAACATATCTCTTTTATGCATCCCTCCCACTTTGTTATTCTTACACTTTTAGGAAGAAAAATAATTCGGCGAATTAAACAACTATGACCCATAAAGGAGGGATGGGCACTTGGGCGACTTTATCGGAATCCGTCCAAATCCAACCCCATAAAAGCCGAAGGTTGAGCTGAAATCCATTGAACCTTGTTTTGGGTTTGGGCTGAGGTTGGCGGGTTGAGTTATATAAAGGAAAATCTTGATGTAATTAAGATTGGGGAAAAAAAATATAACTTTACTTTTTTACCCTTGTTGTATAATATAATATTTTTTTAATAAAGTAAATCCTATCATTTCACATGTTTATTTATAAAATAGGCAATGACAATAACAACTTTGATAATGATATAGTGAGAAGTTAAAAAAGAGTTACAAATATAGCAACAATTTTGATAATGATATAGTGATAAGTTAAAAAAGATTACAAATATAGCAATGACAACTTTGATAATGACAGTAATAACTCAAAGAACGTTACAACTTCTTAATTCACGTCTTTAATGACAATAAGCAGAATCCATTATATAATAAAAAATAAAAAAAATAAAAAAAAGGGTGTCCTAGTGCACGAGACTCCCATTACTATAAAGTTTGGATAGGGGCATAATATATGCAACCTTACCCCTGCAACGTAGATAAGCTATTTTCGGGTTTCAAACACTTGACCCCCAGGTTGAACCCATTATATAATGACACTAATTATTATCTATAATTTAAAATTTTCATTGGCGATAAACTATTTGTTAATTAGATTTATTATGTTGTAAATAAATGGTTAAAAAATTTTGTTTTAAATTTTATGTGTGGGCATTGGGCCGCTGATGTTGATAAAATTGTAAAGGGCAAGGATCTACACACTATCGGTCTGTATTAACATCTTATAAGCCAAGCCAATAACGCATGTTGAGCATACTTATCAAATGACCAATGAGATGGCAATACCTAGATATCATTATCATCATCTGCAATACCTACGAAATCAAGGGACACTTCGTCATTTCTAGCTTAAGTCAAGGGTAAAAAGGTCCCCTTGGAAGGTGTGCGGAACCCACCAAACACTACTCACTATAAATCGATCTGAAATACAAAGTTTCTCTTACATCACATTTAATGCTTTTATCTACTTCCCACTTTTAGTTCTGAGCCTCTGACACCTCGGAACTGAAATCTCTCTCTTACCCCGTTTAATTAATATATCTAGTCAGTCATCTGACATCATTATCTATTCTCAAGATTCTTGACTTAAGTATCGAGTGATCCCAGGACCATAGGCCCAACTTCCCTACTCTGTCTTGACGTTTGCAAGTCTAGTTAGCAGTGAAAACCTTGGAACGGAATCCGGTCGCAACAACACACAACAAAAAGGTATATGGGCGGGGTTACAATGTGTCATAAGGGGAGACTTACATCTTTAATGAAGAGAAAGAGAGAGTGGGAAGTACACACTAGAATCGTGTATTGCTTTTCCCAAATGGAAATATGCCTCTTTTGCCATACTCCAGGATAAATTTAAGAAACCCATCCAAGCCCAACCCAAGAAACCCGAGCCAAACTGTGGGCTTAAATATTTCTGATTGGGTTTTGAATTGGTTCAACAATCCCAATCCGATCAAGTTGGGCTTGGGCTGAATTTCATATCCTGTACATCAGGTTGGCCCATCCCGCCAGCCCACCTGATGTCCGGCCCTACCATAAAGTTTAATTTGTGCCTCATTTGAGCTTTGAACATGATCCACTGTAGTTTCCCCCTCTCCTTTCTTTTCCCCTTCCCCTCACATCAGAAGCACCAAGCTCACCATTCACTCTTCATTCCCTCAGACCCACATGAGCTTCTTCTTGTTCTACTTGCAGCTATCATGGTTGACAAAAGGGAGAACAGCTGGTGATTATGATATCTCTTCTCTCCCTACCTGATGCATGAATCTCTGCTCCCTTCACAGGCGTTGGATTTATCTATGGTCCCACTTCTGGCTCATAGAGCTTTATGAGACCTGCTTACCTTGATATGGATAGGATGCACAAAGCCTTGAGAGAGAGAAAGTTTGTCTCGCACCTGAAAGTTGTAAGGAGTGGTTTCTCACCTTGAGGCACCATTTTTGTCCAAATTCAGTCTTCAGGTTTGCCGTGAGCCCCAGAATCATAGGCTCAATTTGGTTGCAAGCAAAATAAAAGAGAAGGGAAGGAAAAAAAATTTAACCTAAAAAGGAATACTTTTATAACTATTACACAACAAGATTGAATAAACTAGCTACCTAAATTTCTTACAGTATTTAATAATGACATTTATTAGATGTAAATTTTATTTTACTTTTTAAATGCAAGGGATTTTGATGCAAAATAAAGTGTAAGTTAATAATTAAATATGGAATGATTTGGAGTTAGTTACATAGTTATTTGATAGCATGTCCTGTAATGATTACAAATGTTTCCTTTTTACTCTCCTTGCAACCAATCAAGCCTTAGCGAATACTGGATTGGACGTGCAACTATTCGAAACATTGATCACAATATTGATTTCCCATCTGCTTACCGAGGTTCACTATGCTTGAATTTTTTACAGCCTCAGAGGATCGGTAAAGTCTTTGAGCTTCAACTCTTTCTATCTAGGAGACCCAGATTTTCAAAGCTTTATTTCACTTATAAATCGTATTGAGATGTCTTAAATCTGGTTACTGACTGTCCACTTATTGAGGACTTCAGTCTATTGTGGTGTTATAGATGTTATAGATATTGCTTATCTCGACAGACAATTTCAGTCGTATCTTATTAGTTTATTATTCTTGTTAACTCTAGTTGCAATAGGACTTGGGTTTCCTACTTGCATTAGACCTTTAATCTAGTTGCAATAGGACTAGGGTTTTCTCTCTACATGCTCTCCCTTCTTCTCTTTCTTTATTTTGTTACAATATATTACTATCTCTGATATTTACGTATCTTGGCTGAAGTTTCAAGAGGTTGGTTGTGAAAGATTGTATGTCTCTCTCTGGGAATTGCGTTTTTTGTTCCAACTCCCAAACTTACAACTTTTTCCCTTTCTTAGCTGTTGATGTAATTTTGCACCTAATCTTATTAAACTCTCACTAATGTTGGGTTTCAACTGAGCAAACAACTATTTTACCAACAAAAAAAAAAAACTGAGCAAACAACTATGAAGTGCTACAAACTTTTTTTCATTTATAAACTCTATGAGCTGTACAATTTGAGGAATTCAAACTGCATTAATACAAGGAATCAAATATTTGCTTATGCCTCACAGGTTATGAATTCCAGGATCCCCCAGTATGTTGCAACCTAAGACCGTTTAATATGGCACCTCAAGTGCTATCAAGATTGGATCTTGCTTCTCTTGAGGCGGTTAAGGTGGGTTTACAGACAATAAATTGCAATTTTTCTTGAGGAATGCAAAGGTCTCACGAGTAGCCATCATAAACCAACAAAGACTTTTGTACTTGACATTTTCTTTTTTATTGAAGACACCATGAATTACTAAAGAAGTTTTATCACTATTCCCACAAGATATTGCAGACCTTCTACATGTTGAGAAAGCCTCAGAAATCGTATAGACTTAGATTCTGAAATCATGGAGGATCATTTACTGAAACAGAGCACTGATAAATGTTTTAGACGGCTAGTCTTTATGTTGATGCACATTGAATGATGAACAGAAAGGTACAGATCTGATAGTTTCGTGGCAGGAGGAAGCAGGGCAGCTCCTTTGCTTGTTTGTGAAGCAGTTGCTCCCTGAACCATCCGAGCTTCTAATACATTCTAGCATCTACAACATCACCTCTGATTTCCACATGAAATCTACGAGTGGCTATTCAGGTTTATAAACAAAATTTTCTCATTATTTTTTTTCTTATTGCCATCTTTAATCGGTTCATATTTAGATGTTTCTAGCTTACCCATCTTCATCTGAAGGCTTCTTAGAGTTGTTTGAGAATTGCTCCTTTAGCTTGTAATTATCTAATAACTTGGATAAGAAAAACCCACTCATAACTTTATTAAGGCTATTTTGGATTTTCATTTACTCTGCTCCACTGTCTGTCTTCAATGAACAGCTACTTCTACTCCATTTATGTTGAATCTATGGATTATGGTGCTATAAAAGGAAGACACAGATCCTTTAAATTTTCTTTCCAATGCTTTCATGTATGTACCTTACCTATAACAACCACATTTACTCCCAAATTTCATTGAAATATATAGATAAATATATAATTCATAAGCTTCATTAGTAAATTAACAACTGCTCCAAATTTGATTTTGCATGGCAAGATCACTGCATGGAAGTCCAGAGTACCTGTTAATGGTAATGAACCATTTGTATATCATCTACTGTCGACAATGATATATCATTCACAACAACCTGTATCCATCTGCCTCCTAACCTGGCATGTCCTGAAAGGTCATAAAGACTAAAAGAAATGAAGCCTTTCATTCTACAGAAATGTATGATTATATGATACCTGATATCAGAAGCTCTCTACACTAGATCAATATCAATATGAATTCGTTTCCATCTCCAACTTGGTAATACATTTATGAACCCCCCCTCTCTTTTCTTTTTGAGCAACATAAGTAATGAACCTTCAAATGGAGAAGAGTCATCAACATGTTCAGATATATTTGTATAAGCTATGTCTTGGTGGTGGTTGTGTGACCACCCACTAATCAAATTTCAGGGAATCACTTCCAGGACTGTCTCAAAACTCAAATCAAGAAATATAGAAATTGTTATTGATCCACCAAGTCAAATAGTGATATGCTTGCAAATTTGGCAAGCGACAAAAAAAGATTGTCCGTCTTGTGATATGCTTGTTATTTCTAAACAAGGTCATTGTTAACGTCCATCTGAAATGAGTGATTCGAAGGTCAAAGGCTTGTCCAACTTGTATTGGGGTGGATTGAATGTTCTCTGTCTTTATAAGGGGAAGACAATGTTTAGGACCTCTATTAGATTGTAATTGTCATGGTTTCTCTTTATTTCTTTTCTTCTTATTTCTGAGTGAAGACTGGAGAATAATTGCAATGTGATACTGAATAGGAGAATACAGTCACTGCACCATTTCAAGTGTTTGAAAGTTGTGAAAGGATAGAAGGTCTTCGGTGTCATTTATGGGAGACAACATCGGTTCTCACTGGAGGAAGATCATGAATAAGGATCATGTTTCATAACTCATCAATACATGCTCACAAAAAACCTCTATAGTCATCAGAGTCAGATATCTCTCTCTCTCTCTCTCTCTCTCTCTCTCTCTCTCTCTCTGTTTCGCTCCAAAAACAGAAAACATGAGAAGATAAATATTCCTCTTAAAGAATGCTAGAAGTACAAATACAAAAAATCAGAACAAAAATGAAGATGGATTGGTGGGCTCTTTAGTGTGTACCCTCAAGCCTTCTTTTTCCTAGCCATTGCGGCTCTTGTGGCATTAGTTGAAGTATTAAGTGTCCTGCTCCTGTCCCCTCTTGGCACCAGCCCACGCAGAACCGCAAGAACAGCAAAGCCCAAGAACGGAGAATACACCATGAGAAGCTTGTCCGATGCCTTGCGCGAACCAATCAGTTCCCCTAAAATCGCAACCTGGGAATGCCCAACACAAAAAGGAAGAGTTAGAATCTTATTGGGTCACAAATTTGGACCAAAATCCATCGATCAGCGATCTTCTGATATACAAAAACATACCATGGAGGTGGAAGTCGAAACACCATAAATCAAGCAAGTGGTGCTGAACCAGGACTTCCTGGAGAGAATGGCGTATAGGTTGGCAATGGAGAGGGGCCATTGGAGGATGAGCTCGAGCCAGACAAGTCCGACAAGGAAATCAGGCTTCTCAACGATGAGGTAATCTCTAAACTCAAGGGCGTACCAGGATTTGAGGTCGATGAGGAAATCAGGAAACAGGTGCATTGGCAGACAAGTCTGGGAGTCCACAAGCGGTGCTACCACCGCTACAACCAGGAAGAAGAGGAAAAGAATCGCATCCACCAGCTTGCAAAACCCCATTATTACTTCTGCAACCAAATTAAAATCTTCTTCGAATCCCCTTTGAAGAGTGAACAATAGGGGATCTTGCGTTGAATCTCTTTTGAAGTTTTTGAATTCAACTGAGATTAATAGCCAACGAAAATATTTTCCTTTTCGCCATTTTATTATAAATAAAAAAACTTAAGTATTCCTTATGGACGGTCAGGATGCGATATATAGTTCTACCAAATATACAGAGATGTAAATTTGTTTTTCGATTGTCACCTAGGAAATAAAACGAATTTTTCTTTATTAATTCAAGCAGCAAATCTTTTTCTTTTAATTTGTTTGGGAGTGTTAGGTAACAAATTTTAGATTACAAAATTTTTTTCAAGCAAAATGATATTTGTATCACAGATGAGGAAGTCCATCTGGTGTTAGTCATCGTCTTTAACCTGAGATTTAACACAAAATAGTGCATATTGCAGATTACAAATGGCGTTCGGCGCCCTGGGTTTTTCTTCAGTCATCACTAGCAGCTTAGTTGCTTCAAGTTGCAGGAGTAGCAGGGGCTCCATCGGTATCGTGTGTAAGTTGGCCGTTTCCCATGTTCTCAAGAACCGCTCCAAGAGCAGCTTTGCTCATTGTGCTTTGGATTCTAGAGACGTTGCACCAGTCTGCCGCGCTTCTGGAACAGATGGTGGCGCCACAATCAGCAGCTTTGCCGCTAACGGGTACTTCTGCATTTCGAAATCTATATATATCGCCCTCCGCCTTCTGCTTTGACCTTCTACTTCAGTTTGCTCTTCGGGAAGTTTTGATATTTTACTCCTCTTTTAATGGAAAATTTCATTTTTTTTTTTTTTTTTTTTTTGAAATCCGGTTGCTTCTGGATTTGTCCCCTCTCCCTCCTCTTCTCGTTGGGACTATCTCTGCTTCAATATTGAAATTGTCTGTTCCTCCTCTTTGGGTTTTGCTGATTTTAGTTCTAGTGTTACATAACAAGAAAGGCTTTTTTTCTAGGAACACAGTCTTGGGAAGTTTCAAACTTAGTTTCGAGTGGTGCTGAAATATTTCACTCTCAGTAACTTCCAACCCTGTTCGAAATGGGTCTTGGTGTACGAGTTTGCAATGTCTTTCTCCCAGTCTCACTCCCTATCGTTGTCCTACCGACAAACTGCTGCCGCTTCTGTTTATTGAGAATTAAACCATTAGTTCTTCTGACAATCAGGAATCAGCGTGAGGGGACATTAAGTAGTTGTACCTAATCATTGCACAGTTGTTTGAATTACTTGTTACTTCCTGAATGTGCTTCATATGCTACATCTTGGCTGAGGTTTGACGTTTTATCGTGAGTTGTGACTTAGCATTCTCTTGCCCCCTTTTCACTCTATTGGGTTTGAATTCTATCTCTGCAGATGGACCTAAGCCATCTATACCATATTAAGAATTACAATGACATCTAGTTGTTTTATATGTAATTCATTTTTTCCATTCCAATACAATGACCTAATATACTTTAGCCTATGTAAACACCAAGTCAGGCCTTGTTGGCTAACATGGATATAGTGTTTTGACATGACACTTGTTGTAAATATTCTGGAGGGATTACTTATAAAATGTAGTATCCATGTTGGATGACAAAGCAAAATCTGAAACTGTTTATGCATTTAACCGCAGTAAATGGAAGAGAAAAGAAGGGGTGCTGGGGTTGTAATACACCATTCAGTCAATTGCCACATCTTTGCAGGGTGAGGTTGTGATACCCCAGTCACTTGCCACATCTTTGTGAGTGGGGTTGTAATACTCCTTTCCATGACTCACTTGCCACACCTTTATCGTGCCATTTGAGTCCACGCAATCACCGGATAAAACTTCTTTCTATGTGAATATCTTCTGGGGTTTGCTTTTATCTTGGTTTTTTTAAATCACAAGGAGTATCTCATGATCTGCATGACTGAGTTCATTTGCTTTCTTCTGGGATTCTGCCGGTTTCACATGAAAGCATGCCTCTGCATTATTCTACTTAAAATCTGTTTACTCTTTTCTTCTGGTTCTGCTGCTTTTTCTGAGACCTAGTCTGATTGCAGCTACCCCAACTACAGTCGCTTGCTTCCATGCCCATTACAAAATGGGCCACCAAGAATAGAACACCTAGTTGTTTCAGAAGGAGGGCCTGTGGTTGAGTATATTAGTAATGCTTTGGATCTTCCTCCTGTGTAAGTGTGGCTGTTTTTTTTCTCAATTTCTTCATATAGTGGTATGGCGATTTTTTGTTTTATTTTTCTTCTGGGAACTAATCAGGAAGGAATGATGAATGGAAAATTTTATCCATGAAGGTTCGTTGCAGATCTTATCCATTTTGGTGCAGTGTACTATGCATTAGTATGTCCGGAGCCACCTCCAAGTGCAACTCCTGAGCAAATTAAGTTATTTAAAGAAGTAACTGCACCATCAGTTTTGAAAAGGAGACAGTCCATTAAAGGAAAGACGGTGCGGGAAGCACAGAAGACTTTCCGGATAGCCCATCCTAATGAGTTTGTTGAAGCTGGAACGTACTTACGTGTACATTTACACCCAAAACGCTCCCCCAGGTAATGGATTGATACTCAATCTTCCTATTTCATTACAACCTCTTTGCACCTCCTTTTTCCTTCTTATGCAGGAGAGCAGTAGAAACATCTAAGACTGATTTTAATGGGTTATGATTATTTGGGGCTTAAAATTAAAAATACATGGTCAAGGAAGCTCTATCTCTTCTGCTAATGATGTAGAATTTTTTCTTTTTTAAAAAGGAAATTTCTATGTTTTGTAGGTAAATGAAGGTCGGTGTTGACTTTGAGTTTGAGTTTATTTCCCTTTTTTTTTTTCTTTTTTTTTTTAATAGCAGGATTTAGATTGTAATCTTATCGTTCGAGAATGAGAAGCCTGTGAAGCTCTCCTTTTACCCTTGATTTCTACTTCTTCATTTGTATGCATTATCTGGTACTTACGTGTGGCAAATTTCAAAGATAGTTTGTGGATAAAAACCAGTCAAAGTTCTCCTGCTTAATATTTGAGTTTTCTGAGGGATATCACACCCATTTCTGGTTGAATATTTTTGGTAACTGATGCCATCTGCTGGATCTTGGGGTGATATAAATTTGCTGTGATTGTAAAAATTTAACTATTGTTCTTTTGTGGATTATCATCACTATGCACTATTTTGGAGTTGCTTTTAAGTGACTCTAGTTTTTTCATGGAAGTGTTTGTTTACTCGATGGAGTTTGAGGACTCAGGTTACCTTGCAAAACCTTTGATAATTTCTGATCTAATACCTTCACTTCCATTGGAGTTCTAACTTTCTCTATTGAGTTGTGGAACCCCTAAGTACCCATCATTCAATATCCATTGTTTTTAATCAGTAGAATCTGTTGATCTTTGGCAATATTCTATGACCACTTGCTTGGTGAATTGAATGTTTTGCTGGAACCAAGGTTCCTAATCTCGGTTTCGGACCTGGCCGAAACCAAGATTCTTGAAATATGTAGTTTGGTCCTTTCCAATGGGACCGACTCTATTAGTAGAGTCGGTCGGGGGTGGGCGTGGGGGGGAGGGGACAATTTAGTCTTTTTTTAACTCTCCTTTTTTATTATAAATACAGGCTGGATGGTCTGCATTCAGTCCCATTCTTGTTGTTAACAAAGATATCTCAGGGGTCGAAACATGGGATTTTTTCTGGGCTGAATTAGAAACTTAGGTCTAAACCTGCAACATCCTCGAGTTGTATGACGAATCCTGTCGAAACCCGTTGCAACCCTTGGTATCGTCTCGGACCATCTCGAAAATGAGATATCTTGCAGTTTCGACCGAGATTAAAAACCATGGCTGGAACATGAATAAGATGAAATTTTGTCTCACTGAGTGCATTCCATGGGATGCACGTCAGTATTAAGTAGGAGAAACTCAAACATCCTTATTTGGTTCACAACTTTTTCATTGTCCTTGCCACTCAGGAAGAGCTTTTTTTTCCATAGCTGATTATGCAGTTTGAGAGATGGAGATGTGTCACAAAGAAAGGAGAGCTTCATGAGATTCTTTTGCAATTTAAATTGCATGAGTAAATGGTCACCTTTAACCAAGGGAAAATGTATAACCTTTGTGTTTGGTTGGCTGGTGGTTTCTTGACTACTTGCACCTATTATCTTTAACCAGTGGCAGAAGTATAATATTTGTGTCTGGTTGGCTGGTGGACTTTTGTGCAGGTGTTATGAAATTGATTGGAGATCAAGAATTATAGCAGTGACTGATTCCTATGTAGTTCTGGACAAACCTGCTGGTACATCAGTATGTTGATGGTCCCTTATTTGTTACTATGCATTAACATGATGTCTACAAAATTGCTGCTTTGAGAACAATATTTAGAAAGTTGTACTTGTGGATACTATATACAGGTTAGATTTTTGTGGAGTTAAAGAGATAATGGTGTTGAATGAGATTATACTGTATCTTAGTGTATGGATGGAGATGACGTTCCTAAGACTGAGCTAAGCCTCAAGATATTCTGGTTTGTAGACCTGATAAATTGTTCTGAATTTTATTTCTTTAATTTTCTCTAGCGACTCTTTGCTCAGCCCTATAACACTCTCTTAAGCCTTGTCACTGTTGAGATCATGATATAGAACTGGAAAATAATAAATTAAGCTGTGCAAAGTGGCAAAGGGATCTTTTGTTGGGCTGGTTGAGTCATAAATAACCTAGTTATTGCAAGTACATAGCATTGATACTAGAGACTAAACTTAATGTAAAGATTTGATATGGTACCTATTTTGAAGTATTAGTTTAATGTTGGTCCAGTGTCATATGTGCACTTAGGGTTAAAATCTCATAGTCTCCAGGAAACAAGCTGCTCCCCCAGCCACATTGCTCATGAAATGGCACAAAAAAAAAAATGTATTCGTTTTATGGATTACACTGAGGGTGGGTCTTGGTGCAACGATAAGGCTGCTCCATTTTGACTTGGTGGTCAGGATTTTGTAACAAAATAAAAAATAAGAGAAGATAAAGTGAATCATTGTGTCTTGCTCCTCTTTGTAGCTTGTATTTATGTATTTATAGAAAATAGAATTCAACTATTAGATAGGATCTAGGACTCTACAAGTCAGAGTCCTAGTTACAAACTATACACAAAGTAAACTCAAAATAGAAAAAGAAAACTAACAAGCCTAATTGGTAAAGGAAACTAATAAAGCAAGTTAATGAAACAAACTAATAAACTAATTAAGAGTCCATATACTAATAAGAGTCCAAGTCCTAGAAACTAGCACTAACTACTTTGACTAAGTCAAAGCAGTGTACGGTTACAATTTTATTATGCAAACAGATTCAAATATGGAAACAGCCTCTCTGTGAAGGGATAAGGCTCCATACATAAACCCCTCCCCATACTCTGTTGTGGCAAGAGCCTCGTGCACTGGGTACGCCCTATATAGATTACAGTGTTGGCTGAAGCCCCTTTTTTTTCTTTTTTTTTCTTTTTTTTCCTCCCTTAAATGAATTAAACTGTTTCTATCAAACCCAATTTGTTTCAATCATACTCAAGGAGTTTTTGTGCATCATGTTTAGCTTGCCTGGGGTTGTTACCTTTTTATATGGACTATTTTATTTTAGTAAATAGTAACAAAACTTAACCTTACTTTAAGCAAATATTTTGTTATACTTATGCAGTAAATATATTTCTGCTGTATCACTACTTAGACATGAGTAGTACATTCTTGAAACCATATATTCCTGGAAATGCCATAGGTTTTGGAAGAGAACAACTGCAAATGACAAAAGACTAGCCCCCCCCCCCCCCACCTCTTTTTTGTTGGATCTGTTATGGCCTGATGTTTGCGTAGAACTTTCTAACATCAGCAACAATATACTGGACCGAAATTTGGTTATTCTTGCTATTTCATTTTATCATCTGTCATCAGAAGCTGCATCTACCGTAAATTTGATGTCTGTGTCAATACCTTGTTTATGAAGATGGGAAAGTTTAGTTATTTATTTATTTATCTTTGTTTTATGTATGTTGACCTGGGTTAGGTGGGAGGAACAACTGATAACATTGAAGAAAGCTGTGTTACTTTTTCCAGTCGTGCTTTGGGATTAACTACTCCCTTGAAAACCACCCATCAAATTGACAATTGCACGGAGGGCTGGTAATGTATTTTAAAATGGATTAAGTTGCCAGTTATGCATGCAACAATATAATGGTTTAAAATTGTTTGCTTGCAGTGTTGTGTTAGCTAGGACCAAAGAGTACTGCTCAGTCTTTCATGGCAAGATCAGGGTAAATTCTTAATTTCTTTTGTTGCTGCAAAATAGATGCGTAATCTGAATACATACACGAGTATGCAGTATGCACAAGTTGAGAACTGGCACTGAAGGTTCAGCAAAACTGTTGCCTTGTCATCTTGATTAGTTCCTACATATGTATAAGTAAAATCATATATTTACATGCAATGCCAATATAATACGTTTCTTACATTATTTAAATTTAGAAATGGCAAAAGGTTATATGCACGACCTTGCATGTGCACAGTCATGCATATAGCCATCAGATCATAATAAATGCCCCTATGCATACCAAAACACCCCTTTTAAATGTACCAGTGATTGGGAGAACCTCGCTTATATGGGTCCCTTCCCCTTTAGAAATTATCGCTCACATCCTGAACGCAATGATGCGGAGAAATAAACGAGTTCTACTTATAAATGTATAAAAACACATTTTTCCATATTAATATATTTTAACTTCATCTGCACTTATATATGCAAAATTTTAATGTCTATGTGTCTTAACCCTGTAAAAACAAATCATGCCCAAGCATATCCTGCACCATATTTTTCCTGTTCCTGAATTTACCAAATATTGTAATCATAATTGTCAAGGCGCTGCCTAGGCGTCCAGGCCCCTGGTGGAGCCTTGGTCGCGTTGGGCATCCGTAGGCCTCCAACGCCTTGGTTCGCCTTGGCGCCTTGACAACTATGATTATAATGTATTTTGGTGAGTGCATAATGGGTTCCATTCTCTAATCTACATTTGTCTGAAAAAAATTGCTAAAATATTCCTGCATGGATATGTGAAGCCTTAGCAAGGACCTTATATTGTGAAAGCTTTAGCACAATTGGAACTCCATGTGCAAACATGTATTTGCTTTCAATAAATGAGCAGTTAATTTATTATTATTTTGTATTTAATTAACAATTTCCAGGAGAAAAAAGTGAAAAAGCTCTATCGTGCTCTTGCTGCTGCGCCTGTGCCCATTGGAATAATTACCCACTATATGCGTCCAGTTAATATGGCCCCAAGACTTATTTCAGAAGGTAACCTTATTCCATAATCAAGCAAGTTAGTGTTTTGGTGAAACTTGAAAGTATCGTTCATGTGGGGAAATGTGCAACAGAGTATACTGTGGGTTTCTCAAGTATTAACTGTGGCATGAAGTATCAAAATCCATCTAAGTGAAACAAATTATTAGAAATGAGGAACTAAAATGCAGTCTATTCGTGGTGTCTAAAAAGCTGAATACTTGAGGCATTGCACTTGGATGGCATGCACAAGGCAGAAACATGGAGGCATGAGGGTTGTGTCTCATGGTCCCTAAACGCAACTCAACTAAGCCTTTTCCCAACTAAACGGGTCTGCTACATGGCTCCTGTTTCGCGATTCCACCTTTTAATATATATATATGAAGGAAAGAAATAGAAATAGTTTTTGCCAGCTCAATCTCTTTGTAGATTTCCCATTCTTAGTGCATGCCTTTGGACTGAATAGGATTCATGATTCTCTAGGCCCTGCTTTCCCTGAGGTTTCAATTGACTTTATAATTCAATGAACTTTCATTTCATGTTTTCAATCCATGGTTCTTTAAATGTTATTTGCCTCTTTTTTGAGAAGATACCTCTTACTTTTTTTTAAAACTGCCTTCTACTGATTTCCATATTCACTTAAGACCTTTGGTACTCAGAATAGGTTCTGTAAGTTACGTTTTGAAGATGATCCAGATCTATAGAGAGACAGGAAGAGATTCTTACTGAGTTGAATCCTAGATAGTGCTGCTGGTTCCATGGCTTGGCAAGAATTTTATTCTTCTTTTTAATAAGGAAATTTTTCGAGAGAGAGAGAGGGAAATTTGCAGGGAAATGAGCCAAAACTCACTCATAAGAAGAAAGAAACTTGGATAAATACTTTGATTCCCTCCCTGAGGCAAACTATCCCTACTACAAAATCTAGACTGCAAAACTCCATGTTTTTCGGTTTTCATTTGAAGATCTTAGCTTAGGAAGGATTTAACCGTCTTCAGGAAGCTTACAAGCTCCTTCTCTTGGCTCAATGGGATTAGTAATTTGCTCATTAAATTTGATTAAATAAGAGAAGATGTGCTATTTCTAGCTATTAATGCTTTTCATCACAGCCCTTGGTCTGGAAGTCTGGACTGGATAGAGCATAGATCTGTAAATGCTCAACCTAAGCCAGTTTCTGTGTAATGAGTCTCTATAGCATGTGTAATGAGTCTCTATACCATGTTGCTTGACCCACTTGCTATCTTACCGTTGCACTGAGGCCTGCCCTCAATCTCACTTGCTCTCTATTCTACTAAGGTGCACCATACTAAGCCTCACACTGACTCAGCTGTCGAAGATGAAGTTTATGAATAAGAATCATGTAGTGCAATTCAGGATAATCTTCATCTGACTTCTATGACATGCAGTTTGGCAGATTTGATGATCTATCTTATATCTGCTGACATTTATTTAACCTAGAAATTTCACACTTGCAGATTATGTGAAAGGATGGCATTTGTGCCAGCTTGAGGTCTTGGAATACAAGGAAGTCCCCTGGCCAAATGCCATCATCGAAGAGAAGTATTCTGTTGATGATTGTGGATGGCCTTCAAAGGATGTTGCTTATGAATGTAAAATCAACCTCTTGACAGGGAAAACTCACCAGGTTTTTCAATTTTTCTTTACACATTCGTCCTCTTTCCTTTTCCCTTATTTATCTAGTTCTGCTGCTATCAAAAGCAATAAAATTGAAGGCTTTTTTTATTCTTTCTTTATGTCATTCCTATCGTCTTTGCCTTTGTTGTCATCGTTATCATCACAACTACTGTATTTTTGTCTCTGAAAGTGAGGCTCCTAATATCCAGGATAGGATTTTCTTTTTGAAAGGAAAAATAGTCATAGGGGAAACCATAATTTCTGCTTTGGTAGCTTGATTTTGAACAATGAGAAAAGGACGATTTGCAATTCTTTAGAGATGCAAAAATCTTTTTCCTCTGGGAATTACTGAGGCTCCGATTGGTTGCAAGGGGAATTAAAAAGAAGGGAAGTGAAATTTTTTATTTAGAAAGGAAACTTTCATAATCATTACAGCACATGCTATCAAATGACTATGTAACTAACTCCAAATCATTCTATATTTAGTTATTAACTTACACTTCACTTTGCGTCCAAATCCCTTACATTTAAAAAAGTAAAATAAATTTTACTTCTAATAAGTATCATTACTAATTATGTTTAGAAATTTAAATAGTTTATACAATCATGTTGTGTTATAACTATACAAGTTTCCTTTTTAAGTTTAAAAATTTCACTTCCCTTCCCTTTTAATTTCCCTTGCAACCAAACTAAGCCTGAATGAACTGTATTATTCTATCGTCCCTATATTTATAGGTTATTTCTCGTACATTTACAATATTTAATAATGAAGGAAAAGAAAATATACTCACAAATCAAATATCATCCTTCATGTTCCATCATAGTGGCATCAATGAGAGAAAGTTCCTATTTTGATGGTGCTTGGTCACCCTTCCGCAGGTCCGAGCACAGTTGGCTGCCTGTGGAGCACCTATAATAGGTGATTCAATGTACATGCCAGCTGCAATTGCAGAGAAGGCCAATCCTGGGACTAACCCGTTTGGTAAATACAAGAAAAAGTATACAAGTGAGAATGATAGAGTGAAGGCTGTTGAAGAGTGGATTGCACAGCATGGGAAGGAACCAAGCATTGCAATTGGCCTACAAGCATGTCAGATCTCATGGGATGATGGAGAGCATTATTATGAAGCCGGATCTCCATGGTGGAGATGATAAATTCACTAATCACCTTACCAGGTTTGGTTCTTTGGACGATTGCTTTGTATATTATGACTTAATTAATTAAAAAAAGGAACTTCACCATTCACATTTACAAACAGGGGAAAAGAAATTGTACCCATTTCTTTGAATTTCACAAAGCAACAGATACAGGAACACTACTGTGTTGTGGTTGGGGGCTGTCCGATGTTCAGATGCATTTGGTTTGATGACCATTACCAGGTTGGCCAAATGTTCTCTAGACCGATATTTTTAACATGTGGAAATTGATGTGGCAATTTAAACCATGTGGATATGTAGGTAATATGGCCTGGTCACATGTCAAATTTCAGACTGATATTCACCCATATAGACTTCCATACTATTACATACCATCTCATTATATATGTACATACATCCTCTTGCACCCTCTTGGTGGTTCTGAATTTTTTCAATGCTTTATTTTGCCACTTGACAGAGGCTGTTTGTACTGAAATTTGGCATGTGAGCTGAGGATATTAGGGTCAACCTGTACACAAATCCACACAATTTTAGCATCACATGGCGAAACTTGGCGTCAGTCTAGAGATGGATGCCTTCTAGATCTACTGGATTAGAGGTAGGCTTCAAATGGTGAAGAAATTATTTATGTGGCTCCTTGCAGATACTGTTCTTTTTTTTTTTTTTTTTTTTTAGCGACTAGCTGCTGATCACCTTGTAGGTTATCACCAGGAAAGCCACACTGCTACTGAAAGGAGCAATATAGGGTACCCTTTATTGAAAATTCGGTCTCATCCGAAATTCGTATTATTTCTGTGGAAAGTTCTAAATGTTATTATACCTACTAAAGCAGCTATAATTAGGTTTTTCCATCCAAACATGGATTGCACTGCACTTTTTTGTAAGCAAGAAGAGCAAGAAATAATTTGGCACATCTTCATATCATGCAGCTTTACTATGAGATTTTGGCAGCAGGAACATTAGGACTGTGCATTGAAAAAATCTTATCAGAATCCATTATCCATCGCTGTCTTGTTTTTGGTTCTCTAATCCAGTTCAGAAGCAGCAGAATCAAAGGATCCTAACCAAATCCACCATCTTTGGCAAGCTCATTAGTTAAACATCCAATCATTATAACCAATGGCAGCTATAAATCAGACACAAATGAAGCAGATGGGCATCTCTCATTTATGCTAAAAGAAAATTTTTTTTAGATGCTTTTATGGAATCTGTATTTGAGGAAACTCAAAAGGAAGCTGAAACCAGAGGAGTCAAACAAGGAATCCAGCCAGCAATTTCACTGGGAGAAAACACCATAGAAATCTTGACAGACTTAACAATTTGTAAATTGGATGCCAGAGAGAGAACACTTGATTGGACGTGGGAACTTTACCCAATTCTGTTGATTGATTGCCCTTACTTAACCATGCATGGTAGAACCGATAACCATGTGACAAGACCAAACCGGACCAGAATCATGCTGGCTTAATAATTACAACAACTAATAGAATATTAGCAAATGGCAGCTTTCTAATAATCCAATGGAAAGGGTTCCCATTTGTCATTGAGCTCTCTATTTTTCTCTATTGATTCCCCTAACCTTTTCCTTTTTCTTTTTTAAAAGCTTCCTCAACTTTATTCCTTATTTCTTTCACGTCCTAACTTTTTTTTAAAGGATGGTAAAAAAATCCCCCAGCCATCGATATGAAATCGGTATCGGATTTATACAAACCAATGAAAAGTAACACGTAGCTGATACTAAAGAATTAGGTATTCGGTATTATATCAATACTGGCCACTGCTGATACGGTCGATCGATCCCAATACCTAAAACCATGCACATAACTAATATTCTCTTTCTTCGATGGCCTTGTAAACCCCTTTTTGATGAAACCAATTCGTGTTTGCTAATTGATGCATTCTTCCAAATTGACAACTTACCCAACCCTTCCCCTAGAGGATTGTCTGACTACATGTTGTCCAGAATCCAGATCCATGTATATATCCATGTACAAAGGTTAGACTACTACTCATTTTTTAAAAATATTAATCATTGAAAAAAGATCATCTCCTGTTGTTCAATTCCTCCAGCCATGATTCTGTAATTAAAATTTACTCAAAACATATATCGATGTATTAATATATGACATCGAATAAACTCCAACTATTGAATCACATTCTCCACCTTCAATAAAAAATCCAAACCCTTTATCATTCTAGTAATCCCCAAGAGAACCCAGTCAGCATTGAAGTATGAGAATTATTTATTTCGTATTTTTCTGGTGGGTAGGTGGATTGGTTGGAGGCATCTCAAAGATAAATTACCAATTCCTTTTGACAGCACACCTACGGATTACGCGTGAAGGAATAGATTTCTCTGCAAATCCATTAATCCAATCAGATTGTATTGCCTTACCACAACGCGGTTTTGAAATGGAGTATAGTTTATGTTTGATTGGACCGATCAGTTCATGGTTGTAGTGGGTACCAATCATGAGCTGTTTTAAATTAAAAAAATATATATCAAAATATAAACAATCATTTATAGATTTTAAAATTTGGAAGAAAAACTGCATTTTTTGAGTCTCATTTACCAATTTAGGTGTAACTATTGTGATCAACAAGCTAAGTGGATGGGCACATTTGTACTACTTATTCCATGAATGAGTGATATGACGATTTTGCCATTGGATATATTCATATAATGGTCTTATAGCCACGTGGATTATTTCGGTCGGTATGGTTGTATTTTTCCGAGACGAACATGCATATTTTTCATGGAATTTCTTCACCTTTCATATCTAATGGGTTTTGTGCCTTAGAAATAGGTCCCATACTCCATTGATGGTCACTCACTCTACCCTTTTGGAGTCCAAGTGCTGAGCTGTGTATCGGGTGGGCCTCTCTGTCAATGATTCCACCCATAAAGAGAAAAAAAAAAGTGAGAAAAAACAACCCAAACCCAGAAAACCAAAACCATTAGAAGCCACCCCCCACCACTTTTTGCAACTGAGGTGGGACAACAAAATCATTTTTGCTATATACACGTTGATTCGATTTGATTTCATGGATTTCCACCCCTGAATTGAAAAGAAATGCAATGATCATACAAAGAAGACCCTCACCTCCTCAGAAACTCAGAAGTCTATGATGGGTTCTCCAAGAGTCAGATTCCGTTCCACTGTCCATGGCAAGTTGAAAAGCTTGGCCGTGATAAATTTGAAGATCTTGTTCACATTTATATTGTGTGTTGCACTTGAGAAGAAGAGTGTTGCATTCATGGCTTGTGCATACCCTCTTGCCTGTCAATTCCAATTTTCCCTGTTAGAAAATTTTCCATATAAATTGCTCCAATTTCCACTTGGGAATTCTTCCAAATTTCCAGTGTGTGTGGGGGGTCTTAAACATCCTTGTCCATGACTTTCAACTATATATTACTGTAGAAATCAAACCCCAATCACACGCAAAGGTTAATGTGGTTCGACAAGAATTTTTATCTACATCCACGTTGAGAGGATAACTGCTACATTAATGGAAAATGGTATTACAGCCACTAATCCTCCTGTGCCTCTCATTTTACAGAACTCCTTCGGTCCCTCTATGTTTAAAAGCCATTCAGAATTTACCCACAAACTTATGAGACAGAATATAAGACATCATACCCCAACACTAAAAAAGTCTAAAAGAGAAGAACTTTAGGCTTAAGGCACTGTTTGGCAACATTCCCGGAAACTTCCCAGATGTTCAGACTTTGTAAAAAGCAGAGTTACAGCAGCAGCTATCCCAAAACCCAATGCCAACCTTCTATTCATTGTGTGATCTCTGAAATCAATGGGTAGGAGCCTAAAGATTTCAAATTCTTGAAAATTGAAATGAAGCTCATGCGGCTTTTGATCTTCATTGTCATCTCAATGCTCAAGATTGAGGATCCAAGAGAGAAATTAATTCAGGTAGATTCCAAAGAATCAAAATTGTTACCTGAGTCACGATTGCCCATTGCATATCTAGAGGAAGGTGAACGAAATCATCAAATTTGGTCCCAATTAATATCGGAATCGCAGTCTGAAACAAGAAAACCAACAGATGAAGAAAAGAAATGTTAGAAACTATCGATGTTCTTAATTCTGATTATGAATTTTCAACCATAATCTCTTGAGAAATACCTGATTCCACTTCCTCGCTTGGTGATACCACCCGGGGACGCTGCGATCATGACGGAAATCTCTCAGAACCCTAGATAGATTTTTATAATTCAAAACAGAGTGGAGTTACAGACCTGTTAAGTGTACATCGACTTGTGAGATCAAACATGATCAAGATGGCTGCCGCATCTTTACAGGCGATTGGAACGTGATTGAGAGACGCATGATCACCTCCTACATCCCAAATACTAAATGCAATTCTTGCGTCTTTAACTAAGAATACTTTATCCATCAAATTCAATCCTGACATCTCCAAGCATCTCTGTTCTTCTTCATCTCCTACATACTTGATCTTAAAAATTGAAAGGAATTCAACGAAAAATTGATCATTTCTGCTTCAATTTTCAAATTGAGAAGCAATTAAAGTTTGTACTTACAACAAAACTGGTTTTGCCAATGTGACAATCGCCCAAGAGACTGATTTTCAACGTCACCGAATCGGCATCCAAATCCAAATCCCTGGAGGTGGATGTGGGATCGCAGGTAGCTACGCCGCTTTCGACTGTGGTGGGAGAGATAGAAGACACGTTAGGCTCTAAACGACGGTATTTGAAGAGCTTCCTCGGGTAGATGGAACGAATCCGATCAAAAACGAAGCGAAAGATTCTGCGGAAGAAGGTGAGCCGGTGGAAGATGTTCCATTGAAGTTGCAGATTCAGGTGAAGGATTTTGCGGCTAATCTGAGTCATTTTTCTGATGGCTGTCTATGTAGCCATGGAAGCTCGAGCTCTACCTATGTAGCCATGGAAGCTCGAGCTCTACCCATTTTCTATCCTCCCTTCTTTTCGAAAACGAAGGTGGCTGCAAGTTACAGTGACGGTTGACCGGTTTTTAGAGACTGAACCCAAACGGTCTATATTGCCGGCCTATTTGGTCTGACGTGGCAATACCCTGTTATCCAATAAGTCTGCGAGGATATCCTGGACATTAAAAGTGATACTTGAAGGTTATTTTGGTCATTATAGTTTCAGGACAATTTAGCAGGAGAGGATGACATATGGAAGCGGATAGTCGAAAATCTGGATTGGATTCGTATTTGCTGCATCCAGGTAGGAGAATTTGAATCTGAATGATAGGATTCAAATGTGAATTCGGATTTGTTTATATATATATCTAGCAAATTTCAGGTCGGATTCGGATAATATGGTTGGTAAATGGATTCGCATTCGGTTAGTGTCATATTAGATCCATTTATGTCTCTAGAGGTATGGAGTAATCTTAGTTATGGTTTGAGGAATCGTTACTAGATCGGTTTTATTTAATTTTATTTTTTTGTTGATGGGTGTCGGCACCACAATGTCAGATACTTGGTCTGTCAGTCAAAAAAAAATTGCGAATCGATAATTTAATCGGTTTTGAGAATGGATACCGATTAAAACGATTAATAATCGATTTTGGTTTAACGGTTTAACGGTTCATGTAATCACTTTTCCTTTGCTAATAATTGGTTTAAGTTGCTACTTCTAGGTCTAGGCCCAATTGGATAGAATATGTCTAAGCCCACTTAAGAAATATATTGTTGGGTAGGGTTTGTTTCGGTTCTGTTTAAACGTTTGTTACCGATAACTTATTCGATTTAACGGTTTATAACCAGCTTGAAATTGCTGGTTTGCTGATTTATCGGTGTAACAGTTTTGATTTAAACAGTTCGATTCGATTTCAATTTGATTTTGCCACCCTTACTAAAACCTTTGATCAGATGCAGACCCTAAGAAAATAGGGAGAATGATGGCCCACATAAACTAGTTCAAAATAGCTAATTAATCAACTCTACCTAATGGAAGGTCTGGATTTATTTATGCTTATGACATGATTAATGTAATTAAAATGGACAATTAATTGTACTATCATGACATTTATTTATTGAGTAATAATTATGCTGGTAGGTTGTACAATCCATTTATTTTTTGAATGGATCTCTCTTTATATGTTAAGTTGAAAAGAATCAAGGTGGAATGGAGAAAATGGAACCAGGCTGTTCGAAAACTTGGTGGCGACAGAGAATCTAAGGTTGTGTTTGGTATGTATTCTTAGAATATATTCTCAGAATAAAGAATGAATTCTTAAAATAGGATGAGAATATAATAAAGAGCGAGGCTTTTCCATTATTGGCTTTGAATATAGAACGGGCAAAAAAGCATTTTCTAAAATAGGCTGCTCTCTCTTAATGCATTTCAAGATTCAAGAAAGAGAATGCATCCTAAATACTATTTTTGTCATTTTAGAAAATACTTTTGACTCATAATGCATACCAAACAGGATCCGCATCTTGTCCTCCGTGTGCGCCGACACCAGCCAAGCGACGGGGTTGTGGGCGACGCGTGGGTCTCGGATTCAATCGAGACCCATGTGGCAGCCATCCAAGATAGGTTGCCGCATCCTCCCAAAATCACTGGGAGGAGACGATGTGCATCCAAACAAACACAGCCTAAGAGATCATCTCCCCCACATTACCAGACATCAGTATTTTTTTTATCTGGCACTGCATTAGTCCCATTCTATTGTGTGGTAGGTAGAGATGGTTTGAGGAAACGGATCAAAATTAGAAAAATCAGTTGATCCCGGTTTCGATTCTAGTCAATTCAGATTGGTTGATTCATACTGCATTTCTAGGGTTCTGATTAGTTAATTAATTTGATTCTTATTGATAAGAGAAGCTAACATTTGCAAGGAAGACCATAATGGTTTGGATGTTAGGAAGAAAACGGTTCGGTGGGAAACAAGATTAAAATGATTAAAATACGTAATTTCTTTATAAAGATATGGACATGATAACAAAGTAAGGCTAAGGAATATGATTTTTTAAATTGATTTTTCTATAAAGATATAGACATGATAACAAAGTAGGGCTAAGGAATATGATTTTCTAAAGTAATTTTTCTATAAAGATATAGACATGATAAAGAAGTAGGTTGAGGAATATGGTTTTCTTTTTTTATTGAATTATTTTAAAGAGGCAAAATGTCTTTCACCCAAAAACACGCAGCACGATTCAAATTAATTTTTTTAGGAAATGAGACGTGTGCTTTAAGCAAATGAAATGAGATGACCCTCACTTTATTGAAGAGCCCCCTAAATTAGTAAAGTTGGATTTTTTTTTTTTTCTTTGACTTAGATTTTTTGTGGTTGTGTAGTTCTTGTAGCAACATCCGAGTCATTGAGAGTGTATCTATATATGCAACGATGTACTCCAATGTACCAGATGTGGTCGTAGAGTCTGTACGACCGCAAACAATCCACGCCATTTTTTTGGGGGGCTACCACCGATGGGTGAAAGAATAAAATCTAAGAACAATTAAGGCAAGAACAAATTCCTTTTGTAGGGGTAGCTCATTTTTAGTGATCCAGATCCATTGTCTCTTTTTAGTTTCTTCACCTAGAGCGGAGGAAAACTTTCTTCTACTCAAAAAAAAAAAGGTTGGAGCATCTCGAAACTCTTTTGTTTATGCACATATCGGATGAACCGATGTACTTTAAGTGCCTCTATACATTGATTAGAGTCAAATGAATGTTTATGACCACTTGTAGTGGTTGATGCTTTCCAATTCAAAGTGGAATTGGTTGATCCTCAATTGCCGCTGAAATATGAATCTTTGAACCATGGGGGATTTGCACACCAGAAACCTAGAATTGAACAAGGGAGGGTTGGATCGGGATCCAAAGGGGCTCTAAGATACTTAAGTCAAAAATCGAACAACAGTAGTTTGAACTAGGAAAAATAGAAAGAGCAAAGATTACTCCCTCATACCTTATGCCCTACCTTCCAATTTATGGGAGGCTGGGATTGAAGTTAGACAAAATCCTAATTTTGATGGGAGGCGGTAAGGGTGAGTAATTATCTTTACCGAAAGTTTGAACCTATAATGATTGCAATCACCTTGAGCTAATCTTGGCTTTCACGTGGCATATGTGTCAACTACTATGAGTATCAATTGGACCAACTACTATGAGTATCAATTGGACGGTTTCAGTCAGGCATAATCGGTCCCCGTCATTTTAACACCATATACTGTGACCACCAGTTTAGTTAATTGGTCCTTCATCGATGAGGCATAGATACATTTACATTCGGTCCAATCGATCTCAGTGCATAATGGATCTTATGCTAATCAGGCTAATCGGGTTAATGGGCTCATGCCAAAGTGTAAATAAAAATAGAGAGAAATGTTGGGTTTCAAATCCGTAATTATTTTCATGTTATAAATGATATCTTCTTATAGGATTGTTAAGCTTGTGATCACCTATGTAAACAAAGACGAGGACCTAAGGAACAAGTGGAAGAAGACTCAAGAAATGAAAGAGAGTAAAAGACATTTTAATGTTTTAGGCTTTTAACTTTAGGGTTGTATTTGTTTGTTCTAAAGTTGGTTTAAAAGTATATTGGTTCATTCGGTCGGTTTGGTCAAGCTACACCTTTGCAGCGTGAATGTTTAATTAATAATTTGTCCAGGCCTAAGCCCAAAACCTTTAATAAATGGGTTGATCAGTCTCGACCCATAATCAATCCAGTTTGATTGAGCTACACAGTGTCAGCCTGAAATTAACACCCCTAAATACCACTGATGGGCATCATGCTCATAGCTTGATCCATTGAGAGAAAAACATCATCCTTCACCTTTTCTTTCTTGAACCGATAAGATGATTAGTGGTTAGCAGTAAATTAAATTTGGATAGAGAGACTTGTGACTTTAATGCATGGAAGGGATGGCTCCTTTTCTTTTAAGTATGATTTAACATGAGTTTCACATGAATCATGTGTATTCTTGTAGCAAACTTGGAAAGGTTAAGCAATCTTATTCAAAAACGTCCAATTTCATTAATAGTGACAAGAGAACTCCATGGATGGTATGGTCTTGATGGGGTTACTATTATCATGTACCATCAATATCTATTTTGGCAAAGTATCTCTACTTTGGCATCAAGTTATGATATGTGAAAAGATGATGTGGCAAATTTGACCACGTCGGTATTTAGAAATGATCTAGAATAGCCACATTGTCAAACTTCAAACTCATTTTCATCCATATATTTTTTCCATTTATTGGCAAATTCATTAGTAATTTAATTATCTATTTCTTTTCAAAAAATTATCTTTTTTATTTTGTTGGATCAAAACTTTATTTTACTATTTCTATTTCACCGTTCTATTTCCCTTGAAATTTGATATATGAATCAGAGACCTTAGATCTATATTTTCTAAACAAATACCTAGTTTAACGCGCCTATTTGCACCACGTGGAATGATGTTATGACTATTTTGACTGTTTAATAAACAGTCTATTGTTTAGATTAACCACATGTCAAATTTCAAACTTAATTCAATCAAATTTTCACTCTTATATTAATGTGTACCTCGTATACAGCCTTCCACTGCTATTGATACTCCAACCACTACTTAATCTCTTGTGGATTTTCAATGCTTTAATTTGTTTTGCATCTACCTCATACCAATAAATTGTCTCAACCAATCCAATTTAACACATGATAAATATAGGCGTGCATGCCAATAATTTATTTCTAATATCTACTGCATGAATCTTGTGCCCTTTTTTTGGGGTAATTAATATCTACCTTTAACATGAGATTGGTAGATGAAGACAATGGTTCGCTTGGTTAGTATTTTGTCGGTAAAATGCAATCACCAAGGAGGTCAGGAATTTGACTCTCATTCCTTCACCTTGTTCGTTGAGACCCACCCCCACCTCTGAGTCTGGATCCTTTTACCATATGGGTACCCTTCCATGACCCATCACCATCACCATCCGTGTCCAATAGGTCCCACACTCCAAAAGTGGGTCCTCCATCCCAAGGACGAGGATGGATCATGGGAAGGGTACATGTAAGGAAAGGAACGAGGCTCTTATCCCCCTCATTTATAACTCTTCTTGTTCCCTTCTATCAGCTTACAGTGGAAATGGATTACAAAGAACTATGGTTCTACATCTTTGGTACATCCGACTCCTCTCACAATAAATCAAGTTTCGTCATGTTTCGTCATGTTTCTAGAGAAATAAATCAAGTTGCATTCTAACTCCCTAGCTCGAAAGCCCTATATTTAAGAACCGAATCCTCTCCTCCACGGCTCCCACCCCATCCAGCCGTTGGAGGGGGTTGGAGTTTGAGCCGGCTCACCCCTCCAACGGTTGGATGGGGTGGGAATCGGGGAGCCGTGGAACGGTGGAAGAGAGGATTTGGACGGTATATTTAGCGAGTACGACAGTATGATCCAATTCCTCTCCGTCGGTGACATAAATATATAATCCTTCTCCCTCTTAACTCTCTAGTAATTGTAATCAAAGTCCCACTAGGTAGAGAAATAAAATGAGCAAAGAAGAAAAAACATAAATTGCCTATTTAATATGCTTTTATGGTAATTAATTCTAACAAACACCTACTTTGTCACAGAGTGACATCAAATGAAGCAGAAGTTACAAGGCAGGGAAGGTAAAGAATTAAATTTGGGTATGAAATTTTAGATATAGTCAATCCGAAGACCAAATCATGACCATTCCATGTGGCAAAAAAGTACCTGGTCGTCCAGGAAACCATCTGGACGAGCTCTTCTAGAAACATATTTCTGTAAAATAGAAGGAAAAAAAATCATTATACTCCTTATTTCATCCTGAACTTTCCTTTCTTTGTTGGTCCATTGGAATCAGGCTTCTGGTTATGTATTTAAAATCTTATCAACATGGGCTGCCTAAAATTGCCCAGCTATAAATGGGCTAGACTTGTCAGTGTTATGAACCAACCTGCCCATTTAATTATCTGGTGGGAAAATGACAAGTGATATTACTGTTGGAACAATAGTGCTGTACTGTATCCGAGTCAAGGTTCAAGCACTCAGAATTCGCCTGAATCGGCCCCGGCCGATCCTGATTCGATACCAAATCAGATTAGTCCATCGGTGCCCTCTACTGTGTTCGCTTGGAGCGTTGAGTCGAATCAGCGTATCCGATCCTGATCCCTAAAACCATGATCTAGGTTGGAGGTGGTTTCTAATTTAAACTCTTAACTGGATTGCATGTCTGGCGAATGGGTTCTTCAATCATCACTATGGATTCTTCCATCTTCATGAATCAGGGCAGAGGTATTCGGATCAGAATTTGGATGTTTGAAACATAATTTATTTTATTCAAATAGATATCTAATTAATAATAAAAAAAATTAAGTAGTTGGTGATCTTGAAGATTCTTGAAGATTAATTTTGTAGGTTCTAAGGAAAGAGGAAAAAATTCATGCCACTAGGAAAACTAAGAGACATGGATTGAAACGAATCATATCCGATAGGTGAGAAAGGTCCGAATTACATAAGTCAAAAGTGCAAATGGATAGTTGAAAATCCGAATTCGATTCGCATCCGTATCTGTTTAAGGATATTTGAATCCGGGCTTGGGTTGTCTACATCCGATCACATCCAGATCTGTATCTATTGACATTGTAATGTATGCTGATAAACACATAATTTTGACAACCCTACATAAGGACCTAAATTATCTTTTGTCATCCAGCAGTGGATGGACTGGGATACTCGACATGTATACCGATACAATCCAACACTAGACAACTAGAGAAAAATTTTATCCCTTAAACAAGTACATGCTAGTTTACCAAGTGTTGCCATATATATAGGAACCCACCTAACATTTGTAAGGAAATATTGATGTTCACTTACATGATTTCTATTCATGGCATGATAGTGAGACAGCTAATCAACAACCATTTTTTCTTCCGACTTCCTTTAAAAAAATAAAAAAAAATAAAAAAAAACTATATTAATTGCACCAGTCATAAAGTTACTACCCGGTTAGGTTTTGCGATTGAGAATTTATGGCTGCGTTTGGTGGTATCCTATGGAATTAATTGATTTTTTACGTATAGATAGTGAATAGAATAGTATTTGGTAACTAGTACATTGCTTTTGTTTTTTGTTCATAAAGAATAGTTCTAGTTAAAAAATTGGTCAGCAATTTTTACAGGGAAAAAAAAAAATTGTGGACATTTTTATATAATAATAATCTAAATCACCATCGTCGTCGTTCGTATGATCAACCACGAAGTGACATATGGATCCGCATTCTCTCCTCCCAGTGGTCTGGGAGGATAGTGGTAACCTATCCCGGATGGTTGCCACATGGCTCTCGGTGAATCCGAGACTTACGTTCGAGTCGATAAGCCAAGACGATCGAACGTGGGTCTCGGATTCACGGAGAGCCACGTGGCAACCATCCGGGATAGGTTGCCACTGTCCTCCCAAAACTACTGGGAGGAGACGATGTAAATCCAGTGAGACATATTGACCAATCCATTACTAAAACCTTAACCCAAGTGTAGTATTTAAAAGGGATGGTCAACAAGCTTGTCATCTTAGTGATGTGTTTGGTATGTATTATTGGAATGTATTCTATCAGAATACATTATATTGTAGAATGAGAATAGACTAAAATGTGAGATATTTCTATTCTAAACTCAAAATGAAAAAAATTAAGGTAAAAATGGATTTCAAAAAATACCATTTTTTTTTTTTTTTTTTAATTTTATGACCCAAACTCAAGAATGCACTAAAATGCATTCTTAAAATACATACCGGAGACAGCATTATTGTTGTGAATCCAGCAAGAGGTGTAAAACCACATTGATGACACCATGAAAGAACCCTAGAACCCTTAAATTTTTAATTAAAATTTCTCATGGCCTACACTTTGCTTGTTCATTCCATTTGTAGAATTTTTTGTACTTTTATTATGAAAAATCTTCTAAACAATTTTTTTTTTCCTAAACCATAAATTTGAAGTATTATATAAGAAAAAAAAAATAAAAATAACTATTATTTATGTATTAGTAGTATTTTAGGATGTATGTCCAACGACATTTAATTACAAACATCTCTATGTGACATTTTTGTAACTACTACCGATACAAAATCCCAACAAAAAAAAAGGTAGATTGAAAAAGTAAAGTACAAAATAAGTGAAACAAATAACTAAAATAGTTATAATCCCTGCTTTCCAGTTGTCGTTGCCCTCTCACGTCGTCACATGAACATATGATGTAGTTAGTCGTCTCACTCTCAAACAGAGATGACATGGTCTATTTTAACCATGTATCAAATTTAAAGTTTAATTCAATCAAATACACCCTTGTGTATCGGCTTGCATCTCCATCTCCATATATATTCATGCTTGTCTATTAATATCTATATATTCATTATAGTGCACTTTCATTATAAAAACTCTATTTTGCCATTTGGTAAACTCCATTTTCAACTGGAATTTGAGATATGAGTAATGAATTTGGAGTTTATCCGATCAAAATTTTTTGTTTCTATTATTAAGATCTAGTTACTAACATTTTTAGGTATAACTAAAAACAAAAGGAGGTTATAGATACTCACAAGGTACAAAAAAAAAACTCTTGCTAGTTGCCCATCATCGTGGTTTAATCAGTATTGAATCGATTTTCCCGAGATCATTATATGTGGACTTGATCTAATTAATATCATATCGGTTTTAGCAACTGTCAATATCCGGAATCAAAACGTATCGATATATGAAGATTGGTTGGGTTTGGATCACCTCCATGTACTTGTAACCTTTATATGATCCCATCACTAACCATATGATGTGGGACCCACTAAAATATGGTTGGTGACGAGATCCACCAAAAAAAAATTCAACTACATAATAGTTTCATAATTATTCAAAAAAAAATTCTTATATTATTATGAAATTTGGAAAATGTGGCCTATCTGACATAAATCCACGTGGCATATGTTCTAAACCTACCAAAAATCAAAATGTTTGACTGGTTTTCATGTCGTTGACTTTTGTTGTTTTATAAAATTAGAATCACGTACCTCTGTTTAACTGTCATCAGCATTCAATATGAACGGATGGTAGATGAACCCTAATCACTCTTCTCCAACCTCTGAACTTCTGAACTACATACCCTGTCTATATCCTGACCTCTGTATATAAATATACGTTCAGTCTCAATCTCCTCCCCATAAATCCCCACTTTCCACTCTCCCTTCCTCTGCATTTTCTAACTTCCAACTTCAATAATGGAGCTCCCAGACATCTTCATCCTCCTCCTTGCAGCTCTCCTCTCTTGTCTATGGTGGAAACACTGGTCAGTCACAGGCAAAGGTCCTAAAAACCTCCCACCTGGACCGCCGGGCTGGCCACTGGTCGGAAATCTGATACAAGTCATCCTGCAACGCCGTCCATTCATGTACATCGTTCGTGATCTACGTTCCCTGTACGGCCCAATCTTCACCATGCAAATGGGTCAAAGAACCTTGATCATCATCACCAGTGCAGACCTCATCCATGAAGCACTCATCCAGAAGGGTCCCATCTTCGCCAGCCGCCCAGCTGATTCACCCATCCGACTCATGTTCAGTGCCAGTAAGTGCACCATCAACTCGGCCGAGTATGGCCCACTCTGGCGTACCCTACGCAGGAATTTTGTCACCGAGTTGATTAACCCGGCCAGAGTCCGTCAGTGCAGCTGGATACGCCAGTGGGCGTTCGATAACCACCTGAAGAGGTTGCGTAAAGAGGCTGAGGATACTGGCTCTGTTGAGGTGATGAGCAACTGCAGGTAAGGGTGTTAAACAGTGCAGTTTGATTTCAATTCATTGTGCAACAAGTAAAACTAAAATCGAATCATTTATTAAATGGTTTCAAAATACTTATAAAATCGATTAATAACGGATTTCGATTTTTTGGTTTTTAAATGGTTAATAATTATAATCATATATGAAAGTAGATTTACCATTTAGATATATGCCATTTCGAAAACAATAAAAAATAATTTATTTTTACAAATATAGACATTTAGCAATTAAGGGACTAAAGTAAATGTTTAATCGATTTTAACGGTTCTAAATAGTCTGTCTTTTTATTCTTGAAACCAGAATCGAACTGTTTAACCAAACGATTTTATTTTTAAAATCAGAATCAAACCATTTAATAATTGGTTTTACGTTTCCAGTTTAAATGATTCGATTTGATTTCGGTATTCATTTTTGACACCCTTTAACTGCAGGTTCACTGTCTGCAGCATCCTCATCTGCATCTGTTTTGGAGCCAAGATTTTGGAATCTAGGGTTAAGGATATTGAAGCTGTGTTAAAGGATGTCATGATGATGACGACACCGAAACTGCCGGATTTTATGCCGGTTTTGTTGCCGTTATTCCGGCGGCAGCTGAAGGAGGCGAAGGAGCTGAGGAGAAGGCAGATGGAATGTTTGGTTCCATTGGTACGGAGTCGGAAGGCTTTTGTCCAATCGGGTGGATCTGACTCAGATGAAATTGAGATGGTGAGTCCAATAGGTGCAGCTTATATTGACTCGTTGCTGAGTCTAGAACCGGCGGGGAGAGGAAAGCTCGGGGAGGAAGAGTTGGTGACGTTATGCTCAGAGGTTATGAATGCAGGTACAGATACCAGTGCTACGACGGTGGAGTGGGCCTTACTTCATTTGGTGATGAACCAGGAGATGCAGGAGAAGCTGTATGCGGAGATAGTCGGCCGTGTAGGGAAAGAAGGGGTTGTGATGGAGGATGACGTGGAGAAGATGCCGTATCTAGAGGCGTTAGTGAAGGAGACGTTCAGGAAACACCCGCCTAGTCATTTTGTGTTGTCGCATGCGGCGACGAAGGAGACGGAACTGGGAGGGTATACGGTACCGGTGGATGCCAGCGTGGAATTCTACACGGCTTGGTTGACGGAGGATCCTAGCGTGTGGAAGGATCCTGAGGAGTTTAGGCCGGAGAGGTTTATGGACGGTGGAGATGGTGTTGACGTGGATGTGACTGGGTCCAGGGAGGTTAGGATGATGCCGTTTGGAGTGGGGAGGAGGATCTGTCCTGCTTGGACGCTGGGGATGCTGCATGTATACTTGTTGCTCGCTAGGATGGTGCATGCCTTTAAGTGGGTCCCACTCCCTGATGGTTTGCCTGACCCCACCGAAACCTTCGCCTTCACTGTTGTCATGAAGAACCCCCTTAGGGCCGTCATCTTACCTAGGTGAACACACTAGCGCCCAAGCTGCCCCTCTCTCTTCTCTCTCTCCTCTTCACTCTCTCTCTCCTCTTCACTCTCTCTCTCTCTTCCTCTCTTTCTCTATTCTCTCTCTCCGGTTTCGCATTTGATAAATTGTTATTCATTTTGTTGGTTGTTTTGTATTTTGAAGACTAATATATGGATTAGGTGCATATACATGAAGATCCAGTCTATTATTAATCAAATTGTATTCTTGGCATACCCAAGTGAGAATTGCTCTTTTAGTTATGTTCTCAAATTAATCCTCTTTGTTATAGTATGGTTCAGGGTGAAGGTGTCAATTTTGAACCAAAATCGAGAAATCATACTGAAATTGACCAGTAAAAACTGAACCAAATCGAATCAAAATTAATTAACTTGTTTTGGTTTTACACATAATTAGTCGATTCGGTTGTGGTTTAGATTGTTAAACCGTTAGTTAACCTATAAAACTACTGATTAAATAAAACTGAAAGGAAACTGAGTAAAACGTGTAAAATTTCACGTAGAGTATATTATTTTAACATGCTATGCCTTGGCATAATGCCATGCCCATGTGATATAATATTTTTAGTTTATTATTGAATGTATAGAGTTATGTTGTTGAACTATTATGATCATAGAAGATTCATTCATTTTCCCAATAAACATTGTAAGAAATTGTTTATGAGCAAATTAATTGAAACCGATAAGAAATTGATACACCGGTTGTTAATCAGTTCAGTGTTGGTTTGAAAAACAAGAACGATCATTAATTAATCAATTCGGTTATGGTTTCTATTAATAATGACCTCAAATCGAACTAAACTGAGGTAATAAACTGTTTATGAACCGATTGATACTCTTATTTTCATACACATTTCTCGAAATCAATGCAGTTGAAGGTCGTTTCTCGTAATCAATGTAGTTGAAGGTTAGAATGATTTTTAAGATCCAACATCTACAAAACCGATGAAGATGAGAAAAAAGATCATTCCACCTTCAAGTTGGATGTTTGTCATGTGTTCCCAAAGATCATTCCACCTTCAAGTTGGATGTTTGCCATGTGTTCCCATCGGTCCCACAATGATGCAGAAGCCATACAAGCGAACTTATTTTTATTGAAAGGCACAAAAGAGATAGAGAGAGAGAGGGGGGGAGAGAGATGAATCAGTTTGAGTGTTGAGTGACAATGAAAGGGGGATTCAAATCCTCTCCTTCCAGTGATTTGGGAGGAAAGAGAATCCCGTTGGATGATCGACACATAGAATTCGGATGAATCTGAATTCTCTATTCAAACCACCATGGCATCCCTCCTCCTCTCGAATCCAGAAATAGAAGTCACTAGAGAGAGAAAGAGAGATGAATCAGTTGAGTCTTGACTCTTGCGTGACGGTGAAGGAGATACAGTAATGGGACCTACCTCTGTCAAGTTTGCAGAGTTGAGATAAATACCCTACCATAAAGGATTTATTATATATAATATTTAATATAATTAAATGCTTTTTTTTTTAAAGTTACCCTTAATTCGCAGTGGTAATTAATGCTATCACTATAAATTTATGAGAGGGGCATAGGAAAATTTTAATGTGGTGGTAGTATATTTTCGATTTATGCCTATTTAGTTAATCACAATGTCTAAATAAATTCTTTTTTTACCAATATATATATATATATATAGAGAGAGAGAGAAAAGAAATGCACCATTTTACATGTGGGTATTCAAATAAAAGGAGATGGAAATGCATCATTTTACACGTGGGTATTCAAATAAAAAAAAACGGGGTGATTATTTTACCATCGTAACTATCCCATGTGAGAGGATGCAGGGTATTGATGTCAAATAGTGTTCTTTCTTTCAATAAATATTTAATCTTTATAAAATCTGAAACATAACATTCTTTGGGTAGATTGTTGGGTGGTAGTTGACTTGGCAACATATGATAATATATTTTTCAAGATTTGAAATCCGGCTTGTCAATTTTCATCCGAATCGAGTGATTTGATTCTGATTCCTAAAACCTTACTTGAACATGGTTTAAACAGATTAGTCATTCTGATGCTAATTAAAACATATTATTAAAACCTATTTTGAAATCAACCATATATGCATTTACCAAAAATAAAAATAAAGATCAACCATATATGCTGTTTGATCTTCACTTTTGCACAATTAACCATGTCATGGGAAGTGCTAATAAGGGGGTCCAACTGGCCAGGCTGGACCGGGTTTTTGAAAACCTAGATGGCTAGACCCTACCTAGGTCCCCAGATCAACCCAGCCTGGCCCAGCCCCCACCCAGTCCAAAGGTCTGGTTTGGATATCTCATAAAACTCTTTGACAGAAGTACCAATAAATAAAGTTTCTACACTTTCAGGACCTTTTAGTCTCTAACCATTTTATCCAAGATACCCAGGCCCCTCAAATTGCATCATTTGATTACTATTCATGATCATGGTAGACTGCATGGGTTTGCTGCCCAGCTGCATGGTCACTGCATCAGCTGAGGGCCAATGGGAGCACACTTATGGATATTTAAGAGGAGGGGCAGGGTGGTCATTCCATTGCCTCATGTAAGAGGGCTAGAAGAACACTGCTGGGAAGGGTTCTTTTTCCCAAAAATGTATAAGCAGGCTAAATGCAGGCCGTACTGGGCTGGAAATGCAGTCCAAGCGCAGCCGGGCCTGAAAATTTGGACATATATTAATAATCAGCCAGCCATGAAGGCCTTTTGGATCAGTTTGAGTTCAGCCCAGACCAAGCAGGCCAGAGGACAACCCAACAGCTTGGGCTGGGGCAGAAATTGCCAACCCAATCTCAAGATCCTTCCCTTAAAACACACAACAAGAAACTTTTTATGCAATACAGAATACATATGTGGGACAAGAAAGGTATATTGGAATCTTATACGTTAGCGGGAAAATAGGAGTACAAGAAGATCCGGTAGCCGGTCACTTGGAAGAGAGAGAAAAGAGGCCTGGATTTCAAGGAAGAGAGAGATAGAGAGATTTCCCTTCCCTTATTTTAATGTGGTAATTACTTGTACATTTTATCCACCCCTCTACTTGTTTGCTATTATGTAACAAAGGATGTGTTGGTATATAAAGAACATATTGCTCAAAAAGGTGAACTGGACTGTCCATCTGAGCTTGGACTAGACTGCTTTTGTTTACTAAAACTAGTTTTCTTCTTCCTCCTGGTCTCTTCTTCTTTCTTATCAACAAACTCCATCAAGTTCTTGAAACTGGCCGTATGGATGGGACGCTGAGAACTTGTATTGGATCCATCTCGTTCAGCTTCTTCATCCTTCTCCACTTCATCATCTGGTTTATAATTGCGATACTGACAAAAGACACGCGTAAAAAACACAAGAAGAGCAATGAGGCATGCAATGCCAGAGATGAGGAAGAGGCCCCAGAAACTATTGAGAGATAGCTGGCTTGAATCTTCTTGGTTGGCTTTTTGGGAGCAGGTATTAATTGACAACCATTTATCATGGATCCTTTGAAGGTCACCTTTCTCTGAAAGTGTAAGGATTGCTGTTGACAAGTCAATTGCAAGAGGAGAGTCCCTGGGGAATGCCTGTATGGATAAAGCAAATTTGAGAAATATTTCAGTTTTTTTTTTCCATTTCTAGTAAGCCATATATAAAGTTTTGATGTCTGACAATTTCCATGAAAAATACTGGACTTGCTTATTTTCTTTTTACAAGTTCCTTTTTTAGAACATCTCCACAAAATTGTAGCAAAATATCAACTGGAAGTGTTACAATGAAAGTTGGATAAGGTCTTATATTATGGGATAGAATTCAAAAAATCTAACAATATTTTGTGAGAAATTGAAACTAAGGTGATATAATGAAACTATCATCTTTGGAATGTATTGGCAAAATGTACTGGGAAGGGATATTTACGGACAAGATTAGGAAGTTTGTTTGAAGTTAAGACTGTCACAGATACGATATGCTTTATTACTTCAATGAATCACTATTCTCCTCTTCTTCTGAAAATTAAGGATTTTGCAGCCATTTTGACAACACTTTATCCAATAAAAAAGAACAGTTTCCTTTATGGTTTCCAATACAAAATCAGTTTGGATTCAATCAGCCTAGAAAAATGATTTATGTACAGAATAATATAAAATACACCAAACAATACTAGTATTTGTGTAGTATAAGAATTATCAATCAACACCATATGGTATCAAACTATCAATAATGAAGCTGCATACTGCACAAGTATAAGCAGGACAGAATTTAAACATATTTCAATTGCACTGTTCAAATCTCCAGAAGCTCCAACATGCAGTTTCATTTCATTATGGAATTATGATATAGTGGCTAATAAATGAAAACACTGATGTTCCTAGAGATTTAAACCTAGTATGGTGTCAATGATAACATATGATACTTGGCATAACAGCACTAAATTATAAAGATAATAACTAGTAATTTCCAAAAAATGTCAACAGTTTAATCCAAATTCCACCCATTTTCTCCTTTTCAATCAGCCACTTCATTTTTTTCCATTAGCTAATTATAACCAGTTACTCCACCAAATCCAGCTTATTCAAGAAGTAGAGAAGGAAACTTGACACTTACAAAGCCCCATCCACTTTTCGTAAACTCTTGCCCCACTATCTGGAATTTGCATTGGTTGTCAGACAGGAAGACCTCAATGTAAGCAAGTTCATCGACAATAGCAGCAACCCCACCATTTTTGGGTCCACGCTGAAGAGCATCTAGATAACCATCCTCGTTTTTTAGGGTCACGATCCTGGACTCCGGAATTTTAAGCTCTTCAATCAAATAGTTCTTCGCAAATGACCCCTCCTGAACACCTAGAGGGTCAGGACTTGAGATCAAGCTATCGATCCCTTCGATCCGTGATGTCAACTGCTGAACTGTGAGGATGGAAGTCAAGCTAGCTATGTAGCTTGAGTTGATAACAAGTACTACAAAGAGCCATATGATCAGCACAAAACGTGCAGGGGCGCTGACAGTGTTCTCTCCTGCATTGGATCCAAGGAGCCAAACAACATTATAGAATTGAGTTTGGACCAAGCAAAATCCAAATAAACCGAAAGAAAGATGATGTCATGGGGGCTAGGGGGAGGGGAAATACGATGTGAGACCAGATCTACTTACTGTGGGAAAAAAACATTGTTGAGAAACTAAACCTGCAAATTAATAATCAAGGATTAAACTTAGAATTAAGATGACAGAAACTTTGCCACAACCAAAGTAGGCTGAAAAAAGGAGCCAGAAGGCACAAATAGGAAGCATTTCAAAGGAATAAAACTAGACATGAAACCCAGAGACAGATCAAAGTACCCTCTAATGAGAAACAAAACACAAAGACAAAAATCAGCCCCTAAGATGGAGCAAGAGGATAAGCAACTATTTTCCTTTGCTTCTTGCATATAATAATTTGGTTATTGAATTAGCCATCAAACAGAATTGAAGGCAAAACAAGTAATGTTTAGTGATTAAATGATTGAGGGGATTAGAAGCAAGCTTCGCAAATAGCCCATATCCACTGAGCACATTAAGGGGATCCGTTATAATCCCTGATTGGACAAAAATGACAATATTACATGTTTCAACACATCACGAGGCTTACGAGACATGTAGGCACACTGTTCAAACAAAGAGGGCTTCCCAGGAGAGTTGCAATAATACTAACCAAAATACTGTTACAAGCTGTTTACTTGGTGGACCACGGAATTCAGCATTAATTCGATGTTCAAGAATCCAAACAACAGCTCCCACGAATAAAAAGAAAGCACCGGTGACGCACCACATTTGAAATGTAAATGGCTTTAGGAAAGCCCATGGACTGGATTTTGTCTCTTTTACAGGAACAACCACAATAAGGCCAGATTCCATGTAAGGCTGGGTGAAATCAACAATTCTTGTCCTATTTGTAACAATGGTTATATCTCCAACAAGGGCATCAATTTTCTGCAAAGAAGAAATTATAAAATTAAGCTCCCTAGAAGAATTCGACCTCCCAAATTAAGGATGGACACGAAACAGAAGTAATTCACAATACCAGCCCAAAGGGAACCAATCAACAGTGTGCTGGGCAACAGTCAATGGGTCCCAATGAGAACAATGCAGGAAACAAATCCAATTAGATGGTTATAACTGTTAATTTTAGACAAGAATTAGAAAAATTCCAATTGGAGAGTCATAACTGTTCATCCTATTTGTATTTTCTAAAATGGTCGAAATATGGTGACATTCCCAGCCTGTTGTCATCCAAATAGATCAGTTTTACAGCATAGGACATCTGCAGAAAATATTCAGTTCATATGTGCAAACTTAAATACATCAGCCTGTTGTCATCCAATTAGCTCAGTTTTACAGTATAGTACATCTCTAGAAAATATTCAGTTCATATGTGCAAAATTACATATATCAGCTAAGTTACCATACAGAATTCAAAAGCAGAGGACTTACATTTTGGGAGACCATAGTCACAAGCTCATTGTAATCAGGGTTCCTAGAACCATTCCCGTATACTAAGTATGTGCGTGGAACAGGATACTGCAACAAGGCCACAGCAGCTTCAAAGACATCAATGCAGAAACCCCTCACCCCACTCGGGCTATTATCCTTTGCCACAAATTGCTTATAAGTTGCTCGATTAGGAACCCCAATCCTCAAAGGTTGTCCATTGTTAGGAAACACCCACCCACGTGGCGTTTTTGTAGTTTCTCCAGGCCATATTATGCTGTAAAGCTGCTGGTTAGTACTAGAAGTGTTTGTGGGCTCCTTACGTAAGATCTCTGGAGCAACAACTGAGAGATGTGAATAATTTGACCAATATCCAACTCGACGGGACCCAGTCCCACCAATGTTAATAATATCATACGCTGGATCGATCAAATTCTTCTCTGAATCAAATTGAATTTGGCCAGTTAAACCTGTGAAGTTTATCTCGGTCAGCTTCTGAATTAATTGCTGGCCTCCTTCAAAGAAATGGAGTGCCACCAAATGCAGTGAACTTCCATTTGTATCATGTAAGTTCGGATCACTTGAAAAAGAAAAATTTCCTCCCTTATTGAAGAACTCCTCAAGAGCATGAGCAACTAGCCAAATGGAATCATAAGCATAGAGTCCATAAGAATTCAAGCTTGAGGGAGCATTCCCTATGCTTTGCAAGTTACTCCACCGAGATATAAAATTCTTTTTTATATCAGAATCTGGTGTATGATGACGGAGGGCAACAACCCCTTGCAAGAGATCCATTGTGTCAGGGTTCACTGGTTCTGACGAATCCAAAACAGAAGGAAGCCAATCTGTTGCAATCCACACATAGCCGCTATTCATCATCCCAAGAAACTTTGCAACAGAGAAAACTGTTAGACCAGAATCCGGATTTACATGTACAATGTAAACCCGAGATTCCATCAGATTTACCTCAACTAATACATCATTTATTGTGTTTCTGGAGGCCCCTGGAGGAAAGGCAGCTTTGTAAGATATCTTTAAACGTTTCTTTGCTAAGGCATCACCCAGCACAGATATCCCACCTCTACCATAATCATCATCCACAAATATGGCAATCACCTCCCTCCATCCATTATATTCAACCAAATCTGCTATTGCATACATCTGGAAATAGTCACTCTGTGTAGTACGGAGGAAGTATGGGTACTGTAGTGCAGCAAGAGTGGGATCTGTGGCTGCAAATGAAATAAGTGGCACATGGAGTTCATTAACAACATGAGATATGAGATGAGCTAATCCTGAGGATTGGGGACCAATTACTGCAACCACTTCTTTCTCCACCATCTGAAGAGCTGTAGAAAAGAAGGATTTTCTCAAATTTTTGCTTCAATTGAGAGAGAGAGATGTCAGGCTATAAGCCTATAATATGTTGTTAATTAAGAGCCTTAACACAGCAGTTTGTTATATTTGTCTTGTTTAATCTTCCTTGCCATTCAAGCCCTCTTTTGTTATTCACAAGCTGGTGGATCCAGTCACTCATTGGCTATTAAATAAATGTTACCTAAATATCCAGCCTGTGCAAAGACTTTTGGCTTGGATTTCCTTGCTTGATTTTATTTAAAAATTAGTTGATTCATAACAACTTCATATCTTCAGCTTAGTGTGTCTACAAATTCCAACATGGATGTCAATCTATTAGACGATATCCCTGCTCATAAAGCTTAAAAATAAAATATTTTCCACACCAAAAAAACATAAATATTTTTCTACTCACTCAATTAGATGCTTCCATGGTGTCATCAGTGATGGATAGACTACTGTTTTTGTTGGCATAGAAAATTGTAATTTTTCTCTTTGATTAAGTGCATAGAGATTTATATACAACATGTATAATCAATTATCTTAAACAAAATAGTACTGACATAAAAAATAAAAAAATAAAAAACACTCGGAAGTCTTAGGGTTAGGGAAGTTTGCAAAGACACTTTCTCTTACATTTTTAGGTGGTACCCTGAAATTCCAAACATAAACTCAAGATTGTGAACTGTTTAGCATCCATACCAACAAGAATACTACAAAGCCCACAAATGTTCCTGTTTTCCCAAACAAGTTCTTCAGAACCAAGGCCATTACTGGACATTAAGAGAAAATTAAATCAGAGACTGCAAACCTAGTGAGCATTGCATGATAGAGCTATTAGATTAGATTAATTGAGTCGCGGGCTTCAGAGTGTACCTCCTATGGTTCCAAGAAATCCATTGCAATTTGTGTCCTGCATGACAACATTCAATGTTGTCCCTGCAAGAATGCTTGAATTAGAATTAACATCATCAATAGCAGCTGCAATTGCTGGTATTGCCACCTTTCCAATGGTTGAATTGAAAGTAAACAAAGCTCCCACATTCACAACCCGTGGCCGAGAAGAAGTGCCTAATTTTCGACTGCCACCCTGAACTTCCATGCTCATCAACAAACAGAAAAGCAACAACCGAAATAATTCCATGACGAAGAGATAACCAGAGCCAATAATCTGATGGAGGTTTACAGAAGGAATTTTATTTTTATCTGCGGTTAATGCCTTCGATTAAGCCAGCATTGCTTCTAGTGTAAGAAGAGATCTACTGCACCATTGGTAGAATCCATAAACCAAGCCAAAAAAAAAAAAATTAATTACAGATCCCAATTAGATATTCTTATGACAGGGACAAGTATGAAGAAGCATGAAAAAACTCAGCATGGATGACCAAAATGCACATCAATGATTAAATAAAAGATTTTGACTTCAAAAATTCTCTGGGTTCTGATACCCATGTATCAAACAAAACATAAGTTTCAAAGCCCACATGAAGCAACTGTATTGAAGTGAAGGGAAGAACCTACATGTATAGGTTCTATTTGGGAAAGTCAGAAAGAACCCCAAAGATGAAATAATTGGGCTGGATACCATGGGACCGACAGAATTGTCATTAAGAAGACCTACCCACACCATAACTCTGGGAAATCAAATGCTTCTTCTAAGATACAAAACGCACACACAAACACAGAAAGGAAGAGGGAATATATAGGAGAACCTCAGATTTGAAACAGTCTTGTTGAAGAAGAAAAGAATCATTTCAACTTTGACTGTCCAAAAGAGCGTAACTACCAACTACAAAAACAGAGTGCAACTATTATTAAATAGTATCCTATAAAGAACAGTAATCAAGAAAACCCTATAAATAGTATCTTATAAAGAACAGTAATTAAAGAAACCCGACAAGGGCAACTACGAAAAAGAGATACTTTCCGTTATCAAAGCTATCAAACCCCTAAAAAAATCTGATTTGGTGGGATGGGTCCAGTGGATGGTGATTGGATCCAAAATGTAAAGTCTCCAACACTCCATGATGCTGATATGTTTAAGCATCTGAAAATGGTAAATGTGAATCACGTGGTTCAGACTTCAAAAACAGAGAAATCAAAACCCAAGACTTGAGTTGATTTGTCCAAAATCTCCAATACTCCGTGGATGTTGAAATGTTTAAGAATCTGAAAATGGTAAACGTAAAACACGTGGTCAGAATTCAGAAACAGAGAAGCAAAAACCCAAGACTTCAGTCGATACATCCAAAGTCTCCAAGATTTTTCAGTGCGTATGTATATCCCATATGCACTCAGGAAGACGCGAGTTTCGTTCATGAGTACAAGTGAATGGTTTCCGTGTTCCACAATAGCTGAGTGGAGTTGAAAATAGCTATTAGTGGAAATGGAATTGAAAAAATCAACCAACAAATCTTTTTTTAGGGGTTGAGATGATGCAAGTTCAAACAAAAAGAGAGATTGCATGGTCAGTAACCAGAAGCAAGATGAAGCCAGAAGAATCCAAATGATGAGGGAATGGAAGTACTTAGGGGTAATCATTGTTGGGAAAAGTTTCAGTTGGAAGACAATGGCAGTGGATATGTTTTTATATATTAGTTGGTTCTTCTATTTTTAAGTTTTTAGGTGGGATACATCAAATTGATAGAACAGTCAATTAAATCAACAGGGAAAGTGTTGGGAATAATCACCCAAAAAGGTAAGTGTTGGGGATAATCACCCAAAAGACTAAATAGGTGTGAGAAAAAGTGTTGGAAATAATCATTCAAGAGAATAAAAAAAAGGTAAGAGTGTTGGGAATAGTAAGAGAGACAACACATGAGTGAGTAAGAGTGAAAGAAATAATCACCTAAAAAAAACATATATATTAGTTGATTTCTTCAAATAATAGCTTAAGTTTTTCAGTTAAATACTTCATTAATTACATACTTCCTGATTCATAGGATCCAACAGCTTTAATTTTGATTAGATACTTCAACAATTACATACCTCATGATTCATGGGCTCTGAGCTAGATCACTCTTGCACCCAAAGGATCGGCCCTTGTAGTTCCAAATTGCCTTCTGATTCATTATTCCTGACTAAGCAAGCATTTTAGCTGATCTCGATCTGAATCGATCGATCCTTGACCTTGAACCGTGGCATAAATAGGGTAATCCTTATCTCTATCCATTGAATTGGTAGTAGAGGAAGCATGGACTCTTTGTATCCCAAACATGTATCCACTGACAAAGTGTAGGTTCAAGTACTTATCCAAAAAAATAAAAAAAATAAAATGTAAGTTTGAGACATGTACTATTAGACCATTTTTCTTTATTAGACTTTGGTGTAGTCTGTTGACTTTGAAATTTTAGCAAAAACTTGTTTCATTCTTCAATTATTACACAAGTCTAAATCCAACCATCAAAAAACATTGGACATATCTTCTCCTCACCTCCCAATTCCCTGTCAAGTGGCTGTCCTTTCCCAAAGAAAGGGCCATTGCAGGTCTAGTTGACGAGGAGTCGTTGCGGGTGGGTGGCTCACATGTCATTTCACATGTTCATTTAGTAATATCTTTAAGGAAAGTTATAGGCATCGGATCTTATAGGGATATGTGGCACCTATATCAGTCGTTCATCATTTATGGGAGGAGACGGTCTGATCTGTAAATACAAGGGAATAGGGTCCTATGCAACACTTTCACAATTCTGAGTTATCCATTGAGTTCAGGTCTGAAGATCAAGTGTTTGCTTAGGAACCTTGTAAGGGTGTCAAAAATGGGCCCGGACCGGTAGCACGGACCGAGCCAGCCCGATATAACCCGAACCCAACTCGGACCGAACCTTAATGGACATGTTTCGGTCTCGGCTTGTAAAGCCCGACACCGTTTCAGCCCAAACCGAAACCAAACCAGACCAGCCCGTTAAGAAGCCCGAACTAGCCCGAACCAATAATACCTAACCCAAACACCAGTAAGGTCCATTCGGACCCAGTTTCTTAATTTTAATGGTTTTAAATTTTGATGGATTATATTACACTGTTATAGTTCACTTCTTGATCGAAAAGATTATATGAATCTATAGTTGAAAAGAGTATGTTAATTGTTACAATTTACTGAATTACATGCATATAGAATGAATGATTCTAATTTTATAGATAGAAATAATAAAATAGGTCATATATCTTACATATAAAATAGGCCCGATAAGCTTGATAAGTCTGGTCCGGACCGAACCAGCCCGAAATCACCTCAATAAATCCAACCCGATAACAAACCGACACCGGACCAGCCCGATTGTTATTGTGTCCAGCGCAGCCCAACCCAGCCCGAACTCTTAATGGACATATTTTGGGTTGGGCTTATAAAACCCGACACCGATTCAGCCCGGACCGAAACCGGCCCGGACCGGCCCGTTGACACCCTTAGAACCTTGTCACCGGTTCTTGTTACTATCCGCCGGTGCTTGGAATGGTGCTTCACGTAAAACAACACACCTCGGTTGGACAGAGATGGTTGGAACATATACTAACAATAGCCAATAGGGGTATGTCAAGTCTATTTATGCATAATGACATGCCTAGGGCTAGGATATTCTTCACAGTTGCGGCTACAGAAACTGCAGTGAAGCCTCAATGAGTGCAATGAAAAGCAGAGAATCAAATGCAAAAAGCTGAGTCCTTCAAAACTTGAAATCCACTGAAACCCTCTTCATCCTTCTTCCAACTGAATCCCTACTACTTTACACTTCCAATGAGCAATGATCAAAGAAAAGGGTTCTTTTTATTTTTGCAAATCCTTAAAACCCAAGAAAGCTGCAAACCCATCCAGCAGCTATAAATTTTCAGATTTACTCTTTCTCCAGGGGGAAATGAGTCTCAACTGTACCTTGATGAACATCTCTCAGACATTTTCTGAAGTGGTTGTTTAAGGACTCAGTACCTGGCTCTTGTAATGAGCAATGATCCATTAAGAATCGTTGGCAACTGCCACTACACTATCATCATCTGGATTGGGAGTTTGAAGGTATTTATGCCAATATACCGGCGTCTACAATTGAGTTCAGTTATGATCTTGCATGTCAATGATTTTGTATGTCAGTGAATTAAAACCGGCTGGTTATGTTATTGGATCATTCTATTGTTAAGAAGGATTGTTCTATTGACAAGGAAGATCTATTCTCTTTTAAAACTGGATTTTATTTTTTGGGAGAGGGGGAAAGGAGATGTAATGCAGGTTGATTTTACTGATCTATGGAATTATTGACAGAGGAAAAGAAAAGGAAAACAGAAGTACGCCGAGTCTGAAGACGAAAAAGGACTGAAGAGGTTGTTATATTGCAATTTGGTGGTCACGAGGTTCGAACCACGGAAACAGTTTCTTCACGTTATGGGGGTAAGGTTACATACATTCTGTCCTTCCCTAGACATTGATCCTCTTTGCTTACGTGTAAAATTTCAATCTAAACAAAGATTGACAATAGCAAAACAAGGGTTTCGAAAATTCAAGACCATAAGAAAGTGCATAGCAGTGGTCAAAGTATCATAGGTGTTCATGAAGATATATGGGGATGTGTTAGGTACACACTTAGGGTATCCATTGTATGGTGTACGTGAGAGTCCATGTGGGTAAGGCAGTTGTGATAGTTATTAAAATTAGTTATTAATAGTCCATTTAGGGATGGAGTGGGGATGTTTAGAAGTAGTGGGATAGAATAATACATGTATGGGAAGTTATAACCAATGGAGTGGTTTGTTTGTAATGTTATTTAATGTAAGAAGGAGTCAGAATGTAGAAGTTCAGAAAAATGTAAACACTACTCTAATAGAGTTGTAAGAGGTCAGGCTTCCTCCGTAAAGCCAAAGAGGTCAAGTTTCCCCCGTAAAGCCATTATCCCTTTTATTTTATTTTTTATGTTTTCTTAATATTTCTCTCTTTTTCCTATCTTATCTCTTCCAAATTTCCTATTTTATCTCTCCCCATCCCCAGGATACGTAGGTACATATCAGGATGCATACCAATACATGGAAAGGAACCTCAAAGATTCTCTTTACATGCATGTAAAAATTCAACCTAAATAAAATTTGTTAAGTGACTAATTAAGTATCATAGGTGTGCATGATCATATACGAGGATACATACCAATATATGAAAAATATTTGATGAAATTATGTTTTGAACTTTGACAAGTGATTAGTTCAAACCATGACCATCAATTGGATTGCCCAAATTGAGTTTTTTGGTTTTCTCGAAAATGGAAAATCCTACTCTTCTCCACCCTTACGCCCACCCACCCGAAGTAGCTCATGGTTTTCACAAGCTCTAGTCTTTCTTGGTTCATGTGGGAACCAATTTTTATACGAACAAAAAGTTTACGGTCTACATATTAAAATAAGGGAAAATTTTACCTACACCCCCTATTGTTTGGCTTAATAACATGCGCCCACCTTTTTCGCGATAATATCACTAACATCCCCTATTTTATGAAACCTTGTTCAGTCAAACCCCTCGTTAGGTGATGGCTATTAACTGATGACATGTCACCATCCTAAATTTTTTAATGACAAAACTATCCAATCTCTATCTTCCTCACCACTTACCTGCCTGGTCAAGTTGAAACCTTTCTTCACCGTTGACGCCTTAAGACAATTGATGATCTCTTCTTCTCTGATATCCAGCCCAACATCTCGCTTTAGTTGTCGGCTAAGATTGACAATCACAGTAATATATATGAAATACATGCGTTTTGAATTCTATTAAAAAGAAAGGAAAATACAAATTGTAAAGGTCTTATTGAACAAGGTCTCATAAAATAAAGGGTGCTAGTAACATTATTGTGAAAAAAGATGAACACGTATTATTAAGCCAACCTACAAAGATTGTGGGTGACCCTAAAAATATGATGGGCCGGTTCCTTGTCCAAAACAAAACATACTTGTGGATCATTCCTTTCCTACCCAATAAGGGTATTTGGGAGATTTCAATATACAATCAAGGGTAATTTTGACTTGGGGCAAAATGGCTAATGATTCTGGATAGGTTTTTGTGAGAATCAGAAGGGGAGCGCAAAACTTGATGCTCACAAATCAGAAATGGCCATGGCTTCTTCAGTCACCTCGTCTTTCCATACATGGTAAGTCTTCCCTAGACTCTGTGCAATTGATTTTGATAAAGCTAATCCGAAGATGGCATGAATTTGTATCTCATAGCATAAAGAACTTGATTCCTAAAAGCGTATAATGTACTTCATATATTACGTTTTCAATTGTTTATTTGGCTTGGGATGAAGTGTTTTTGGCTTGTTTCCAAATTGAAGCAACTCTGTAACCATGGAATCCTATATAAAATGACTTTTTTCGACTCTGGGAAGTTAAGAGTGCTCGGAAATTCGTGTGGACTCCTGCAATATACGGAATTCTCATCTTCCCACGTCCTTCTTGTGGATTTCAAACTGTATCGTTCATCGGGAGCTATTTGGGCAGGAAAATACGACTTGGGTTGTCATCTATTGAATTTTTTGCTTCAGTTCTATATGACTTGGTTCAGTTGATTACCTGCTGTTGTCTAAAATGTAAGAACCCGTTATGTTTTTTCTGTTTTAGAACATTTAAACATAATTTGATTAGTTATTGTACTTCATGTATCGAAGTCCTCTATGATTTTTTGTCAGTGCTTTCATTCTATAACACTTAGAGCTGGTTACTTTTGAGTAACATTTGAAGATTCCATCCGGATATCTTCATATATTGTTTCAGAAAAGGTAATTTATTTTTTGATGGATTTTCAGCAATTTGAAATCTACATTTTTGGGCGAAAGAAGTGGAATCTGTATCGCTAGGGCTCCTCTCAGTCAGGTTGGCACTCTGAGAAAGATCGTTGAATGCAAGGAATCGAGAATAGGGAAGATGCCAATTGAAGTACCATCCAGTGTGTCGTTAGCATTGGAAGGCCAGGATTTGAAAGTAAAGGGTCCCTTGGGGGAGCTTGCTATGACTTATCCACGCGAGGTGAAGGTTGAGAAGCAAGAATCTGGCCACTTGAGGGTCTTAAAGTCAATGGAAACTCGGAGAGCCAATCAAATGCATGGGCTTTTCAGGTAAGTTCATAGTTCCTGATTTCCTAAATATCATATGTACAGGAGTGGTTGTTCTCAAGTGATTATGCTTTAACACATTTCATAACAGGTTTTATAGCAATTGGTTTAGGCATTATGCTCTGTACAGATGTAGTGCTTTAAAACATGACACTGAAGGCTGTGATAGATCATGGTACTATATTTCATAAGGCAGAATGATGTAAAAGTTATACAATGTTGCATCACAGGAAAATATGCTTTTGTTTTTGTCATATTTAGGGATAAAAATCGCAAAAAATTTAGCAGAAAAATTACCCATCTTGGCTCATCCAGAAAATTCCTTTTTCCATTTTGATAATGTTGGCAAATCAGAAATTTTCAGAATGAGCTACCATTAGAAGTTCATCTTATATCAACCAGCATTACCTGGATAGTCAAATCCTTCATGGGCACATAGCTGATGTGTATAGTGTTGATGCCATGGGTGCAGTCAACCTTGCAGGGGGTCATTCATCATCAAGTGCACCGTTTGTGTGTGTGCTGCCATATCATCGAGCACATGTACAATTCCCAACCTTAGATTGAGGATGGCGAAAGGAGTCGCCGCCACCTAGGACAAGGGTCTAGGACCCTGAAAAAAGTTCATTTTTCCGCAAGGCCTGATAACTCCATAGCCCCTGGTCTGATCAGAGATTAGGTAGGTCAGGTTACAAAAACGGAAAGGTGTTAAGCACCTGTTCCGCACCGTCTTTCTGCTAGGCGCTAGAGTACAAGCATTCTCCCAAATCCATAGCCTAACCTTTAGTGCATGTTTCGGAGTTTGAGTTAGTTGTAACAGATTATACAAGACAGGGAAGAAAGAATAATGGATGACTGCATTCATTCATACCTAGGATAGCACCAGAATGTAACAAGGTGAGGAAGAAGTTGACTAAGATGGTGCAGAAATTTGCAATGAAAACCAGTGACAGCAGCACTGAGGAGTGACACAGTGCACCTTGAAAGCATAAACCAACAAGAGGAAGGCCAAATATAAGTTGAGTTGAAGTAATCAAGAAAAGAAACAAGTTTTCTCATTTAACAGAGGATGCAACCCTAGGTAGAGTAGAATGGTGGAAGAGGATTCAGGTAGCCAAACACAAGTAGCTGGGATTAGGATTAAGTTGACTGCATCTTGCGAGCCTTGGTCAAACTGGTTGTGCATGATTGTACATGACGTTGAGATATGTAACAATTGGGAGGCAAATTTCTGTATCTGGTTCAAATTATCATGTTATTATTAACTCTGGTGTCAATCTGATAGTTATGTTTCAAACCAGAGATTGTTATTGATTGGTAGGCATTTCTACCGCAGTTTGAATTGCTCATTTATAACACTTAGTTCAACTTGCTTCTTAATTCTAATACTAAACATTATCATAAACTTAATGTGGATCTATCTATGCTCAGTTTTATTTAGGATTTGTAATAGTCAAGTGATTTCCCAAGAAGAAGGAAAAAACAAAAAAGAATAAGAAAAAGAGTTGTTGCCTTGCTAACATTTTGAGTGGCAATAAAATGACTGAATCAGCTTTCTTTTATCCATATATATATATATATATATATATATATATATATATATATATATATATATATTGTGTTGGGTGGGTGTGTTTGGGAAGTTTCCCCGCAGTGGGAGGACTGGGGCAGTTTGTCCCTCCCTTGACTCACCCATATCAAGATCTCAGAAGTCACAATTAATAATCTAAAAACAAGAAAGGAGTTTGAGACTGAAATGTGTCATCTTTCTTTTTTTTTTTTTTTGGTGGGGAGGGGAGGGGGAGGGGATATGTAGGCCACAAGGAGAGTTGAACTCATGATCTTTTTGAGGTGTTCGTCTTTACCAACTGAGCTATCCCTTGAGGTTAAACCTAGTTTTGTCACCAAGGAGTGTTGAACCTAAGACTTCTTGTTATATAATCCACCATGCCAATTTATAGAAAAGAGGAGAAAAATGGCATTTTGATTTACACTCTAAAACTTGCTTTATCTTCCTTTGATGGTTTTAAATCTGTGCAGGACTCTAACTGACAACATGGTAGTTGGTGTGTCAAAGGGTTTTGAGAAGAGACTTCTATTGGTGGGTGTTGGATATCGTGCACTGGTAGAAGGCAATGACTTGGTCTTAAATCTTGGGTTTTCCCACCCTGTAAGGATGACAATCCCTGAAGGACTAAAAGTGAAGGTGGAAGAAAACACCAGAATTGCTGTTAGTGGATATGACAAGAGTGCTATTGGTCAGTTCGCTGCTTCTGTTCGGAAATGGAGACCTCCAGAACCCTATAAAGGGAAGGGTGTGAGATATGTGGACGAGATTGTAAGGCGAAAGGAAGGAAAAGCTGGGAAGAAAAAGTAAAATGGAGTTACCATTCTTTTCTTGTATTTTTTTTTTTTTTTGAGAGGAAGGGGATGTTGGTCTATGTTATTGCCATTCAGTGTATTAAGGTTCATATCAATGGTATTGGATGTTGCAGTTAAGTTGCTTTTACTCCTTTATTGGTTTTGGTCCTTTTTTGGATGAAAGCAGATTGATATGCTGTTGAAAAGGAAAAGAAAAGTAGTTCAATATTTTAACCTAGGTGCTGCTCTCTTAAGCTTAAGCTGATAATGTAGAGGGGTTTCTGAATAACAGAGCCTTAATAACCACACTTGGAAAAATGATGGTTTTTCTTTCGGTATTAAGTTTCTCTTGATATTGATTCTTTTTTACGCAATACTCATTGGGTCTTCACAGGAATCATAATATACAGGAGGCAATTTTGATATTTGAGTTTGAAGAAGTGACGGGGTTTTGCATCGATCTAATAGACACCAAAGTGGATCGCTGTCTTTCTTTATGATGTAATTTAACTATTTTTCTTTGTGCTGTTGATCTTAAGATATTTTTAAAATAATTTTCATTATTTTAAATCCAACTGGACTGAGCGTTAGAGATTGAATGGAATTCTAAGTAAAGCTATTAGTTGCTCACAGATGTGGCCCTTTTGATGAAAACACTGGGAAAAAATGAGTTTGATGATGAAACTTGCATTAGATAACTCATTTTTATTTTCTTGAACTTTATATGTGGAAAACTTAATCTCAATAAGCAATCATACTTAATTTAAACATGTGATCAATTGCCCAAAGCTATCTAATTAAGGTAATTTACCACATGATATATATTCCATACAGGACCCATCCAACCATTGGGTCTGATAACTTTTGTGATCATAATTATGTAATTATTTTAAAATGATGAAATGATTTGATTTATAAAAGTATTTTGGTATTCAAGTAAACATTTATGTGATTTGATGGCTCCTGTATGCTGTGTTCATAAAACAAGTTACTATAAAATAATTGTTTTTCTCAATTAAAATATTTGTCCTTTATTTATTAAAGTCAAAAAATTTAATTATGTAATAAATTTTAAAGAAAACAACTTCAATCCATATATATATATATATATATTAAAAATAAATAAAATATTAAACTGTTGTGAGGGAGCATAACATAACCTACAATGCTAGTTCAAGATCATTGGGCTTGAAATTTAATAATCAGATTTAGAGAATTTTTGAATTAGTTACATTGGGGTTTATGCCATGGTAATAGGTTAAGGGTATTTTGGTCTTTTAGTACTAGCCTGCAATTTTTTAAATATCATCAGAAAGCCTGAAAATGTAAAATATAGACTCGTAGCCCTAGTTGTGTAAAGTGAAATCTTATAGTTATAGGATTTAAAATGCAAAAAACGAACTCTTTCGAAATAGGAAGGAGAGAGAAGCTTTGGGTCTATCACGGAGGCCTGTAGGTTGTGCCGTCTGCACACATAGACGCGGTGGGCGAAGCTCCAAAGCGAGATGGAGGGGCCGATCTGCAGTTCAGAGCTCACCCCTGAGGAAGAGAGACTTGTGATCAGAGATATTTCCATGGCTGCCGAAGCTCAGTCCAAGGAAGGAGATACATTCTATCTCATCTTTCACAGGTTCGTTCCCTTCCTCCCCCCTCTCTCTCTCTCTACCTATGCAGGTTCGTTCTTCCCTCCCCCCTCTCTCTATACCTGTACAGGTTCATTCCATCCGTACTTTATTTTCAGAAAGCTACGCCTTTGGAAACCTCGATAAAAGCATTATAGAACGGAACATGTTCCGAATAGTTTTCGATTTGAGGAACCTACGGTCTTACTGCTTGCGGTATTGCTATTAGTGAGGGTCGAGGCGTGGGTTTTTTATTATATGTTTTTCCAATTTACCCTCTTGTTTCTCTTTCCTCGCTGTCTTGTTAACTTGGAAGTTAATGATTGAAGCATCATCAGAACTATCGTTGGACTGAAACCAGAAATGTTTGAGATTTTTATGGCTTGTATTATCATTCAACTTGGAAGTTGTTACTGTTACTTTTTGTTTGAACAAGTGATAGCTTATCAGAAGCAGTAGCGATAGAAGGCATGTTCTCTGTCCTCTTTATTATTATTATTTTTTTTCAAACTTGATTAAATTGTTAACTCAAATGAAATGCTAGTAGTCGTGCGAATCAATATTGTTTTTTTTTTCTTGTTTAATTTGTTATGAGAAAAGAAAAAACAAAAAGGAAAAAAACGATGAAGAATCAATAGCATGTGCTAATGACATGCCAGTATGCTTTCGACGCTCATGCCCAAACGATCTAATTGGTCTCTAACAGTTTATAAGATGGTAGCTTTGTCACAAATAGAGTCTGGTGAAGTGAAAAATAGAAGGATGACAACTTGTAGGCATCATGAAGCAGAAGATAGCTTATAAAAGTGCTAGGCTCCCTACAATACAACTTTTGAAGAAAAAAAAAGACCCTTTGGTCCTCAACCTCTCAGCCTGCCTTGGTGGCTGTGTACACTGGACAAATCCTTCTATCCAAGCCATTCTCATTCTATGGGCTCCATCAATGAGCTTGAACTATATCCGATCCATCCACCATTCTTCTGCCAGCTCCTTTTCTTAGAAGATACCTCTATGCGTGTTGAGAAAATCTCTAGCAACCAATGGCCAGTGATTCCGAAGGCAATTGATATCTAATAATGTGCCACAGTTTCTACAGCCTTTAACAGGGATAAGTGGGATATTGTTTCATTTGGGGGGAGGGGGGTTCACCTTTTTCTTTTTTAGGAGGTAAGTAAGTATGAGGATGCAACTAATTCTATGTGCAGAAAGTGAGGGATCTGTGCTGAATTAATTTGGTGTGTGTCCAAAAGTTTTACCTATAGAGAAAAAAGAAGAAGATGTGGTGGACTTTCTAATCTGGTGCTTGAGTTTATGATATGACCATGATATTACCCACTAATTAACGTGATTAACAATTGCTAGTTAGCGTTGATATGTCTTTGAGATGAAGAATATGTTCATAGTTGCCAAGGTGACCCAAGGTGTTGGAGGGCCACCTAAGCACTTAGGCGACAAGGCGCCTGCTTAGGCGTGCATTATATGTAATATAGAAACCGTATCGATGAAGTATGGTATAATTATGCTAGTAATGATCTAATATGAGAAAACCAGCATATATCATACAAAATATGGGATATAATATAAGCATATTCATTAAAAAAAAAAAAACGCAATAAAGATGAATCAATGTAAACTCGTGAAGTGTTAAAAAACTTACATAGCATAAGGCGTGCTGCCACAAGCCAACAAGGTGTGCCTAAGCACCAAAGGCGGTCACCTTTCTTACATCAAACAACTCGTGTGATTGCCTTGGACCCAAGAGGGTGCCTGGACACTTAGGCAATGGCTTGACAACCATGAATAGGTTTACCATCAACTGCTTCATTAAGATTTTTCTGTAGAGTTTTCATCTTATTTACAGGGATGTGAAGGTGGGTTTTGGATTCTGATGTAGGCATGATTTTATGTTAGGTTTGCATCATATAACTAATTATTTGTTCACAAAAATTATCTTCTTGTGTATACGCTTGTACATGTTATGTATGTTGTATTTGCACATGATATTTGGTGGTTGTAGCTTATCATTATAGGTTGGATTTCCATTGCCTAAAAACTCTCCTTCTGTTTCCCTTTCTCTCAACTCAACAATTTCTTATATCTATTCTTATGGACACACCTAGGCATTTGCAAGTCCTTCGTCCAAACATGTTGGATGTGGTGGTGGCTTCTCTTTTGGCATATCCTGTAAAACATGTTTCTGGTCTGGACTGTGTCATGAAAAAATTATTTCTTAAACATCTGAAGCGTACTTTGGGATGAATATTACTGTATTCTTTATGGTTTTTCTGTGTATATTTTCTATTGCAACATGAGTTACCATTTCCATGTGAAGTATTCTGCTATGATAGGCCTTGCATATGAAATTAGCTTCCCACCCTCTAGTTATTGATTTGAGGGATAAAGTCTCCAATCAAGTGATGAGGTCCAGTACCTTGTATGACTACTAGTGCACTAAATTTCTGTCCTTGTCATTTGCAAAAATTTTACATTTTGTATTTTTTGAATTTGAGTATAGTAGAGCTCAATGTGCTTGATTATTTTATTCCCTGTATTATTTTTAGATAAAAAATGACTTGTATGCGATTTTCTGACTTCCATCTTGTCACCAACAGATGGTGGCAAAGCTGGCTTGAATATGTGAACCAGGACCAAGCAAGCACCACAAGTGATGTATCATCATTGTACGATTCTGAATATCGTGAATCAGCAGGTTCAAGGACTTTTAAGAGGCCTTCTGTTATTGATAATTCTAACTTGATATATGATGGAACATCAGAGGACTCAAATTTGGGACTGGAGCTTCATGATGCTTTAGTAGAAGGGCGAGACTATATATTGCTTCCGCAAGAAGTTTGGAAGCAATTGCTTGTATGGTAATTATGATGTAATTTTACAAGTCCATTGGTGAACAGCATCATTACCTTTTCTGTGAGGCCTCAAGTTTTTTTTTTTCCTTCAAGTATAAATTTGGGTGGTTTCTGCCTGTTTATATTTGTCTATTCACACTCTTTCAATTCTGATATGATTAAATTACAGTTTTGTTGTGGATTCTAATATTTTAATAACGAAAGAGGTTTCCATTCTTTCAAATTTTTTGCCAAGTGGACTGATGATTTGGTCATTTCGGCTTTTGGGTATAGAGAAAATGTCGAAAATGGTGGCTGTTATCAACCATATGGTCCACCTGCCATCAATGGGGCTTCTCCCATGTTTTTGTCCTGTTCTAGAAACGGTCTGCACTGCAGGTTAAAAAAATAACTAAATATAAAAAAGGAGGTCCCTAGTTGAATTGACTTTTTCAAGCAATTTTGAGAGAATTGTATTGACATAATAGATATATCAGATTGGTCTGAAATGTAACTCATTACTAGATGTTGGTATGGACTACATTTCCACTGAATTTGGGGAACAGAATTTTCATGCGGCAGTTATATCTGGTTGCCATAAACCCACACTCCCTGATTGTTACTATAAAAGGAAATTATTATTGGCAAGCTGCCAGCTGCATAGATATTGCTACTCTGTTCCTTGGAACAGTTATCTTCTTATGATATAAAACATGCTTCTGAAACTGGAAAATGTTGAATTCTCACATTCTGGTAGCAAATCTATCTCTGATTTGGACTCAGGTATGGTGGAGGTCCAACATTGGAACGAAAATTGATCAGTTCTGGGTTGTCTCAGACAGAGTTGGCTATAGAAGTCTATCCTCTGCGGCTTCAATTATTTGCGATGCCAAAAGGAGAACGTGCCACAATTAGAATAAGCAAGAAGGTGGTTTCAGCTTTTCTTATTATAGTGCATTTGTTATCAGTTAAAGGTGGTTTTAATTGTCGGAAGTGCATTTCTGAAATTCAAACTATGATGGGCAGGAGACTGTTGGAGAGCTACACAGAAGGACGTGTGAAATTTTTTGTCTAAATTTGGAGCAAGTGAGCATTCATTCAACCAGATGCTTTTTTATGCTTCGTGATTTAATTTGTCGAAGTTAATGTTATATTATTTTATTTTTTTCTGTTATTGCAGGTATGCATTTGGGACTATTATGGTCATCAGAAACATGCTTTGATGAATGACATGGATAAGACACTTGATGATGCAAATATACAGATGGACCAGGATGTGAGTATGTTTTGCAATCCTCTTTAATCATAGCAGAATGTATGCTTGTTACTGGGAACAGGTTTATCACTGGCAAGTCCAATGCTATTGGAGATGAGCTTCTTCTTGATTAAAAGTTGTCATTGGGGGGGGGTCATGAGCTGTGGGTGTGTGCTACATTGGTTGATGTCTCCACCATTCTATGTGCTCATATGCTTGGAATTTTGTACCGTGCTATAGAAGTGTATTAGATCCATCCAAACTTCTTTTCTAGATGAGTGGTCATGGAAAGTGATCTAGGATTCTTGATGACCTATGTGGTTCATTTTGGATGGTAACATGAGTTGAAGAGAAGAAAAAAAAAGTTGGATAAGCAATGCGTTGTATGTCTCTCTTGCTTTTGACATTGAAGTTACTTTGAGAAAATCCTCTAGTGGCTGCTGAGTTGGCAGCCTGAAGGAGAACTGTTCCCACCATTTGGCAGCCGATCTTCCTCTTTTAGGGCAATTCTTTTGAAATTTGAAACTTGAAACATAATATTATGAGGATAGGAGTTAGTGGATGGTATGATTTACTTAGATGATGTGGGCAAAGACACCGGGTATAAAGCCAATATATTTGTATGTATGTGTACGCATGTATTTGTTCTTCGATAAACTACTTGCCAATCTGAGTCATTGAAACTTGGTGACATTTTAACAATTTTTTCCTTATCTTTCCTTTCATATCTAACAGATTCTGGTGGAGGTTCTTGGTGATGCAAATGGTAATGCTCTTGGTGGTTGTATGAGCTCTGTACAGGACAATGGATCTGTAGAGAAAGAATCAACTTCTGTTCTTATAGAACATTGTAAGTCCAGCTTGTCCATTGCAGGGGGTATGCCTGCAAGCAAGGTTAATTCGAGAAGCTGCAGTTCAGAGTTGTCACAAAGCCATCAGCTGACTTCACCCGTCAGAGAATTGGATAACTCATATGGAACTAGTGGTGTTACTACAAGGGGTTCCACTGGAGGTCTCACTGGGTTGGTGAACCTTGGGAACACTTGTTTTATGAATAGTGCAATACAGTGCCTTGTTCATACACCGGAGTTTGCTAAATATTTTCGTGAAGATTATCATCAAGAAATAAACTGGCAAAACCCACTAGGCATGGTTGTAAGTAACTGGCTCTCAGCTATTTTCTTCAAGAATCTTGTTTTGTTATACAACAAATTTTCTCTGAAGTTTTACTTCAATTACTTTTCCTTGAACCATATCTTAATACAATTCAAAATTAAAACTTCAAAATTGTGACCCTGATAGGTGATACTATGATAGAAATTTTTGTTGTGGTTCTTGCTACTTGTAATGGTTACGTACAATTAGTATAAATGATTCTCCTTCAGTTACTAATTTCTTAAAGCCGTAATAATGGGATATGGATACTCTGGACTAGATTGAATGTTTTAGCTTGGATGGAGTCGCCCTACCCATGGGGACAGACTAAGTTACGATCATTACACCTAAAACTGTCCCTAAAATTTTTTATTTGGGATGGAATAAAAAATAATACCTAGTTACAAATGGCTTGGATTTCCTGGCCTTTCTGCTGGGGATGGGGAAAAGGAGGGTCAGGGGAAATTCAGGAAGGCCTGGTACAATGGGCATCATGCAACATTTCTTAACATGATCAGTAATTCCAAAAAAGGTAGTGTTAGAGATTCAGTAGATCCCCATGGCAGTGGTCATGATGTAGTGGTGAAACCGCCAAGGAAAGAAGATATGGATTGGGATTTTTTTTCCCTTTATTTGAGGTTATCTTGCAATTTTTTTTTATTATGGAAGTTTAGACACTAGGATATTTAGTAGTTGTTTTAGTTTCCAATTTGAGTTCAACTTGCTTTCTATTATTTAGTTTCTGTTTAGTTTAGGAGTCTATGTTTTATTTCTTTATATTGGCATGTACCCAACGAATCATTTCAGCTTTGAATATGGAATGAAAAGTAGAGTTGTTTGGTGTGCCTGTGTGGCTGAAATTTTGCATGCTTTTCTCCTCTCTCCTCTCTGGTTCGATCCTTTTTTGTCAGGTAAGCTTCCTGCTTCCCTCCTTTATGTTCCTCCTCCTATTTCCTATTATCTTGCTGATTTCTTTCTCTGTTAACGGGACTGACACTTCCTCATATAATAGGTTCAATCTCCCTCGTCCACTTCCTGTTCCCCATCAGATTCAGGATTTAGAGTCTCTATCCTAGGGCAACCTAAGCCCTAGATCCTTAGCCCTAGACCTTGCACTAAGAGTTTTGAACTAAAGTGCAGTCCTGGTTTGTCCTCTTCGGCAGCATTCAGTTTCAGGAACTTTTTTGTAAGATTATCACCTGGGTTTTTGGTCTTAATGGTTTGGAATCAACAGACTTAGGGATTACAAACTTGCTCCTGAAATTTTCTGAGTTTTGAAAGCCTGTTTGAGTGGCTAGATCAAATTCAGGAGAAGCCTTCTTCCATGACTTCCTGGTTTCACGAAAGGTTGAAGAACTTCTATTATTTTATTTTATTTTATTATGGAAGTTTAGATACTATGATATTTTGTAGTTGCTTTAGTTTCCAATTTGAGTTTAACTTGCTTTATATTATTTAGTTTCTTTTTAGTTTAGGAGTCTGTTTTATTTTTCTTTATATTGGCATGTACCCAATGAAATATTTCAGATTTGAATATGGAATGAAAAGTAGAGTTGTTTGGTGCGCTTGCGTGCTTTTTTCCTCTCTTCTCCCTGGTTCAATCCTTCTCTGTCAGGTGAGCTTCCTTCTTCTTCCCTCCTTTTTGTTCCTCCTATTTTCTATTACCCTGCAGATTTCCTTCTCTGTTAAGGGACTGATACTTCCTCATATAATAGGTTCAATATCCCTCGTCCCCTTCCTGTTCTCATCAGATTCAGGATTTGGAGTCTCTATCCTAGGGCAACCTAAGCGCTAGATCCTTAGCCCCAGATTTTGCACTAAGAGTCTTGAACTGAAGAGCAGTCCTGGTTTGTCCTCTTTGGCAACATTCAGTTTCAGGAACTTTTTTGTAAGATTATCACCTGGGTTATGGGTCTAAAAAAAAGGGCATCCCAGTGCATGAGGCTTCCGCTACTGCAAGGTCTTGAGAGGGCAGAGTGTACGCAGCCTTACCCCTGCAATGCAGAGAGGCTGTTTCCGTGTTTTGAACCCGTGACCACCAAGTTGTAAGATTATAACTTGGGTTTTGGGTCTTAATGGTTTGGAATCGACAGACCTAGGGATTACAAACTTGCTCCTGAAATTTTCTGAGTTTTGGGAGCCTATTTGAGTGGCTAGATCAAATTGAAGAGAAGTTTTCTCCGTGACTTGTTCCTGGTTTCACGAAAGGTTGAAGAAGAACTAATATTATGAAATTATATAGAGCCCTTCATACTCTAAAATTAGTTCAGTTTAGTCCTATCCCCATTGTGCCTTTCCAGAACTACCCCTTTACTTACCAATGGCTTTCATCTTCATCCTTTTCTTTTAAATAATTCCTCCTTTGTCCTAAGGGTTTGTTTACCTTACTCAAAGAGGCATCAAATGGTTCTAAATAATTATGAAACTGCCACTTCTCGTTCCATTTCAGTTATTTATTATTCGGGTGGGCCCAAAGTGATCCCCAAAATAGGGTTTTGCAACCTCAAACTGCATCTTGTCATATAAATGTGATGTAGATCAAGGGATGGGATCTACCGGTGATGGGTTGAGAGAGAGAATAAGGGAAGAAATAAGAGAATGGGGGGCTGTTCAGGGGCTACGAACTGTGCCCATTAACAGTAATCCGGTAATAGTGCTTTAGAAGAAAGAGAATAAGGATAGAAGAAAGAGAATTTTTTTTTTTTTTTTTGGTGGGAGGGGGACAGAGGCAACAACCTCAATTCTAAATTCAAAGCAATGCATTCATCAAATCTTTGGTGGCTGGAATAGCCTTATATATATTTATAAGAATCAAACCTTATCTAAGAAATAAATAAATAGAAGAAAAGATAAAACTATGAATCTTCCATGTGTGGGCAGTTGGAAGAGTCCCTTGCTGACTCACTAAGTACTAAAGAACTAAAAAACCAACCAACTAATTTCTCTTCAGCACCATGCTAAAAAGGAGTTCTAAGTTTACTCAAACACTAAACCTTATCAACTACTAAAACTAAAAAGAAAACTCTAACCTTATTAGTAACTGACCTTATCAACTAGAAGGTAGGCCCACCACTAAGTAAATATCTGTTCTCATACACCCCATTAGCCCTCCACTGTTGTTTTTTTAAATTAAGCCCATTACAATGAATAAACCCAAAAATAAAAGCCCAATCCCAGCTAGTACTAAATTCTATTAATCTAGCTTGTTAGCGCAATACAACCAAGATAGAAATACAAGTCAAGGGTCCAAAATAAATGATCAAGCCATATCCAATGGTGATGGTTATGCTCCTGATTTAAAATGACTTAGTATGATATGGTTTTATCAAACAACTTCAGAGGTCATTATTGGGAAGTTGGCCATTGTTCAAGACTAGACCAGGGGATTTCTATGTTTTGGTTACATAAGAAATTCATTCGGTTTTTAGTTCTTTGGCACAGTTTTCTAATGGCATGTCAGGCTTAACCTGGAGGTTCTCATCTGAAAGATGAGGCACATGCTTGCCATTGAGGTGTGTAGGGGTCTGTGTCCTTCATAGCCGCAAATAATGTTTCTGCCACAATATTAAAGCTTAAAATTTTATTTTCTTTATATTTTCAGTTTTAAAATTGTCTAAAATAGCATTCCAAGAATCCAAGTATTTCCAAAGGTATTTCTTTTCCATTTTTGTTATTATTTATATGACCATTTGATTTTTATGCCTTTCATTTCATGTCATGAGGCTTATGCCTTGTTTTTTAGGCAAGTGGAGCACATTGCTTCACATTTTGCCTTTGAAAACACTGTGTTGACATTATTCAGCAAGTACATGAGTTACTGGTTATAGTAGCTTCAAAATGACTTCTTCTGGTTTTGTTCGTAATGAAATGTTGATTTAAAAAGTAGAGTAAATGTAAACAGTAGAAGTAAGTGAGTTGGGGGTAAATTAATTGCAATTGAAACTCTGGAAAAACCACCATGTACTTCCAGTCATTAATATGGGTGCTGTCAAATTCCTTGGATGATTATGCCTTCATTGCTAATAAAATTCACCTTCTTAAGCTCTTTAAGACCTTCTAATGCTGATAATAGGGTAACACATCATCTCCCCAACAATCTACCATTGAATATTTTGCATGGGTACGAATATTTTTATGCTTTCTAAGTTTTTATTTTGTGGTGTTGAGATCTCATGCCCCCAGTTAATAGAAAATGACGTAGTGGATCTCTATTGTAATTCTACCGACTATAACTGATAAGTTGTAGGGGGAACTAGCTCTAGCATTTGGCGAATTGCTTAGAAAACTATGGGCTCCAGGGCGCACACCAATTGCTCCTCGTCCATTTAAAGCAAAGCTTGCTCGTTTTGCACCCCAATTCAGTGGATATAACCAACATGATTCTCAGGTTTGAGTACCACTTCTTAATGTGCTTTCTAACTCTTTATATATATTTTATACAGTTATTCATTCCTTGATATCTCGTAACCTATGTTCTTAGGAACTGTTGGCATTTCTGTTAGATGGGCTTCATGAAGATTTGAATCGTGTCAAACACAAACCTTATAAAAATTCTAGAGATGCAGATGACCGGCCTGATGAAGAAGTTGCTGATGAGTACTGGGCAAATCACATTGCTCGAAATGACTCTATAATTGTTGACGTGTGCCAAGTGAGTGTATATCATATATTACTGTCTAAATATGTCAAATTATCAAGGAAAAAAGATTGTTTGTCCTGTTTGATTTTACCTTAGAATACCCTGTTTAATGGGTTGCTATAATTACATTGTTAGTTGGGAATGTTTTAAGATATTTATGTTTCACACTGTAAAAAATTTTCTGCAGACTAACACCTAGATTTATGTCCAATTTGAAAGGATGACCTGATTCATACATTAACATGCATTAGCTGTACTTCTTAATCACTTAATGGACCAGCGCTACTAAATGGTTTAGATTATTCATTCTGTGGTTGCTGCAAAATGTGCAATTTTCTCAAGCAGTTTACTTTTGTAAACTTGTGTCCAGATCATGACACCTCAGCATTAAGTTAGTTAAATGCATACATGTGCTTGGAACTCAAAAGAAACATTCGTATTTGATTGAAATCATTCTTCTTGGAGAGAGAGAAACAACCCTAGGGCAAATTGTAGAAGATACTTCTTGGTTGTCTCATTGTATAAAAAACTAGTGAAGGGGAATTACTAAACATGCATTCTCTTCCTTGGATATATTGCACTCATAATGCCTTTGTTTGATATGGTATTCGATGCATATCATTAATATTCTGCAACTCAACTCATGTAGGCTTGTCCTAATTATTAAGATTCTCTTACAATTAAACACTTTTACAAACTTAATCTCTTGACTTACACTAATGTCGATGAATTCTATCACATCTTCATATGCAGATATCTGTACAGATATGTAGGCATAAGAATACAGCATAGGAACACATGCTGTTGGAACTCCGTAATCTCTTAGGCTCTTACTCTAAGTAATGTTTTCCTTCTTTTTTTTTTTTTTCTCTTTTTTGTGTTTGGGGGGGGGGTTCTGTTGGCATCAACAGCAAAACTTTATCCCAGCTAAATGGGGTCGGCAACATGGATCCTTATCCTTCAATCAGCTCTATTCAATGTCATACTTGATACAAGGCCTAAGCTATGCATGTCTGTCCTCACCACCTCTCCCAAAGTCATTTTAGGTTTGCCCTTGGCTCTTTAGTTCCTTCAATTTAAATCAAATTATTCATCTGTACTAGAGCATCTAAAGGCCTTCGTTGAACATGGCCATGCTGCCTCAAACGAATTTCTCGTAGGTTATCATGTATCAAAGCTACTGCCAACTCAGCTCTAATATGGTCATTCCTCACTTTAATCCTTCCTAGTTTTGCCACAAAGTCTCTCAATATCCTCGTCTTTGCTACACTGAGTTTATCTATATGATGCTACTAATTGCTCAACATTCTGCACCATACATTATGGCTGGTTGATGAGGAACAGATTTTGAATCTGTGTTACAGTTTAGCTAAAGACTTTAGTCAACACCTGGAAAAATCCTCTATCCTGATCATAGTTGTCAAGGTGATAAGGTGATCCAAGGCGTTCGAGGCCATCCTAGGCACCTAGGCGTTGCCTAAGCAACCAAGGTGTTCCCAATGTATTTTTTTTATTTCTAAAATATTAATGTTATATTAATGTTTATATATATGCAGTATTCTACATAAATAATCAACATTTAAGACATAACTTAATTAATATGAGAAAACCAACAAATAATGAACATAACATTAACATAACTGTCATAACATAACATTAACTGATTAACATTAACATAACATATAAACATAAGTTTAATAACAATATAATTGTATGACATTAAAAGTTGTAGGTGTTGATTGAGAAGAATTAGGAAAAAAAATAAAAGTTTCTTGGCTGTATACACCTGGGTGACATTGAGCAAAAAACATGCCATTAACTAAAATCTAACATTCGAGTGTAAAAGAATCGCACCCAGAGAAAAAGGAGGAAAACAGGGGTGGCGGAAAAACTCTGTAACAAATAATCCATGAAAACTGTTGTACGAAAAAAGAAGAAGAGGAAAACTGAGAGTTATTAATTCCAAAAATTCATCAACAAAGGGCAAATGCAACAAAGTTTATTAAAATGTTGGATATGGGGAGATGATAAGGCGACTTCTTTCAGCTACCTAAACAGTCAATAAATAATCACGGAAGAAAAAATGACATTTGAAAAAAAAAAAGAAAGAAGGAAATTGCGTTTCAGTTGTAGAAGAAGAAGTAGTAGCGTTGTAGAAAATCAAAGGGGAAAAAAAAAGTTTCAGTTGCACATGCAGCAGAGAAGAAGAAGAAAAAGAAGAAGAAAAGAACAAAAAAACGAGACGAGTCGAGTCGGTCAACATTAAAAAAAAAGAAAGTTGCGTTTAAAGTTTCAGTTGCAGCAAAGAAGAAGAAGAAGAAGAAGAAGAAGAAGAAGAAGATGAAGATGAAGAAGAAGGATAAGAAAAAAACAATTCGGCATTAAAAAGAAAAAAAAAGTTGTGACTTGCGATGCAGAAAAACCAAAGGAAAAAAAATTGTAAGCTTCGGTTGCACTTGCAGGTGCAGCACAGCAGAAAAAGAAGAAGAAAAAAAAAAAAAAAAACACAAGTAGATCAAGAGAAGGAAAATGAACTATCAACAACATTTGATTCAACAACATTAATCTAATTAATCTAATAAATAAAATAAGGAACTTGACATTACTTGAGATATGACCGCCGGAAAAAGAAGAGAGGAAGAAGAAGGCTGTCGTCGCCCATCAGAAACTTGGAAGAGGAAGAGGAAGAGGAAGGGGAAGAGCAACCCTAATCCTTCAGTTTAACTTTCAAAATGATTTGCCTCCCTCAATTTCAACTTTTATAAGCATGATTCAGTGTTTTTGTGTACAATATATTATTGTACTCAAAACCAATCAAATGGTTTATTTTAGAATCTAATTAAAAAATAATAATAAATATAATAATATATTACAAATAAACCTAGCTACAAGATGGTCACCCAGGCAGTCTTGGCGTCCTAGGTGCCCTAGGCGTCGCCCAGAGTGTCTGGGCGACTGCCTTTTTAACACACCAAAGGCAACCAAGCGCCCAGGCCTCAAAAAAGTGCCCGAATGCCTAGGGGTTGTTGATGTCTTGACAACTATGATCTTTATTGAGGACCTACATTGCAAAATGCAGTTTTGAAGTTATTTGGTTTAACTTGTAGTTATTCAAAAAGAAAAAAGAAAGTAATGTTAATTTGATCATTTTTAGTGTAATCTTGGTCAGGCTGGCCATGTGGCTAGCCACCGTGAGAGCATGCATCTAATTATGTAAAACTTTGGTATTGTCAAATGATTTTTTGATATGTGGATGAAAAAGTTAGTAACATGATGAAAGCTTGCACATCCATGATTTTTTAACTACGATTTATAAGACACCTTGCATTAGCTTATCATATGTATTCTCTTCGTGTTATGAACATTTTTGGCCACGACTGTATTTCTCTTGCATATTTGTCAGATCCCGCCTTTTTTTTTCCATAGTTTACCCCAGTTTGATGCATCCTTTCTGGCATTTATCTTTGTTTACCCTGTGACTTGCTTTATGGATAGTTCCAGACACTAGGGCATGATGTGATGCATTTCACCCAAGGTTCAAAATTTTGAGTCTTAAGTGTGTCTCGACCCTCTGAGAAACCGAGATTTTGACAGCAAGGCACTGTAAAAAAGCCGCAAGGGCTTAAAAAGTGTCTCGGGGTCAAATGGTTGTTTTAAGGCCTGATACTCCAATGAATCACTCTTTTAGCATACATAATCACAATTAAACATAAAAGTGAAAAAATAATCACACATGGTAGGCATTTGGGTTATACCCATGTTTGGCAGTTTTGGTCTGAAGTTCAAATGTAAACCTAGAGTAATATTGGCTATTCTACATAATGTTACACTAGTAGAAGATCAAAGAAGGCCAAATGAGCCTGTAAAATTATATTTTAGGAGAAAAATAAACATAATAACACTTAATTAGTTAATTGTTATAGTAAAAGACCTAAAGTAGTCAAATAGACCATACAGTCATAATCCGTACATTATGTAGAGACCAATCGAGAATCGGTTGAAAATGTCAAGCAATTGTTGAAAATGTCGAGACCAGTCGAGATTCTCAAGATCTTGTCTCGTATGAGATCTCATCTCGGCCTGTTCGAGAACTTCGAGATTTTTGAGATCTCGCCGGCGAGATCTCACCAAGATTTTGAACCATGGTTCCACCTTTGCAAAGGGTAAGGTGTGAACCTCAACGGCATGTAAGTTACATAGATGTTTGTTTGTGTCCAAAGGTACAACCTCCCAACCTCAGGTATACATACACTATCATCTTGGGGGACTCGGAACTATAGCTCAATGGGTCTGGAGGGATGTGTTTTCTTGTAAGAGCAGCTTAACCTGGTTGAGATGATCTTAAACCAAATATATATATATATATATATATATATATATATATATATATATATATATATATATATATATATATATAAACATTAATATAGCATTAATATTTTAAAAATAAAAATAAAAAAACACTGGGAACGCCTTGGTCGCCTAGGCGCCCAGGATGGCCTCAAACGCCTTGGATCGCCTTGTCGCCTTGACAACTATGGATCATATTATTCTGTCTTTAAGTATTCTCTTTATAATAGTGGATATTATATTTGTATCATTGTATGCCTCACTCTGAGTTCATAACTTCATATTGTTGCTTTGTTTTTTGATAATGATATGGTTTGAATGTTAATTCTTCATGTGGCTTAAATGTTTATTCTTGATGTAGTATAAGCATAATTATATCAATGTCATACTAAATATAATGGATACATAAAAAAAACCACTATGGCGCCTAGGCGGGAAATTTGTCACCTAAGTGCTTAGGTGGCCTCAAACGTCTTGGATTGCTTTGTTGCCATGATAACTATGGTTGTCACCTCTGTGGGGAACTTGAGAATTGGTCTCACCACAGCTGTTATTTTCATGACTTATGAATTCCTCATTATTATGTGCCTTGATTTTGTAGTACTGGTGAAGTATTGCATAATGGACAGTTGATATGTATACTTTTATTTATTCTTTTCTCTCCCTGGCTACTAGATATTGTATGCCTTCTACTACTGATGACAGATCCCCATACTTATCCTTCCATTTATATATCTGATTGATCCAAATTTGACAGGGTCAATATAAATCAACTCTGGTTTGCCCCGTATGTGGAAAAGTGTCGGTGACGTTCGATCCCTTCATGTATCTTTCTTTGCCACTTCAATTTACAGTTACTCGGACCATGACTGTCACAGTTTTTACTTGCGACGGGAGTGCACTGCCAGTTCCATGTACTGTGAATGTTCCAAAACAAGGTCGTTGCAGGGACTTGATTCAAGCCATTAGTGGTGCTTGTTCCTTGAAAAGCAGTGAGAAGCTTTTGCTTGCTGAGGTTTGTTTAAGTTAAACACTCTAATCCTTCCCCTTAAGAGTTAATGTGTACATTTTACTTGAAATGAAATTCAAATTTGTCTTTTTGCAGATTCGCAGCCATCTGATTCATCGATTCTTGGAAGATCCTTTAACATCATTGTCCACGATAAAAGATGATGACCACCTTGCTGCTTATAAGATACCAAAGTTTGTGAAGAACACGGTATTTCTTCAGTTGATACACCGTCGTGGAGAACAGTAAGCATAATTTGGTCTATGGATTCCCTATGCACATGGATAGTTCCACCAATCAAATGGGTTCTCCCGGTTGGGCATAACCCAGAAAGTTTTAAAATGATTGATTAGCCATCTAGACAGTCAATTTTTTCCCCTCTTGTCTATTGTACCAGTTCTATTGGCCATCCAAAAGAAATATCCATTTCATGCTGTATTTTGGGTAGCTCAGCCAATATTTCCCATCAATGGAGTCTGCGAATGCAGCATAGCCCTGCCATCTGATGTGGTCCACAGCTCCATTTGATACTTCCCTTGTGGAGAAAAACAGTTCTACCTTTGCGGGTGGTTTAAATTTTTTTTATTTTTAGTTTATATTATTAGCATTTTTACGTATATCTGTAATCTTTTAAATTTCAATTTCAGGGGCTCTACTGTGGATTGGAAACCTTATGGTACACCGCTTGTCTCACCAATCTCACACGATGATGTTATCACGAGAGGTGATGTACAATCAATAGTTCACACCATACTCTCTCCCATGCTAAGAGTCAAGAGTCATAGGTCTTCGGATCTTCCTGAAAACAACATTCCAGTGGCAGCATCACATGCATCCCAAGCTGTCAATTCCAGTGAAGTATGCGCAGATGCCATGGTATCAGATTCAATAGATAAGGATGACAGCACTTCTCTACCATCTATGCATTCGAAACTGCCTCTACAGCTAGTTGACGAGAATAATGCATGCATTGATCTGTCAACAGGAGAAGAGAAGCCCATTAGATTTTCCTCATCATCGCCAATTATAGTGTTTATTGATTGGTCACAAGAACAGCTAGAGAAGTATGATACCCATTATCTGGATAATTTGCCTGAGGTACTCAAGTATGGAAACGTGGCAAAGAAAGCCCGACTTGAACCTTTGTCTTTGTACACCTGCTTGGAAGCTTTTCTGCGTGAGGAACCATTGGTGGTGCCTGAAGATATGTGGTCAGTCTCTCTCTCACTCTCACTCGCAGTGTTTTTGTGCGTGTGTGTGTGTGTGATTTACATGTGGATGGTGTAGTGATTGTCAGGAAAAAAAAGGCTAGGATGCTAAGGAAGAGTTTAACATTCCTATACTAATACAGATACTACAGTTATGTTATTGGTTTTGTAATGTTATATAATTTATCACCACTAACATTTATCAAGGCACCAAGGCGAACCAAGGCGTTGGAGGCTTAACGGGTTGCCTAGGAGACCAAGGCGCCCAATTTTCCAAAGCATCTCAAGGCCGCCTGGGTTCCTTGACAACTATGAGTTTTACATTAACCTAGAGGGAGATTTGTGATGTGTAACACCATGTAAACTGTCGGATGATGAAGAGCAAGAACTTACCTTGGATGGCTGAACTAAGAGTTAAGGGTCAGATGAAGACAGTCATTAAGGCAATGGAGATCCCACTTTGCAACTAATGGCTGAACTCTGTCATTGAGGGAGTTTTTAGTATGATAATTAGATGTCTTCTTTAGTCTCTCTGTCTCTGAGTGGATCTTGGCAGTACGTGCACTTGATTAGGAAAGCCAGGTTCCTCCAAGATCAAGGAAGCTTCATCTTTTTTGGAGGATGCTATTCGCTAACTCAATTGCTTATGGGCTGGCTTGGGTTCAGATAGATTCATTGTATTTGGGTGCCAATTGTTTAGCCCTCTCTTTGGATGATTAAAACTTTGGTGGTTAACTCAAGGTTCCAATGGACCACCAAAGTGAAAAAGAAAGAACTCTAAGAGGAATAGTGGCAATTCTGTAATTTTTGGACAGTTCAGGAACGTATCGGTTTCTTACTTGTGCGAAGGAACTCTTTCTCCCTTTTGGAAAAGATAAACAGAATCTGAAACCTAACAGTAAATAATTTTAGAAGTAAAAGATCTATCTGGAAATTCAGAATTAGTGTGCAGGTTTTAGACACATGAAAGAAAAGGGGGAGGTGTAACTAACAAGGAATCTGTCCTTGTATAATTAATAAAAACCAGTAGTCTTCTTCTGCACTATAAAAATGATTGCACGAAGACATAACCCAAGACGATTGAGCTGTAACAACTCAAAGACAATCAGGATGGTGCTGAAACTCTAGGGGTGGAATCGGCCCAGCCCTGGTAACTATTTTGGAGCCAGCAAAAATATTAAATTAGGGAAACAGTCAGTGTGAGGATGGTTCCCCATGCCCTCCCACATCTCTGACACCCACAGTCTCTCCTCCCTAACCATGTGGGCCCCTATTGATGAAATCGATTCCCACACTACAATTGGTGTGGCGTGGGAGATTCCACCCACACTAGCGGTGTGGAAAACCTTCTCCCATTAAATTAATATGATTTACGATGCTGTGATGGAACAATTACAGTGAAAATAAAAAACAAGGCAGGTAACCTTGATCTCATAATATGGATGAACTAACAGAACTATTAATAAATTTCAAGGGAGTAAATTTATAGAAAAAAAAGGGGCGTCCCAGTGCACGAGGCTCCCGCTACTGTAGGGTTTGGGAAAGGCAGATGTACGCAGCCTTACTCCCACGTTGTGAAGAAGCTGTTTCCAAGATTCGAACCCGTGATCATCAGGTTGCAATATGACAACCTTACCGTCACACCAAGGCTCGACCTCTGGAGTAAATTTATAGAAAGCTAACTACAAACTTGGAGTTGAACTGGCAAGTAGTAAGTGAGTTACGAACGAAACAGGATAGCAGAAAATTGATCAGAAAAAAGGGGTTCTTAGTCTTAAAGGGGGGAAAAAATTGAAGAGTTCTTGCCAAGTCTTGACAGGGAAATAAAAAAAGAAAAAGAAAAATACCAGGGAGACATAGATATGGTAGTAAGGAGTAGAGGAAGGAAACAGACCTATAACTGGGGAGAATGTCTGCTGGTTTCTCTGATAAACAGCACCTGCAAGTGAGAGGAGATAGAGGAGAAATGGAAAGAAGAAGTCACAGTTGAAGGGAGAAAGAAGAGAGAGAGGATAGAAACAATCGTAAGAGGGAAGAGTGAGAGAACCGGTTACCAGTCTGGCAGCCTGAAGTTTCAACCAGTAGCAAACAATAGCTACATAAAAAAACATAAACTTTCATTTAATCTATTCAGTGATCGATGGATTACATCATATATAGACTTGCTTTCTAAGCAAGATTGAATCAAACTGCTAAACTGAAACAAATTGGACTCCGATTGACTCCTATGGACAGCCAACTCCCTAATAATTAAATAAATATCAGATTACAAAAATAACCCCAAATACAACAACAGCATCAAAGCCTTATCCCAACTAAATGAGGTAGGCTACATGGCAGATGGATTCTTACCCTCCAATCAACTCAATTCGAGGTCATACAAAAGCTAAATTCCCTAGCTCACCTGTGGAATTGAAACAGAATTAGGCCCAGTTCCACATGGCCTGGGCTTGCAGACTGGTTCATGCTGGTCCAACCATGAATGTGCTACTGCACCATTTGGCCTCTTTTCTTGTTGCTGTGGCACACTAGTGGTTAAATATTTTAATTTTAGCAATAAAATGCTCTGTTATTTATTAGAAACAACTTAATGTCAACTGGGTCTCATCCTCGCACGGTCTAGATTAATTTGTGTGGTTGCAAAACAGATCGTACTTGCTTCCTACCTCCACCCCTCCCCCAAAATCTTTTGTTTGAGTGGAAAATATCCTCTTTGTAATGAATAAAGTAGCTGCTTGTGTTAACTTTTATTGTCTTTATTTCTCTTGTCTCAAGAAATCTGCAACTTTTCTCATTGTTCTCTCTCTACTCAGATGAATAATGTAGATTTTCCCTTTCTAACTTTATCCACCTAATTGTAAGTGTTGACTGCTACCCATAGATTAGGCTCTGTTATCCTGGAATTTGTTGGATTAGATTATTTAGCCCTTTTATTATTATTATTATTTATTTATAAAGATACATCAGCTGGCTGCCTTGTGACCTATATGTATTAAAAGTGAGTTCAAGAATTTGTATGTATCTGTGATGAAGGAACTGCCCACAATGCAAAGAGCGACGACAAGCAAGCAAAAAGCTGGATCTATGGAGGCTTCCTGAAGTGCTAGTCATCCATCTCAAGAGGTTCTCCTACAGCAGATCAATGAAGCATAAACTGGAAACCTTTGTCAACTTCCCAATTCATGATTTTGACTTGACAAAGTATGTAGCCCACAAAAATAACTCTCGGCGCCAGATTTATGAGCTGTATGCCTTGAGCAACCACTATGGTGGCATGGGAAGTGGGCACTACACAGCACATATCAAGGTAAATGAGCATGCTTTGCACTTTTTTTTCCTTGCTTTCTTAATGGGTAATATTCTTGTTTGGATCTTTTGTAAAATATTATTTCAGTTCCACAGAGGCAGGTGAAACTACCTAGTTGATCATGTAATTGTAGTACACACACCCCCCCCCCCCCCAAAAGAAAATAAAAAAATAAAAAAAACCCCATAACCCACCCAACCAACAAAAAAATAGGTTGACTATCTAATTGGCCGTTCACCATGAGGATGCCACAGTCAAACCTATAAGATGATCTCAAGTCTTAACTATTTAATAGGTGACAGCTTGTTACCCATAATTAATACAAAATCAGTTAATTGATGCTATTTTGAGATTATGGGCCTTGGACTTGAAGCCATACACTGTCTGATCTAACCATCAAATGATACATATATTAATGTGTTGTTTTGTATAGTCATGTATCATAAAGAAGATCATAATCATACGGCGTTTCAAGATGTTCTGTGCACCATTTGTGTGGAGATTGTGTAGGACATGAAGACTGGATTTAAATCTTTAATTCTTCAATTGTTTCTTATGCGTATGTTTCAATTTCGTGCAGCTTCTTGATGAGAACAGGTGGTATAACTTCGATGACAGCCATATCTCACTCATAAACGAGGAAGATGTGAAATCAGCAGCTGCTTATGTGCTTTTCTATCGGAGAGTGAAGAGCGAAGATGTCTCCATAAGCAACGGAGCACAGTCGTGTGCTGGTCATGAGACTCATGACAGCAGTTCGTTCCAAAAATGAAAAGTGAAGATCTTGCATCCATAAAGATGCATGTTATGGCACAACAGTTGTGGGTGTATGTGCATTTGTTGTTGTACATATGTCATTGTCATCTAAACTATAGGCAGGCTAATTTACTGAAGAAAAGGAGAGAACAGTCCCAGGATTCTTTAGCAGTGTAACCGTGTTAAACTGGAGCTGCGAACATCTCCAGGATGTAACCGTGTCTTGTAAGTTGTAATTGAGCATCTATAATGTCAATGGTAACTTAAACATTGTCTTCTCCCTCTCTTCTGCAGAATAGTCCTGTAATAAATCTTAGGACTGAGACACTCGTGGATACAGAATGCTCTTTAGACCCTTCACGCCACTGTTGGCTCTTACAGACTGACTGCCCTAATTTGCAAGGGAATGAGGCTCCCAGTAGTTGGATCTAGACTCATGATCTACCTATAGACTGCAAAAAAAATAAAGATTTAAATAACTCTGGAGTTGTCGGAAGGCCTATATTGTGGGTCCGAATCGTCTCCAATGCGTACGGGCATTGGAGGCTTGGTAGTGACCGTAGGATGGTTGCCACGTGGAATGTCAATAATCCCACGGTATTTTGATGTTCTTCTTTCCTCTGCGTTTTTCTCTTGAGTTCCAAACGAAATCATCCTTTCCTCTCCCCTTTTGCTTCTTCCGCTCAGCTGGAGTTCTTTGGTGTTCCAGATTCTTTAGTGATTTGGTCTTCAATTTCAGTGATTCAGATTTTATTTAGAGATTCAGATCTTCTATGGTTTGATTCTGATTTGTCTTCAGTGGTTCGATTCAGATCTTCGTTGTTTCTCCTTTAGATTCCTCTCTTCAGAGATTAAAGGACTTCGATGTTTGTTTTATAGGACTTGTTACTGATTTATTCTCTTCAAAACTAAACAGGTAAAACTGAGTCGCTACCAATCTTGTTTCAGTGGACTTATTATTTTTATTATCAATGTCAATGTATCGAACCATCAGTTGAAATGAGTAGAGCGATGGGTTTCTTGGGTTTCTTCTTGGAGGCTTATCGAAGGTGGGGTTTTTTCCTGTAGCGGCATTTTCTTATCCCTTTCTTCTCTCCGATTGATTTGGTAATGGTAAATCGTTTTGAGAAAAGTTGCAAGAAAGCTCGCAGTTGAAGTATTGCATAAAAAAATCTAAGAGAAACAAAAACTGAGGAAGAAAAAAACATTGCAGGAAAACAGAGAAAATAAGAAGCTAGAAGAAGAAAGAGCAAAATCATTAAAAAAAAAAAAGTAAAAAAAAGAGAAGAGTAGAAGCAAAAGAGAAGATGAAAGGGTGATTTCGTTTGGAGCTCGAGAGAAAAACGCAGAGGAGAGAAGAAAATCATTGCAGAAAAACAGAGAAAATAAGAATCTAGAAGAAGAAAGAGCAAAACAAAAAATAAAAAATAAAAAATAAAGTAGAAAGAGAAGAACAGAAGAAGCAAAAAGTAAGAGGAAAGGATGATTTTGTTTGGAGCTCGAAAAACGCAGAGGAGAGAAGAAGAAGAACATAAAGTACCATTGGATTATTGACATTCCACGTGGCAATCAATCGACGGTCACTGCCAAGCCTCCAATGCCCGTATGCATTGGAGACGATTCGGACGCATATATCATCGTGGTCATCATCGTCGCCAGAGAACTCAGGAGGGAAATGGGAGGTAGGTAGTGGTTGTGACAGAGGGGTTTTATGTTCTCACCTGTTAAGTGTTGAAAACAAGGAAGATACTCTAGCTCGTCACTCTTATCTCTTTCTTCAACACGTCTCTCTTCCCCTACCGAAAGTTTCCGTAATTGAGATTGGTTTCTTGCAAAATCGATTATGATTCTCCTCGAATCATCCGGATAAATGTCACCGGTGTCACACCCCAAAATCTTGGGGTTTTGGTATGACCATGGTTTCTTTGTTGTACAAGTATTTCTATATCAAGATCCATTCACAGTTCATAGCATAACACAATTCTTCCATTAATCACAACACAGATTACGAGAACCATAGAATGTAAATCAAATAATAGTAGAATAAAAAATGAGGAACCATCAAAACCAAATCTAATTGTATTAAATAATTTAATAAAGATTTATTTGTCTTTAAACCATATCAGTTTCAGCATTATGTAAGGGTTCTACCTATTCTCCATTAATGGTTTTTTCTGGAATCTTATTCCAACATGATCATATGTTGGGTTTACCTTATAGGATCATCAAGGGTTCATTCTAAATTAGATGGAACTAGGTTTCAGGCTTACCTCAATACTTAACATAAGTTATTGTAGAGAGAAGCTTGAAGGAGATCCTTCAATGGTTATTCTTCTTCTTTTTCTTCCTTTAACTTGTTCTAATTCACTCTCTCTCTCTCTCTTTCAGAACGCGTTAGAGGTTCTAATGTTTTCAATTAGGGTTCATAAAGAGTTTTATTGAGGGTTTTATGCAAGAGCTAGAGTTATATTATAATTCTTCTCTTGAGAGTCCTAATCCTAGTATGAGTATAATGAAAGAGACTTGGAGGTTGTCAATTAGCACTCTAATACATTCAAAAGTAGGTCTCACATGACTAGGGACAATCATAGGTAGTTAAGAACCAACTGGAACCAATTAGAACCAAGCCCAACCAAAATATACTTGAATGGCCCAATTATGGGTTCATGCAATCGATCAACTCAATTTGGTCGACCGTCTATTCTGAATTAACTCAGAATGATCAGGTCTTGATTGGTTCGACTGATTCATTCCACACAGAGCTTCTACAGTAATAGTCAGAAGGTTTTAACTCTTACCTAGAGTTCCATACACTCCATTGATGACACAGATGTTAGGCTAATGTCGGTAGGATAACCTATTATGTGAGAAGAAAAAATTCAAATTAACCTGTAATTTTGGGTGCGTGTTTCACAACTGGAATTGGAGTGGAAGTTGGCATTCAGCCTTCTTCGGTTCAGATCCGATCCTAATTACTAAAATCTTGTCCCTATTTAGGAAACTCTAAACACCAACGCCACTCAAAAAACCCAATCCCTTGCCTCAAGAAGGGATTGTCTCTTGTTGTTGGGGGAGACTGCACTCGTGATCTAGTAATTGAAGTTCATCCGATACATATATATATATATATATACATCGATCGATATACAAAGAATTTCAAGCCTTTTTCCTTTGCTCCGTTTGTTTTGATGTAAATTTTTATGGTAAAATTTTACAATGTTTATTTTCAAAAGATAAAATATAGTGATTTCTATAGAGGATGGAAAAGAAACTTCCACTTTCTTTTACCTGATGGAAACAAATTTTGAAATTCTTTTTTACATGTTAAATATTACATTTAAAATTTTAGATTGAAATGGAGCATTAGTGGGGGAAAATTTGGGTTGGAAAATAGGAAAAATGACAGAGTGGCCTTTTTTTTTTTTTTTTTTTTTTCTTGGGGTAAAAATACAGTGACCCTTCAGTTGCCCGATTCCATATGGTTGATCAACATGGACCAATCATATAGTATGGAACAAATCCACAGAGTTAAGAATGAAGTCTAAGAACTTTGGAGTGGGGAAGGAGCAACATGTTGTAAAGTGGGGAAGGAGCAACATGTTGTCACCAACTCAACATTAAGAACAGAAACAGCAATCTCATATCAAATGAGGAAACAATTGTTTTAACAGATAATGTTTTTTTATTTCTTAAATCTCCTACCCTATGAAGTGTCAAGGATGCATCAATTTTGTTCTGGAATACAAATGGAAACTAAATGATTCACCCATTATTATATAAATTGTTATCCCGTTGTTATTGATTCACCCATGTTCTCCATGTGGCAATGAATCAATCATCTGGAGGAGGCAACATGGATGAATATTCCGATTATGACTTAAAGGAAGACAACTCGCCCAAGACGAATGTCAAGATGATTATTATGGAAGCTCTGGAGAGCAAGGGACTTAAGGAGATACAAGAGGAAGAAGAACGTCCTCTGCCCTTGAAGCAGATAAATTTGTATTCTTAATTCAATTCTTGATTCTTTATACTAATTCATATCATGCTCCTTTGAAGATGGTGAAACCTGGTTGGGATCCATATTTTGTAGACGACGAGGATTGGGAGGTTATGAAAGACGAAATTAAAGAGGGGAGAGATTCACCAATTGTGTGGTTCTACCTTCCATATCGGAGGCCTGTAGGGTGTGCCGTCTGCACACATAGACGCAGTGGGTGAAACTCCAAACCGAGATGGAGGGGCCAATCTGCAGTTCAGAGCTCACCCCTGAGGAAGAGAGACGCGTGATCAGTGATATTTCCTTGGATGCCGAATATCAGTCCAAGGAAGGAGATATATTCTGTCTCATCTCTCACCGGTTCGTTCCCTTCCTCCTCCCTCTCTCTTTCTACCTATACAGGTTCGTTCAAAATGAACTTGAGACGAGCCCGATCCCTCTATCTCTCTCTACATCTACTGGTTCATTCCTTCCGTACTTGATTTTCAGAAAGCTACGGCTTTGGAAACCTCGATAAGAGCATTATGGAACGGAAAATGTTCCCAACAGTTCTCGATTTGTGGAACCTACGGTCTTACTGCTTGCGGTGTTGCTATTAGTGAGGGTCGAGGAGTGGGTTTTCTATTATATCTTTTTCCAATTTTCCCTTTTGTTTCTCTTTCCCCGCTGTCTTGTTAACTTAGAAGTTAATGATTGAAGCATCATCAGAAGTATCGTTGGACTGAAACCAGAAATGTTTGAGATTTTTATGGCTCGTATTATCATTCAACTTGGAAGTTGTTACTGTTACTTTTTTGTTTGAACAAGTGATAGCTCATCAGAAACAGTAGCGACAGAAAGCACGATCACCGTCATCTTTATTTTTTTTTATTTTTTTAAACTTTATTAAATTTTTACCCAAATGAAATGCTAGTAGTCGTACGAATCAATTTATTTATTTTTCTTGATTAATTTTTTATGAGAAAAGAAAAAGCAAGAAGGAAAAACGATGAAGAATCAATAGCATGTGCTAATGACATACCAGTATGCTTTCGAATGCGCTCATGCTCAAATGATCTAATTGGTCTCTAACAGGCTATAAGACGGTAGCTTTGTCACAAATAAAGTCTGATGAAGTGAAAAATAGAAGGATGACAACTTGTAGGCATCATGAAGCAGAAGATAGCTTATAAAAGTGCTAGCTTCCCTACAAAACCACGATCGAAAAAAAGAAGAAAAGAAAACCCTTTGGTCCTCAGCCTCTCAGCCTGCCTAGGTGGCTGTGTACACCGGACAAATCCTTCTATCCAAGCCAGTCTCATTCTATGGGCTCCATCAATGAGCTTGAACTATATCCGATCCATCCACCATTCTTCTGCCAGCTCCTTTTCTTTGAAGATCCCTCTATGCATGTTGAGAAAATCTTTAGCAACCAATGGCCAGTAATTCCACAGGCAATTGATATCTAATAATGTGTCATGTACTCATTACTGCCACAGTTTCTACAGCCTTTAGCATCTGGTACATATAAACTGTATTATAAGTTATAACTAGCCATATTTATAGTTGCTGATCAACATGGGTTCTGTCAAAATCTATTCTTATTGGCAGGACCAATAAAGAAATGACTACACCAAACATGCAAACAAGCAGGGATAAGTGGGATATTGTATTTTCATTTTCTTTTCCTTTGGGGGGGGGGGGTTCACCTTGTTCTTTTTTAGGAGGTAAGTATGAGGATGGGACTAATTCTATGTGCAGAAAGTGAGGGAGATCAGTGCTGAAGTAATTTGGTGTGTGTCCAAAAGTTTTAGTATACCTATAGAGAAAAAAGACGAAGATGTGGTGGACTTCCTAATCTGGTGCTTGAGTGTATGATATGACAATGATGTTACCCTCACTAATTAACATGATTAACAATTGCTGGTTACTGTTGATATGTGTCTTTGAGATGAAGGCACCTGCCTAGGCATGCATTATATGTAATATAGTAGCAATAATTGTATATAATTTTGCTTATATGCAAAATAGAAACCATATCAATGAAGTATGATAGAATTATGTTAGTAATGACCTAATATGAGAAAACCAGCATATATTATACAAAACATGGTGATATAATATTTGCATATCCATAAAAAAACCAAAGCAATAAAGATAAATCAACCTAAACTCGTGAAGTATTAAAAAACTTATATAGCATAAGGCATGCTGCCTCAAGCTGACAAGGTGAGCGTCCAAGACGATTGCCTTTCGTACATCAAACAAGGCGAGTGATTGCCTTAGACCCAAGAGGGTGCTTGGATGCTTTGATGATGGCTTGACAACTATGTGTAGGTTTACCATCAACTGCTCCATTATGATTTTACTGTAGAGTTTTGATCTTATTTTACAGGGATATGATGGTGGGTTTTGGATTCTGATGTAGGCATGGTTTTATGTTAGGTTTGCATTATATAAGTAATTATTTGTGTTACAAAAATTGTCTTCTTGTGTATACGTGTGTGCACGTTATGTATGTTGTATTTGCACATGCTATGTGGTGGTCGTAGCTTATCATTATAGGTTGGATTCCCATTTCCTAAAAACTCTCTGTCTTCCTCCCTTTCTCTCAACTCAACAATTTCTTATGTCTATTCTTATGAACACCTAGACATTTGCAAGTCCTTTGTCCAAAAATGTTGGATGTGGTGGTGGCTTCTCTTTTGGCATATCCTGTAAAACATGTTTCTGGTCTGGACTGTGTCATGAAAGAATTATTTCTTAAACATCTGAAGTGTACCTTGGGATGAATATTATTGTATTTTTATGGTTTTTCTGTGTATATTTTTTATTGCAACATGAGTTACCATATCCATGTGAAGTATTCTGCCATGATGGGCCTTGCATATGAAATTAGCTTCCCCACCCTCTAGTTATTGATTTGAGGGATAAAGTCTCCATTCAACTGATGAGGTCCAGTACCTTGTATGACTACTAGTGCACTAAATTTCTGTCCTCGTCATTTGCAAAAATTTTACATTTTGCATTTTGAATTTGAGTATAGTAGAGCTCAATTTGCTAATTTTTATTCCCTATATTATTTTTAGGTAAAAATGACTTGTACGTGATTTTCTCACTTCCGATTTGTTACCAACAGATGGTGGCAGAGCTGGCTTGAATATGTGAACCAGGACCAAGCAAGCACCACAAGTGATGTATCATCATTGTACGATTCTGAATATCATGAATCAGCAGGTGCAAGGACTTCTAAGAGGCCTTCTGTTATTGATAATTCTAACTTGATATATGATGGAATATCAGAGGACTCTAATTTGGGACTGGAGCTTCATGATGCTTTAGTAGAAGGGCGAGACTATATATGGCTACCGCAAGAAGTTTGGAAGCAATTGCTTGCATGGTAATTATGATGTAATTTTATGTCCATTGGTGCACAACATAATTACCTTTTCAGTGAGGCTTCAAGTTTTTATTATTATTATTATTATTTTTTAATGTTTTCCTGTTGCCTTCTTGAAGTATTAATTTGGGTGGTTTCTGCCTGTTTATATTTGTCTATTAACATTGTTTCACTTCTGATATGATTAAATTACATTTTTGTTGTGGATTGTAATATTTAAATAACGAAAGAGGTTTCCAATCTTTCAAATTTTTTGCCAAGTGGACTGATGATTTGGTCATTTTGACTTTTGGGTATAGAGCAAATGTCAAAAATGGTGGCCGTTATCAACAATATTGTCCACCTGCCATCAATGGGGCTTCTCCCATGTTTTTGTCCTGTTCTAGAAACATAAAAAAGGAGGTCTCTAGTTGAATTGACTTTTTCAAGCAATTTTGAGAGAATTGTATTGACGTAATAGATAAGTCAGATTGGTCTGAAATTTAACTCATTACTAGATGTTGGTATGGACTACTTTTCCACTGATTTTGGAGAACAGAATTTCCATGCGATAGTTGTAGCTGGTGGCCAGAAACCCACACTCCCTGATTGTTACTATAAAAGGAAATTATTATTAGCAAGCTGCCAGCTGCCTAAATATTGCTACTTTGATGTTCCTTGGAACAGTAATCTTCTTATGATATTAACATGCTTCTGAAACTGGAAAATGTTGAAGATTCACATTAATCTATCTCTGATTTGGAGTCAGGTATGGTGGAGGTCCAACATTGGAAAAAATTGATCATTTCTGGGTGGTATCCGACGGACTTGGATATAGAAGTCTATCCTTTGCGCCTTCAATTATTTGCGATGCCAAAAGGAGAATGTGCTACAATTAGAATAAGCAAGAAGGTGGTTTCAGCTTTTCTTACATGGTGCATTTGTTATCAGTTAAAGGTGTTTATAATTGTCAGGAAGTGCACGTCTGAAATTCAAACTATGATGGGCAGGATACTGTTGGAGAGCTACACAGAAGGACGTGTGAAATTTTTGATCTAAATTTGGAGCAAGTGAGCATTTATTCTACCAGATCCTTTTTTATGCTTTGGTGATTTAATTTGGAGAAGTTGATGTTAAATTTTGTTTTCCTGTTATTGCAGGTATGCATTTGGGACTATTATGGTCATCAGAAACATGTTCTGATGAATGACATGGATGAGACACTTGAGGATGCAAATATACAGATGGACCATGATGTGAGTATGTTTTGCAATCCTCTCTAATCATAGTAGAACTTATGCTTGTTACTGGGAACAAGTTTACCCGTGGCGAGTCCAATGCTATTGGAGATGAGCTTCTTCTTGATTAATAGTTATCATCTTTCCCCTTTGAGGGGTGGGGATGGTTGGCTCATGAGCTGTGGGTGAGTGCTACATTGGTTGATCCCTTCCCTCCACCGTTCTATGTGCTCATATGCTTGGAATTTTGTACCTTGCTATATAAGTGTATTAGGTCCAAACTTCTTTTCTAGATGAGTGGTCATGGAAAGTGATTTAGATGACCTATGTGGTCCATTTAGGATGTTAACATGAGTTGAAGAGAAAAAAAAAAGTTGGATAAGTAATGCGGTGTATGTCTCTCTTGCTTTTGACATTGAAGTTACTTTGAGAAAATCTTCTAGTGGCTGCTCTTTAGCTTTTCTTTGATAAAATGACGATCTGTTTTAACATGCTTAGTCTGATCATGATGAACTGGATCATTGGCAATGCCGAAGGTGGATTAATTATCACAAGAGAGAATCATGGGCTAAGAACAATCCACTTTCAAGTCACTGAGTAGACCTTTCAACCATAGAAGTTCACATATGTCTTGAGCCATCACTCTGAATTCTGCTTCTGCACTGGAACGTGCCACGACGTTTTGCTTCTTATTGTGCCAAGTGACTAACATTCCTCCCATAAAGGTACAGACACCAGAAATAGATTTTCGGTCCAGACTGCCTGCCCAGTCTGCATCAGTATAAGCTTCCACTTTAAAATCATCCCGTGGTGAGAGTAAGATTCCTTTTCCTGCAATTGCCTTTAGGTAATGAAGAATCCTATAGATATCCTCCAAATGCATAAAATAGGGATCGTGCATAAACGGCAACCTTTGATATCTTCCTTTATCTGTTGGTGTTCTTTCTTTTTCCTTCAACTGGGTAGTTGCATCTAGTGGGTAGCACACGGTTTGCAGCCTAGAAGACTTGTCTTTGATAGAAAATCAAGGATGTACTTCCTTTGAGAGTCTTTTGAGAGTGAAAGATGCCTTTTGCAAAACGAGCAACTTCAATCCCAAGGAAGTATCTAAGCTTTCCCAGATCTTTAATTTCAAACTCTTTCCCGAGAAACGGCTTGAGTTTCTTTATCTCCTCGTCACTATTTCTAGTGACAATAATATCCTCCACATATACCAGAAGAGCAGTAAAGTTTCTAGATGATGCTTGATAAACAATGTATGGTCAACATTACTCTGTGCATTGCCATAGCTATCATAGCCTTATGTTGTTTGCCAAACCACACTCTAGGGGACTGCTGGAGTCCATAAAGTGAGCACTTCAATCTACATACCTTCCCATGGGTGTTTGCATCTGTAAACCCAGGTGGACAGTCCATATACATTTCCTCTTTAAGTTCACCATTGAGGAAGACATTCTTTACATCAAGTTGTTGCAGATCCCAATTGTGGTGGACAGCACATGCCAAGAGTTGTCATTTTAGCCATTGGTGCAAAGGTTTTTTGGTAATCAATACCATATGTTTGTGTGAAGCCACGAGCTACTAGCCTTGTTTTATGTTGATCCACTGTGCCATCATTGTTCTGATTGACTGTAAAAACTCATTTGCACCCTACTGGTTTCTTACCTGGTGGGAGAGAAACAAGGTCCCAAGTATTGTTCTTCTTCAAGCTTCTCATTTCTTCCATCATTGCAGTTTTCCATCGCTCTTCTAAAATTGCATACTGCCATTTTTGAGGAATAGTTAAAGAGGAAAGAGAAGACACAAATGCCTGAAAAGAAGGAGATAGAGAATCATACGAAACAAAATTAGAGATTGGATGGAAGGTGCAAGCCCTAGTACCTTTACGAACGGCAATAGAGAGATCAAAATTAGAATCATAGAGAGGAATGTCCTTACCAAGAGTTTGTTCAGTCTCTGGATCCTGGGCTGACGAAGTGACATGTGAAGTTGCGTTGATGGTAGTAGTCTTTTCTTGCTTGGTTCTGGCGCGGCTATAAACTTGCAGGGGCTTAGTAGCATTTGGATTGGCAACAAACATGGGAATGGGTGTAGAAGGTATAAAAGGCGGTATAGGTATCTGTGGTGTAGGCGGTATAGGTATCTGTGGTGTAGGCGGTATAGGCATCTGTGGTGTAGGTGAAGCCGGTATCTATGGATCTGGTTCCTGAGGATCTGGTTCCATAGTTCTTCTTACTTGAACTCTTTCTGTTTTTACCTCCATTGCTATAATCAAAGGCGTATCTTCAACTGAATCTGTCTCCCCCTAAAGATAGGACTGATAATACATCATGTCTTCATGGAAGAGAACAACCCTGGTAAAAAAAGTTTGACGAGGTGGTGGATGGTAGCATTTATATCCTTTTTGTGTAGCAGGGTAACAAAGGAAAATACAAGAACCCCCCGTGGATCAAGCTTTCCAGAAGAATGGTGATTGCGATCATAACATACACAACCAAACACCTTTGGTGAAAGAGCAAAGGAATGATTGCCAAGTAATAGATCCAAAGGAGCCTTGTTGTTGAGTACTCTCGATGGCAACCTGTTGATAAGAGAGGTTGCTATAAGAACCGCATCACTCCAAAATTTCGCTTGTACATGACCTTCAAACATAAGGGCCTTGGTTGTTTTAAGGAGATGACAATTCTTTCTTTCTACAACCCCATTTTGAGCTGGTATACCGACACAGCTTGTCTGATGTAAAATCCCATGATCTGAGAGATATAGCTGTAAATGCCCATCAAGATACTCGCGTCCATTGTCACTATGAAGTACCTTTATTTGGGTCTGAAATTGAGTCTGTATCATCTTATGAATTTGGCAAAAACACTCAAAAACTTTACTTTTGTGGTGCATAAGATATGCCCAAGTAGTTCGAGTGTGACAATCAATAAAAGTGACAAACCATTTATAACCAGATATAGAGGTTGTCCTTGCGGAACCCCAGACATCAGAATGAACCAAATCAAACATGCTATTGCTTTTATTAAATGTAGGTAAATAAGTACGAGCCTGCTTAGCAAGAATACATGCTTCGCATAATAACTCGTTTTTATTACACTGCTTGGAAAGGGAAGGAAACAACTAGGATAAAATAGTTGGTGAAGGATGACCAAGACGGCGATGCCACTGTTGTAATGTGCTACAGCTGAATATAGATGATGTGTAGTAAGTGGGTGCAAAGGAGGGGATACTGAAGGACCATCTGCAAGCAAGTAGAGACCACCATGCAATCTACCATGTACAATCATCTTCTTGCTCTCCAGATCCTGAATTACACACAAGGAAGGGAAAAAGGTTACCTTACAGTTAAGAGATTTAGTTAGGCTACTAATAGAAAACAAATTCATAGAAAAACTAGGTACATGAAGAACTGACTGTAAAGTAAGAGTAGGAGAGCAGCAAATGGAGCCCTTTCCAGATATAGTAGAAAGAGACCCATCTGCTACTCGGACAGTATCCTTCCTAGAAGAGGGATAGTACCAAGGAATTAAGTATCGTGTATCGGTACCGTATCAGTCAACTGAAATTAAGAGACGTATTGTATCATATCGTGGATATTGTGGATACGTATAGATACGCATGGATACGGGGCAAGATGCTCATAGAAATGATTAGGAAATATATAAAATACAATTTAAAGCATAAAACTACTATAAATAAGCAATATTAAAAAAAAATGTTTTTTTTTACATTAAGTTTAGTGCAAGGCCGAGTTCAGGGTTATGTTTTGAGTCTTTAGTGCTTATTTGGTGTTTCAACCTTGTAAGGGTGAGTGTGTTTGTATGCCTAGTTTTTCTTTATATAATTTATACTTTTTTTTTTCCATTGGGTGGTGTAGATTTTTTTAAATACACTGTCAAGTATAGAATAGTTGAATGTGTTTGCATGTCTTATTTTTCTTTATATAATTTATACTTTTTTTTTCATTAGGTGGTGTAGATTTTTTCACAATACACTATCAAGTATATATATGTTTGATTTTTTCATAATTTTTATTGAATTGTATACACTATTATGTTACATGGGGATACATCATATCATTCTATATATAAATATCAGCATCAACGGAAGAGAGAAATTCATCTGTTTCTTGAAGGCTCTTCTTCTGCCGGACTCAACGAGAAGGAAACTCGACCAAAAAAAAAAAAGAAAAAGAAAAGAGGAGGAAGCAAGGTTAGTACTTTGGTGGAGCCGATGGCTGAGGACGAAGATTGTGCCGTGCGACACAGGTTAGTACTTTTTTTTTTTTTGGCATAGGTTAGTACTTTTTTTTTTTTCCTCTCTTTTGGCGGCGGCGGCAGTGATGGCCACTGCTGCTTCTTCTTCTCCTCTTCTGGCAGCGGCAGTGGTGGTGGCCATTGTTGCTGTTTGCTTCTTTTTCTTCCCCTATTTTGGTGGCGGCAGTGAGAGTGGCCATTGCTGCTGTTTGCTTCTCCTCCTCTTTCTTCTTCTCCCTCTTTCTTCTTCCGTCTTGGCTGACCCCGTTTTTTTCCCCCTTTAAACAATACGTGTATCAGGCTGTACACATGGATACAGTTTGTCATTTTTTTTTAAATCTTAAATAAAAATGTATCGATACAGACTGTAGTGTATCAAGTGTATCGATATGTATCGAACTGATACGGCTTGATACGCTCGATACACTACGTTACCATACTTTTTTAAAAACCTAGATACGAATTGGCTTGTATCGTATCGACTATTGTCTATACCGATACGTATCGTGTCAATATTTGATTCCTTGGATAGTACTGAAAGAACGAATTTCCTGAACTAGTCATGTGGTCGGTCGCTCCAGTGTCCATAACCCATAGGCTAGAGACAGAAGAGGCACACATACCATTATGAGGAATACCTGATTATACAAAGTAAAAACCTGGAGTGGCAGATGCTGGTGGAGAGCGGATGGCCTTAAGAGATTCTTGAGAGCCTAAAGTTCTTCTGTTGATAGTGTGGGTAAAGTGCCAATAGGAGGGAAAGTTTTTGTCTGATTGGCCTGTGGTGCTCTGAAGTTCTTGGTTCTCTGTATTCCCGTTTCACGCCTTTTGACCTCAAAATCAGTTGGTTTACCATGCAATTTCCAGCTAGTCTCTTTAGTATGTCGGTCCTTCCCACAATGTTCACAACGAATTGGTTTGGAGAAGGTAGGACCATTGGGCTGGATAGTCTGGAGAGCTGACTTTTTTGCTGGAAGAGGAGGCATTATGGATGTATGACGCATATCTTTAGACTGAACCAAGACATAAGCCTGCTCTAAAGATGGTAATGGCTCTCTTTTGAGGATGTGAGCATGAGTTTGATCAAACTCAATATTAAGTCTAGCTAAAAAATTATACACTTTGAGTTTGTCTTTGGCACTCTTCACTGCAGTAGCATCAACCGAACATGCAGCAGTAAAGGTGTCATAATAGTCCAATTCCTGCCACAGGCTAAGGAGCTCAGAGTTATATTAGGACACAGTAATATCCCATTGCTTAGTAGCAATCTTCACATGGAGGTCATAGATCAAGGAGTAATTTCCAACCTGGGAATAAATCTCCTTGGCAGCCTTCCAAATCTTTGTAGTATTGGGTAACAAAGCACACCCTCGACCAATTTTAGGGTCCATTGAACCAATCAAATAGGCCATCATAATAGAATTTTCAGATGCCCACTTGTCATATAATACATCTGTCAAAACAGGTGTTTTTTTTTCTGACCATTGATATAACCCAAAAGACCTCTAGTAGATATTGCCATCTATGCTGTTTTAGACCACATCAAATAGTTGGGGGTTGAGAGGGATAGAGGTAAATTTAATCTTGGAGGTTTCCATAGTAGGGGAAACAACTTCAGAGTAATCAGTCATGAGAATAAATACTCAACAGTGTAAAATACCTTTAACTGAGATACCGTGTATCACTCTTACGGGAACCAGAGACACATAGGCAGCAATTTTCGATCTTCAAACTTAAATGGAAGAGTCGAGGTTGGCTATCAGGTTGATCTCTTCAATGTACGTCCCTTTAATAATGGATACACGGCAAGGCATAATAAAACTGGTTTGAACTGGTTTAGTTCATCTCTTCAACAGGAGGAATTAAGAGGAAAAGATTTAGGGTAGAATGGATGGATAGATGGTGGTATAAATATGAGTTATAAAATTCTGGCAATAAAAACCAGAAACAAAGGAATGGATGGATGGCGGTAAAAACCAGGGTAGAAGACTGGGTTTGATGGGGCTATAGTTTGATGGTGGTAAGGTAAAAAACCGATGGCAGTGGGGTGGGTTCTATGGCGGTAGAAGACTGGGCTCGATGGCGGTAGAAAAACACTGGGTTGCTGTTTGTCGGTGTTAATCAACAACCAAAAAACAAAAAGGAAAACGAAAAGAAGAGAGAAGGGAAGAGGGATGGCAGCAACCTTGTTTGTCGGTGGTTAATCAACAACCAAAAGAAAAAGAATAAGAACTGGTTACAGGTGGCGGTGAGGTTAAATGCTGGTTACAGATGCAGGGTATAGGCTGGTATAGGTGGCGACAGATCTGGGGCAAGAAAAAAAGTATTCAAATCCTCTCCTGCGGTCCTGCCGCCTGCCAAGGGCCGGATTTCAGCCGGCCCACTCCCAATGTATTGGCAGGCGGCCAGACTAAACCCAGCTCCCTTGGATTGGCGGCAGGAACCTCCTGCCGCAGGAGACGATTTGGATCCAGAAAAAAAACAGTCGATGCTGAGTTGCAGGTTCTGGCGGTACCTGCTATGGTGTCGGCAAGGGCAGGGACAAGGAATGGAGGCTGGCCGTAACTGGTTGCAGGGTATGTAGGGGGTTTAGGAAGGAATAGAGGTGACGGTAGGGCTGAGAAGAGAAGAAGGAAAAAGAAAAAGAAGGAAGAGGAGAGAGAGAGGATTAGGGAGGTTCTGATACCATGTAGGAAAAAATGGAAGAGAAAAGTAGGAGAAATTAATGATTTTCTCTCACACACCTTTATTTATAATGAAATAAGAAAGGACAAGATTACAAGAATAGCCCTTACGTTAATAAGAGAAAATAAGACTTAAAAGCATAACTAACTAAATACCAGAATTACCCCTAACAACATAGCACTAGCGCTATGTCGTTGGTTACATAGAATTCGACAACATATATATATTTTTTAAGATCATATTACTATCTTTAATTATTCTCTCTCTAATAGTGGATATTATATTTGAATCATTGTATGCCTCTCTCTGAGTTCATAACTTCATATTATTGCTTTGTTTTTTTTGAAATATTATAGCATGAATTTTATTTATTTATTTTTTTTTTTTTGGGGGTGGTTGGGGTGGGTAGAGCCCCAAGGAGACTTGAATTCACAACCTCTTCATTTTGAGGTGTTGATCTTTTGCCAACTGAGCTATCCCCTTGGGGTTTTTGGGTAGGTAGAGCCCCAAGGAGCTTGGATGTTAATCCTTCATGTGGATGTTGATTCTTCATCTGGCTTAAATGTCTATTCTTGATGTAGTATAAGCATAATTATATCAATGTCATAATAAATATAATGGATAAATAAAAAAACCACTGTGCCGCCTAGGCGACATCTAGGCAGGCAATTTGTCGCCTAAGCGCTTAGGTGGCCTCAAACGCCTTAGGTTGCTTTGTTGCCGTGATAACTATGGTTGTCACCTCTATGGGGAATTCAAGAGTTGGTCTCACCACAGCTGTTATTTTCATGACTTACGAATTCCTCATTAGTATGTGCTTACCTTGTATTCTGTTATTTTGATCTTGTAGTACTGGTGAAGTATTGCATAATGGACAGTTGATATGTATAAATTTTTTTATTCTTTTCTCTGCCTGGCTACTAGATATTGGATGCCTTCTACTACTGACGACAGATCCCCATACTTAACCTTCAATTTATATATCTGATTGATCCAAATTTGACAGGGTCAATATAAATCAACTCTGGTTTGCCCCGTATGTGGAAAAGTGTCGGTGATGTTTGATACCTTCATGTATCTTTCTTTGCCACTTCCATTTACGGCTACTCGGACCATGACTGCCACAGTTTTTAGTTGCGATGGGAGTGCATTGCCAGTTCCATGGACTGTGAATGTTCCAAAACAGGGTCATTCCAGGGACTTGATTCAAGCCATTAGTGGTGCTTGTTCCTTGAAAAGCAGTGAGAAGCTTTTGCTTGCTGAGGTTTGGTTAAGTTAAATACTCTAATCCTTCCACCAAAGAGTTAATGCGTACATTTTACTTGAAGTGAAATTCAAATTTGTCCTTTTGCAGATTCGCAGCCATCTGATTCATCGATTCTTGGAAGTCTTTAATATCATTGTCCACGATAAAAGATGATGACCACCTTGCTGCTTATAAGATACCTAATTAAGTTTGTGGAGAACACGGTATTTCTTCAGTTGATACACCGTCGTGGAGAACAGTAAGCATAATTTGGTCTATGGATTCCCTATGCACATGGATAGTTCCATCCAATCAAATGGGTTCTCCCGGATGGGCATAACCCAGAAAGTTTACAATGATTGGTTAGCCGTCTAGACAGTTGATTTTTTCCCCTCTTTTCTATTGTACCACTTCTTTTATTGGCCATCCAAAAGAAATATCCATTTCGTGCAGTATTTTTAGGGTAGCTCATCCATTATTTCCCATCAATGGAGTCTGCGAATGCAGCATAGCCCTACCATCTGATGTGGTCCACAGCCCCATTTGTTACTTCCCTTGGAGAAAAACAGTTCTACCTTTGCGGGTGGTATAAATTTATTTTATTTTTAGTTTATATTATTAGCATTTTTACGTATATCTGTAATCTTTTAAATTTCAATTTCAAGGGCTCTACTGTGGATTGGAAACCTTATTGTACACCGCTTGTCTCACCAATCTCACGCGATGATGTCATCATGCGAGGTGATGTACAATCAATAGTTCACTCCATACTCTCTCCCATGCTAAGAGTCAACAGTAATAGGACTTCGGATCTTCCTGAAAACAACATTCCAGCGGCAGCATCACAAGCATCTCAAGCTGTCAGTTCCAGTGAAGCATGCACAGATGCCATGGTTTCAGATTCAATAGATAAGGATGACAGCAGTTCTCTACCATCTATGCATTCAAAACTGCCTCTACAGCTAGTTGATGAGAATAATGCGTGCATTGATCTGTCAACGGGAGAAGAGAAGCCCATTAGATTTTCCTCATCATCATCGACAATTATAGTGTTTATTGATTGGTCACAAGAACAGTTAGAGAAGTATGATACCCATTATCTGGATGATTTGCCTGAGGTACTCGAGTACGGAAATGTGGCAAAGAAAGCCAATACTGAACCTTTGTCTTTGTACACCTGCTTGGAAGCTTTTCTGCATGGAGATCCATTGGATATTATGTGGTCAGTCTCTCTCTCTCTCTCTCTCTCTCTCTGAGTGTGTGTGTGTGAGTGATTTGGTGTGTGATTTGCATGTGGACGGTGTATTGGTTGTCAGGAAAAAAAAGGTAGGATGCTGAGGAAGAGTTTAACATTTCTATACTAATACAGATGCTACAGTAATGTTATTGATTTTGTAATGGTGTATAATTCAAGCAATAAAGTATAGTGGATAACAAATAATTATAACAAATGATAATGGCGATAGATTTTTTTTTCATTTTTGTAGATCAGCTGTGAGATAGCAAATAGGGAGTTAGGGGAATCCATGGATCTTGGGGCTATTTTTTGTAGATATAATAGGAAAGAACTGATAATAACAATTAAATTTTATTTAAAAGAATAGCGAAGAAGAGGTGGCTGATATACTTAGTGCACCTTTGACAAACAGTATCAGAGGATATAGTATACTGCTGTACTCTTCCAACAAGGATATCTTGAGTCATTAAGACACCATGCACATGGTTGTCACGGAGACTAGGCGACCCAAGGCATTGGAGGGCTGCTTGAGTGCTTAGGCGACGAGGCAAGTCGACTAGGTGACCCAAGGCATTGTAAAAGTACATCTTCCATAAGAGGAATTATACAAAAGGGAGGGGATTAGAGCATCAAAATTTTTTTTAATACATATGCATTTTTCTATGCATGATGGTGTATATAAGTACTTTTTACAGCCCAATAAAAATGCTTCAAATGACATCAATTAAAAAATAAGGCATGCGAACAAACGATGTTAGCATGCCCAGGGTTGGAAAACCACCTGAATGCCTAGGTGCTGCCTAGGTCGCTAGTGTACACTGTGGTGTACTATATCCTTTCCATCACAACAGCCTTATAGGTGGAATTTTTAAATTTGTAGAAATTTAGCTAAATGATGTTTCAAATACACCCAATGTTGAAGTGGATGCTCCACAATCAACCTTCAAGCATTGATTAAGAAGCAAAATGAAGGATTTTACCAAAATTTGAGGTGCTCTTGGGAAAGGAGGTCAAATATTCGTTGAAATAATGACCGAAAGGAGTTGAAATTTGGTACACTAAGGGGCTGTTTGTTAAAACTTCAACTCTGGGATTCTTACTTCTGGTTCAAATTTCTACTCCAACTTCAAAAGGATTCAGGAGTATATGGGAGTAGAAACATGTTTGTTAACCTAATTTAGTCATGAACTCCAAAATGGTGTTGGTGGGTGGTGGATGGTGGCACTAGTGGTGAATGGTGGTGGTGGGTGACAGTTGGTGGCGGTGGTTGGTGGCTGGTGGTGGTGGCGATGGTAGGTGGTGGTGGTTAGTGGTGGCGGTGGTGGTGGGTGACAGTTGGTGGCGGTGGTTGGTGGCTGGTGGTGGTGGCGATGGTAGGTGGTGGTGGTTAGTGGTGGCGGTGGTGGGTGGTTGGTGGTGGTGGCGACGGGGGGTGGTGGTGGTGGCGGTGGTGGTGGGTGATGGTGGTGGTGGGTGGTGGTGGTTGGTGGTGGTTGGTGGTGGTGGCGATTGTAGGTGGCAGTGGGTGGTAGCATAGTTGTCAAGGCGTCGCCTAGGCGACGCCTAGGCGTCCGGGCGGTTTGTACAGGCCTGAGCGCCAGGGCGCCTTGTGGTCGCCCAGGCCAGGCAGGAACAACATTTATCGAGCGATGCCTGGCCAGACAGAGGGGGAACAACATTTATCAGACAGTACTTATTTATGACTAATATCATTTAATACTTAAGATATTATTCATAAATAAGCAAATACCCCCCTATTTGAATCCAATAAAAATAGTCTAAAATTCAAATTCCAGAAGGAAAAAAAGTCAACCCCCCTGTTCAAGAACAAAAACCATATTTTTGGGTGCGAGGGCGATTTTCAACTTTTAAATGCTAGGCTTTTTTCTAAATATAAAAATTCTATAAATCTTATTATAATAAATCATCACTAAAAACCAAGAGTGCGCCAAAATAATCTTTTGCTTTGATGCCCAAAAAATAATTTGCATTCGAACGACTTTAAACAACGATTCCCGTATTCCGAACAAGGTTTGACCGGAGTGCAACTCCTTCATTATAATTTGGATTCAAGCAATCTCGGATTTGTTGGAAAGCTGATTATGCTAGCTTTGCAACGAATTAGAGATTGCTTGAATCCAAACTATATTAAGGGAGTTACACTCCGATCAAATTCGTTAAAAGTACGCAAATGTTAGTCATAAATAATTGTTTACTTAACTCTAGACACAATCCCAGGTCTTAGTGTACATTAGTAAACTTGGGTCCACACCACATATTAATTAAGTTATGTCTTAAATGTTGATTATTTATGTAGAATGTTGCATATATATAAACATTAATATTTTAGAAATAAAAAAAATGCACTGGGAACGCCTTGGTCGCCTAGGCAACGCCTAGGCGGGCGCCTAGGCGCCCAGGATGACCCCAAACGCCTTGGATCGCCTTGTCGCCTTGACAACTATGGGTGGTAGTGGATGGTGGTGGCGGTGGTGGCGGTGGTGGCGGTGGTGGGTGGTGATGGTAACGGGGGTGGTGGTGGTGGCGGTGGTGGTGGGTGATAGTTGGTGGTGGTGGTGGTAGGTGGTGGTGGCGGTGGTTAGTGGCTGGTGGTGGTGGCGATGGTAGGTGGCGGTGGTTGGTGACCGGTGGCTGGTGGTAGTGGCGATGGTAGGTGGCGGTGGGTGATGATTGAGGATGATGGTGGTGGTGGTGGTGGTGATGGTAGTGGTGGCGGTGGGTGGTGGCAGTGTGGTGGTGGTGGTGGCGGCAGTGGGTGGTGGCGGTGGTGGGTGGTGGTTGGTGGCTGGTGGGTTGTGGTGGTGGTAGTGGTAGTTGGTGGTAGTAGTGGTGTGGGGTGATTTTTACTCCAAAATTGTGCTCTGAAGTCGAAAAGCATCTATTTTATGCTCCAAAAAATTGAATTCTAGAGCTCATTTGGAGCCGGTTCACTCATGGATTCTCCAGAAGTTCGAACCGGGTTACCAAACAGGCTTCTACTCCATTTATGCTCCATAAGTCAGAATCCAACTTCTGGAGTGTTACCAAACACCCCCTAAGTCAACATGCATTTAGTTTCAAGCCAGCTTGAAATTGAAATATTTCGCCAAAATACTCAAAATTTTGGCAAAACTTAGTATTTTGTGTGTATGAGCTTCCTTGGTGGCAAAGGAGCCTTGATGCTTAAGGTGTTTAGTGGCCTCAATATATGGCCACCTAGTATAATACTAGTTGGGCCTCTCCACCTAATAGCTTAAGCTCTTTGGTTGAATAATTCAACACATAGATTGTGGAACAAAAATATCTATTAAATATTGAACAAATTTCATCTACACCCCCAAAAGGATGTCAAATTCGATCTAACCCTACAGGTTTCCGAAAGTCTCATCTACCACCCAAAAGTTTTCCCAATATCCCATATACCACCCAAAATTTTTCCACTGTTAATCAAAGAGACTCCACCAGTTAGTAGAGTCCCATAAGTTGCAAATATTAGGACAATAATGCCCTTATTCCAAAGGTAAAAGACCATTATGCCCCCAAAACTAGAAAACACCTTTACCTAAAACGAACGGCGGCGAGTTGCAGAGAATGGTTTTGTTTGAAGGAAGATGAAGAAGTACTTGTTTATCGCTACTTCAGTTACCGCACAGTCGCACATCTCTTCTTCCTCTATTATCTTACTTCTGCAGCTTGCCTCAAGTCCTTGGTTCGCCTTCTAAATTCTCTTCTCCATGAGATATATGAGGGCATAAACCATGAAAGATAGATATTTCAATCCCAGATCGTCTCTGTGGGAGTGGCCTCTGCCTAATTCCAGTTTAGTCTTTAATTCTGTGGTTTGTACCTGAGAATAGCTGCATTGATTCAGGCATTATACCTGTCAAAATGCATGACTTTTAGAAATTTGGAATTCGAAACAGTAACGGAACCAAATGACAGGCAAGCACTGTTAGTTCCTGTGAGTTGACGAAGAAAGAAAGTTTTATAAATTTTGTATTCACCTTCCTTTGTTTAGAGAATTTTATAGGGAAAGGATTCATTGAATTAGGGGAGGACGGATTAATTATTAAAGATTAAGATAGGAGAGAGAATGTGAGAGAGGAGAGACAGAGAGCAACTACTGGCTAATCCCATTCCGCCCTTGAGAGAGTCTTTACCCAATTTTTATATATCTCTTTCTTGTAAGGTTTCCACCAACCAGGTTACATGTATGAATAGAAAAATTAGAGAGATCCCCATGATACCTTACTCAGATTTTATGTCACAGAAATAGTCGAACAGAGAGATGAGGGAGAGAGGAAAGAGGGGTTTTCTGTTTAAGGCTGACAAAGAGATGAAAATTATGGGAGAACGATGTGGGAAAGGTAAGAAAGGGGGTATGATGAAGGAGATAGGAAACACTAACTAGAGAGCTTGCAAATGACGGCGGAGATTCGATGATGCCGCGGGTATTGCAGATTCGAAGCTGCAAAGTCAAGCAAAAACGCACAAAAATGCTGGAGATTCGATGATATTAGGGTTTGTTGAAACAAATATAGAGAAAGGGAGAAGTTTTTTCTTTTCCAACAAACGAAAAGGGTTTAGAACTGTTGTCCATGGTTATTTTTAAAAAGGTCAAATTAGTAATTACATCTCAACTTAATGACTTTTGGTTTTAAATACAAAGGCTAGAATAGTCTTATCACATTTTCAGCCAAGTCCGTCAGTTAATTGGGGCCGATTGAAGTTTCTGCAAACCATGGGGTAGCAGATCGAATTTGATATTCTTTTTGGGGTGTAGATGAAATATTTTCTTAAATATTTTACTAACTACATAATCTATGAAATATGAAGAACTGTAAAATACATAAATAAACTAGATAAAATGATAAATATTAAAGATCTAAATCTATAATCAACTTAAATTGTGGTCTGAAAATGTAATATATGGTGCTTGCATGGGCGCCTTTACCCTGACTAGGTGATACCAGGCACCATTGTGTCTAGCCTCTATGACAAGGCATTGTGAAGTTTTACATTAACCTAGAGGGAGATTTGTGATGTGTAACACTATGTATACTGCTGCATGGTGAAGAGCAAGAACTTACCCTTGGATGGCTGAACTAAGAGTTAAGGGTCAGTTGAAGACAGTCATAAAGGTGATGGAGATCACACTTTCCAATTAATGGCTGAACTCTGTCGTTGAGGGAGATTTGAGTATGGTAATTAGATGTCTTCATTAGTCTCTGAGTGGATCTTGACGGTACATGCATTTGATTAGGAAGGCCAAGTTCCTTCAAGATCAAGGAAGCTTCTTCTTTTCTGGAGGATGCAATCCTCTAACCCAATTGCTTGTAGGCTGGCTCTGGTTCAGATAGATTCATTATATTTGGGTGCCAATTGTTTTGCCCTATCTTTGGGTCATTAAAACTATGGTGGTTAACCTAGGGTTCCAATGGACTCACCAAAGCGAGAAAGAAAGAACTCAAAATAAGAGGAATAGTGGCAATTCTGTAATTTTTGGACCGTTCAGGACTCTTTTGGAAAAGATACAGAATCTGTGACATAACAGTAAATAAACTTAGAAGTAAAAAGACCTATCTGGAAATTCAGAATTAGTGTGGGGGGTTTTAGAGACATGGAAGAAGGGGGATTTAGTGTAATTAACAAGGAATCTGTCTTTGTATGCAATTAAGAAAAACCAGTAGTATTCATCTCCACTATAAAAATGATTGCATGAAGACATAACACAATACAATTGAGCTGTAACAACTCAATGACAATCACACACTAGGGATGAAATCACCCAGCCCCGGTAACTAACGGAGCCAGTAAAAATATTAAATTAGGCAATCACACTATCAGTGTGAGGATGTATTTCCATGCCCAATATCTGATACACACACACACATTCTTCTCTAACGCTTTCGCTCCTCCCTGACCATATGGGCCCCCTATTGATGAAATCGATTCCTACATTACAATTGGTGTGGCGTGGGAGATTCCACCCACACAAGCAGTGCGGGAAACCTTCTCCCATTAAATTAATATGATTTACGCTGTTGTGATGGAACACTTACAGTGAACATAAAAAACAAGTCAGGTAACCTTGATCTCTTAATATGGATAAATTAACAGAACTATTAATAGATTTCAAGGGAGTAAATTTATAGAAAGCTAATTACAAATTTGAAGCTGAACGGGCAAGTCGTGAGTGAGTTACGAAAGAAACAGGATAGCAGAAAATTGATCTGACAAAGGGTTCTTGCCAAGTCTAAGCAGGGGAAAAAAATAGAAAAAAAAGAAGAAAAATTACAGATAGATATGGTAGTAAGAAGTAGAGGAAGGAAACAGACCTGTAACTGGGGAGAATGTCTGCTGGTGTCTCTGATAAACAGCAGCTGCAAGTGAGAGGAGATAGAGAAGAAATAGAAAGAAATCGTGGTTGAAGGGAGAAAGAAGAGAGAGAGGATAGAAGCAATCGTGAGAGAGAGAGAGAGAGAGAGAGAACCAGTCTGGCAGCCTTGAAGTTTCAACCAGTAGCAAACAACAGCTACATAAAAAACCATCAACTTTCATTTAATCTGCTCAGTAATCGATGGATTACGTCATATATGGACTTACTTTCTAAACAAGATTGAATCAAATTGGTAAACTGAAACAAATTGGACTCTGATTGACTCCTATGGACAGCCAACTCCCTAATAATAAAATAAATATCAGATTACAAAAATAACTCCAAATACAACAACAACAACAACGAAGCCTTATCCCAACTAAATGGGGTCGGCTACATGGCAGATGGATCCTTGCCCTCCTATCAACTCTATTCGAGGTCATACAAAAGATAAATTCCCTAACTACTCCGGTGGAATTGAAACAGGATTAGGTCCAGTTCTACTTGGTCTGGGCTTCCAGACTGGTTCATTCTGGTCCAACCATGAAAGTGCTACTGCACCATTTGGCCTCTTTTCTTGTTGCTGTGGCACACTTCTGGTTAAATATATTACTTTTAGCAATAAAATGCTCTGTTATTTATTAGAAAGAACAATAATCTCAGCTGGGTCTCATCCTTGCACGGTCTAGATAAATTTGTGTGGTTGCAAAACAGATGGTAATTGCTTCCTACCTCCACCTCTCGCCTCTTTGTAATAAATAAAGTAGCTGCTTGTGTTAACTTTATTGTCTTTATTTCTCCTGTCTCAAGAAATCTGCAACTTCTCATTGAGCTCTCTCTACTGATATGAATAATATAGATTTCCCATTTCTAACTTTGTATAATTGTAAGTGTTGACTGGTACCCATAGATTAGGCTCTATTATCCTGGATTTTGTTGGACTAGATTATTTAGCCTTTTTTTTTCCCCTTTTTAATCAAGATACATCAGCTGGCTGCCTTGTGACCTATATGTATTATTCAAGTGAGTTCAAGAATTTGTATGTATCTGTGATGAAGGTACTGCCTACAATGTGGAGAGCAACGACAAGCAAGCCAAAAGCTGGATCTATGGAGGCTTCCTGAAGTGCTAGTCATCCATCTTAAGAGGTTCTCCTGCAGCAGATCAATGATGCATAAACTGGAAACCTTTGTCGACTTCCCAATTCATGATTTTGATTTGACAAACTATGTAGCCCACAAAAATAACTCTCGGTGCCAGATTTATGAGCTCTATGCCTTGAGCAACCACTATGGTGGCATGGGAAGTGCTATACAGCACATATCAAGGTAAATGAGCATTCTTTGCAGTCTTAATGGGTAATATTCCTGTTTGGATCTTTTGTAAAACATTATTTCGGTTCGACAGAGGCAGGAGGATTACTATCTAATTGGCCATTCACCATGAGGATGCCAGTTAAAAGTAAGATGATCTCAAGTCTTAACTATTTAATAGGTGACAGCTTGTTACCCATAATTAATACAAAATCAGTTAATTGATGCTATTTTGAGATTATGGGCCTTAGACTTGAAGCCATACACTGACTGATCTAACCATCAAATGATACATATATTTATGTGATTGTTTCGGATAATCTTGTATCATAAAGAAGATCATAATCATATGGCGTTTCAAGATGTTCTATGCACCATTTGTGTGGAGCTGGTTACTGTAAATATATTATGTTGTGTAGGACATAAAGACTGAATTTAAATCTTTATTCTTCAATTGTTTCTTATGCGTGTGTTTCGATATCGTGCAGCTTCTAGATGAGAACAGGTGGTATAACTTCGATGACAGCCATATCTCAACCATAAACGAGGAAGATGTGAAATCAGCAGCTGCTTATGTGCTTTTCTATCGGAGAGTGAAGAGGAGAGTGAAGAGCGAAGATGTCTCCATAAGCAAACGGAGCACAGTCATGTGCTGGTCATGAGACTCATGACAGCAGTTCGGTCCAAAAATGAAAAGTGAAAATCTTGCATCCATAAAGATTCATGCATGTCATGGCACAACAGTTTTGGGTGTATGTGCATTGGTTGTTGTACGTATGTCCTCTAAACTATAGGCAGGCCAATTTACTGAAGAAAAGGTGAGAACAGTCCCAGGATTCTTTAAAAGTGTAACCATTTGAAACTGGAGCTGCGAACATCTCCAGGATGTAACCGTGTCTTGTAAGTTGTGCACTTCCTGACAATTAAAAACACCTTTAACTGATAACAAATGCACTATGTAAGAAAAGCTGAAACCACCTTCTTGCTTATTCTAATTGTAGCAAATTCTCCTTTTGGCTTCGCAAATAATTGAAGGCACAAAGGATAGACTTCTAGATCCAAGTCTGTCGGATACCTCCCAGATCTGATTAATTTCCGTTCCAATGTTGGACCTCCACCATACCTGAGTTCAAATCAGAGATAGATTTGCTCCCATAATGTGAGTCTTCAACATTTTCCAGTTTCAGAAGCATGTTTTATATCATAAGAAGATTACTGTTCCAAGGAATAACAGAGTAGCAATATCTAGGCAGCTGGCAGCTTGCAGCTTGCTAATAATAATTTCCTTTTATAGTAATAATCAGGGAGTGTGGGTTTCAGGCCACCAGCTATAACTATGGCATGGAAATTCTGTTCTCCAAATTCAGTGGAAATGTAGTCCATAGCAACATGAGTTAAATTTCAGACCAATCTGACTTTATCTAATATGTCAATACAATTCTCTCAAACCTGCTTGAAAAAGTCAATTCAACTAGGGACCTCCTTTTTATATTTCTAGAACAGGACAAAAACAAGGGAGAAGCTTTGGTACTCAGAATAGGTCTGTAAGTTACCTTTTCCAGATGATCCAGATCTGTAGAGAGACAGGAAGAGATTCTTACTGGTTCAATGGTGCTGCTGGTTCCCTGGCTTGGTCAGGAATTTTATTCTTTTTAACAAGGGAATTTTGAGAGAGAGAGAGAGAGGGCAATGTGCAAGGAATTGAGCCAAATTCACACATAAGAAGAAAGAAACTTGGATAAATACTTTGATTCCCTCCCTGAGGCAAAATGTCCCTAGTACAAAATCTAGACTGCATAACTACATGTTTTTCAGACATATCAGCAATATCATTTGAAGATCTTGGCTTAGGAAGGATTTAACCGTCTTCAGGAAGCTTACGAGCTCCTTCCCTTGGCTCAATTGGATTAGTAATTTGCTAATTAAATTTGATTAAATCAAGAGAAGATGTGCTATTTCGAGCTATTTTAATGCTTGTCATCACAGCCCTTGGTCTGGAAGTCTGAACTGGATAGAGCGTAGATCTGTAAACGATCAGCCGTAGCCAGTTTCTGTGTAATGAGTCTCTATAGCCGTAATGAGTCTATACAATATTGCTAACCCCACATGCTATCTGACTGTTGCACCGAGACCTGCCTCTACCTCACTTGCTCTCTATTCTACTAAGATGCACCATACTATGCTTCACTGTTGAAAAAACAAAGTCGAAAGTAAAAAGGTTTTTCCAAATAAAGTTTAAAAAGTAGAATAACATTCACAGTGACTCCACTATCGAAGATGATCTGATCAGGTTTATGAATAAGAATCTCATGTAATGCAATTCTGGATAATCTTCATCTGACTTCTATGACATGCAATTTGGAAGATTTTATAATCTATCTTATAACTGCTGACATTTATTCAAGCTGAAATTTTCACACTTGCAGATTATGTGGAAAGATGGCATCTGTGCCAGCTGCTTGAGGTCTTGGAATACGAGGAAGTCCCCTGGCCAAATGCCATCATTGAAGAGAAGTTTTCTATTGATTCAAATCCTCTCATGCCCCCATGTTGGCATAAAGGTTCATTGAAGATCTTATTTGATGTGGGCATTGATTTGTCCAATTTCATGGATAAGCATAAAATCATAACAACAAATTTAAAAGTTCCATTTTTTTTTTTTTTATCGGATGCCTGTTGAGGTTGTAGGGTAGTATCTCAATTGATTTGGCCTAATATACCTATAGGGTTACAACTCCATAAAGTGCTTCAGGTGGAAAATAGAGTGGATAAAGATTATCATGATAATAAAGAGGATCTGGAGGATGATTTGGTGGTTAATGAGCACAGACATGATGTTAGTGAGTAAGAAAATATGAAGGATGAAGACATTTACATAGCGTTGTTTTGGTATTAGGGGACTAGAGGATGATAGAAAATGAAAAGTCAATTGATGAAGAGACATGAAATTTGGAATGGTAATAAAAGATATTGATCAAACCCCAAAGACAAGACACAAGATTCATATATAAGAAATACTTAACCAAAAAAAAAAACAACCATGTAAGAAAGATCATGGCAGGTCTGGTTCGGATCCAAATCGTCTCATCCCTGAGATTCGGGAGGCGTGGCGACGACCCCACTAGATGGTCGCCAGGTGGAGGTCTGATTCATCCGACTTCCACATGGCGATCATCCAGTGGGGTCGCCGCCAAGCCTCCCAAATCTCAGAGATGGGACGATTTGAATCCGACAGGTCTTTGCATTATTATTATGTCATAAAGAACCTAAAAACGGAGACAATCACCAGCAGGACCCCCAAACAGTATATAGGTCCCTTGCTCCTCAGATCGACCAACCGATGATTTGTAGCAATTGGGCACGTCATTATAATGAGATGTCATATCAGCTGGTTGCACGTCTTCGAGGTTTTCTTGACCTAACTCCTTCTTAACTTGGATTTTGGAGAAGTAGCTTGCTTTCCCAAATCCTTCTTGTGGGAAATGGCCGCTGCCCATTTCCGGGAGTGGTGACTGACCGTATACTTCGCCTCCCCATTTAACAGCAGTAGCTTGAGTTGATAGATGATGGAAAAGCCGGCGGGGCCAGTAGCCAACCTTGACTTGATTACCCTGGTCCCGTCCAACACTTAGCCACCAATCTCCAGTCAATGCATTCTATATATATATATATTAACAAATGGCAATGATTAATTTTCTAATTCAATTTTTAATAATTTTCCAAATATTAATATTTTTGACTTACCTTGAGTATAGAGCGAGAAATGTTATGCTGGGCTCCGTTATATGTCGATACTGGATTGAGAACTGAACCAGGAACAACATTCCTGCTCTCTTGTACAAAACCATTTGGGCATAAGAGGTTGTAGCAATAATGGGCATAATCATCTGCCTGATCTTGCATGTTTAGATATACATACAGAGTGAACTGATGTTAAATTATGTATTCTAAGACGAAATTAATTTAAAATAATTAAATGGTTAGTGGATGAAACTTACCCTCCACAATACAAATAGGTGGGTTTGATAATCGTTATAGAGCGTTGGATACACCTGAGGAGTTAAAAACATGTTTATTAGGTAGAAATATTGTAAAAAAAATTGAAGAAATTGAGAACTTACATGCCATCCAGCTTCTATATTCTCGCCATTTGCAGAAATCCAAGTTTGAGCAAGGCTGAATTGAGCTCTTGGTAGTCGGAGTCTTGGTTTCCACAAGTTCATTAGCATCGAAGTCCCATAGTTAGGAAGTGTGGCTGAATAGTCATCTCCCAATATCCCATCTGCTTCCCACTGGAAATTAATATTTATTAGTTCTGATCTATATATACTACAAATAATTTACCATCAAGTATATCACAAATAATGGACAATAACAAGTCCAAAATGAGAAAATCCAAAATATATTTTTAAAAAACTTACATGGTGTGGAATGACATTATCATGATTTTTCCCAAATTTTGGGAGGGAGCCTGTTCTAAATATGTCTTCTAGTTGAATCCTCGGTATGGGAACTGTTCCAAGTGGACAACCTCCATTCTTTAGCTCTATATTTTGAAATTCAAATGCAGAAGTTTCATTCTTGGTCCCCTTCAGATCTGCACTGGTTCTCATCTAGTTGAATATATATCAAGAAAAAAAAAAGGGTAAAACTATTAATAGATGTATATTTAAATATTTGGATACTTAAACTTAAAAATAATAATAATAATAATAAAATAAAATAAAATAAAGCCAAACCTAGATCGGATTCTTCAGTCGAGGATGATCTAACCCAGGTTGTTTGTAGATACCAACGAACAGAAATCGTCTCCCGTCTGGGTTTGGGCGAGAGACTGGGCGGCCCGGATGGATGACCGCCATGTGGCACTCGGAGGGATCCGAGCCCTCCATCCGAGTCGACCGCCCAGTCAACAAGCTGAGCCGACAAAAGGACATATAGAGAGAGAGAGAGAGAAAGACAAAAGGACATGTAGAGAGAAAGAGAGAGAACTCTGAGGCCTGAGGAAAGCTTCTTAATGTCAAATTGGTTTATACGTTAGAGGTCAATTTATAGGGACTTGGTTCCTCTCGTTGCCTAGCCACGCCAGCAGAAAGAAAATGCACTCCATCACCCATTGTAAAAGAAATCTTCTTCACGAGTTTGTGGGTGAGAGTTTGGGGTCTTAATTTGGATCTGAACTTGACCAGTCATTTACAAATCTTGTCCTCTCACCTCCCTTCATCTTCTTCAAGAGGGTAAGAAAAACTTTGTCATTTTCTACATTTGAAAAGGTATATAGTGGTTAGTTTTCATCATTTGATCAAAAGGAATAAAATAATTAGTTTATATTTGATCAAAAGGAATATAATGGTCAGTTTGAATTTCTTTTTTAGGTAAATAATTGGTAAGCATTTAATATTTTCAATGTGTAAGACTAAGACTGTATTTTATATGCATTCCCATTTATTCTTTGTCATGTGCATGACTGAAGCTGTATTTGATGTACATCCATCATTTTGGGATGCAAAATATCTTTTTTACTAAGTAGGGAAACAATGTTCGAATATTTTTCTGCATAGCATGCTTCCTAAAATTGTAGGATGAGATTCATTTTCGAACATCTCATGTGCTACTACTACTCTCATTCAACATTCTCCAAGACAATGCTTTGTCCTTGTCTTTTTGATTTTCAATCTCGAAAAAAGATTCTCTATTGTAAAAATCCCACCTACTCAAAGATTGAGATTCAATGATAGTGAACCCAAAACAAAGTATTGGATCAAACCAATGTCAAAATTCCAAACTTTCGAACTGACTAGTCCCGTGGGTTCACATTGACCCCATAATCACATGGACTAGGTCATTCTAGGATTGAATGAATACCATTTCACTTGCATTCAAAGCGAGAAAAAAAGAGGACTTAACACCCATGTGTAAGTGGCCCATGACATTAAGAAATAGTTCTTAGAAGTTAGAATCTTCCATTTCTTTGAGGTGTAGACTTGTTGCCAACTAAATTATCCCTTTGTTGACACCCATTTGATCATCTCAACATGAAAAGATTCCATCTCTTTCTATTTTTTTTAGGGATTAATTCACAAGGAAAAGCTGCTCTAACCAACCTCATGCATACCCTTTTGATATACTTTTTTTGGTAAGAAACCCTTCTGATATTCACCACAATGTATAAGAAAATTCCACTAGATTAAATATTTCATAAATTTTTTTTTATTCATAGAAATTACTACCATCATAAACCTGGGAAGCCCTTTTTTTCTACAAGTCGAGAAACTCCAATCTTCATTAATTAGACACTGATATTTATCTTTAAAACAACAAAAGAAAAAAAAAAACCTGATTATACGCAAACCTCTCCGGTCATGTTTAATAAGGCATAAATTTTGCCTCAATTTTGAAATTCATGACATTTAATTAAATTAATTGTAATGATCATAGTACCCTTAGTACTTTTGCAATATCTACTTCTCCTTCTTCCTTTCTACCTCTTCGATTTTCTTCTACAGTTCCAAGATCCAACCTATTCGTGAGGTAGATGTTTCTCAAAATTAAGTTTTCTTTCTTCTTTGATTTATATTTTTCGATTGATTGATGATGATTTTGTTGTTTTCTATTCTGCTTTTTCCTGTTTTGAGTTTGTTCCGGACTGCATAGACCGGAAGGGTAAACTAAGCAAAGAACGAGATCATTTGTCTTCGCCCTAACCCCTTTAACCCAAAAAAAAAAAAAAAAAAAAAAACCCTAACCCTTAATGTTGGATTCCCCTCTACGTTATGCGTCCACGGTAGCCGGCATCACATCTCCATATTCATCGCCGTCGCCACTGACAGCTTCGAGGAAGATGATTGCCCACCGCTTCAAGTCTACTGATGTTTTCATTTGTACAAATTTCTGAATTTATTTTACAAAAATCAATCTCAAAAAACTGAGAAAAAGAAACCAAAAGATTGCATCTGAATTTCTTTTACAACCCATCGTCCACGCAAAGGTGCTCGCAGGATCTATTCTGCTATGGTCAACACCATCTTCTTCAGATCCAAAGTGAGGCAAGATCCTTATCGCTTGAACTGTAACCAATCAGAAAAAAAGGAGAAACTTTTGGATTTTGACGACCTGTACACGGATTCATCGGTTTCCTCTTCATTATCGTCTTTGTTGTCCTTTTATAACAAAATTGGTTAGAAATTTTATCTGGTTCGAGTCACCGGCGGTGGAAAAATGAACCGACTACTACCATCATTAACAGCATCGAACCCAACAGACCAGCATTTCACAACAAACTTCTCTTACCGAATCGGAAAAGAAACCATGGTCAGACCTTGGTTCATGGTTCGTTAACTATTGTGTCTCGTTGAAAAGGATTGAGGGTAGGGTAACAAATAACATAAAGGGTATAATGGTCTTTTCAACAGGCCAAAAGGGTATCATCGTCTTTGAAATATTTCAATGCAATTGACATCAGCATCTAACTGGAATCAACTGACGGAGTGGACTTCTTTGATTACCCCAACCAAAATTTTGGGGTGTAGATGATGTTTTTTGCATTATTGTGGGTGTAAATAATATTAACGATCTTTGATGGGGTCTAGATGAAATTTTTTTCTCATATTTATTATTTTGCTTTGTAGCTTATGTGGAATCTTTGGAGGGGAATGAGATGAAATGTCTACAATTAGACCTCCAACCCGGAGAGACTCTACCATCATTATGAGTGGATAAACCTTTCTTAATGTTGTATATATACGAATGTGTAGTGTAACTGAGATTAACTTTTTCTGAATCTAATTCCTCGATTGAGGTATGCTCGTCTGCTCTCTGTTTTCTCTCTCTACTGTGAATTCTTCGTTTGACAAAGAAGATGTAGCTGAGTTGAGTTAAGGGGAACTGAATTCGTATCGCATTTGACAAAAGGATATTAAATAATTGGACAGCATATGGTTATGAGAATAACCATATCCACTTAAAAACAATACCTGTTAATTAAACAATATCTCTAAAACATTTCAATATCCAGTTGAAATTCAACATTTAAAGGACCCAATACCTGTTTACAATTTCCAAACCTTAAATTCATCAATCCAACATCCCTTGTTTAAAACATGTTAAACTGAAAAATAATTTAACCCAACCCATTGTTCCAACCAGAATCCAAGCCCTCTTTCCATCTCTCACCTCGGATTCTGGTTGGACGATTTGGATTCAACCGATGCCCAAGTGTCAAGTATTGGCTGATCGCAGCTGAGTCTCTTGCCGACCCCTGACAAGAGACGATTTGGATCTCATAATTTGTCACATGGTGATTTCAAATGAAGCTGAAGTTAAAGGAGGGAGGGAGGGAGGCCCATTCCATGTGGTAAAAAGTAAGGGGTCGTCCAGGAAACCATCTAGACGAGCTCTTCTAGAAACATATTTTCCTTAAAGTAGAAATAAAAAAAATAAAAAATCATTATACTCCTCATTTTTCTTGAAGTTTCCTTTCTTTATTGGTCCAAAATCTTATCAACATGGGCTGCCTAAAATTGCCCAGCTATAAATGGGCTAGACTTGTCAGTGTTATGAACCAACCTGCCCATTTAATTATCTGGTTGGAAAATTACAAGTGATCTTACTGTTGGAACAATGGTGCTTGCTGTACTGTATCCGAATCAAGGTTCAAGCACTCGGAATTGGCACGTACAGGCCCCACCCGATCCGGATCCGAACCCAAGTCAGATTAGCCCATCGATTTTACACATGCGAACTCATCCCTTGAGCCTCCCTATTACCATTATCTGGGTGGGAAGTGACCGGGTTCTCAATTTAAACTCATAAAAGCATTGCATGTCCGGATTCTGGCCTATGGTTTCTTCAATCTTCACCATGGATTTAACTTTTTCCACAGTTCAGGTTCAGTTAATCTTCATGGATCTGGGTCAGAAGTATTCGGATCAGAATTTAGATATTTCAAACATAATCTATTCTATCCCAATAGATAATTGATAATAAAAATTTAAGTAGTTAATGATCATGAGGATTTTTGAAGATTAATTTGACAGGTTCTAGAGAACGAGGAAAAAAAAATGAGGATTCTTGAAGATTAATTTGACAAGTTCTAGAAAAAGAGGAAAAAAATTCATGCCACTAAGAAAACTGAGATGGATTAAAAATGAATCATATCCAATAGGCGAGAAAAGTCCAGGTTACACAAGTTAGAAGTGTAAATAGGTAGTTGAAAATCCAAATTCAATTCACATTCGCATCCTTTAGGGGTATTTGAATCCAGGCTAGGGGTATCCAGATCCAATCTCATCCAGATCTATATCAATCTGTATCAAAGTTACAAGTGACATTGTATTGTGCGCCGATAAACACATAATCAATATCACAGTATGCTAGAGGGTGCCAAAAGATCGGTTCTGTCTCAGACAAAATGCAGTGTCTCGGCGATCTCGGTTTCGGAGGAAACCGAGACTTCTCCGAAACCCGAGATTTTAAACCTTACACGCGATGCAAATTAGGTAACGAAATATGTTTTATTAGGAACTTAATATCGTGTGAAAGATAAAAGTGGATGGTTAAAAACTTGAAATTGAATTGCAAGTAAACGAAAATATTAAGGAGACAACCTTATCCTCATAACCTTTTATTAATGTTTTAAAATTCATTCTCATAAACATAAACATTTATCAAAAAAATAAAAAAAAGACATAAGAAAATAGGTGGTCGCCCAGGTACTCTGGGCGTCCAAGGCACCCTGGGCGATGCCTAGGTGACGCCCAGAGGACCTGGGCGAGCGCCTTTCTCACTTTAGCAAGGGGCCCTCAAAAAGCGCGTGAACGCTTAGGCGACGCCTTGACAAGCTTGCTCTGTTGAACATGGTCATACCACCTCAAACGAATTTCTCGTAGGTTATCATGTATCAGAGCTACTCCCAACTCAGCTCTAATATGGTCATTCCTTACTTTATCTTTCCTAGTTTTGCCACAAATCCCCTCAACATCCTCGTCTTAGTTACACTTCTATATGATGCTACTAATTGCCCAACATTCTACATCAAAGCGTCGATGAGGAACATATTTCGAAACTTTGTGTTAGAGTTTGGCTAAAGATTTTAGTCCACACCTGTCCGAATCCTCTATCCTACTTGAGGACCTACATTGCAAAATGTAATTTTGAAGTAATTTGGTTTAATTTGTAGTTATTCAAAAAGAAAAAAGAAAGTAATGTTTTTAATTTGATCAAATTTTCAGTGTAATCTTGGTCAAGCTGGCCATGTGGCTAGCCACCTTGAGAGCATGCTTCTATTGATGTAAAATTTTGTTATTGTCAAATGATTTTTTGATATGTAGATGAAAATGTTAGTAATATGATGAAAGCTTGCACATCCATATTTTTTAACTACGATTTATAAGACACCTTGTATAAGCCTGTCATATGTATTATCTTCATCTTATGAACATATTTGGCCACAAGTGTATTTTTCTTGCATATTTGTTAGATCCCCCCTCGCCTCTTTTTTCCTCCATAGTTGACCCCAGTTTGATGTATCTTTCATGTCATTTACCTTTGTTTACCCCTGACTTGCATGATGTGATGCATTCCACCCAAGGTTCAAAATTTCGAGTCTCGAGGATATCTTGACCCCCTGAGAAACCAAGATCTCCACTGTAAAAAAGTCGCGAGGGCTTAAAAAGTTTCTTGAGGCTCAAATGGTCGTTTTAAGGCCTAATATTCCAAGGAATCACTCTTTTAGCATACATAATCACATTTAAACATAAAATTAGAAGAAAAAAAAATCACATATGGTGGTTGTTTGCGTTTACATCCATATTTAGCAGTATTAGTCTAAAGGTCAAATGTAAACCTAGTGTAATATTGACTATTCTACATAATGTTACATTAGTAGAAGATCAAAGAATGTCAAGTCAGCCAGTAAAATTATATTTTAGGAGAAGAATAAACATAATATCACTTAATTAGTTAATTGTCACAGTCAATAAACCCAAAGTAATCAAATAGACCATATGATCATAATCATGCATTATGTAGAGACCAATCGAGAACTGGTGGAAAACTGGTCGAAAATGTCAAGAAATGGTCGAACTGGTCGAGAATCTCGAGATCTTGTCTTAACCTGTTCGAGAACTTTGAGATTCTCGAGATCTCTTCGAGATTTTGAACCATGATTCCACCTCTGAAAAGGGCAAGGCGTGAGCCTCAATGGCATGTAACATATTTGTTTCTTTGTGTCCATAGGTACAACCTCCCAACCTCAAGTATACATACACTATCATCATGGGGACTAGGAACTATAGTTCAATGGGTCTGGAGGGATTTGTTTTCCTATAAGAGCAGCTTAACCTGGTTGAGATGATCTTAACCCATATATATATATATATATATATATAACACAAAACAATAGGGCAAAAAGATAAAATATGTTCATTAATTTTTTGATAATTATACGTTTATTATTGGGTATTGATTTAACTACGCCAACTAAACAAAGATGTCAATAGGGCAAAAAGATTATTTCCTATCACTTAATCAATCTGTTCGATGGACTGCTGGCGTGGCTAGACAACGAGAGGATCCAAGTCCCTATAAATAGACCACTAACTTATAAACCAATTTGACATTAAGAAGCTTTCCTCAGGCCTCAGAGTTCTCTCTCTCTCTCTCTCTCTCTCTCTCTCTCTCTCTCTCTCTCTCTCTCTCTCTCCATGTCCTTTTGTGTGTGTGTGTGTGTGTTTTCTTAATTCTCTTCTAATTTGTATAATTTATCTCTAATTCTAGGTGGAAAGAAGCATAGAATTTGCGTGGATAGTTGTTATGATGATGGTTCTTTGTTCTCTTGATGGCTTAGCAGTAGGAAGAAGCATACCAGGGGAGCAATATTTGCAAAGGAAAACCCATTTAAAGTTTCATAGCAAGCCTGCAATTAAGAGCATCAAGGTCATTTTATTCACTACCATTCTTGGCTATTTCAGAAGCTGGATATCCCAACTACTTCCCTGTTATATAAGAGTACTTTGTGTGTTCTAGCTACTTTATTCTAATTTCAGCATCTGCTGATACCGGGTCTGATACCATACCGGGTCTGATACCAATTATTTGAATCATATTACGGATTTAAAATAACTTGAAGTATCAAATTGAATAGATCTGCATTTGCAATGCTCAATTCATGTAATTTTGCAAAAATTATCTTGTAGAGAGCCTGCAAGCTGTGGCTACCGCTCTACTTCCTAAGCAAGTATGACTCCTATCGTCATTTTTTTTCATAAAACTTTTCGTTTTATTCCGAAGAGACTGGTTAGCATCATTATAACCAAACTGAACTTCTGTTAAGAGAATTTGTTGGGCCAAAAACATGTGCGGTCTTTCACATTGAAAAAAGTTTCAGATGTAATTTAACGACCATTATGCCCTTGATGTTAGCTTCCCTCGATGCCTATACATCATCAGCAGTTGAAACATCAGCAGGAATCCCACAATTCTCTGTCCCAGAAAATTGCAATATATTTCTGGGACATTGACTGTGCCTCCTCTTCTAAATCCTCTTCCTCCATTGACTATGCCTCTTCTTTTGATTCCTCTTCAAGTTCCTCCATCATATGTAACGAAATATGTTTTATTAGGAACTTAATATCGTGTGACAGATAAAAGTGGATGGTTAAAAACTTGAAATTGAATTGCAAGTAAACGAAAATATTAAGGAGACAGTCTTATCCTCATAACCCTTTTATTAATGTTTTAAAATTTATTCTCATAAACATAAACATTTATCAAAAAAATAAAAAAAGGCATAAGAAAATAGGTTGTTGCCCAGGTACTCTGGGCGTCCAAGGCACATTGGGCGATGCCTAGGTGATGCCCAAAGGACCTGGGCGAGCGCCTTTCTCACTTTAGCAAGGGGCCCTTAAAAAGCGCCTGAACGCCTAGGCGACGCCTTGACAAGCTTGCTCTGTTGAACATGATCATACCACCTCAAACGAATTTCTCGTAGGTTATCATGTATCAGAGCTACTCCCAACTCAGTTCTAATATGGTCATTCCTTACTTTATCTTTCCTAGTTTTGCCACAAATCCCATCAACATCCTCGTCTTAGTTACACTAAGTTTTTCTATATGATGCTACTAATTGCCCAACATTCTACATCATAGCGTCGATGAGGAACAGACTTTGAAACTTTATGTTACAGTTTGGCTAAAGATTTTAGTCCACACCTGTCCGAATCCTCTATCCTGCTTGAGGACCTACATTGCAAAATGTAATTTTGAAGTAATTTGGTTTAATTTGTAGTTATTCAAAAAGAAAAAAGAAAGTAATGTTGTTAATTTGATCAATTTTCAGTGTAATCTTGGTCAAGCTGGCCATGTGGCTAGCCACCTTGACAGCATGCTTCTATTGATGTAAAATTTTGTTATTGTCAAATGATTTTTTGATATGTAGATGAAAATGTTAGTAATATGATGAAAGCTTGCACATCCATATTTTTTAATTACGATTTATAAGACACCTTGCATAAGCTTGTCATATGTATTATCTTCATCTTATGAACATATTTGGCCACAAATGTATTTTTCTTGCATATTTGTTAGATCCCCCTTTTTTTTCCTCCATAGTTGACCCCCCGTTTGATGTATCTTTTCTGTCATTTACCTTTGTTTACCCCTAACTTGCTTTATGGATAGTTCCAAGTACTAAGGCATGATGTGATGTATTCCACCCAAGGTTCAAAATCTCGAGTCTCGAGGGTGTCTTGACCCCCTGAGAAACCAAGATCCCCACTGTAAAAAAGCAGCGAGAGCTTAAAAAGTTTCTCGAGGCTCAAATGGTCGTTTTAAGGCCTAATACTCCAAGGAATCACTCTTTTAGCATACATAATCACATTTAAACATAAAATTAGAAAAAAAAAATCACACATGGTGGTTGTTTGCGTTTACACCCATATTTAGCAGTATTAGTCTGAAGGTCAAATGTAAACTTAGTGTAATATTGGCTATTCTACATAATGTTACATTAGTAGAAGATCGAAGAATGTCAAATCAGCCAGTAAAATTATATTTTAGGAGAAGAATAAATATAATAACACTTAATTAGTTAATTGTCACAGTCAATAAACCCAAAGTAGTCAAGTAGACCATATGATCATAATCATGCATTATGTAGAGACCAATCGAGAACTGGTGGAAAACTGGTCGAAAATGTCAAGAAATGATCGAACTGGTCGAGAATCTCGAGATCTTGTCTTAACCTGTTCGAGAACTTTAAGATTCTCGAGATCTCGCCGAGATTTTGAACCATGATTCCACCTCTGAAAAGGGCAAGGCGTGAGCCTCAATGGCATGAATTACATATTTGTTTGTTTGTGTCCATAGGTACAAATTAACTCCCAACCTCAGGTATACATACACTATCATCATGGGGACTAGGAATTATAGCTCAATGGGGATTTGTTTTCCTATAAGAGCAGCTTAACCTAGTTGAGATTATCTTAACCCATATATATATATATATATATCGGAAGCAACCTCTTCGCATTGGGGGGGTAAGGTTGCGTACATTCTACTCCTCCCCAGACCCTGTAATAGTGGAAATCTCGTGTAATGGGACGTCTTTATATATATATATATATATATATATATATATATATATATATATATATATATATATATATATATATATATATATATATATATTGTGGAAAAGAATGGAAGAGAGAAATAGGAGAAATTAATGATCCTCTCCCATATACCTTTATGATGAGGAGAGATTAATGATTCTCTCCCGTACACCTTTATTTATATTGAAATTAGAAAGGACAAGATTACAAGAATCAGAGGTTTATTGCCTAACTCTAATCGAGGTCATACAAAAGATATATTGCCTAACTACTCCGGTGGAATTGAAACAGGATTAGGCCCAGTTCTACTTGGCCTGGTCTTACAGACTGGTTCATGCTGGTCCAACCATGAAAGTGCTACTGCACTATTTGGCCTCTTTTCTTGTTGTTGTGGCACACTTGTGGTTAAATATTTTACTTTTAGCAATAAAATGCTCTGTTATTTATTAGAAAGAACAACTTAATCTCAGCTGGGTCTCATCCTTGCATCGTCTAGATAAATCTTTTTTTTGAGTGGAAATATCCTCTTTGTAATGAATAAAGTAGCTGCTTGTGTTAACTTTATTGTCTTTATTTCTCCTGTCTCAAGAAATCTGCAACTTTTCTCATTGACCTCCTCTCTCTACTGATATGAACAATATAGATTTCCCATTTCTAACTTTGTCCACCTAATCGTAAGTGTTGACTGCTACCCATAGATTAGGCTCTGTTATCCTAGATTTTGTTGGACTAGATTATTTAGCCTTTTTTTTCCCCCCTTTTTAATCAAGATACATCAGCTGGCTGCCTTGTGACCTATTTGTATTATTCAAGTGATTCCAAGAATTTGTATGTATCTGTGATGCAGGTTCTGCCCACAATGCAAAGAGCAACGACAAGCAAGCAAAAAGCTGGATCTATAGAGGCATCCTGAAGTACTGCTTGTCATCCATCTTAAGAGGTTCTCCTACAACAGCAGATCAATGAAGCATAAACTGGAAGCCTTTGTCAACTTCCCAATTCATGATTCTGACTTGACAAACCATGTATGTAGCCCACAAAAATAACTCTCTGCAGCGCCAGATTTATGTGCTCTTCTATGCCTTGAGCAACCACTATGGTGGCACGGGAAGTGGGCACTACACAGCACTACATATCAAGGTAAAGAGCATGCATGCTTTGCACTTTTTTTATGATGAGAACAGGTGGTATAACTTCAATGACAGCCATATCTCACCCATGCATAAATTAAACGAGGAAGATCATGTGAAATCAGCAGCTGCTTATGTGCTTTTCTATCGGAGCTAGCTAGAGTGAAGACCGAAGATGTCTCTATAAGCAACGGCCGGAGCACAGTCGTGTGCTGGTGATCATGAGACTCATGACGACAGCAGTTCGTTCCAAAAATGAAAAGTGAAGATCTGCTTGCATCCATAAAGAAAGATGCATGTTATGGCACAACATGGTTGTGTTGGTGCATATATGTATGTGCATTTGTTGTTTTACATATGTCATCTAAACTATATATAGGCTGGCTGGCTGGCTAATTAATTTACTGAAGAAAAGGAGAGAACAGTCCCAGGATTCTTTACAAGTGTAACCGTGTAAAACTGGAGCTGCATGCGAACATCTCCAGGATGCATGTAACCGTGTGTGTCTTGTAAGTTTCAATAATTTAGCATCTGTAATGTCAATGCTAACTTAAAACTTTGTCTTCTCCCTCTCTTATGCAGAATAGTCGTCCTGTAATAAATAAATAAATATATATTAGGACTGAGACACTTCTGTCGATACTGAAAGCTCTTTCTTTCTTTAGACCCTTCACACCACTGTAGGCTAGATCTTACAGACTGACTGCCCTTATTTGCATGCAAGGGAGCCATGCAGTAGATGGGAAGACCCTAAGCGATAGCTCCACTCAAAGAACCCACTCCCCTCCTGCTTCAACAAGGGATTGTCTCCTGTCGTTGGAGAGACTGCAGTCGTGAGTCTCGTGACCCAGAAATCAGAAATCAGAGATCGTCTGATACGTATATTCATACCAACCATTATTGGATCACAACGGAAACGACTTGAGAGTTGAGAGGCTTTTTTTTTTTCCTCGAGAATGGCTTCTCACCTCTTAACTTATTAGTGGGGCAAAATTTGGGTTGGATAAGGAAAAGAGGGGAGATTACACAGCGGCCCCACCAATTGCGCGATCCCATGCGGTTGATCTACGTGGACCAATCATATAGTTTGGAACAAATCCCACACAGTTCGGCGAATAGGATGGAATCTAGATTGTCGGTTTGAGGATCGGAATCGGTCTCTGCCAAAACTGATTCCGATTCGGCTCCCGTGTTCTTCTGTTGAGGAACGTTTAAGCTCCCTCGTCTCTCTGTCTCTAGCCTTAGGGAGTTGGAACTTGCAGCTCTGGATTTCTCCATTTCAGGTAACGATTTCCGTTTCTCTCTCTCTCCCACGCGCGCGCGCGCGCGCTAACCCAGTTGAACTAGCTGTTTTAGGCGTTGGTAATTGTGTAAAATGATCATATTTCTTGATACTTGGTCTCAAACAGAGCACCAAAAATTCTCCAGAGATAGAAGTAGAAGCAGCCCTCTTTTATTGGCTTAGGTACGTAATCTCAAGTTCATTCTGTGCTGAAGGAAAATTGACTACTTCTGGTTTTGAGTAAGATTATTCGTATTCAATGGGATAACGAGGTCGGTTCCATCTTTCCGTTGCAGTGCTGCATTGCAGAATCAGAGCTTTTCTAAAAGTTTCCGGAAAACCCCATGTTAATTCAATCATCCCCACTTCTCCTCCAGACTCCTCCTCCCCCTCTCCCTAGGTATGGCCTCCTTGCTTGTTTCTTTTTCAGTTAGGTTGGGTTTTAATTTTCTATAAAAATCTAAAAAATTCTCTCTAAATTCAAGTATTCTGTGACTGGTAATATGTACAGCATTGTTTAAATGATCTTATACTAAGTTTCAGGTTTTCTGTAAATAATATTAGCGACTTGATGAGAAAACACTTCGAAATGTAGATGGATCCCAAAAAGCTATCAGTTAAATTAAGCAAAAAGATAACACCTTAGTTTTGGGTAAATCAGTTACAGTTACTTGATGATCAACTCCAGAAAAATATAATGAAGATGGACATGAGAGCGTTCACCACCTGGACCGGATTCATTCCACTTATGATACGCACCCATCAACTTTAATTCGTCTCCAGCTAGAGATTTTTTTATGGAAAGGGTTGTTGCTGGATTTCACCCAGTGCACAAGATGCTGCCACGTATTTGCAGACCAAGAACACGCAATGAGGTGGGTGGGTTTTACCTCGTGGCCACTCCGATGCCTAAGTCAGTATGATCCGGGACAAGCAGAATGGAACTCAAGGACAAGAGACCCAAGTTTTATAAAGAGAAGGTACTGAAGTACGGGAGTTCTGTGAAACCTTTCCCTCCCAGTTCATGAGAATGCCGACATAGTAAGATAAGGTTGCAGGTGAATAAGAACTCACAAATAAGCAAATAGTGAATTTGGGAGAGATTTCTAGAGGGTAACAGTACCTTAGTAAGAGTGAAAAATTGGGTCCTTTTTCCCTTCCCTCTTCTGCTATTTATAGCCCAAATATGAAGCTCGTCGAGCAAGCTTCCCTCCCTTAGGGAGAGATTTCTTATTTGGTGGTTTTGCCTTTTGTTTTCTATTTCTGAGGAGCCTAGCTCTATCTCTTTGATACCCAGGTCTACTCGTTCCCTTTTGGGGTTTTATTAATTCATTCATTTATTCACCAAAAAAAAAAATTTCTGATTCCCCAAGCATCATCATCAAGCTACATGTAGCTCGAGAGGTCCTACGATCCCCTAGGATGGAGTAAATCTCCAAGATCTTCCTTTTTCGACCCCCTATGTCCCTATCACGAGGGCTAATTGATGTGAGTGGCCGTCATTTCTCTTTCCTCGAGTATAGTTTGTGTCTCTTTCTCCGTGGCGCTCCTTGACAACGTGACATGGCAGGTCTAGTAAGCTTAAGATACATTTAATGCCCTCTATCTGCATTTCTAAGCATTGATCATGGTGACATTAATGCACGTCTGTCACATTTAATGCCATCAAGTCCCCCCTGATATTATGCTTATGGGTTGAACAGATCGCCGCCCTTAGATCGAACAAGATCTTTAGCTTTATCTGGTGTAGATGTGGATTAGCCTGATGAGGGACATGTGTACAACCCATAGTGTATCCCTCTTGATCACTATTGAATGGCACAGATCTTATTCATCATACCGTCAGGCAATGGGGCCACATGTACGTCCCCTGTTGTATTTGCCTGGATGGCCATTGAACGGTCTAGATTCTATCCATCATACTTTCCCCCAACAGGAAGAAGATGACCTCAGATTAGATAATTGAACCATTTGTGAAGAGAAAGTAAAAATAATCAGCTAAGGAGGAACTGTGGCTGTTTGAGGAGCAAGTAGCATGAGGAGGAAAATGTAGAAAACTGTGGTTTTTTGAGGAGCTAGTAGCTTCTCTACTGACTAATCTGATCATGGTGTGGTAAAATAAGAAAGCAAACGCAATGCCTCTCCTATGAACCATAAGATGAAATTTTGGTCCATCACTTCGTCTATTAAGAATGAACTAAGAACTTTGGAGTGGGGAAGGAGCAACATGTTGTCACCAACTCACCATTAAGAACAGAAAAAACAATCTCATATCAAATGAAACAATTGTTTTAACAGATGTTGGTTAGGAAAGGTCATGGTTCATTCCACTTTTGGAATCTTTTAGTTTCATTGTGTTTTAATGTCCTTTTTTTATTTCTTAAATCTCCTACCTTGTGAAGCGTCGAGGATGCATCAATTTTGTGCAGGAATACACGAGGAAACTAAATACGTTTTCTTTATTTTCACTTTCTTGTATAATATGTTAAATGCTTGATTCTTCTTGATCAGTTACAAATGTCATGACATTATTTGTTGAGAATTTATACTGATTCTGCTATTTAAAGATGCTTCTTTGCTTTCTTATTGTTACTATTTTATTGCCTTTGTTTTGTCATTCACCCTATTCCTCCTTTACGGTAAAAATTTACCAATCATCCCTCCTTGAACCGCAATTTGTCAGACATTGATTATGAATAAGATACTTGCGTTAATTAAAAAAAGATGATTATGAATAAGATTGTTGTTTGTCTTTTATGTAGTCTTTTTTCTTTTTTTCTTTCTTACTCACAGGACAGGGAAGGGAATTATTAGATGCTCTTTTAAGCACACTTCACTAAGCAGCAAAGATGTTGCCAGACATGTGCTATCTGGTCTTGCTGCTTCAACTGTACTTTTTTGTCAAACGGGCCAGGTGAGCCATGGAAATTTTGATAGAAATCTGAAGTTTTTTGTTATTTTAAAAGCCAAGTCAGATGATCTTGGATAGAAGGATTTGTATGGCTCATAATAGAATAATTTGGAGAATTTTTGACAGTCACTCCTAAGGATGCATATTCAACTGCTAGATCTTTGTTTAAGTGAAGATGTTAAGGACTGCCTGGAATCAAGCTAATCCGATGATGCTGATAGTTTCAGATTTCGATTTTACATGAATAATTTCCCATGTGTCTTCAGCAACACAAAGAATATAATATGGAGATATGTTGGTCATCTTATCTGTTGATTTTAGCCCAAGAGATTGTCCATGGTGGTAGTGCTCACCCTTTTCATTTTCTACAACTATAGGTGGTAGACAAATATTTTATGTTCCATCCAGTGGTGACCCTTTAGATTTCCTTTAGTCACATTGACGTTGGAAAAGAAAGACAAAAGTAGTCATTTCTAAGCATTAGCCATTGTTGCAGGAGCCAATATAAGAATTAGCTCTGGGAGCCAGAAGATACAGGAGTCATCACAAGCAATTAAACAATCTAGCACGAGAGTATCAAAGTATAATTTGATGGATAAAAACTTAATTTACTTTTAAACTAATCCCATTTCTGTTGGCCAGGTCCTTGCAGCAGATCTTCCTCATCACCATGACTTATGCAAGCTTGCAATAGCCACAGAAAACAGTCCTCCTCTTACACTTGATGAAGCGTCTGCAGATGGAAGTGGGAAATTGATGATGATGAGAGGTATGACAGCTATGAATTTTGATCCAACAAGATATGCTGGAAGGTGGTTTGAAGTAGCTTCACTTAAACGGGGATTTGCTGGATCAGGACAAGAAGATTGCCACTGCACACAGGTGAAAGCTTCAGACCACTGTGGTTGTGAGTGACATTCTCTCTCTTCTCGCCCTGTTTTTTTTTTTTTTTTCTTGGGAGGAGGGGGGGTGGGTGGGTTGTGGAGCCTTGTGTGCATGAAGCCATTGAAGTTCTGATATCATCTCATGAGACTCTAGTGTAGCCCGTCTTTAACTATTCCCAAGTGTTTCAACTGCGGGTTGAATTCTTGGATAGCTAATTGCATAAAACATGCACAACTGAATGATCTTAAGGTTCTTTAACTGGCTAGGTGATGGCATTTTCTAATTCTTATTTCATTTATTTCTAAACAATTCAAGGATTTGATTCTTGTTTTCTTCAGGCATCTGTACCTTTCTTAGAGGGATGATTAAGAGTTGACTGTTGTAATCTTGGGTTGTTGCCCATCCTAGAATAATAAGCCATTTGAGGGTCCAGATTTCATAACAGTCATAGGTGGCTCATGCGTAAATGATAAAGTGCAAGATTGTCTCCAATCATGGACTGAAAACCTTGTCTTCCTTTGTTTCCATTGAAATGTATGAGGATATGTTACTGAAGTCCTATATGCTAAAGTTTCTAATCAACAAATTTGTAGGGCGTATACACGTTTGATGCTGAAGCTGCCTCTATCCAAGTTGATACTTTTTGTGTTCATGGTGGCCCGGATGGCTATATTACAGGAATAAGGGGTAAGGTACAATGTGTTTCTGAGGAAGATTTGGGGAAAACTGAGACTAATCTGGAAAGGCAAGAGATGATTAAAGAGAAGTGTTACCTTCGTTTTCCTACATTGCCATTTATTCCCAAGGAGCCATATGATGTGATCGCAACTGATTATGACAACTTTTCTCTTGTTTCGGGAGCAAAAGATAGGAGCTTCATTCAGGTACGGCCTACTTATTTCTGAGAATGTTGGTCTACCATTTGTCAATGACAGGACAAAAATTTAGCAGCTAAATTTAGTATGTATATGATTTGTTGAACGACTACATTCATTTGTCAAAGGTTTGAGTTTTGAACTTCGCTTATCAATCCCATGATCTCATTTGCTTGAGTTGATTTGGTTTGTTTTGATAATTCAGATTTACTCAAGGACGCCTGATCCTGGATCAGAGTTCATAGAGAAATACAAAACCTACTTGGCAAACTTTGGGTATGACCCAAGCAAGATCAAAGAAACCCCACAAGATTGTGAAATAATGTCTAATAGTCAGCTTGCAGCAATGATGTCTATGTCCGGAATGCAGCAGGCTCTCACAAACCAATTCCCTGATCTAGAATTAAAGTCCCCTCTCGAATTAAACCCCTTTACAAGCATATTTGACACATTGAAGAAACTTATTCAGCTCTATTTCAAATAGTTCTTCAGCTTCTATTTTGAGGGGATACATGTAATAAACATTGCAAAGTTGTTGGATCAAAGCTATAATTGTCAGAATTTCTTTCAGTAATGTAGATAGTTTGTGTCCATCTATTCAATGACGAGCATATGGGTGCAAGTAGCAGTGTCGTTCCATGATTATTGCTTGATCCTTCGCCCTTCCCTTATTACTAGAGAGGCATTTCTATAATTCAACGAAGTTTTAGCTTCTCTTTGGTATAGTTTATTTTTATGTTTATGATATATTTATAACAAGTCACTTATGAGAATAAATTATGAATCATAAATAATAACCCTTCGTACCCGAAGGCATAAAGAAGTAATAATAGATCACCTTCTAACCTATTTGTAGATTTTATATTATATTAAATTATTTTAAATATAAGTAAGTATAATATATCATACCAAACAACTATATATGTCATAATGAATTATATAATTAATTCTATAGTACATACCAAAGAAAGCTAGTCACTGTGCCAATTTGCATCAATGTGTTGTTTCTCTTTTGTTCCAATGTAACTAAGAAGGAAAACTATGAGTTGTCTATTCCATGCTCTATAATTTCCTTTTAAAACTTAAAATTTTATAGAACAATTATCCGGTCAGCAATGACATATGGGGTTGAATATTGGCCAGTAAAAGAAAAACATTTAGATAAACTTAGTGTAATTGAAATGAGAATATTGAGTTGAATGAGTGGTAAAACTAAAAAAAATAAAATGAATAAATTATAGCAAATCTAGAACTCGCTCGTATTCATGATATGTTGTGAGAAACTCATCTAGAATGGTCTGGTCATATGCAACGGAGTCTTTGAATACTCTAGTATGAAAAAGTGATTTATTTCAAATTAAATGAGCTAGAAAAACTAGTGGTAAACCTAAAAAGACCCTAGGAGATGTAGTGAGGAAAGTCAAATACAGCTTAAGACTAGAATGCAGTACACGACTTTGAATAAAGCTACTTGGAGAAATAAGATCCATCATTTAATTGCGATAAAACTTAGTTGAATTGTCTAACAATGATAGACCCTAAGGGGGTTTCCTCTCTCAAATTAACATTTTTAATGGAGGTTTAGTCAAAATGGTCTAACTCCCACCCTCACACACTGACAGGATTATTAGGGTCATTAGGGTGGATAATAATTCACCTTCATATCATTCATTTTTTAGGTGGTACTCTGGAACTTGTATGGCAAAGATGCCCATTTGACTTCATTAATAGATAAAGAGATACTTTTGTATGGCACAAATGCCACTTAATTATGATATTACACATAGGTCATTTATACTTATTAACTATGTCTTATAGAATCAGTGAAGCTTATTAATGAATTTGCTTCAATTCTGCTTCAATAAGTGATGGCTTCACACTGATTCAATCTAATTTGAATAGTTTCTGATATGCATGTTGTCACCTTAGGTGTGGTAATATTCATCATTTTTATAAATTTAAAATTTTCTCCAATCATTGACTGTAAATGGTATTAGGTTGCAGAATCAAAATACAGACATGGTCAACTCTTCATTGGGGAATATTCAACCACTGAAGTATCAAGGCTAATGTCCCAGATAACTTGCCTGAAATTATTCCCTATGCTCTTTTTATTATTAGAAAGATAAATAAGAAATAAAAAAAATATATTGAAAATTCTAGTGATTGAAGCAGAATCAGCTACTTTTTAAAGTAAGATCAAACTAATAAGTAGAGGAACTAACAAGTTTATGAAGAAGGATCCGAATCGTCAACCAACTTTTTTCCTCGGTCTTTTTTCATCAGAGTTCGGATCACCTGCATGTATATATATTCTCTGTGGGATTTCATCACCGTCGATTTGATGTGGGACCCTTTGCGTCCTAATCATGTGGGCGTTTTACTATATTTTCTCTCCACTCTAACCTATTGGTGGGGCTTGAGATATTCTTCCACTGTTCGCCATCGAAAACCCTCCCTCGAGTAAATTTTTTGTCATTTTACTCATGAACAAGGGTTCTCTAAGTGGTGGGTTTTCTTGGGCTCACCAATGGGAGGGTGTGATTCATCAATAGGAGTAGTTGGGGAGAGTAGGTGTTGGTAGCTGGTGTAGTTCCCATTCATGGTTTCATATAATCAGTATCAAATCAATCAGCTCATCCGATTCGTGTCGATTTTGGACATGGCCAATCCCTATTCGATATCGATTCCTGACAGATTTTGAGAATTAGTCTGATACTATCCCAGATTGTTTAGATTGGCTAATCAGTTATTTTATTTTTTAATATTCCATACCACATGTCAATCATCCAATTGATAGGATTACCATGTAATGATCAAATTAATATTTATTTTTTAATTAAAAAAAATCTTTCTATATCATGGGATGAGATCCATTCCAAAAAGGTACATTTCCAATGAATCAGACCTATAGCAACCAATATCGATTGATCCAAATCGATATCAGATCAATTTTCAAAATCATCAATACCTGGATTTAGAATCTTTTCCTCGAAGAAATATTCTGCTGGGACCAAATGTGTTCAACTTTGACAAGCATTCCAGTTTGACTGAACTTTAAAAAAAAAAAAAAAAAAAAAAAAAAAAAAAACCTTGACTGAACCCTAATTTTTAAATGTCAAGTTTGAGCAAATAATTTTTGAGGTTTTAAGCTGATTGCTTGACCTCTACGACTCTATAGTCCAAAAGTCCAAGGATTTGTTCTGTAATTAAAGTGTCGGTTAACCCCTCCAAAAGAAGAACCGGTTCATGGGTTTTCTCGAACAAAGGTGTCTTTCTCCTCCCGCCATTAAAATCATTTCTCTGAACCATCCGCCATTACACCGAATTATCAAATCACTATCAAATTTTTACATATAAAACCCTAAAAAATCTCAAAATATCAAATGCTAAAGAAGGAAAAAAGTCACAATTCACAGCTTTACAGAGAGAATTTGTTCATCTCAAGTCTCAACAACCGACCACTCGCTACTGAAATCCAATTTCAAGCTCTGCCAATTCATTCATGGTAGTCACTCTCTAAAACTCTAATATAGATCTTGGAGATATGTCATGGGGATTGGGATGGAAGCGTCCTTCCGAGATCTTCCATCTCACGCTCTACTATGGCAACGTTGACGATGTCGATATCGATTTCGATGCCGAGGATCCTGTCGATTCTCCTACTACGCCTCCCACTCCTTCTACCCAAGAAGAGGAATTGGGTTTTCGGATTGAACTTGATTGGAATGCCGGTGATGATGAAGATCAGGTCGCTCTTAGGCTTAAATCTCAGCTCATGGTTGCAATTCCTCCTCCGCGAGAATCCGTTGTGCTTAAACTCACTCCCCATGATGAGAATGTGGGTGCCGATATGACGGTCGTGAAGCAGAGAGAGCCTCTCCGAGTGGTTAAGCTTTCGAAGCCTGTAGGCTCGGGGCAGTACAGCGATGGGATCGGTGTTCTTACGCGACTCATACGACCCAATCTGGCGCCGCCTTCTGGAATTTCAGATGACTATGCAGACCACTGGAAGAGCGTCACCGTGCTGAACCTCTGTGGATGCGGTTTGACGGTTAGTGCTAACCTTAATTGACCACATTTTTGGGCTTCAATTTTAATTTAATTCGATTTTAATTTATTTTTTGATGATTTGGGATTATTCTGGTTTTGAATTCTTCATTTTCTACTGTTGGAAAAGATGGACTGATGCGCTCCCTCAGCTGCTTATTCGCGTGCATTTTATAGTCTTATCTATAGTCTAGGATCAATTTCAAATGAGTTTCCGATCTTATTTCGGCTATTTAGTTTTCTTGTCAAGTTTCTGTGTGGTGGACGTCTACCATAAACTAAGCCTTAATTTTTAATTAAATGCTTTGATGACTACGAATGAGTTCTCGATTGAGAAAACATTCGAACCCACATTATGGAATTTCTATTATACGATCTGAACATGTTTAGCAGCTCCTAAATTATAATGATACTAGGTATTCTTCTTAAACAGTTGAGATAAATCCTAAAACGCTAAAATAAAGGCAGCACCGTGTCTGTCTGATGTTCATTTTGTGTTGCAGATACTGGAAGCTAATTTAAGCACTTGTCTTACTCTGTTATTTTATTTTCCAGTGGTAAACAATTTGCAGATTCTTTTTCTTATCTACTATTTTACCATCTTGGTCACTATTCACTAGAAGTCAAAGAGATAGATCTAGACCATGAATTCTTTCACATCTCAAAGTAAATGACCTCTCAGGCAAAATTGCGAAGGTTAACACATATTTTTTAGGATAGGATTGAATCCTAATTATCAATCATTATCCAATGTTTGATTTTTGTACTGAGAACATATTTTTTTTCATGTTCGAGACATTTGTTTGTCTGTTTCATGTGTGTATGTCCCCCCTTTTTCTATGTGTGGTGAAATATCGCAGATGATATATTCTTGTGACCAAGATCCACCATCACTGTGGAGAGATTTTTTTTTTTTTTTTTTTTTTTTTTGGGGGGGGGGGATGTATATTTAGAAGACGAAAGGGATACAAAAAGGCAACCTGTAAGAAAAATCCGAAGAAAGCAAAAGAAAAAATACACGAGAAATCCTACCACATTAAAACTGGATAGGTAAATCCCAAGCGTTCACAATGAATCTGTTCCTAGAATTGTTCGGAGATGATGTAGAAATTGACGTTAGACACCCCCTGACCTCAAAGACAATAACCATCCCAGATTTGGGTGAGCCTTCTAGACTTGGAAGTCCATGATCTGAGGTTTCACTCCATCCAGATATGATCAATAGTAGAACATAAAGTTATCTTTCCGAGGGTATCGCAAAATCAAAAGACCTGTGAATCCATTTCCATTCCCGATGGAAGGGCAAGGGCCTTCTATAAGCAGGCGAGCAGCGACTGAGGATGCCTTCCCGAATCCAAGAAGAAAAAGGGTAGCTTAAGAATAGATTGGGGATGTCTCCCCTACCTGACAAACAAAAGCAACAAGCTGGGTGCATGTTGATATGTCTCTGACTGAGCAATGACCCAGTTGGGAGGGCGTGGGTGAAGAATCTCTTAAGAGATGAAACCGTGCGGGGGGATGTGATCCTGAAACAAGACTACATTGAACTACTGCACCTTAGGGGATTGGGATCTGACCGTATTCCATGTATTAGCAGCAGAGAACATATCCAAAGAAGAAGCCGACCACAATCAAAGATCACTTGACCCATCTGGCATTCTAGGAATGCTCTGCAAAGCTTACCAGGGAAGAGAATGCCCATGAGAGGAGAGCTGGCCTGGCTCCAAGCCCCATCCTGAAAATGGAAGACAGAGTAGCCAATCTGTCTTGCCTCGAATCTAATATGATCCTCTCACTGTATATCCTATATGGCATATGACATGTTTTTATCTTATTTCATTCCGGCGAAAAGAATGTAATGTCAATCTTATATATAAATATAAATAAATAAATAAATAAATATATATATATATATATATATATATATTCCATTTGATGATAATATTGCTTTATTTTCATAATTTTTTGGAATCATCTTGACTTGTCTAGGAGAACCTGATCTGTTTAATGGGTATTCTGCTTCTTCTTTGGGTCATATAATCTGTGATACCATTATGTACTTCGGAAATTTTCAGGTATTCCCAGTAGTGTTAACTCGGTTACCACTTCTTGAGAAGCTATATCTTGATAACAATAGGCTATCACTTCTGCCACCAGAGCTTGGTGAGTTGAAAATTTTGAAAGTTCTTGGAGTTGATTACAACATGCTGGTTTCCGTGCCTGGTAAGCTTGGAATTCGTGGTTTGATGTATGATTTAAATGTTGCTTATCCTACTTGGTCAGCCATCTGAGCTTGGACGTGTGGCCAAGTCAGTCATGCATATATTCATTTCTGATCTTGCTTGAAATCTGTAAGCAGTAGAGCTTAGACAATGTGCGGGACTGTTGGAGTTGTCACTGGAGCACAACAAATTGGTTCGGCCCCTTCTTGATTTCAGGTCATTCAATCGGCAATCTGCATGTTGAATCAACCTTTCCTTTTTCCCCTTGGTATCAGTATTTCTTTGTCTGATGTTGCTATCCAGTTTAATGGCAGGGCTATGGCCGGACTACGTGTTCTTAGGCTATTTGGAAACCCTCTTGAATTCCTGCCGGAAATTTTGCCCTTGCATAAGCTCCGCCACTTGTCTCTTGCAAATATCAGGATTGAGGCTGATGAAAATTTAAAATCTGTGAATGTGCAAATAGAGGTAATAGAGGGTCCCGCTGAGTTGGCATGTGTGTTGGTCACTTAAATCCTTTTTCTGTAACTTATGGTTTCTAATGGTTGCAGACAGAGAATAACTCCTACTTCATTGCGTCAAGGCACAAACTAAGTGCTTTCTTCTCTCTTATATTCCGATTTTCCTCTTGTCATCACCCTTTACTAGCATCTGCGCTGGCCAAAATCATGCAAGACCATGGAAACCGTATTGTTGTTGGCAAAGATGAGAATGCAGTACGGCAGCTTATAAGTATGATAAGCAGTGATGATCGTCATGTGGTATGTTGGAAACTTTAGTTTTTGTTAGTTTAGCCATACTCAACAAAGCCTTCTTCTAACCAAATGGCGTCGGCCACATGAATCCTGTTTCATGATTTAACCCTGTTCAACTGAACCCTTATTTGTTTTTACTTCTCTATTATTTTTTGTTGTGTCATTTGTCTTAAATAGCCTTGCATTTTGGCAGGTTGAACAAGCATGTTTGGCTCTTTCATCTCTTGCTGCGGATGTTTCTGTAGCTATGCAGTTGATGAAGTCTGACATAATGCAACCTGTTGAAACGGTATTGAGATCTACGGCCCCAGAAGAAGTAATTTCTGTTTTACAAGTTGTGGTCAACTTAGCGTTTGCCTCTGACAGTGTAGCTCAGAAGATTTTGACTAGGGATGTATTGAAATCTCTGAAAGCTCTATGTGCTCATAAAAACCCAGAGGCAAGAAGTAACACAATTTTGATTAATTTTCTAGCTTCCCTCTCTTCTTCTTCTTCTTCTCTTCTCTTTTTTTTTTTTTTTTTTCTGAGGGGTGGGAGGGCGGGAGGGTTTGTTAGCCTTCCCCTATTCTTATATGATCGTGCTATATTAAAAATCATCTTTCATCAGGTGCAAAGGTTAGCTTTATTGGCTGTTGGTAATTTAGCCTTCTGTTTGGAGAATCGACGGATCCTTGTTACTTCTGAAAGTTTGCGGGAACTTCTTGTACGATTGACAGTTGCTCCTGAGCCACGTGTGCATAAAGCTGCAGCTCGTGCTTTGGCAATTCTTGGTTTGTATTTTGTCATATCTTTTGAGTATGCTGATTCCTGTTGGTGTGATGGTAAGGTTGTCATATTGCAACCTGGTGGTCAATATGACAACCTTACCGTCACACCAAGGCTCGCCCTCTTTTTTTTTTTTTTTTTTTTTTTGGGTATGCTGATTCTTGAGTACTTTTAAATCCTAACCTTGGGTGTTCCTTTTGTGTCTATAGGAGAGAATGAGATATTGCGGAGAGCACTACGAGGAAGGCCAATTGCAAAGCAAGGACTGCGTATACTAGCAATGGATGGGGGTGGCATGAAAGGTCTGGCAACAGTACAGATGCTTAGACAAATTGAACAAGGGACCGGGAAGCGTGTACATGAATTGTTTGACCTAATCTGTGGCACATCCACGGGTGGTATGCTTGCTGTTGCTCTTGGAATTAAAGCATTGACCTTGGATAAGTGCGAAGAAATTTACAAGAAACTTGGTAGGTAAACTTCATTATGGCATGGAATGTGCTACGCTGCACTTATATTCTTATTTAATTTGTGCCATTCAAAAATCTTGCTGCTCAGGCAAACTTGTGTTCGCTGAACCTGTCCCAAAGGACAATGAAGCTGCAACTTGGAGAGAAAAGCTGGATCAACTTTACAAAAGTTCATCACAGAGCTTTAGAGTTGTTGTTCATGGATCTAAAGTATGAAATAATCATAAGTTACTTTCATTGCTTTCTCGAAACTCCACTGTATTCACTTTTATACTTGTAAGAATATCATGGTATTTTTAGATGGTCTGAAAGATAATATATTCTTGAATTCTAGCTAGGCTGGGTATCTGGTTGGAAAAACTTTGTGCTAAAAAAATTTGCAATATTTTAACAGGAGTTTGATAAATGAGATATATTACTTTTATTCATATTTTTTGTGCATCTTATTCAGTATTTTAAAATTCCTTAAATTTCACCGTCAAATAAGGTGAAACACTGAAACCTTGATAGTAACGTCATAATTTTTCATGAGTTCTCCTGACAAATATATTCTTGGGGACAAGATGTATGACTAGGTCCCAAAGCAGCACACCTTACCTTAAATTGTCTTACAGCACAGTGCAGATCAGTTTGAGAGATTGTTAAAGGAGATGTGCGCTGATGAGGGTGGAGACCTTTTAATAGAGTCGGCTGCGAAAAGCATCCCTAAAGTCTTTGTGGTTTCAACTTTGGTCAGTGTGATGCCAGCTCAGCCTTTCATTTTCCGCAATTATCAGGTTCAATTCTAACATATCTTGAGCTGTTTTAACCTACACATCTTTTACCTTCTAGGCTTCTAGTAGTTTAGAAGATAGCAGCTTGTATCTGATGTCTCCAGAATCTGAAGGTCATGTATAATCATCAACCTTTTCTACAAATTATTCTTTTGATTAACTTAATCCTTTTCTCATTGTGATTTGCAGTATCCTATTGGCACACCAGAAACAATTTTGGGAACAGGAGAGAGTCCAGCTTTCACTGGGCATGGAACAGCAGCTACTGGTACTCAAGCTGGCTATAAGCGAAGTGCGTTTATAGGAAGTTGCAAGCATCATGTTTGGCAGGCTATAAGAGCATCATCTGCTGCTCCATATTATCTTGATGATTTTTCTGATGGTATCTTCTCTGAATGCTTAATTGTTCATTCCTTTGGTACTTTCTGTCCTTTATATCCAAAATGTTAAATTCTTCATGTTCCTAAATGTTTGTTTTTTCTTGTAGATGTGAGCCGCTTTCAAGATGGAGCAATAGTAGCAAATAATCCCACTATTTTTGCTATTAGAGAAGCACAACTTTTATGGCCTGACACCAAGATTGACTGTTTGGTTTCCATTGGCTGTGGTTCTGTTCCGACAAGGGTAGTGGCATAATTCTTTTGTTACCCCCCTCCCCCCACCAAAAAAAATCCGGCCAAAGGAAAAAAAAAAAGAAGGGAAAATACTTTTTCTGCCTTCCTTAGGGGCATGGAAAAGGATAGATCATTGATCTCTTGTGAGGAAAAGAATTTGGATTTAAGTTAATTTTCTTTGTTGCCGTAGAAAGTGAATGAAATATTGTGATATTTCTTCTTTTTTTTTATTTAAACTATTCTGAAGTAATTTAGAAATTAAAATTTTAAAAGTTTCTATTATACCAGTCTTCATTTTATTTCTAGTCCCAAATTTTGTCATGTTCTTAAGAGGGGAGGGTGGTCAATTCACTTGGACATCTCACTTTGGTTTAAAAGCTGGACTGGACCATCCAATCGGGACTGCCCTCCTCACTGGATCAAATACATCCAAAACCAGATGGGTATTGAAACTGTATCCCAGCTTATTTGAAGGTTGTCTTGAGACTCAGCTGTTCTAATTTTAAAACCTTAGTTTATTTCTTTTAATTTTTAACTTATTAAAATAAACCAGTTTTTGATTGGTTGACAGATTAACGCCAGGTTGAACTGGGTCAAGCTGGAATTGAACTCCTCAACTGCTTAATTACCATTTCATTTTCAAAAGAATGTATATACTCCTAGGGTGTACCATAAAATATGTACCATCAGAATATGATTTAGCCACAAGGGAGAAGATTGCTCTGTTTTGCTAAGTTTGGATCCTAAACTGGGCTTGTTTTAAAATTTTGGCAATATGCTTTTGGTCCCTGCTTTGACTCAGAACCTATAATATTGAGCCATATTTATATGTGATATATAGAAGGGTGCTGAAACAGAATAATTATTATGTCCAACCCAGATCCTATCTATCTTTAGGATCCATTTGGATTTTGGATTAGTGTGGAATGTGGATTACATACATAACCCGATCTGGGCCTGTATGTATTCAGATCTATGTCAATCCAATCCATTTATAATTTCTTACTGGGTTTAATTAAGCTAACATTTTTTTAACAATGAAGAAAATATTGTAAAACTCAAAGTTGCTTCCATCATTAAACAATTAAACTATATATTTTTGGGTATGAATGATGCTATTTGAAAGTAGGTTTATCTATTTTAAAATTATTCAAGGGTTGTAATTTGTTTTTGTGTTTGACAATTTTAGGTTCGCAAAGGTGGGTGGCGTTATATGGATACTGGGCAAGTATTGATTGAAAGTGCGTGTTCAGTGGATAGAGTGGAGGAAGAAATAAACACATTGTTACCCATGCTTCCTGAAATTCAATATTTTCGGTTTAACCCAGGTAAAGTTTTGACTAAGGAATTTTTCTCATCGTCTACAGACAGGAATGGGGACATTTTGTGTTTGGATATTCTCTGTTTCACTTCAAAACTTTAGTCATGTATTCTTGTTGATGACTTGTACTTTACCTAGAATTTATTTTTTATTTGAATCAAGAAGAAGCTTGATTGGCTTGCTACTTACTAGTAAAGAACTTCCGTGGAGTTCTAATTCAGCATTGCTATTTTCGGTTCATATGCGTAGTTGATGAGCGGTGTGGTATGGAGTTGGATGAAACTGATCCTGCAGTTTGGCTGAAGTTGGAAGCTGCAACAGAGGATTTCATCCAAAACAATGATCAAGCCTTCAAGAATGTATGCGAAAGACTACTACTACCATACCAAAATGAGGAAAAATGGTCAGAAAAATTGAAACTTCAGCATTGTCAAAAACCAAAAACTTCAATTACAGGTGTGTGGTTTCTTGTCATTCCTCTGTCACTTGTCAAGGGAAGCTTGTATTTCATTAGCTGTGATGCAAAACTTCAATCTGGAATGCTGCAGTTGCAGATGAGAATAGCCCTTCATTAGGTTGGAGACGTATGATTCTTCTTGTAGAAGCCTCTCATAGTCCTGATTCAGGGAGAATTGTTCACCACGCCCGCTCTCTTGAGACATTCTGTGCCCGTAATGGAATAAGATTATCGATTGTGAATAGGATAGGAGGATTTTCAAAGGCTGTGCCTGCAACAACATTTCCCACACCATTTACATCGCCTATGTTCACTGGAAGCTTTCCTTCAAGCCCACTTCCGTTCAGTCCTGAAGTTGGCCTGCAGAGGATTAGCCGAATAGATTTAGTCCCACCACTAAGCTTGGATGGATTTCAAGTTGGGAAGGCACCTGGTTCACCCCCGAAATCTCCTTCAGGAACGTGGCAACTTAACTTACCTGCTCGGTCCTTGCATGAGAAACTACAAAATTTGCCCCAGGTGGGCATTATACATTTGGCTCTCCAAAATGATTCAGTTGGTTCAATACTAAGGTAAGTGTTTTCAATCTGCTTTGTGTAGATATATGTCCCTTTCCCTGCTATTCAAACTGGTAGGATACATGTTTGAGTCCTAACGTGGTTTATGTCCTCTTGCAGTTGGCAGAATGATGTGTTTGTGGTTGCTGAACCTGGGGAACTTGCAGATAGATTTGTACAGAGTGTTAAATTTAGTCTGGTGTCAACAATGCGTAATCGCAGCAGAAAGGATGCATCTGCACTAGCAAATGTTTCTACTGTGGCTGATTTGGTTGCATACAGACCATACTTCCATGTTGGAGGTATTGTCCATCGGTATATTGGGCGTCAAACACAAGTAGGTTTTTCTCATTGCTAGCTAATTTTATCTAATTCATCACTCTTTGGGTGCAAGAAAAACTAATAATTAATATGATGACATGAAGGTCATGGAAGATGACCAGGAAATTGGCGCATATATGTTTCGTCGGACAGTGCCTTCTATGCACCTAACACCAGAAGATGTTCGTTGGATGGTATATTTGCAGACTCTGTTTTTGTTTTCTTCTATTCTTTGGATGGCAGCGGATGACATTTCCAGTATATACTTCCACATGGACTCCTTTTGTATCCTATTTAGCACTACACTGTAGAAAAAATTCTGCAGCAAGCAGTAAAAGCCCTTCTCCAGCCTGGGAAAAGCAGCGAACTCTAGAAGCTAGGGCTTTGGACACAAACACTATTCCATTCTAAGCAGAAACCCACCTTAGAGATTGAATGTTGAATCATCTTATTGCCATTCAATCTAAGACAGTGGTGACAGCTTGTAGTAAGCAGACCTTATGAAACCAACCGAAAGAAACCTTAGGTACTTAGTGGTTAAGGCAAACGGCCCGGTTAGTGAAATTTTAGAGTTGGTGTTGGTGTGCCACTCAGTCCAAAAGGAGGAGGTTGAGCATTCTGGGAAAATTTTGTCTCTTCCCCTGTGAAACTGTGTGCTTCTATTGTAGTAGTACAAGCACTTGACTTCTCGAACTTTCAAGGTGTCTGAACTCTGATCAGGAAGAAGGGGATGGCTTTAGAAAATAAGAGGTTAAAGCAGTTGTAAATATTCTAAAGAAAAATAACTAGGCAGTTTAAAGTGGTGAAGAAAGAAACCCATAACTTAGGACTAGAAACAGGTATGGCTTTGAATAAAGCTGGTTGGAGAAAAAGGATCCATGTTGCTGACCCGGTTTAGTTGGGATTAGGCTGAGTTGAGTTGAGTTTTCATGGCAAGGGAAATCTTTTGTGAGCTTTTCCAGAAAGAATCTGTAGAAAATGAATGGAGAATGTGTTTTCTTGTTGGATTTTAAATATCAACAATTTCTAGAAATGTCACACCCCTTTTTTTATATAAATTAGAACAACCTCTGCAATATATGCAATTTTTTTTTGTTAGCATTGTACTTTTATAATCCCCTTGCAGAACATCGCAAGTTTTTTGGAAATGTGAGTTCTGTTGCAGAGGTAGCAGGAAATATATGCTTTTGATGAAGTTGTTTCCATTGTAATTGTTTTGTTCATTTTGTTCTTCCTGCTCACTCAGCTGTTGCTTGATGCTTATGACATCTTTAGGTTGGAGCATGGAGGGACAGGATCATTATATGTACTGGAACGTATGGGCCTATACCTAGTTTAGTGAAGGCCTTTCTGGACTCTGGTGCCAAAGCTGTTATTTCGCCATCAACATTACCAGCTGAAGCACCCTTGACTGCATTTCATGGGTCAGGTGAGTTCAATATACCAGAGGATGGGAGGTTTGAGATCGGAGAGGAGGCAGACGATGAAGATGTGGAACCTGAACCTCCAAGTCCAATTAGTGACTGGGAAGACAGCGACCTAGAAAAAAACAATGTGCATTCAACGGGTTGGGTGGACAACGAAGAAGAGGAATTGTCAAGATTTGTTTGTCAATTGTATGATGCATTATTCCGGGATGGTGCTAGAGTAGATGTGGCCCTTAAACAGGCTCTTGGCTTACATCCAAAACTTAAGTATTCATGCCATCTTCCCGAAACACCATAGTTTGTACAGTATGTAAGGTTACAAAAGAAAATAAAAGAAGCATAGATAATATAGTAATCAAATAATTGAGGGGAAAAAAAGAGAGAAATAATCAATTTTGAGGCTGGTAAAAATTTGTATGTTGTATTGTTTACTGTTACAGTATGCTAGTTTTATTCAGTTATATTTCATAGCAATTTGTATTTGTTTACAAAGATAACTATTTATACAGAATATGGATCAGGTTGTTTACTAGATATCACCAGAAATATCGAACTGTAACTGTAATATGTATTTCTGTTTGGTTCAGCTTCACCATCAGTCAAAAGGGTGCTATATATATAAAGGGAAAATTACCAGATTAACCAAAATCAGGTTTTGATTTACTAAATGAAAGATGCTATTGGTAAGGATGTGAATATTTGACCTGATATCAACTGGTTGCAATGTTATAGGTCCAGGAAGTGACCTGATGCCAATGCAAAAGCTTGCAAAAGTCCTTGTGACATTATCTTTTGATTTAACGATGACATTTCAGATATGTGTACTGCACTCCTAATTCAATACTAAAGGCCTTCAACCCCTTTTTTTTTTTTTTTTTTTTTTTGTGTGGTAATAATTGCCTTGCAAGGGCAGTGAATATTTCAGCACTCAAATCATTCAGCAAAAGTTATCCATGTATATTTTTTGTCTGATTACCAAAATTGAGTGGATAAATCACACGCAGAGAGAGATAGGTGAATATTTTGGGAAAAGATTTTTTTTTGTTGTCCAGTCCATTCAGTTGTGATCAAACGGTTGGAGTTCAATGCTCATACCAATGTTTTAATATGTTTATCGAGTGAACTTCAACGATCACAGCTGAAGTCTCTCCAATAACAGTAGGGGATCTGAACCCAAATATTTTCATAGCCTTTGACAGTTTGGATTGTAATTGAAAACAATTTTCCTTCACCAATCGAAGAGGAATCTCTTCAATCATGGAGTCGCCGTGGTTGGATGGGACTCTAGCAGCCGTACCAGGGGCATTTGGATGACATTCAACAATAGAACCATTATGAATGCAATGACTATCACCAGGTGAAGCAAAATTTTCTCCTAACTAATTTTTTATCTTTCTGTAAAAAACAAAAAAATTCCAACCGATTGAGAAACTTGTATACTTAAATTACAGAGCAGTGATCTGGTAAAAACGGCCCCAGCTATCAGCCTTAGATCAGAATCAGGGAATTTGTTACAAATCTTGGAAGAATTCATGCCTAAAATTAACTTGTAATGAGAGGAACCCAAGACCATATTAACCCACATCGAATTTTTTACGGGAACAATAATATGGGATTGTAACAATTCACCTGGTTTCCGAATCAACTTCCACGGTGACCCATTTCGAATCAAGTTGTCTTTTCCAAGAGGCTCCACTCTATTCTATTCCTACCAAGCAGATAGCCCCACTCTGGCACCAAGTCGCCCTTCTGTAGGGAGGGTAGGGTCTAAGAAATAGTTGTTCTAATACCACTGACACAAATATTGGGAGAACTCACCTTTATATCCGGTTTATAAGGAGAGGGAACCCAAGAATATATCTACCCACATCAAATTCTCATTAGATGCCATGATTAACCCCCATAAAGCTAATATGGCATCATAACAGTATTACATCAAATACAAATTGAGTTGAATTTGAAAATCACAACTCAGAACTCAATAGCTCCATGCACATCGCCACACGGCCATTTTAAATCATCCCCGGCAGAAACTAAGCTGTTGTTTACTAAGCTGTTGTTTAGCATGAAATCTCTGAATTGCAATAGCCAAGCTTCAAGGCATTCAAGGATTTGTGTAGAGGTAGCTCAAACATTGCAGTTGGGAAGCTCTAATGGGTCACAGATTCTTTTAACACAATAGATGATTGGGAAGCCCTAATGGGTCACAGATTCTTTTAACACAATAGATGAATCTAGTTCTATGTATCGTATGAGTTTTTCATTTGCTGCAACCATCAACTGGTAATAGTTTCAATACTACAAAACATCAAACTGCAAATTTCAGTTCTTTTCTCTCTGAACAATCTAATTATATCTAAGAAGACATAACATAAATAAATAGGACAGACAATCCCCAAGCAAGAAATAGGGAGAATCTAAAGAAAAAAGGGGAAGCTCTTACACCCAAAAAAAAAAAAAAAGATGTAATCATGCCTTCTGAACTGAAAAACCAAAGATAAATTCCTTGATTTCATCGTTGGCTGCTCTATCAAGAGCGGTCCTTCCATTGGCATCTTTGACAGTGTAATTAGCTCCTGCTCTCAGCAGTTCCTCAATTTTTGGTTTGTCCCCCTCTGAAGCAGCCAACATCAATAAGATGTCTACAGGGTGAATGTTGAGGCTTAAAAGGGCCTCCATCTTATCATAAGAACCCTCAACTGCAAGCATCCCCATGTAATTGAAATACTGAAAACAAAAGAGGAGAGATTTAGTTCATCTACTCAAGAAGATACAAAGGAATTCAAAAACTACTAGAAAATGCAGAATCAGACACAAATTCTAGACTACAGGAATTCACAAATTTAAAGAGAGACAATGAACCCTGATGATAGTTTAAAGAAAATTTATTCATGTAATGCACATTAGTGCTCATGAAGTAATGTAAAGCTATGTTTTTCATATTCATCAGTATCAACAGACACATAGGAATTTCCTTCTAGTTTTCGCTACACCACCAAACAATGATTAAAAAAAAAAAAAAAAGAAGAAGAAGAAGAAGAAGACAGAGGCTTTAAGAGAAAATCATATCAAAGAAAAATTGGAAAAAATCTCATGAAAGCCTCGAATCCTTCTGGAAGCAATTAAGTTAAACCGAACTCAAAAACCCAACTTTTTTAGCTAGTTATCAAGCATCATAAAGCTTCTTTACTAAAAGAAAATCTAAGATAAATATCAGTGCTAAAACATGAAGATTTACATCTTTTCGAAGGGATTCAAACAAGAAATCATATATCACAAAAAAGCACCAAACCGTTCAAACAAGCATTCATGTAAAAATCCTTCAATTCAATTCCAAACAATCAAATTTTCCGAGAAACCCATAATTTTTTTCTGTTTCGGCAAGGGATTGGAAGGAGGGTTAAGAAGAAAAGGAAAAAGAGAAGAAAAATTCAACAAGAGCAGAAAAGACATACCTGTTCAACATCGTCACGATCGAAATCTTCACGGGACTGGCTACCGTAAATACCAGCACCTTCAGCATCAACACCATTCTTTCCGAACTTGAACCAACATTTGGCTCTGGAACCGTTACTGGGTCCGACTTTGGATGCAACTCTGGAACCTCTAAACCATCCTAACCTCTTTCGAATACCCAGGAACTGACAAGTAAACTTGGAAAAAGAAGAAAAAGATAACCCAGAAGAAGATGTCGAAGTATTTACCCTTGAAGGAAGGATAAGTTGAATACTACAGGGAATTGACGCCATTAAAATCCCCTGAATCACCCACTCAAATCAGCTAAAAGAGCTCAATTCTTCCTTCCCTCATCATCTGTTTGTCACAACTCACTTTTCTCACGCCCTTATCCAGTCCTCACTGTCAGCACCATATAATGATTTTTTTTTTTTTTTTTAGGTTGATGAAAGAGAAGTAGATTTTAGTGGATCTCGATCCAGGTTTTTTTTTTGGGTTAAAAAATCCAAACGGCTCAATCAGTGAGTAAAGTACTCGATAATCATTTTGAATTATCCGTTAGATTATCGGTTGATTGACAATTATTGTGCAATCTCATAGATACAGATTACAGATATATATAGATCAGAGATCCCCAAAACACGGCTAAACATTAAACATTATGAGAAGATAAGGACTTAACTGGGTGGAGGGATTGCTAACCTGATCCGTTTTCTTACCATGATTAAAAGACAATAGAATCTTCGATAAGAAATCAAGTATCGTGTATTGATATCGTATTAGTCAGTCGAAATTAAGAGACATATCGTATCGTATCGTGGATATGATGGATACATACAGATACGTATAGATAAGGGGCAAGATACGCACAAAAATGATTAAGGAACATACAAAATACAATTTTAAAATATAAAAACACTATAATTAACAACATTGAGAAAGAAAAGGTTTTTTGCATCATGGATACACATAAACTCCAAACCGAATACCTTACGTGTTGTAAAACAATAAAAAAAAAATGTACAGAACCATGCCTTTTTATTAAAACCAGTTTCTAATCCTATTGGAAATCATTTCCCTTAAAAAGGTAGATAAACCAAAAGCTAACTCTTCAGTACCCATCTCAGTGGAAACAAACACAAACATACCAAGCCCTTACCATTTTTTATAGTTTTTCCTATAACTGAGATTGGCATTAAGAAAAAAATAAAGGAAAGCAAGACCTAAAACTTAACAAAATAGTAGAAGAACATTGAGATCAGAAGAAAAAAGAACATACATCATGGCATAGAAATCAAATTCATGGAGTCATGTACACCTCACAGAGAATCGACAAACAACAAGGATGTAAGAAAAGGAAAGAAAAAAAAAATATCTGGGCCTTAACTAGTACAGGACCACATATATCTTAGATTTGACAACAACTTTCTCCTTAACAATAAAAAATGTTAATTCATGAAAAAAATAGGTTAGAAACATGTACATATTATTGTTACTGCTACTGGAAAGACAAATCAGGACCAAAACAGGGAATCGATGAATAGAACTTGAGAGAGAGAGAGAGAGAGAGAGAGAATAGTCAAATTTTACATGGAAAAAAATAATATAATCTGAACTATATTTCTATTTTTTTAACTAGAAAATAAAAAAATAAATAAACTCAAAAATTATAACTGAGACGCAAAAATGGTAGATCAGTGGTCTACACATCTTATATAAATAGTAGAAGATAAAATGATTAATTTTTGGAAAAAAAAATTTCAAAATTTCTTCTGTTCTTCCAAAATTTCTCAAATCATACCTCAAATCAATGTTTAAATCCATGCATGTAGCATGCATTCATCAAATAGGACCATAGTTCATTGATTAGTGAGAATAAATAACACAAAAATTGATTTATTATGAAAAAAATTGAAGTTGAAATTCATACATTTAGGGTTTTCCGCCCTTGGAGCTTGAAGAAATGATTTGAAGCTCTAATCTTCACAAAAACCTAGTTTGATGCTATTTTCCTAGTCGTTTTAGGGCTGAGAATCAAAGCCCTAAGATTTTTTAGAAAAAAAAATCAAGTTGCAGAGAAGTATTGAAGCTTCAATGGCTATCGGCTTTTGAAAAAACACGAACAGGGTCTGTTTTTGAGTAGTATCGATACTGCTCAACACTTAAAAGGCTATATCGACCAGTATCGAGATACGGTTCGAGACTGGTCGATACAGGTTGGTTTTTCTTCTTTTTTTTTTAAAAAAAAAAATCAAAATTAAAGTGTATCGATGCATATTGAGCCGTATCGATTCGATACGGCTCGATACATTCGATACTATACTTTTTTTAAAAATGAAGAGAGGAATCAACTGGTATCGTATCGACTAGTGTCGATACCGATACGTATTGGCCGATACGGTGCATATCGTGTCGATACTTGATTCCTTGATCGTCGGATCAGCTTCCATATATTCCCTTTAGAATCGAATCGAAATCTGTATAATCTTCAAAAAAAAACCCCCTAGAAATTAGAATCGAGAAAAATCAAAACCTCAAAACAATAATATTTGGTCCAATTAGTTTCACACCATTACTGATTTTCACAGATTTAAAAAAATAAGACTTCGATCCGGTCTGGTTGGTCTTTTGGGTTCGGCCTCAATTTTGACACCTTAAGGGCTAGGACACAGTGTAGGGGTGTAAATTTGAGAGCAGACCCAGAACCTGGACCGTAACCGATCTGCTAGAAACCAGAACCATCCCACACATTAGGTTATTGGGATGGTTCTGGGACTGGTCTCTCAATGGGCCCAAAACTGAAAGACCAATTAAAAATCCTAGGAATTGGAACCGCTATAACCGTTTTAATGACATATATAAAGTTATAACCATATAAAAAAATAGGTATGATATTCAACTTGAGAATACATTATTTTTTTCAATTTAATTGTTTCTTGTGTCTTCAATATTTTCAACAAAATATCGTAATTTTTCAATGTACAAGAACTCGTTCGTGATTTTGAAAGGTTGGTGATACGGAAGATAGAGACATGAAATGATAGAGGAGATTTCTTTGGTCATTTGGAATTAACAATTTTTGGTTTAATGTTTGGATTGAAAAATATTTATTTGAATGATTTGAAAAGTTCATTTGGATTTTAAAATTTTAGATTTATTTTATGTTTAGGAATAAAGATTTTATTTTTTGAAGTATAAAAATTTATGTACCTTTGGATTTATTTATATGATAATGCTGATGCATTTTTGAAAATTTGGGTATCTAGTAGTCCCTAAAACTGATTTGGAATTGGAATCCTCCTACCCATTAATAATTGATCTCGGGAGTCAGATTTGGAATCGAATAACTTAGCAAGTAGGGTGGGAGTAACCTCTTAGGACTGAACCGGTTAGGAACTGTCCCAGAATTGTAGGGTTTGTTTTTATATGTTCCAAAATAATCCAAGGAGCATGAACCCTTAAGTTATGGATTCAAATAATCTCCAATCATTGGAAGGACTCCAATTGTTGAAATTCATTCGATGCATATACTAATATATTGTATTAAAGACAGAATTTATTTTCTCATGCTGTTGGCCTCTATCAATGCTCCATTAGAAGTCAGTCAGATGTACCACCCTCTCATTCAAAGACCGGCCAAGTGGTTGGCTGTGCCTGGTACAATTCCAATATGCTTTTACATCTATGAAAACCTAGGATCCGAAAACCTATAACAATCAATCCACCGTTGTAAGGGGGTCCAGGGTGAGATCCCACAAAATGGGGGTTTAGGTGTCACATCCCACCAGCTACAGTATAGGGAAAATCATTTGATTACCTATCAAATCCTCTTCTCCCAGAAGTTCAGGGGGAAAGAAGGTTGTCCCATTATATGGCCACACGTGGGACTTGAATGAATCTAAGCTTTTCATCTGAGCCAATACTCCCTTGTCGACTTAGCTTGTCGGCTTGGATGGAAGGCTTGGATTCACCCAAGCCCTAGGTGTCGGCCGTCTAACGGGGCCGCCCTCTCTCTTCCTGAACCTCTAGCAGGAGAGGATGTGGATCCCATCTCATCCATTTATATGGAAAAAGATCCTTTGTAGTAATCTCCCCCGCTCCTATGTAGTAAGGTGTAGTGAGGATCTCATCCACTCAAAGTAGATCAATACGTATTCCTATCCATTCAAAGTGCATTGGGATACATGCAGATCCACTTTGAGCGGATGGAACCTTTACTACAAGAATGGTCTCACTACTGAGGATCCCAATCCTATTTATCTAGTCCAGATTTGCTATAAAAAAAATATTCAAAATAATTTTAGATATTATCGATATACCCAAACCAGTAACGCATCCACACCGATTCTTTTCTCGCTCATTTTCTCCTTCCACCTTCACCTCTGGCCTCTCTTGTTCTCTATCCTTTGCTTCCTTCCCCCCCCCCTTCCCCTTCTCTCCACCTGTGTTTTGATGGGGTCGGCGGTGCTGATTTACCCGACAACGTCAGCGACAAGGAAATTGCGGTACTGTCCGAAAACACTAATCGCTATGCTTCGAATCTGATTAGGAATGGTTAGACAAGGATACAATGATGAACAGTCACCATCCATGGAGATTGAAAAAAAAAATGGCATGGAATAACTTCTAACACTGTTTTGGGTATATTGGTAATACCCAAACTCAATTGGAACATTTTTGTTATAGCAAACCTACACTGAATGGATTGATAAAATGAAACCCAAAAGTTGGAAATCAGAGTTTTTCCCACTAAAATCACAAAGTGGGAAAAAAAACATGGCGCACTGAACTATAAGTTATACCAGAAGGTTTTGAACCCCTTCCCCCCTCTTTTCCTCTTTCTAATATGGGTTCCACCATTTTACAAATTTGAGCATATTCCATTGTTCGGACCAGAGAGAAAAAGGTCAATAAAATGATGCTTCGAATCATCTCAAAAGATGTAAAAGCTCCGAAGCGTCGTCCTGTGTTCTCAACATCCATAGGAAGAGTAGGTACAATTGAAGTATTAGATGTGTGTGTGTGTGTGTGTGAGAGACTTTAATGGATTGTAAGGATACGACAAACTCCTAACCTTTTGGTGTGGCCTACCAAGATGGTTTGTTTGGTAAACGTGTATGATACAGGAGCCATCTACCAAATTGACCACCCATCTCTAGAAAGGGCAGTAACTAAAGAAAGAGATGACAACAATTAAAAAAAATCTCAGGGAGTTCGCACCACATGATGTGCATGACCCAATCCCAATCATAGCTTGTCCATGACCTCACTTTATAACAGAGAGCAACAAAAATTAATGGAGAGAGATGCAGCAAAAGCCAAACACCCACGGTTTCAGCTTCTCTTAACTCCATTAAAGAAGACACTCATAAAAGGATCCAGAATTTCGGATGCTCCCACCACCACCAGAAAAAAAAAAGTCACACAACACCACTCACTTCTCACCCTTTAGTCGTCACTCAAGACAAATAAACAAGAATGAAAGAGTCCCCCAAAGAAGATGACAAAAACAAGGTTAACAGAAATTTATTTACAATACTTAAGAAGAAGATACAATCAGCACAGAAAGTTTGTAACCATAGCAACTAAACACATGAATATGATGACCACACAAGTATGAATCAATCACTTACTATCCAAGCTAATGCAAAGCTCCATGCTGTCCACTTTAAATAGACTGCTTTAACTCTTACTTTTTGTGTATAAAAACACCAACCTCAAAGCAATCCTCCCACCAAGAGAAGACAATACCCATCTCTCCTCTTCCCCCACCCAAACCACTCTAACCTAAACTGATGTATTAAAGGTTCTCCTTACAGCAGCCAATTCCCTTGCAACTATGGCTGAAACCTCTCCAGTCAAGGTGGGTACACGAGGCACAGTTGGATCCCTTGTTCTACAAGAGATCGACTACTTCAGCAGACTTGAGTTGGCCAGCCATGGAACCCCCAAGAAACCTCAGTCGCAGATTACAAACATCACATCCACCAGTAATGGCTCCAAACCCAAGTTTGGGTTTATGATTATTGCAACCAAGAAGAAGAAGAAGCGGCTTCTACCTAACATCTGTTCTCTAGTGCAAGTTGCTGATGGTAACCGGCCCAATGGAGTTCCCGGGCTCTCTTACAAAAACCTGAAGGCTGATGTGAACAATTTAAAGCTCTAACCAGTTCTCTCCGAGAGCTTTGAGAAAGAGAGCTTCCGTAGCTGGTGAGTGATTGGGTTGGACCATGCTTTGTTATGGCTTCCACATTTTAGATCAACGACTTCCACAATGTAAGATCCTTTCTTTTCAGGTTTTTTTCTGTTAGGACTATTATCAACAACAGTATCATCAGCACCAAGCATTGGGACACTATGTGCGTTCTTATGGATGCTTGATCTTGTTTTTCGAATACTTCCAGGGCTTCTGTGGTTGCTGCTGCTCCCATTAGTGCTTGCTTCGTTCACTACAGTTGTTCTTGGCTGCTTTTTATGCCTAGAAACACAAGGAACAGAGACTGGAATTGTAGGAGATCTTCTTAGAGAAGATTTTGGTGACTGTTGTGACTTTTTAACAGAATCCAATTCCTTACTCATCAAAGAACTGACGGTCCCCGTAGCCCCTATCCTGACGGAGCCCCCACCACCCTTTATAGCATCAATTGTTGGAACCATGATCCTCCCAGTTCAATCAAAAAATACCTTTCTTCTCACGGAATAAGCAGCTCTATTACCCTCTGAAGTCTTGCCACAGTAAAGTTATCAATTACTCTGTGCATGGAAGTGAAATGTAGATTTCAGTATAGTATTATAAGGTAAGTATTTGGTTCAAATAGGATTTCTCAATAATATTCACAAACAGACTGCTAATCTTTATAAAGAGGAAATGAAAAATAAACAGAGCCGTCTGGTTTCCAACAATTGCAATTCTTAAGCACGTTCACAGAGAAATAAATAACAAGATCTATCCACCACCAACAGAAGCAGAAGAGAGTTTTAGCAACGAAATGAAGATCGTAACACCTAATAAATAGAAGGGGGAAAAAAAAGCATGGTACCAGAGTACCAGACAAGAAAAATTCAGGGCTTCTGGCATCTCGATTGCCTGGTTCTAATATAGACAATAGCAAGAGACGATATATAAGAGAAGGGGGGAAATTCAGTCCAGGAATTCTCTAATGGAAGAGAATAATTAGGGTTTGGGTAACTACAAGGATGCCAACCAACAAAAGCAGAGATTTCAGAAAGCGTGCAAGTCCAAAATATAGATTGAAAACATAAAACAACTGAATAAAATAGGCATGAATATTCTAATAACAATGTCACAGTGTTATTAAATGTTTAAAACCCCACCTCCCAAAAGAAAAAAGAAAAAGGGCAAGAGAAGGATTCCCAGCGTAAACCATCTTTCCTTTCTCGTAAAGAATTCGATCGAAGCAAAAGTTCCAAGCAAGCCCCTGAAAGGAGTAATCTTGTTGAATATTCAAATCCAAAGTCGTAAAGGAAACCTGCAAATCGCCTAAAACCCTGGAAAGGTATATGGTTAATGACTTGATGGCGCGGACAATAAATGATTCTTAGAACAACAGAGAGAACCAATTCGAGAAAGAATTCAAACATCCAAATTTAAGCCGGAAAGTAAGCCCCTGAAAGGAGTAATCTTATTGAATATTCAAATCCAAAGTCGTAAAGGAAACATGCAAATCGCCTAAAACCCTTGAAAGGTATATGGTTGATGACTTGATGGCACGGACAATAAATGATTCTTAGAACAACAGGGAGAACCAATTCGAGAAAGAATTCAAACATCCAAATTCAAGCCGTAAAGTGGAGATTAGATCTGATACTTAGATACTATCTTAAAATTTCTCGCCTGTAAAATCATAGTTGGCCTTAAATTCCATAAAAGAAACCCTAAAAATCATAAATAGATCTTAAACAGCATGGCTTGGATCAGCGCTAACAATGAAAACCCCATAGAAGAATATTTAGGAGGGCATACCGACAAGAATCACCGATTGCAATTAATTCTCCAAACAAGAAGCCATAGAGAAAATTTCAAAATTCCACCTCTGAGACTGCAACTTCTTCATGGATCTTTCCCCGTTTATCCAGGATTCATTCGTCTCTCTCTCTCTCTACACCCCTACTGTTATTATTTGAATTGTCGTGTGTCATGAGTGTCATCAGATGATCAGATCCAGGCCGAAGAGTTTAAAGAGATCCGCCTCGCTCACGTGAATTCCGTATTCCAAATTTTCAATGTCAGTGAATGAAGGTGAACATCTATGATCTAGCCAGACCGGGTCCGGTTCGTCTCTAATTGTGCAGTTCCGTGCGGAGTGAGGACTCCTATCGTCTCTTGTCAAATGGCGTTCTATCGTGATCTAACGACTAGAGTTTATTCGGTGCGCATACCAATACATCGGTATGTGTACCTAGTGAACTCCAACCGTTTGATCACTGGTGGACAAACTAGACAACATGAGACTATTTTATTCCACGGAGTTAAACTCCAGCCATTGGATCACTACTAGAGAGACTGTACAATTGGAGACGAACTCCTTCCCCAAACCTGGATCCTTTCTAGCCGAACTCTCCCTCCAACCAAGATTGGATGATTGGTGGGACTCGATGCATATACCAATACATCGGTATACATTTCGAGCCTCTCTAGCCCATTCGATCTCAACTGGAGATACTGTTTGGTTGGAGATGATCTTTTCTCAAACTACCCGAATACAGAGCGAGAGAGAGAGAGAGAGAGAGAGAGAGAGAGAGAGAACAATGTTGTGAGATTCAAAATCGATGAATCAGCAGACTCAGATTGGCTAGTAGTACTCTCTTGTCGTTGGCGTTCCTCTAACTGTGATCGCAGGGCTAGAGTCACTCGTGTGTGCCGGATGAACCCTAGCCCTGCGATCAAGGCCAGAGGAACTGACCAACACGAGAGGATTTTTTTCGACTTGGAGTTGGATTGGTATCAGTATCTTTTTCTACATTTCAATTATTGGAATCAGAATCGAAATCTTCCATGTGATTACTAAAACAATGGAAGAAAAACAATGAAAATTTAAAAAAATTATTATTGAGAAAAAGATCCAACAATTGCTAGTGTGAGGATACCATTCATATTTTGATCATAAGAGTTCTATAATTTACTGACATTTTCACTCCTCTTTAATTATGTGGATTCACAAAATCATTTCTTACATTGTGATTGGTGTGGCATAGGACTAAACCCCACTCCTAATATTATTATAGATTATTTAATACCTAACACCCCTAAATTGGACACTTGTCAATAATTGTTTTAAAATCTTAATTAATTATTCTCAATTATTTTTAGAAGGTTCAATAGCCTATAGATTAACAACTAATAGATGTGCATCCATATTAACAATGGCCCTTTTTCTTTTCTTTCTTTAATATCATGAATTGAACAATTAATCACTCCTTACTTATATTAAAGATTTCCAATAAGATTTCTCAAATTATCTCCTTCTAATATATAATTTGAAAAAAGATTTAAATTTTAACAAATTTGAAACTATATCACCGAATATAACATTGATCATTTGAACTTTGACATATTATCTATATTATATTCACCATCTAGTGCTTCATCAATTCATTCTTTTAAAAGTGATTTTATTATTTTAATTATTTCTTCTCTTTATATATTATTTTAAATTATTTTACTTTTTTTTGTCTCTCTCTTTTACTTTGCAATTAAATAGACCATCAATGCCTTGCTCAATAAAAAATGATAAAGGATTTTTTTTATTTTTTATTTTTGAAAAAAATGGAGTATATTAAAATATAGTAAATTTAAGGGACTTTACAATTTTGTCTTCTTGTATCTTTTTGCATAAAAAAATATTAAAAAAAATTAAAAAGGGCTGAAGTCAAGCTATCCATACAAAAAGTCAGATTCACGGACAGAATCAACAAAACTCGCCAGGAAATCTGCAAAAAAAAAAAATAATAATAATAATAGTTTTCTTGGCGTGAAGAGGAGGGACCTGCATCTGGATGGCCAACACATGGCTCTTGGTGAATTCAAGACTCACGTTCGAGCTGACACCCAACCGACAAGCCAAGCTAACAGGGGACATCGGTTCCAACGTGGGTCTTGGATTCACCCGAGAGTCATGTGTCAGCCATCCAAACTGGGTTACCGCGTCCTCCCAGAACCACTGGGAGGAGACAATGTAAATCCGAGAACGAGAGTTAGAAATTGGTGCCCAAACCACTAATTTCGTGAAGGAGACTCCATAAGAACTAAGGAGCCCAATAAACCTTGTGAATGTTGTGGATAGAATGAAGTGCATTGCTGATATTGATCTTAAAAAACTGGGATTCAAATCGTCTCCTGCGAATACATTCGCAGAGACGTTGCTGCATTGGATGGATGCACGCCACGTGTGTCCCTTCGTATCCGACATCTCAAGACCAGGCTACCCTAGGACACGAAAATTGAACTGCGCTACACTACCAATTTTCTAATTTGAATCCCACGAGAGAAAAATAGCTGCAAAACTCATTTGGAAAACATCATTTCAAAGGTGACAAAGAGAGAGGGCAAAGGAAGAAGAAGAGCGATTCCAACCTAGTTTGAGTTCTTTGCGAAGAGAGAGAGAGGGCAGAGGAAGAAGAAGAGCGACAAACTAGATGGAGGGTTGACGAATGAAGAAGTTTCGAAGAAGATCATAATTTTTACCTTTACGAGACGATTTGAATCCGGGCCTCACCAGTAGTTGCTGGCACAATAATGTTTCACTGAGTTGCAGAGGGGATCTCAAAGTTCTTCTTCCTTGATCTCCTTTCTCTTCCGTGGATCTCAACTTGTTGAGGTGAGTTTGTAGGTTAGGGTTGCAGAAGGGATCTCAACGTTCTACTTCCTTGAACTAGAGATGAATGTTTCTTCTCCTCCTCTTCCCTCTCTCTCCCTTTTGAAACAGATCCCTGAAACAACGATTTCGATCCAACTTTCTTCTTCTTTGCTGCCCTCTCTCTCCCCTCTGAAACAGATCTTTGAAACAGAACAAACCCTCTATCTCTCTTTCGACTCTTGCGGGATTCAAATTAGAAAATTGGTAGAGTGTAATGCGGTTCAATTTCTGTGTCCTGCGGCAACCTGGTCTTGAAACGTCGGATACAAAGGGCTCCACGTGGCGTGCGTCCATCCAATGCAGCAACATCTCCTACGGATACACTCGCAGGAGACAATTTGTATCTAAAAAATCGTAGGTACATCCAATCAATCATTGCATTGTAAAATATGGATAGGTTCGATCTATGGTCATTAGAGTCTCCTCAAAGGATCAACTAAATTCATCAAGTTGTGTGAAAGGATCGAAACGGTAAATTATCAATGGAATTCCTTGTCGACTCTTTGTAAAATACTCGTTTGGCTGAGGGCTTCCAAATACATCGAAGTTGTTGCCACTGGTTCTCGTCTGAAGCTTTTAGTGGTGACATCTATTAAGACAGAAACAGATTAGACAGAAGAGATACCAAAAGTCACCAGATTCATATGAGCTACTAGGGAGTGGGCAATGATCTTCATCATATCGATTTGTCCTGAAGTGGTTGAGGGAGTGCAAATTCGTAAACCCTATGGGCCTATGGCCACTCTGATGCCTAAGTTAGAACTGATAAACAAATAGTTTAGAGCTTGATAAAGAGAATATGAGCTCATGTAAAGAGGGGTTTCAGTAATTTGATGAGTGGGGGCGTAAGAGTAGAAATTACAATCCGGTTATCTTCGTTCTGAGCTTTATTTATAGAGGCAAGGAATGGCGTGGATTTCGGCATGAGATTCCCATGATCTAAACCCTTAAAAGAAGAGGTTGGATGTGGATAAGAGACCTTCTAGATTATCGGATGGCGATCTTGCGATGGACCTCCTTTAACTGCTTTTGATATCCTAACCCGGAATATCCTCATTAGCTGGCATGTGGCGTTATCAGGGGATCTTCCGTTCTTTATACTGATCTGCGATTATCCTTGAGATCGTAAGGATAACCATTCTGTTTATTCTCCTCTTGAGGTGGCATATACTAACAAACCTTAGGACAATGCACGTAGCCCCTCTCCATTGGTGATGAGCGTCAGATATTGTCCTTCTCTGATTGTTGGATTTATTCTTTCACTATCATAAGCTAAACTCGTACTGATTGCAATCAAAGGAATCAAAACGGACGTGAATTGATATTTGCAAAGACACCATGATAACCGGTTGGGGAATTTTTTTTATATAATTGCACTAGTGTATTCACTAAGAAGAACTCATTTGACATAATATAAGACTTAGTTGTAATTCTCACTCCTAAAATCTCTTTACAATGAAAAAGAATAACTCTCTACCATTCTTTTGGATTAAGTATTGAAAAAGAATTATTTACCAAAAAAAATATTGAAAAAGAATGACTTTCTACCTTTCTTGAGGATTAAATATTGAGTAACCTATAAACACAATTTGAATAAGTTGAGTGTGGGATATAGGATTTACTTAGAAGAGTGTGAATCCGACAAAATCTTTAAAAAAATAAAAAAAATAAATAAATAAATAAATATCTGGCAAATTGAAGTTCCATGTATAGGAGTGAGATGTTGACAAATCATATTATATCCAATGCTTAGAGTGTCTTCCTATAGGTATCACGAGGAGTTACACTAAAACGAGAGAAAGAATAAACGAATACTTACAGTGCTGATAGGGCTGCAGTTAAGCGCGATAGTCATAATGAGAACAGCACTTCAAAGGGTCCTATGACTATCATCAAAGTATAGGTTCCAATACAATGGTTTATTCCAAGGCTCAGGATTAATGAAAGAAAATGTTGGTTAATTAGGTAGTCCACCTTCGATAAATATGTCTCATTTTTAATTAATGCTTATATTTTAAGTGAAATTGGAATTTTATAGGTGCAACTTTGACAAACTAAAGAAGGGGAAAGAGGAGAAAGAGTCTTTTTTTTCAGTTAAAGTCATTTCCATGAATGCAGGTTTGGTATGGTAGGAAAAAAATTGGTTTTTTTTTTTTTTTGGTTGAAAAATTAGAGGGGGAAACAAAAAAATATACGTCAAATTTATTTTAGGGTACAAGCATAATTCCCAATCAACCCTAACCCCACCCAACTCCTGAGGCTCGATTCGATCCCAAATATGATTCAAGTAATTGCTATCGGATAGATAAATTTGTACTAGTTTTGGATCTGATTGATCTTCAATCCGATCTTATTTTAATATTATTATATATAATATCACTCACATATCATTGGATCTGTATAACAGTACAATCCAACTCGGATTGAATTTGTACATGGTCGTACCAATATCTAATACTTAGATTTAGAACCTTGATCCTAAAACCCAAGATACTTGACCGCCAAACTAAGGATGACAAATCTACACTTTCAAATTTGAAATATTTAATCTTTTCTTGTACTTCTCAGCGAGATCAAGTAAATATGTCCTCTTACAAGTTACTTTTACTAGTATTTAGGATAAGCATTGCATTTAAAAAACAATTATTAGGACATACCTATCGTTCGCTCCCATCACTAAGAGATGTGGGAAGAGACAAATGTACGCTGCCTTACCCCCACTTAACATATAAATTATTTCTAAATTTGAATTAATAATCACCAAATCATGATCGAGCAATTTTACAGTTGCATCAAGACATTAAAAAAATAATATAAATTTTTTTTCCAGACCATTGGAATGATTGAATATTGCATTGCACTAAACCATGAATTTTCAAGAACAATAACCTGTCAAATGTCAGCTTCATAATCTTCAATCTAGGCCTTTTTGATGTTCTTGGTTGTGATGGATTTTTTGTTTTCTTTTACCAATCATGTTGGGACCAAATCAAGAATGATGTTGTCCATTTAGAGACAGATTTCTTTGCAAACTAATTAAATTCTCACAAAAATATTTTTTTAATAATTGTCAGCTTCATTACTATACAAATATTGTTGCATTCTTCATAAAATTGTTTGGGATCGGATGAGATTTTGATGGTTACATTCACATCAATGGGAGAGAGAGATTCCATTTATCTCATCAAACTATAATTTATTTTATAGAATCATGTCTTATAACAAACTATCATGCATTAAAGGCTTGGTATGATAAATCATAAAATGATAGGATTCAAATCTTCTCATGCCCTTTATGCCCACATGAGAAAATTTAGTAGCTGTCATCCACTATATGTGTATACCAATGTATCGATATGTGTGTACAGTAAACTATAGCCATTAAATTTCTTCATGTCAACACAAGGGGCATGAGAAAATTAAAAACCAATTTAAAGTAATATTCATTTATTATTCAAATGGAATCCATCTTAATTAACTAGAATGCATGATCCAATCGCATGTGTTAGGGCATAATGACCCCATGTGCAGGCGTGTAAGGCTACTACTTTAGAAATCTATTGCGTCAAGATCAGATCACGAATATCTTGGGATGGTGATCATGATCCGTCTAGATTGCCCATGTTTCTTCTCTCTCAATGCACAACCAGCTAGTAAAGTCAAACCAACTACAATAATCTCAAAGTCGCGATCAACACTATCTACATAGATCCTCATCCAATGATTGACAACTAATTTGCCCACAACCAACTCGAGATTGAGTTACGGGCACTCATCAACTCTCCTTATGTGACCACAACTCTAACCCACACAACAACTCACAGCTCACCTAATAGGGCGAAGAGTTTGGGATAAGAATGACTTTCTTGGCAAGATTGCACCACCCAACATATTATAGCATCAAGGTAAATGGATCCCAATATCTCTCTTCCCTAGTGTTTATAAACGTAAAACAGAATTTCTACCACACAACGTCTCTTCTATATATATAGCATGCTGCAAAGGTAAATGGATCCAATCTTTTACTCTCTCTCTCTCTCTTTGCTAGACCCACTGTTTATAAGCTTGTATTCTCGTACCGAGCTCCATATGCCTAACTTAGGCATGCAGTAGTCTGAGGATTCTTAACTTGTCCTCACTTGCTTATTTGCTTTCTCCCACACAAGTTCGACCAACCGAAGGAAGCTCTAATGATTATCGACTACCACAGCATGCAAATATACAAACATCATGTCCACAACTGAGGACAAAAAAACCCATATAATTTTTGTGTTTTAATGCCAACTTGAACATGAAGGCCATCGAATCAATCTAATTTATATATCTAGTTTAGTAAATTTTTTTTTTTTTTTTTTTTTTTTTTTTTTTTTTTGGGTGAAAAACAATATAATTTTTAAAATTTTCAATTTATAATTTGAGGGGTAAACGTATTTCAACAATTTTATTTTTTAGGTAAGTATTTTTTTATAAATTTTGGGGTTGGTATATATTTTTTTTAATATTTGTGGTGTGTAGATGAAATTTTTTCTAAATTTTAATATTGAATAATAGCTTCTTCCTTTCTGTACACCCAACAATTATACACATGCCCTTATTCTTGGCCTTCATGATGGAGGAAACGAGTTAGCATCTGTCTTAGTAAAAGTTAGGATCTCATCCATTATTAATTGAAAGAAAAAAAGATTCATCTCCGTTAAAATAACCACCTTACCCTCTAGTTGGATGCTTATGCATGTGTTTCCATTAGGCCCAGCACTAGAGTAGGAACCATGCAGTCGGTCTGTAAACCTTTTTCCTTAATTAAAAATTAGGGAGAAAGATTTATACACTAACTAGACATGTCGATTTAATTTGATTAAAAAGGAAATTAAAGAGGAGGGAAGTGAAAATTTAAAAATTTAATTTCAAACCTAAAAAGAAAACTTTTGTAACTGTATAATATGATTGTGTAAATTACTTGAATTTCTTACATATTTAGTATTGATACTTATAAGATGCAAACTTTATTTTACCTTTTAAAAAAATATAAGCTAATAATTAAATATGAAATAATTTTGAGTTAATTACATAGTCATGTGATAGCATATGTTGTAACGATTATAAATTTTTTTTTCTTGAGTTTAAATTTCATTTTCTTTCCATTTAATTCTCCTTGCAATCAATGAGAGTCATCGGAATCTTATATATTTGTGGGAAAATGGGATTACAAAAAGAACATGTAGCACATCACTTTGAATAAAGAGAAAAGGGACTCCGAGTTCAAGCTAGAGACACAACTTATTTTCCCTAGAAAGTAATAAACAAATAACAACATGCAAATGAATATTTTAAGGGGTGAAAACATTAGGATTCAAATTGTCTCCGGTCGTGCCAGGACATTCACCTGATGTGCATATTGACACATGGGTATATGCATTGGGTAAAGGTCAGTCGTGCGATCATAGCTGACACTTCTCTAACGATAGAAGATGATTTTTTTTGGATTGCACCAAGTGCACGGATCTGACAAGGGAAACATTCAAATTGTCTCATGCGAGGGTATCTGCAGAAGACGTGACTGCATCCAACCGATGTTGGATACGTGGATGCTGGTTGAATTCGAGCCGTCCAACTAGCACAAGTGCATAAGGTTGAATCCCTCTACGTTCACCTTATCAACTGGCTGGACGACTAGGATTCAGCTGACACTCACGTGTTGGTCATTGACTGGATACAATCGGGTTTCCCAAGTGTCAGCTGGAGACGATTTGAATCCCAAGGGATCGGTCCCAGCTTGGAATCGATCTCAAAACCGTTCCTAGCAAACCGTGCTACCCCGGTACTACAAATCTGCAAATGGCCGATTCAATCCCTAAATTTGGGTGAAACGGCATGAGGGGTTGTTAGCTTCACGCGACCCAACCTGCTTCCCTCTCACAGTCTCTGTCTCAGATCTTTCAGTTTCATTTCGAGGTTGGTGACTCTCCAGAGAAGTATCTTTGAGCTCAAACTACTTCCTCTCTCTCTCTCTCTCTCTCTCTCTAGAAGTTGCTGCATTTCCTCCTTTTTCTCTCTCTATTTCTATCTCCGAGTGTGTAAGCATTGCCCGCCGCAATGAGCTCACAAGCTTCCAAACCTTCAAAACCCTCAAAACCTCCGAACTCTTTGACAACAGCAGCATCATCACCAGCATCAAGATCTTCTTCCTCTTCTCTCTCCTCCCACCTTGCTATGATTGAACTGAAGCAGCGAATCATCAACTCCCTCTCTAAGCTCTCCGACCGTGACACTTACCAGATCGCAGTCGAAGATCTCGAGAAAATTATCCAAACCCTCTCCCCTGATGGCAATGGCGCGTCAATACTTCTCAATTGCCTTTACGACGCTTCCAACGACTCCAAACCCGCTGTCAAGAAGGAATCTCTCCGTCTTCTTGCCCTCCTCTGTACCACCCACTCCGATTACACTTCGAACCATCTCACCAAGATCATTGCCCACATTGTCCGGCGGCTTAGAGACTCCGATTCTGGCGTTCGCGACTCTTGTCGTGATGCCATCGGAACATTATCGTCTCAGTACCTGCGGGGTGATGCTGACAATGGGAATATTGGATCAGTCGTGTCATTGTTCGTGAAGCCTCTGTTTGAGGCAATGGGAGAACAGAACAAGACGGTCCAGGCTGCCGCTGCAATGTGCATGGCCAGGATGATTGAGTCCTCCATGGACCCTCCTGTTGCCGCATTCCAGAAGCTGTGCCCCAGGATCTCCAAGTTCCTCAACAGTCAGAACTTCCTCGTGAAGGCTGCGCTTCTGCCTGTTGTCGCAAATCTATCTCAGGTTGGTTCAATCCTCAAATCCTCATCGTGGTTGCTGTTGTTATTATTTTGATACCAAATTCATTCCGTTTCGTGAAATAAACTGAGTTTGATTCGTGATCTGGTAAAGTTACAGAGTTTAGGTGGGCTATTGAATCAAAATATAATGAATAAATTCATTTTAGACGGACCATTTGACTCATTTCGGTGTAATTGTTCAGCAATCTTGAGTCAAGCTTAGAACTTACTAATGTTGAATTCGAAAGAATTTAAGTATATACAAGAAATTCCTGCTATGTCTTACCAATGCATATTTAGGTTTCAATACATTATATGGCCCGATTAGAGGCCTAAAGGGGTTTGGAACTTTGGAAGGTAGGCATGTTCTTATTTTAGCTTCGGCATTTTCCTTGTCTTTCTTGTGTATACTAGTTGTGTCAGAACATTGTTTCTTTGGTACTTTGTTGTGACTCCTATTTTCATCTTTGCACATGGCTTTCTGAGAACTGTATTATATTGGCCTTTGATGCAGCCACCAATAAAGTGGCCATTCTAGAACTTCTAAATAGAGTTCTCATTTTGTTAATAATATCAGGTACTGTGAACGCAGGTAGGGGCAATTGCACCACAAAGCTTGCCAGTATTTCTGCAAAGCATTCACGAGTGCCTTGAAAGTACAGATTGGGCAACGCGTAAGGCTGGTGCCGATACATTGACTGCCCTAGCATCTCATTCAAGCCACTTGATTGCAGATGGGACAACTTCCACAATAACAGCCCTTGAAGCTTGCCGCTTTGATAAGGTACTTATCTTTTCTTCCTGCATGGGGTAGGCATATATTTATTGTGTAAAAAATACGAAGTTTTTTTTTTTTTTTTGGGGGTAAGTGAAATACGAAGGTTATGTAGCTTGTATGACAATACTGTACTTCTGATTACAATATTTTTATTATTCGGGCAAAAGTTATTACAACATTTGGAACAGAATACTTGGCACTTTGACAAAAAAATTATGTTATTGTGATGATTCATTGACCAAATCATAAATCTTTTTGGTCATAATGAGTTTCCAAAATTTAATCATCTAATGTACTAGGATTAGAAAATGAAGGAAAGGTTAGAGGATGCAGAAAAGTTCTGTGCTGAAGTGTAGATTCACTGTTCAAATTTCTTGGGCCACAAGTTTATATGGTTTATTGATCCTAAAAGTCCAATCCACTGTATTTTTTGAATGGTTGGGACTTATTTATCGAACATTGAACAAGCCCTCCCCTCTAAAGAAGACTAACCAGAAACAGGGAAAATCCAGTGAGAGATGAGGTCAACAGGATTGCAGTAAATAGGGAAAGAACCAGAACAGAAAATTAGAAGTAGACAGGGTTAAGCAAATTTCAATCGATGGGTCTGTCCTGATGAGTTTGTAACAAAATAGAAAATAAGAGAAGAAATAAAGGAAGAGAGAGAGAGAGAGAGAGAGAGAGAGTTGGTGCTGTTTTTCTCCTTATAGTTTATATCTATAGAAAATAGAAAACAACTATTAGATTGGTTCTAAGACTCTACAAGTTAGAGTCCTAGTCACAAACTAAAGACAAAGTAAATTCAAAATAGGAAATGAAGCTAATAAAGCAAACTAATGAACTATCTAGGAGTCCATTAGTTCACAAGATTAATTGTTAGTCAACAATAGCGTATTTTATATCATTACGTTCGCACCCCCCTCCCTTAAACTGGAACATGGGAGAATGTGAGAGTTTGCTTGAAATGATGTAGCAACGGAAGTAGTAGTAGCATTAGTAGTAGCAACACAGTATAGGTCACTGTGAACTAAGCAGCAGTAGCCGCAGCAGCAGTAGAGCAGACACCTAGCAGCAACAGTAGCACAATATAGATCACTGTGAACCAAGTAACAACAACAATATAGTTTAAGTCACTGTGAACCAAATCTAGTAGTAGTTGCAAGAGTAAAGCAGACACCTAGTAGCAACGGCAGCACAGTATAGGGCTATGAACCAAGTAGTAGTAGCAACAACAGAAGAGCAGACACATAGTAGCAACAGTATCATAGTATAAGTCACCGTCAACCAAGTAGTAGTTACAGCAACAGTAGCAAGAGCAGCAATAGTGGTGGCTCCAACATGACCGAAGAGATAGTAGAGGTTGCATCATGTGTAGGTAGTAGAAGTTGTTCACGTGCTAGTAGTAGAGGCTGCATTAGGTGCAGGTAATTGAGGTTGCATTACGTGCAACTGTAGTAGGCTGCATCAGATGCAGGTAGTTGAGGTTACACCACTTGCAGCTGTAGTAGGCTACATCAGGTGCAAGTAATTGAGGTTGCATTACGTGCAACTGTAATAGGTTGTAGGTAGTAAACTTCATCCTAAGCAAAGAGGTAAGCTCCATCACGAGCAAGGCAATAGTAGGCTAAACTCTCTTCAATGAGAAGGCACATACTTTGTAGATAATATACAATAGAACCAAGCAACAACAAATAGAAAATAAGAGAATAAATAAAGGAAGAGAGAGAGAGAGAGAGAGAGAGAGAGAGAGAGAGAGAGAGAGAGAGAGAGAGAGAGAGAGCAAAATCGACTGAGTTGGTGTTGCTCTTCTCTTTGTAGTTTATATTTATATAAAATTACAAAACAACTATTAGATAAGATCTAGGACACTACAAGTTAGAATCTTAGTCACAATCTAAAGACAAAGTAAACTCAAAATAGGAAAAGAAAATCAACAAACCTAATTGGGAAAGAAAACTAATAAAGCAAATTAATAAACTAACTAGGAGTCCATCAGTCAACATGATTAACTAGTTAAAACATTCAATCAGCAATAGCATATTTTATATCATTACGCTAACAAGATCTGAAATCAACTATAGAGCAAAGTAGCAACAGTAGATCGAGATCTGTTATATCTGATTAAATCAGATCAGTATCGACAGCACTAGTAGAGTAGAACAGTAATAGCAGATCGAGATAAGTTAAAAAAAAAAAATTGACTAGATCACAAGTAATCAGATCAGTAGATCAGCATCGGTTATCATGGTGGCAGTAGCAGATATTTAAGAACTATAGCAGATCATTAGAGATAGCAATGGTGGTTGCACACCATGATGAAGAACTTTAGACGACTCTCAAAACGGCACCCGCTCTGATACCATTTAAGAAAATAGAAAATAAGAGACAAAATAAAGGAAGAGAGAGAACAGAATCAAATCAGTTGGTGCTGCTCTCCTCCTTATAATTTATATTTATAGAAAATAGAAAACAACTATTAGATAGGATCTAGGACTCCACAAGTCAGAGTCCTAGTCACAAACTAAAGACAAAGTAAAGTTAAAATAGGAAAAGGAAACTAACAAGCTTAATTGGTAAAGGAAGCAAATAAAACAAACTAATAAACTAACTAGGAGTCCATCAATCCAGATTAACTAACTGCTTTGACTTAATCAGCAATAGCGTATTTTATATCATTACGAAAACAGAGTTATCGGTCCTGCAAATTTTTATTAAGATTTGATGGCTGGATTGTGAGATTTAGAACAATCCTTCTGCAAGTAAGAAAACTTGAAACAAGAACAGAACTGCTGTAAATTGCTTAACAGAATCAGAAATTAAATCAGAAGTTAACAGATAGATAAGATAAAGGACCGGAATTTACCAAATCCGTTGTGACAAAATAGAAAAATAAGAGAAGATGATGAGAATCAATGTGTGAAGAACACATCAGTAGATAATCAGCAAATTTGCAGTAGGTTAGATGAACATCAGTAGATTGGATCTCTACAGATTAGAACAGACCTGAGAAACAGATCATTATGGCAGTAAGAACAATAGCAGATCATTAGTAGCAGCAATGGTGGCTGCATACCATAAAAAAGAACTTTAGACAACTCTCAAAATGGCAACCCAGATCAATCGTTCTAATACCATGTAACAGAATAAAAAATAAGAGAAGAAATAAACGAAGAGCGGAGAGAGAGAGAGAGAGAGAGAGAGAACATAATCGAATTAGTTGGTGCTACTCTCCTCCTTGTAGTTTATATTTATAGATTATAGAAAACTATTATTAAATAGGATCTAGGACTCTACAAGTCAGAGTCTTAGTCACAAACTAAAGACAAAGTAAAAGTAAACTAACAAGCTTAATTGATAAAGAAAACTAATGAAGCAAACTAATAAACTAACTAGGAGTAGATCAGTCCACATGATTAACTGCTTTGACTATTGTATCTTATATCATTAGCTAACACCCATGAATAGGATCCACTCTTCCATTGAGGAACCCACCTTAGCTTCAGTTGGAATTCACTCCACCAGGTAGACATCACTGAATCCACAGAGGTAGTCTGAATCCACATAATCAAAATTCAGAAAAAACTGAACATCTTTATTCCTTCATAATCGATGTGATGTCCTGATTCCTGAAGACCTTATATGTATTTATAGTTACTCCGAAAGCTTGTGATTGGCTAAAGAAGAGGGAGCTTACATCATTCACGTAATACGAAATAAGAGCTTCCATCATCTAACCAATAGGAAAGCTCCAAAACTAATCTATGACGGTAACAACCACTAAGAAAGAAGAGCCAACTCAACTTGGAATAAAATAATCCCAAACTAAGATATGTTTTACGATAAAAAATTAAGGAAACTAATCTTCTAGAAAGCCCTACAACTAGGATTCTATTAGAAGGATAAGATCTGGAATTTTATCCAAAACAGAATATGATTATAAATAGTAATCATGATGAATAGTAACTGGTGGTTTGAAACTGCCATGTCATGGTCAGATTTGATTTCTTCTCTGAAACTGTTTTAGGTCCCTAGTTTCTACATCACCCCCCCCCCCCCCCCCCCCCCAACAAAAAAAAAAGAAGTAAGGGAAGCCTACTTTCACTGGTTTAGCTCGTTTGATTGGATGAATTCTTAGCCTGAAAGTTCTCCTCATGACTAACAAATAGGTTGGTCCAGCCTCTCTTGGATGTATCATATTTAAGGAAAAATTTCATGTACTACCCAAAAAGTATTCTGAAAAATCAACTACCACCCACAAATTTCTGACAACATCAACCTTACCCACTTAACTGATGGAAGAAACTTAAAATAGTGAAAGACATTTATACCCTTCTTATTTTAAATTGAGAAATGTTAAAATTACTAGTTTGACCATAACACTTGTCACTTCTTCACAATTCTTCTTCTTCAAGTTCAAGAGTCGTTTTCTTAGTCAATAGTATAACACGGAAGTCCGGCTGCCTTCCCGGCAAAGCTTTCAGCGATGCCGCCATGGGACAGAAAGAAGACGAAAAGTGGTTTCATTTTACCTTTTGTGAAAACCCTAACCAAGCTGGGGTTTAACCAAACCAAGCACTGAAAATAAGGAGAAAATGTAGAAGGGACTGGATCAAGGGAGAAGAAGGGTTGCATAGAAAATGCAACACAGAAGATACTCTGATTTTCAATTCAATAAGTATAAGATCTATCTAAAAAATGGGAAAAATCCAGGTGTAGTCCATGAGACCTGCAATTGTTGGGTGGCAGTAGTATGTGGTGTTCTGAGAGAGAAATAAGATCAGTGGCGACTCTCCTTGACCTCCAATCGGCAAGCAACCAGGAGTCTTTCCGGTAACCCAGATTCCCAACACTAGTTTGACTCAGGTTAGAGTTGTTTCCATGGTTGTTTCCCTCCATAAATTTAAGAAGTCTTTCCGGTAACCTAGATTCCCAACATTAAGGGCTGCTCTATTCCATAATTTCCAATTTTTTCCTCCCGTATCAATAAAGCATTCTTTAACCTTCTTTCATTTTTCTTTTCTTTGCCTCCAAACATAAGCAGCCTTACAAAAGGAGACGGGAGAGGAGCAGATGATGCAGATCTATAATCGTTCCACGCATAGATGCCCAGACCTTCCCAAGTTGGGCTGGGCTATCGTTAAACGGTTGAACTGAAAGTTATCGTTGAACTTTAACCCTTTTTCTCACAACATTGGTTGACAGGAACTCTGCAAATTGACAGCAAAAGAGTTCTCTGTCTCTCACCTTCCTCCGGCTGCAGGTCACTGATCGTTTGAGCAATCAATTGCTTTCTTGTGCTTTTAAAGGTTTGGTCTTAGGAGTCTGTCTGTCGTCTGGCTTACTACAAAATTGATGGAATCCCTAATTGGAATTTGGAGTTTTGAGACCTGATTTGCAGCAGTCTACAGTGTTTGACAAATTCATGCCATTTGGATGTTGCTATCCTTCATTTTCTCCTCTGTTTCCCCTGCAGAGTGACAACCACTTCAAAATTTTCCATTTGACCACTTTAGAGCATACATCTTCGTTCTCTGGTTTAGAACGAAGAGAAAACAAAAGTCAAAGACGATCGGACTCAACCCACGTCTTGTAATCAGAACTGTACTTTCCTTTCTCCCTGAGGTTACACCGACTCTACCAAGATTGCCATTGACGAGGAAGGAGATGACGAGAAACAGGGTAAAATGGTCTTTTACCCTTACATTAAGGGCAATATTGTCCATCAAAAAGTTGATTTGAGCTGACATCATCATCTAACGGAAGTCTCTTAACGACTGGGTCTCTATGATTAATGGTGTCAATATTTGGGGTGGTAGTTGATTATGTCAGAAACTTCTTGGTGGTACTTGATGTTTCAGATACTTTTTGGGTAGTATGTGAATATTTTTCCCATATTCAAAGTTAGGTGCAAAAAAAACTACTACCCATCTTTAAATAGTAGCACCCATAACCTATAAGATTGTTATTGTTTTTTTATTTTATTTATGAATTGTAGAGGGAGGGAGGGCCTTGGAGCCATAGTAAAGTTGCTCCATTGTGACTAGGTGGTCATAGGTTCGAATCTGGAAACAGCCTCTTTGCAAAGCAAAGGTAAGGTTGTATACATTAACCCCTTCCCAAACCCCGCTATAGCAGGAGCCTCGTGAACTTGGTACACCCTTTTATTTATTTATGAATTATATATAAGGAATTCATGTTTTGCTGAATGTTGGTTCAATTTTTAATGTTTTCCATTTTGCTAGTGCTTGATATTGGTGTCCATCATATTCATTTACTTGATTTGGATCATCAAATGGGCAAGGCCTAGTTGAGGGGAGATCAAGCATAATATGGAGAATGATTACATTTGCCATGTGCTTGTCTATTTGGAGGACGAGGAATGGAAAGATCTTCAAGCGAAAAAAAGCCGGAGGGTGGACAAGAAAGCAAAAAAGTTGGTTTCTTATTCAGAGGGGATGTATGTAATGGTTGGGACAATTTTTTATAAGGGTCCTGTTGAGATAGTAGGGTTGATATCCACTATGTGATGTCAATAGAATTCTATTGTGTTTAGTCTTATCATGAGGTGTTCTATTGTCATTAGTTTTATCTTTAAGTTTTTCTTTATGCTTTAGAATTACTTTGATTAGAGTAATTAGAGTTTCATTGTAATTGCTTTCTAGACTTCTACTAGGTTGTAACCACTTGCTTTCATTACTAATAATAGATGGCAGTGGGGGGAAAAAGAAAGAGAGAGGAGAAGATGAAGAGAATGGAGAGAGGGAGAGAAGAAGTAAATGTGCTCTTCTTCCCCCACTGCCATCTATTTGTTAATAATGAAAGCAAGTAATTACAACCTAGTAGAACTCTAAAAAGCAATTACAATAAAACTCTAATTATTCTATAGTCTAGTCAAAGTAACTCTAAAGCATAAAGTAAAACTTAAAGATATGACTAATGACAATAGGACTCTATTGACACTACATAGTGGATATCCCACTATCTCAACACTCCCCCTCGAGCTACAAAACCTCAATATTCCCCTCAAGCTGGAGTTCCAGCTTGGAACAACAAGAAGAGATATGGACCGCAACACCACTCTTTCTTCTCTACTTTGTTACAGGTCCTAAGTGTAGGGGACTCCATTTTGGTTGCATTCATTGTTCTATGGGTTGGTTTTTCTCTCTCAATTATTAATCGTAATGCTTACCTATAGTTTTGTAAGAATAAAGATGCTTGAATTACAAAAAGTGGTTGGTATTTCAGGTGAAACCTGTTAGAGATAGCATGACGGAGGCACTGCAGTTGTGGAAGAAGATTGGAGGGAAGGGAGTGGATGAAGTCCCAGGTGAACCTAAAGCTGTGATTCATGGTCAGTATGGGGGAATGCTTAAACTAGGCTACTTCAATTTATTACATCTCTTAATGTCTCTCTCCCTGCCCCTTTCCCCCCTAAAAAAATATATATATATATATATATATTCCAGATGGTAAAAGTCCAGCGTCATCTGAGTTAGCTGGGAAGTCAGACCCCAAAAATTCAAATCCTGGTGAGACAAGAATGGAGCCTTTGGTGAAGGCGGCATCTAACGGTTCCTCCCCTAGCTCTGATTCTCTTTCCAAAACCAAGGGTGGTAGTATGTCAGATAAAGCCGTTGGGATATTGAAGAAGAAAGCACCTGCATTAACTGACAAAGAGTTGAATCTGGAATTCTTCCAGAAACTTGAAACCAGGGGCTCAGGTGATTTGCCGGTGGAAGTCGTGGTCCCTCGCAGATGTCTTAATTCTTCCAATTCCCAAGATGACGGAGAATTGGAGCCAACTGATAAAGATTCAAGGGACAGATCAATTCAAAATGTGGACCCTGAAACAGATCTTCAGGAATCTGGCAACTTTAAATACCGTAACCTTGATAGAGGACCTGCTGGTCATTTTAATAAACTACAAGATCCTGATGACCTTGCACAAGATAAATGGAATGAACATAGAGCATTGAGAGGAAAGGACTTGAATGCTATTGGGTCATCTCCATCTGAGCTGAGAACATTGAGGGGAAAAGACTCAAAAGCCATAGGGTTTGATATTGACGATAGGAATGGATTTAATCAAAGGGACGATTCTAGTGCACGTGCGTGTTTTTCCAAAACGGATGGTCTTTCTGAAGGATCTCTTGTGAATAACAAAGGAAATTGGTTAGCTATTCAGAGGCAATTAGCACAACTGGAGAGGCAACAAGCTCACCTCATGGACATGTTGCAGGTTTGTTCAATGAAGTTGCATTTGAAAAATATGGTTTTTGGTTGTGTTTTGCTAATGAAATATTTGAAATTGCAGGACTTTATTGGTGGGTCCCATGACGGCATGATAACTTTAGAAAACAGAGTCCGGGGTCTTGAGAGAGTTGTTGAGGACATGGCACGGGATTTGGCAATATCATCAGGTAGAAGAGGTAGTAACTTTATGGTGGGATATGAAGGCTCTTCTGGTAGGCTCTTCAGCAAGTATAATGGCCTTCCTGACTACACTAGCACCAAGTTAGGCAGAGGCAGTGATGGGCGGATTCCACTCTCAGAGAGGTTCCTCTCATCTGATGGTATTGTTTCAGGAGTGAGGGGAAGAGACCCACCTTGGAGATCTGAGGTGTCTGATGCATGGGATTCTTACAATCATGGTACTTCTAGAAATGGGAATACGGGCTCTAGAAGAGCTTTAGGTGGTGCTTCAAGTGATGGCAGATCAGCTAGAGCTGAACATGATAGCGAAGGTGGCCGGAGAGCTTGGGATAAGGGGCCTGGGCCTATTCGGCTCGGTGAGGGGCCCTCTGCAAGAAGTGTCTGGCAAGCATCAAAGGATGAGGCTACTCTGGAAGCAATTCGGGTGGCTGGAGAAGATGGCGGAACATCTCGAACTGCAAAAAGATCTGCTATTGCAGAATTAACTGCGGAAGCTATGGGAGATGATAATGTAGGTCAGGATCGGGCGCCCATCTGGACTTCTTGGCATAATGCTATGGACGCACTTCACGTAGGTGATGTTGAGTCAGCATATGCAGAAGTTCTGTCTACAGGGGATGATCTTTTGCTTGTGAAGCTGATGGACAGATCAGGCCCTGTAATGGATCAGCTCTCTAACGAGATAGCAGCTGAGGTCTTGCATGCTGTAGGACAGTTTCTACTGGAACAGAACTTGTTTGATGTTGGTTTCTCATGGATTCAACAGGTTTGAGTTTTTGTACACTCTTACTGCCCCTTCTGTTTTATTGGTTACACATGATAATTTCACACGTTTTTAAGCATGTTCCTGGACTTGTTAGTGAAGTTCTCGTTGAGTGCATTTATTACTTTTTAGTTTGAAGTATGGGCTCTCTGAATTGATGTGCCAACTGTAGTGTGATACTCTACCCTAACAAGATTACAAGATTACTTGTAGGTAATTAGCAATAATTACTTCAACTCAACTCAGAATTCATTAAGCCTTCTCTTAATTATATGGGCTGGCTACACGAATCCAGTTTATGCCATTTCATATATTTAAGGTCCATATCTGCTGCTTCATGGGCAACAATTATTGTTGATGGTTGTATTTGATCAGTACTTAATGACCTGGTTATGGGTAATAAATGACTTCCTGATAGTTAAGACTTAAGACACAGGAACAAACTAACGAGTTAGTGAGCTCTTCAAAAAGGTGAAAGTGAAACGTAGAAAGTCTTCAGTAGAGGATTGCAAAAAGTAAATTTAGATTTTTAAGTGAGAACTTTCATTTAGGAAAATGTAGAATTAAAGAATGATATTCTCTATTTGCCAATTTGCATATTGATGTTCAAACTTTTGGATTTCGCCCTCTTCTGAATCTAACTTTGAATATTCGAATTCCAACACTACTGTTCTGTTTTCCTAGTTATAGTAGGAATTCTCTGTGCGGCCCTTATTTGATCTCTCAGATTTCTGAGATATTTTGCAGGCAGATTCTGGTAACAAAGAGGACCACTCGACCTAAATTGTAGATCAATCTGACTATTCTGTTTCTAGTTATTTTCTTCTTTAGCTGATCTGTTTCTCAGTTTTGGTGATCCTGATTGTGTTAGTTCTAGTTCTTCTATCATGGAAACTGATTTTGCACTACTGAGTCTGACTCTTACACATGGTAAAAGTATTGAGTTGCCAAGGCATCACATTTCCTCGTTGTTGGCTAATTAAATTCATTTTCTGAAGATGAAGTATGAGAGGAAACCATTTATATTTGGCCATAGTCCTATATGATTAGGTTCTGACTAAAATTTCAGAGAAGCAGTATAAAGGGTGGGTGACCTTCGTTTCGTTTGGGAGGAGCTTCGATAAGAAAAGTGTGAGTATTAGTTGGACATTGTTGCCTTGATTTACATTTGGGATGGTAGAGACTTGCTGCATAAGGATTGCTTTGGATTGAGAGGAGATGCTATCTTGATCAACCTCAATAGATTTTTAACTAGTATCTTGTTTTTGCCAATGTGGTTAGGATTTTGTGTGGGGTTTTGATGCAGTCCAAGAAGGCCCAAGGCCCAAGCTCAAGTCGATAATGGGTCAGCCCAAAGAACCAGTCGGTATTGGTCCATTGGACCAACCTAAAGACCAACCCACACTGTTCACGTGAACAGTGTTCACGGTACTGTTCACGTGAACAGTACCAACAGCAGAAATTTTTCTTCTTTTGTTATTTCTTTCCTAAATTATTCTTAGATTTTGTTTCCTAAAGTTAAGTTATGGATTGATATTTTGTAAGTTGTTTTTTTGGAAACTTTCCTAAATCTATAAAGGCAAGTTTCCCTTTTAATTTATCTTAGGATATTTTTTTTTAAGAGGACTAAATCCTTCCTTATTTTGTAATCTTTCTTAAGTCTATAAATAAGATAAAGAAGAAGAGAGCCAGCAGATTTAGACCAGAAAAAAGAAGAGAGTTTAGCTCCTGATTTTCTGGTTGAGTCTCATAGGTTGTGAGACTCAACCGAAATATTCTGTTTTATGGTTTTCTTGTCCTTCTGTTAATTCCTTCAAGTTCTTATTATTGCATACTGAATTGCGATACCATTAAGTGCTGATTTGATCAACGAAAGCTCGTGGGATTAAAGATTAAAATCATATCGACCAGCTCTAACTAAACCAGTCCCGTTTTCAGATGATAGGTAGTTTTCAAAAAAATCACATCTCTCTCATCTGTGATCGGATCATCTCCAACTTTGGATATGTCTTCATAATCATTCCAAAGAGTATTTCCCATCAAGTTTAAAGTGATTTCAAGGGTTAGATTTCAAGATAAGTGGTTTTCTTCATTACTTTTCTCTGCAGATTTTGTATTGGACTGAATTAAGATCCTGTAGCAAAGAGGGCTTGTTAATTTGACTTGCTTTGAACCCTCTTTGCCATCAGGTTTTCCATTTTGACCTCTTTGACGTTGCTCAACAATGTAAAAGCTACAGGCAGCTGGTTTTCTGCCTAGGGTTGTGATGGCTTGTTTCACTTTTATTATTAGTGCATAATCTTTGGAAGGATGATAGGTTAGCTTCTCATAACCTTCTAATTCTTCTGTTGCACCTCTAGGTTATGCTTACATTAATGCCCAGGCTCGGTTTTTCACCTTTATATGATGTAGAAGTCATTAACAGAAGCTATTATTTGAACACACACACACACACAAATAAAAATAAAAAAAGAAGCTTACCTTGGTTTCTTGTTGCATGGCGTGTTGCAGTTAGCAGATCTGACGATGGAAAATGGACCCGACATTTTGGATATTTCAATGGAAGGCAAGAGAGAAATCTTACTCAGTTTACATGAGGCCTCTTCTACGATGGGACTACCTGAGGACTGGGAAGGTGTCACACCTGCCCAGGTGATGTTGCAGTTAGCATCAGCTTGGGAATTTGATTTACAACAGCTTGATAGATAGTGCCACAATAGTCCGAGTGTCGATATTGTGTATTTTTGTGATCTTTGGGTCCCTTTGGAAATGTTACATAATGTATGCTCACAATTTAAATTGCTTATCAATTTCTTTTTTCTTCTCGTTTTTCTGATGGCACTGAAGCCCGGAACTCACATGAACCTTTATAATACATACGATTATATGACTCTTTCACCAAGCACAATAGCAGATGCAGATGTCTACAGCTTGTCAGATTTAAACTAGAGGTAAAATATTCTATTTTGATATGTTAAAATGCCTGCATATGCCATTGGAGACCCCCCTAAATTCTGCTAAATTGCACTTTGAGTAACCCACAGCTCCGCATGCAGTGAGTGATCTCTGCAGGGTGTTCAATGGCAATCCAATGCCAACTTGATGAAGAAATGTGGTAGCAGGTTACTTCCGGTATACACCTCTGCAATCTACTGTTGTGCAGGCCTGGAATGGAGTCATCCTGCCTTCATCTTGCCTGAAATCACCCTTCCTCCTCTCATTTGTACTTTATGCTGCAATGACATGCTTAAAGTCTGCAGTCTTTGTACCTTCTTCTAGCCTAACCTCTCACCCCCTCTGTTTTTCAGTGTTGGAAAAACTTATTAAATTTTAGGCATGCAGCTTGTTTTGGATCTAAATCCCTCATTTTTCCAATTATAATAAAGGATAGGTTTTTGTCCATGGCCGCATATGATGCCTTCATCCAACAGGATGGGGTAAAAATTTTATTAGACAATGCCATTTTATATCCTTCCGATGGCTGAAGTGAGACTGTTGCCATAAACAAGATCACATTGCTTATTATTAGGCTCTGGTAGACTGTCAAGAGAGGAGACAAAAAAATACCAAAATGTGAGAAGATGTAAAAGGGAATCCCCACCACCACCCCCTCAATTTTTCTTTTTCTTTTTTATGAGACCAAAAAACAAAGGATTAGTTTTGGCAAACTATACCTTACATCTTCTATACATATTAAGATGTCTTTCAGTTTGATTAGTGGTCAGTAGTTTATGTTCCTAGGGATCTCAGTTGGGAAGCAAATTCCCCTTGCAAACTGGTCTTTAGGTGGTTGTTTGCCAATGATATGGGATTAAGAGTCTTCTTTTTCGTTAAGTGAGATTCTATCAATAATCCAGTGAGAATGGGGGAATCTTTGTATCTTTCTAATGTCTCAATGAATTACAATTCAGGTCTTAGTTCGATTCTAAACAATACGAAAAATAAATGTATAAGACCATTTTTCAACGAACTCGATCACAACACACAATTAAACTGCATATCCATTGAAATGGATGGTGGTACACTAGCCACTGACGTTTATCACTGTAAGTAATTAACAAGAATGCAACCAAAAAAAAAAAAAAAACACTATATATATTTAAACTGCATATCCATTGAAATGAATGGTGGTATAGTACCCACTGACGTTTATCATTGTAAGTAATCAACAAGAATGCAACCTTCTCATCTCATAAGAAAAGATGCAGTAGAAAGGAGGCCATTGGTTGACTATTTACATAAGCAATCTGCTCGTACAAGGAGTATTTGAAATGGTAAAACAGAAAATAATTGTTTAGAAGAAGAATGCCATCACTATGAGAGAAAATCTGAATTCAATAATCACAGCTGGTCACAGATACAAAGCAATCCCCCCCCCCAACCCCTCTCTCTTTCTCCTCTTTTTCCCCTTTCCCTCCATGCATTTTCACAAACAACAAACAATCCCCTCCTCCCCCCTTCCCCCCCGCGGCGGGGGTACAACATAATACCAGTAATCAGTAACCAAACTTCCTCAGCCCCAATTAAGTGATGATTGCATGCATCATGATCCCATATTTGAAAATCAATGCGAGCTTGTACTACTGACGTCCTGGCACAATGTAGCCATGTTGGACAAAAAGAATAGCATTGCTGATATTTGCCTGACGGTGGTGCCAAATTCAATCCATTGAATGCTGAATGACTAATAATTAGGGCCTTTGAACCAAATCCATAACAGACTTCACTTTGTTTACTTGGATCCATAACAGACTTCACTTTGTTTACTTGGCTGCATACCAGTTCTGTGCACACTTGGCATCAACAGCCAATTCAACCTGGAGAATATTTTTGCCGTCGAAGGGTTTGGACATGCATTCAACAACTATGGCCTTGGCAACCTCTGCTGACTCCATTGGTCCCTCCAGTATCACTTCGTCATGAACCTGCTTTCAATAGAAAGTCAAAAGTTATATTTGCTAAAAGACCAATTTTATAGATCGTATTTGATATTTTCACTTTTGTTCTGTGCTTACTCAAAATGAGTAAACTGCTGAAATATCACATAAACCTGGTTCATGTTTGAATGAGACCAAAATTCCAAATTGACTTGCATATAAGATAGCACACAATGCAAGTTTAACCATAGCTTCTTTATAATCATCATTGAAATTAACAGTGATTCTATCTAATTAATTGCAACCATCAAAAAGACATTAAATCATGAACTCAACCTGCAAAAGCAGTTTCCAACCAAGCTTCTTCAACTGTGCATTCCTTGAAATTTCTAGCATGGCACACATGGCAACATCAGCAGCACTACCCTGTTAAAGTCATCAACATCAGTGAGTCCATTGAGAGTGCAAAGAGTGCATTAGTACAACATACTAAAAAACACATGGATAATCCTAAATCCTGTCAATATAGGCTCAAAGAAATGACTCAAGAATAAAAGCTAAGGCGATTTGAGGTGCGGTCCCAGGTTGCAAACAAATAAATCCAAATAGAGGTTGCAATGGCAATTTTGTAATTTCAGCAATGGTGTAAGGCTATGAGGGCAAGTAAACAAAACCTAGGATGTATCTTGCAGGCTCTCCAACGCATCATTTTGGTTATATTATTTTCTTTATTAAACTTCTTTCCCCCCACCCACAGTGATGTCAATTGCAATGAATCGAGCAAACACTGCAGCACTGTCAGCTGCAACAGCAAATCCAACTAGGACAACAATAAAAGGCAAATCTGACAAGTGGATCACTGGCAGTTGATGCTCTCAAGGCCAGTCTCGGACATGAAAATGATAGTTAGGCAAAGAGATCAGGCATGGTGATCAAGGATTACTTCAACAAGTCAACAATCCAATTATGTTAGCAGTTGCAACCATTATCAAAGGTACTAACTCCTAAAGATTCCATTAGACACTAGTATCGGAAAATTTTGAGATTTCAGCCTAAATTTCCATCCAGTGACTTGATAGTTATTGAAGCAGAAAAGAAAAGTATTATAACTGCAAAAGATTCCATTTTCATATTAGGAGTTTGGTCGCCCCCCACCAAAAAAAAAGAGCCCACGCTGTCAGGCAGGTGTGAAATCCCTAAACATGAGGCTCCGCTTATGCCTTAGGCTGTGTTTGGATGTCAAGAAAAGAGAATTTTTGAAATGGAGGAGGGAGATAGACACATGAACTGATCATTGTTTCATCATTTTTTTTGGGGGGTAATTATCATTGATTCATAATTACTTTTATCTTATGCTGTTTTTTCTTTGTATTTTCTTATAGGTTAATTTATGTTACTTTTAATTAAGAATACTTTGATAAATGTTGGAAAGTTTTTTTTTTTTTTTGGGACAAGTCAATAAAGAATATATCAAAACAAGAAAGGCCCCTTACCACACCCCCTCCCCCCAAAAAAAAATAAAAAAATAAATAAAAATAAAAGCCTCAAACTCTGGAGATTAGAAGCCCACCATAGTCTATAATCTCCTTCAACACCAGCTTAGCGAAAGGACATTCATAGAAAAATATGGGGAACTGTTTCTTCATCATCTAGGCAAAAAAGGCACACATTTGGGAGCACATAACCACTAGAATTAAATAATTAACAGTAAGTATGCTATCCATGAGTGGTCCATAGGAAGAATTCAACCTTGATGGGATAACCATTAGCCCAAATCAGGTCGACAGGAAAGTTGACAAGTTTCTCATTAGCAGCCAATAAGAATTTGACTAAGAACAGCCCATGTCCTTCCCATTTTCAAAAACTTCAATCCGGCAGGGTTGCCAGTGTAGATCAAGCAGCTCCATAGAGCGGCATATTGTCGCCCCTTCCCAGCCGTTCCGCTATTTCGATTCGTTTTATAGCAGCGGGCAAGCGCCCCCCGCGCTCACGAAAGAGTTCTTCCAGCTTGAACTGTAGTGGATCCCACAGTTTAAGCCCTTCTTTTATGGTTGCTAGCCTTAAGGCTTGTTCCCTCTTAAGGAATCATTTAGGTTCCTTGACTTCAAAAGTTCAACATATATTGTTATTCTGCCAACAAACATAGGTGACCAGAGAAGTTTTTTAATTTCTTGCAATAACATAAATTTCAGGGAACACCTTCATCAACTTTTGCTCCCTCAACCAAATGTGATGCAGATAAATCAGAGAAGTGGGCTTATTTTAGTCCTATCTCCGTTAGGAGACTCCCAGATCTCAGGACTGTTGGATCAACCTAATATTTTAGTATTCTATGATTCCAAATTAAATATACCTTCAACCAGAGTTTGAGGCCTAACAGAGTTGTTAATCTGAAGTTATTGAATTCTTCCTAATCTGGTTTCTAAGCCATCACTGTGATTCTGGTTTGAGTTTCTAAACCTATCCTCCTAGGCTTCCAGAAACCCATCAAAATGTCATGCCAAAAGGAAGTCCGATGCAATTCTCCACCTTCACAGTAATCCCTTCCAAAAGGAGTCACTGTGATTTATTACCTTTCCAAAGACGTGCCATCAGTAGAATTGAACTGCTGCATATCCTAACTGTTTTGATGCCATACTTCGCCAAGAATGACAAACAACAATTATCGGAAGGATCAATTTATTATAAGGTATTAGATTAAAAATTAAAGGGTATTAGAATGGAATCACAAATTTCAATACTAATAATAGTTGCGAATAAGGCAATAGAGGAATGAAATTGCAAGTTGGTTCCTCCAAACTCCTAGATGGAGAAACTCAACAAAGAACTAGAAACCTTTAAGTATATTCTAAATGATTGGTGAAAGTGGTAAACAAATCCATGGACAAGTGAAGGGGGTGGAAGAAGAAAGGTCACAGTGCATTGACAAGCCTACTTGCAATAATTTTTTATAAAAAAGACAGTGAATAATGGTCAACAAGAAACTGAGGAGCAGAAGGGAAAGGACCTGCACAGGAGTATTAATAGCTGCTCTCTCAATGTGACCTCGTTGAGAATTACTAGCATGGACCATAGCAGGGAATCGCCGAGCACGTCCCAGCAATGTATGTACACGCTGTGTGGTATGAGCTTCCTTTTTGCGCTCTTCTTGCCATTTCAGAACTTCTTTCCTCTCTCTGTACCAGAGATCTACAGTCGCCTTCGCTTCCTTAACTGAAACCTGTAGATAAAGATAGATAAACCATAATTACCTCTATCATATTACTATATTACTTTAGATTTATAGACGGGAATCACCATTTCTTCAAAACTAAAAGAGAAAAAGTGTACCTTCCAATCCCGTGCAAGCCCAACAGGAGTTTTCCCATATGCAATGGAAAAATTGAGCATTTTGGCTTTCCTTCTTTCAGAAGCATATGCATCCTGAAATAAACATTAAATATATAGGATAAACATTAACTATCTACAGAAAGATGCAAACATTTATAGTAATTTCAAAGCATAAAGAATTTTAAAATGGGAATCATTCTTTATGAGTCATCACATCCTTCAATAACCAGAGAGTAAGGCAGTTAAAAAGGTCCACTAACAAGGTCCCAAAGAGCCAAATCAAACTGGTTAAAAAAAACCCAAATCTAATACTACTAGATATGATCAAACTCATGAATCATAAAAGTAGAAAGATTTTTTCAGGATACCCAGATAACATAAGAAACCAACAAAAAACTAGCTAAACTGTGTGTGTGTGTGTGTGTGTGTGTGGGGGGATGGCTACATTAGACTGAAATTATATTAACTTGAAGAGGTATGAATTTTAACATCAAGAGGTGAACTTGAACTAGTAAGAGGAAAACCTCTAACAAGTATGAAAACATTTTCATTAAATATATTAAGAATTACAGTCTTACATGGCCAATGGCATCTATGAGATTGCAAGCTATGCAACAACAACAACCTATATATAAAGCAGCTTCCAAGTATCAGGAACCTGATCTTCAAATATCAATTACATGCTTCATACATTACAATGTGAAAGCAATAGGTCCTCAATTTTAAGCACTGACAATCCCAAAGTAGACTTTCTATTTGCCTCAAAATTGATTATCTTGTAGCCACCATGCATTGATCAACATTTTCAATAAATGCATACAGGAAGTTTTGCATTTTTACCTTCAATAGGGGAACTGGGGATTTCTCTTCACCAGGCTGAGGGTGCCATTCCAGCAAAACTCTATTCTGTTCTACTGCTTCCCGAATATGCGGATACATATTCATTGCTGTCCTTGAATGAAAATCACCACCGGCTTTGAACGCATCCAACATGCTCTTACAGTTTGCAAGATGTGCCAGAATCCTAAGTTCCAGCTGCAATTATAAACAAGGTAATTGATCGTCAAATCAACACACAAAAAACTATGACATAAACCTTAAAAGAGTATGTAGATAAGTAGATAAGAGTCACGGACCTGCCCATAATCAGCAACTATTAGAGAGTTTCCAGGTGCAGCAATGAAAGTCTGGCGAATTTTGTACCGATCCTTCTCCAAAGCAGGCTGATTCTGATTTGCAGAAGAAGGCAACATCACTAATCTTAATTAAGTTGGAAGAAAGGGAACAAAGCAAGTTCTATTGGTGGAAGTTGGTTGTCAGGAATATTAATTATCAAGTTGCCAAAAGCAAAGGTACAAGGCAAAACATGAAATTTACTTTAAATATATCATCCATATGGCTTACACGAACATTAATCTGATACCCCCAAGATCAGAAAGGACAGGAGACCAAACAGAATAGGCAAAATATTTAATCATCAGGGGACACTTGAATTTCTTTGATTCACTTCCCAACTAGTGAAAAGAAAATGGTGAAGATCTACAAAACACTACGTACTCACTAAACCCTCTGCAATGAAGAGTCAACGAAAGAGACAAGCTTGCAAGGTGCAACTCAAGTATCCAGATTTCAGCAAAGAAATGACTCCAAATCTTATAGGTGTTAAGCAACTCAAGTATTCCAAATTTCACCAAAGCAACGATTCCATATCTTATTGGGGTTACGACATGTAAGTAGAGGTGGGAAATGCTCTCAGAATCATGCATACAGAGGAAGCACACAATGGGTTTACAATACTTCCTAGACATAAAGATCACTCACAGGAATGGATATCCATTTTCTTTGGTAGAAAGAAATATTTATAAATTGTTATACTAAAGAAGAGAAAAAGATCTGAGGGGATGGGATGACCCCAAGGGGAGTAGGCTGGAAAGGATAACTCTCCCACATGGCCTACCTAAGAACAGAACAATAATGAAGACCCCTTTTAGTAGGCTTTTCTCATATCCAGGCTTAGAACAGCTTGATTTGGGACTAAGCTAGGTCTCGTGACATTATTTGGTCACATTATGTCATACTACATGGCTACATGCCATAAAAAAGTAAAGTAAGAAGCCTCATAATACAATATTGAGGTTGTGGATGAAATCCATGGATTCCACATATCTAGAAGACTAGCATACAAGCACATCCCAACTCAGGTATATCACATTTGTAAGCTCCATAAATTATAATAGAACAAAGAAGTTAAAAGCACGATGAACTTATTAATTGCGGCTTGTTTAAGCACAGAGGGAAATAGCACAAACCTGCAAATTTGGTCTCCTGGCTGATAAACGACCAGTCTCAGTGTTGATATTTAAAGAACAATGAACACGGCCATCCTTGCCTGATATGTGACAGCCCTGTGGCAAAAAGAAAAACAAAATGATCTTGAAATCACCTCCTACCTTTTATGTTCAGAAATTCTTAAATGAAAATGACCAATGGAACATAATATAGGAGAGAACATTTGGTGTTAGATTGCATGGAAAAAAAAAAAAAAACAAATTTTTTTGTTGGGGGGAGGGGGAAACGTACATAGAATTATTATTATTATTGTTAATGAGTGATTTCCCTTGTCGCTGTTGAAGCGTTGAGTGTTACCGAATGTGTATTTCAGGAATTATTTTATGTTTTCAGGGGCTTTTTATCGGCTAAGGCTATTACTTGTAATTTGCTCATTATTTATATTATAAAATAAACTTATGAGAGAGCAATCAGGCTCATTCATTGAGTCCATAGACTCCATACGATCTGCCCCTTTCTCCCTCATCTCTTCTTCACCTTCTCTTCTCCTTTTGCACAGCTACTGGTTGCCTTGTTCTGCTGCTGTCACATCCAGTGTACAAAGAAACTATTCACTGTGTGGGAGACAGTTTGGTTGGTCCTGAAATTTTGTGGAAACCTTGTCCATGTCATCTTCTACTAACATGTCAAGTTTCAGCCCAATTGATTTCACCATAAGCCATAATAAAGGTTTGCAAATTGGTTGAAAGGTCAAAAAAAAAAAAAAAAAAAAAAAAAAAACTGGACTGAGGTAAATAAAAGGGGAAGAGTTCAACACAAGTTGTCGGCCATATGATGGAGAGAGCTGCTAAATTTGGCAGAGGATAACCCATCTACCCAATGGTCATAATGGACTAGAAACTCAACTCAACTAAGCCTTTTCCCATATAAATGAGGTCGGCTACACAGATCTTGTTTGGCCATTTAGATTTGTTTAAAGCCTTGTTTCTTGTTAACCAAAAGCCACTCATATTTACATGGTGACCTGGACTAAATGTCATCAAAATTTGAGCATCAACTAAACTTCCCCGTGGCAGCTAGTAAAGATTATTTAGCTCGGACAAGGATGCCATTCTTTATCCTTGATCAATGCACAACATGTATCATTCCCTTTTAAAAGATCTAAGATCAGCTTTTGAGAATTTCAATTGATATATAAGCCTGTTACATTGACATACATCATGTATAGAGATGCTGTCCAGTCTTAAAACCAGTGGAGAAAAGAACGGCTTCAGAATGAACAAAACCATTAGATATAATATTCTTTTCTGTGCCACTCCTAGTAACTTCTCTAATAGCAAATGGTTTGAGAACAGTATGGTAAATTGCATGGTCATGGTGTTTGATCAAATTGATTTTGGCATACAAGATTTGTAAGTCATAGACCTATTGAAAGTCCATTTCCAATTCACATACTAAAGTAAAACATAAAAATGGCACTAACGACCTGTACTACTGTGTATATGACTCAAATTCATGCAGTAATATTTTGGAACTTATCATCTGCAGCAAAACTCAGTAATAGCCAACAACATATATATAATAAGTATGCTAGAATGTACTGGAAAAGAATTTTCCACTGAAAACAAAAAGATCATTGCTGAGATTATATCGACCCCACACCTCTTTTGATCAAAGCCCATTTGAACACAAAATGAAAAGTATGGCCTTGAGGGTTTTTCTCAATTGAGTAAGGAGAAAACAGCCCTGAACACAAAAATCATGTTTCAAGGAACAAGAAGTGTCTATAGTTTTCACAAACAAAACCAATATTGGAGGCAAGTATAACAGGGTTAAAGAAACAACCTGCAAAGGGATAATGAAGTTGGATATTAAAGAATCGATAGAACAGAGTTCACATAGAGCAGCAACGGCGTGGCAAGCCTCCTTTCCCTCCTTGCCCTTTCCAAATGCAGCATAAGCCGTTCCATAATTAGATATATCCACGTTCTCTTCACTAACACAGGTAGCTCGGTTTTCCTCAACTTCATTGACCAGCTGTTCTGGAGGAAATTCATCATTTCCTTCTGGTTGGGATTCATACACATCATCAATCCAATCATATTCAGCAGAGACCTTTCCAGCGAGGACCTTCAGAGCATCTCCACTAACTGAGGGCCAACCTGAAGCTGTAAACAACTCAGTTTGCAATTCAACACCAACTTTATACAGCGTAATGTTACGATATTTTGTTGCCACCTTCTTCCCCTCTTCAATCACATTATCAACATTGAGCACTTTAAAAGTTCTCGACACTGGAAGGCTCTCGTTAGAGTCCTTTCTGAAAAGGGCAAGAGTGAGATATATACATAAGTTTTAAGTAAAGAAAATCAACCTTAAGCACTAACAGTGGCTATTGTAAAAGAGGAAAATTAAGGGAAGACAATGTTACAGCTACTAAAATTTTCAATGTGCAAGAGAGAACAGGAACTGCTAGGTCGTTTTCCTCAATAATTTTACACTGAAGTATAACTTGATACATTTGGCTACAAACTCAAATGATCAAGGGTTTAAACATTGTACTTTCCACAATGACACTACAAACACCTTTGCTTGAGGGATTCCTAGTGATGGACCTCACTAGAAGCTCACACAGGTTCCCATTAGCTTTTTGTAAAATATCTAATTTAGGAAATGCCAATAGAGAAAATCAAATAAAGTATAACTTAAAATTAAAAATATTGCGTATTAAGCAATAACTATATACAGTTAAATAACGCCTTCCAAATGTCATTCTATGCACCCTTTTTGTAAGTATTGTATACAGCTAATTACCACCTAGAAGCATTAAGATGGATATCTGAATTTGACAGGCATGCATGGGGTAGGTAGCAATACCACCCTATAGAAACTCCAGGGTCCAATTAAGCAAATGGATTATTATAACTACCCAGAAAAAACCCAACGAACAGTTTAGAAAGAGGTTATATACAATTAAAGGTTGCAAATCAACTATTAAGCAATCATTTTTTTGGCTTAGACGAAGAAGATACAGAGTGTGGGCAACCATCAGATGGAAGTTCCCAACAGTTACCTCTACCCTCCATGTCTTCCAAGTTCAATTATAAAACGTAATTATCATCGAGAATACTTAGCCTACAGACATTCCTTTCCAAAATTAAGTCACAATGAGACATCATCTACCTGTTATTTATGCCACCAAAAAAGAGCTGACGTAGTTGTGCATCACTTCCAACATTCATGTCAATAGCATCAGGACAGTACCTAGAAGCCCACTTTCGAAATCTATCTGCAGCAATTTCTTTTTCTCTAGTGGCCAACTTTTCCATCTCTGCAAGGGATGCCCGATCAACCAGCATTCCCTCAGTTTCCATTTGAACCAAAATCTCACAAAATGGACGCCAATACTTCTCATAAAAGTCATACATTGTTTTTCCTCTACATTCTTCCTTCATTAGCTTTATTTGCAAGCTCTCAAAAAGCTTTAGTGTGCTTATTGAATCTAAAGCAGAGTAGCAAATCCAATGTACCCTTTCTTTCCTTTGAAGCTCCTCAACAGGAGGAATAGTGATAAGCTTGCCTTCAGATCCATCTTTCTTTAATTTTTTCTTGCCAAAGATCGTCTTCATTGATATCTTACCAATCAATTCTCCATCACTGCATTTTTTAGCATTAGACATGACCCTTGGATCACGTGTGAGTGCTTCCAGAGAATACCCCCCTTCTGTTCGTCTTGAAGAATCCCAAAGCCGTGCCATATGCATTGTATCAGCATGGAAGCCTGAAAGCTTAAGCCCGTAGTTCTCTATAACATGATTATCAAAGCTATAGTTGTGCCAAACCTACAAAAAAGTAACATCACAGTTTATCTATTCCAGGTTTGTAATGAACAAGTTAAAAAAGAGTTTTCAAAATAATGTGGAAGTGACTTCTCATCGCGCTATTGAGCACACATGAGACAGGATTTATCCTTCTTCAAAGAAAAAGTGTTATACTAAAAGGGCAAAAAGTAAAGTTATAACTTCTTTTTCACCCACTATGGTTACACCAAGATTTTCCCAAACATGTATACATAAAGAAGCAATATTATGTTCAACTCTACAAAGATGAAATGAGTAAAGTATATTGGTTTAGTCTGCAGAAGGAACATTAAGTTTATAACCATCAGTATTGTTACAAGTATAACACTTTTAAAGAACAAGCCTGGGGTCACCAATCTTTAAGACAAACTTAAAATACAAATTCTAAGAAATACATAAAAATCAAATAACCAATGCAACTAAGAGTCTAGATCAACCTAACCATATCATAATTGAACTTCCTTCTTTTGATCATCGTTCTGCTTTAATCATCCCTCACACAAGAGATTTCCCAAATGGGTTCCACTTATTGAAGAATCTAATCAATGTAGAAAGCATTCCAACATCACTATGCTCATAGGAATACAGACATAGTAAGTATCACGTGCTTTTTAACTCCAATATAATGACGTTAAATGCTATTGTTATTACTACCCCGGTGACACAGAGCAAGGGAACCTCATGATAAATCTTACCTTTTTAATGGAAGGGTCCTCAAAGAATGGAGCAAATTCTTTCAGAATATCGCTACCACCACCATCAAGAACATCTACCCAGATACAAGACTTCCCATTTCCAAAATCAACAGTCGGTCCACAATAAATACTGAAACATATAACTTCTCCATGATCAATGGGAGTTTCCTGCTTTACATCAATCTTAGCTACCTGTATATATCAATCAATAGGCAAAGTAAGTAAACTATCAACATTAGCCCTTAGAAGAAGTGTATAAATTCTCTTGAGCTGAAAATAAAGGATATTCAAAATACATAAAAAGGACACTGATAAGAGGTGTCAATACATATATTTATGTTTTTTCATCAATAAACATGTTTTTCTTTTTAATTTTTTGTAGCATCTTTTTCTTGGGAAAAAAAGAGAGTAAATGTACTAGCCATGTCGCAGCATGTTGAATCACGTGCACGTGTTGATAATATTTGACAAGGCTAGAGAATGCTGAATGATGTGTCCATGTTAGAGTCAAATATTTAAATGGATGTGTCTATAACTACATATATGCATAACTACAACAAATGGACTACACTTTATATAAGATACATGCCTCCGTATCACATGCATACACAAGCTCCTTGTACTGTGTTGTAAGCTTTCTCACAATATCCCTTGCAACTGAAATATTGTCAATCACAAGAACTTTATCATAGATGCATTCAAGCCTCTTTCGGTGCTCAAGTGGATGAATGCCATCTTTTTCACTGAGATTTATCGCTTCAATGTAGGTCTCAATTGATTCATCAGCAACAGCAGAAGATTCTTCCCTGGATAAGTACCTTTCAGTTGCTTCACTTTGTCTAGCACCATTAAAAGGTCTCCTTTTACTATATTCCAAGCTTTTGGATGAAAATGAACCATTCAGTTTACCTTTGTCTGAAATTTGTGTTGAGGATAAACCAACTTGTCTTAAGCGATCAAGTCTGGGCTTGTCCTTATTCTCTGTCCCAATGTTGTTATTGCTTGGTTCATTTGAAATCGCCAAATGTGAATCACATTCCTCATCAATCGAATGGAACCTCAAGGCCAACTTGCCTTTGTTCTTTATCAAACATGCTTCTCCACCATTACTGGATCTTGGTAGAGGTGCATGAGTTCGCCTGTTATATGAGACAGAATCTTGGGTGGATGAGCCATGGAAATCCTTTTTAATGGGAAAATTATGTACTCCAGAACTACTGGGAAGACCTCTTGATAACTCTACCTTATAATGAGAAATCCCATCATTTAATTCCTCATGCTCAACCTTCTCATTTCTTACACCACTTTTTTCTTTTGGGATCTCAGTCTCCAGCTTCACCTTGCAGTTCTCAATACTCTGAAGAGTTTCCAATCTATTTGCCTTCACTCTTTGTGCTTCTGTCACCCATGGATTTATAGACCTGAGTTCATTGGGGCTCAGCAACACAGTATCAAGAGCATTGCAGCCACCGGGCCTAGAAAGTTCAGCTAATTCCCCCTCCCTGGTTAGACGTTCTTGAAGGTGTCTAGGACTCTGCTTCTTCTGTTCTTCCACTCGTGTCCTGTTAACTAATGCACCTGACAAATTTTCTCCTCTGAAATTGTTCCTCTCACGATAACGATGTAACATCCTAGCTGAAAAACCAGAAGCCGTGCTTCTATCTATATCCATTTGATGAATACATTGAGGCTTTCCTTCATCAAATCTATCCACTACATCTTTTTTCATGCATGACCCAGTAGAATAACTTGAACCTCGTTTAAGTTGAAGAGAACTACTAAAGACAGCAATTCTGCAGCGAGGACCATCAGCATGCTGGAGATGGTGTAGTTTCCGACAGCTATCCAAAGCACTGAAAATATGGAATAATGAAAAGGTTATCCCTCACAAACTAAAGCTGAAAGCAAAAGAGGGGAGAAAATTTTCAAAAAATTGATGAGCAACGAGATTGAAAAATAGTTCATGAACTCTACATAATCAATAGAACATATTTTACGGCAAATTATGTTTACATATTCCTCCCAGAAACACAGAAAATGAAGATGAAACACACGGCCCAGGATTTCATAACCACAGGGGAAAAAGAAATAAACAAAAAGGAGAAAGAAACCATATATTATGGCGGAGGGTTGGCCCGAACCTGTGAGAGGCTTTGCTGGAAATCGAAAAGCCGTTAAAGAAAGCAGCCACCGTGGTTGAGCGGCGTCGTAAAGACGAAGAGAACCAGATAGACGGAGGGCAGCAGGGCTTGACAGAGCCACTCTGAGTGGAAACCCCCATTCTCATGACCTCTGCAACTCTCCCCAGCTTACTACTACTACCAGAAGCCGTCTTTGTCAATGGTGGAAGTTCCTTGAAAAAAAAGGTAGTTGTTCGAGGGTTTATTCCTGCTCTCAGACCTGCTTCTCCTGGTCTGAAGCAGAGGATGGGACGAAGGTGAAGGATGATGGTAGAACCAGAGGGATAAAGAAAGGGTATATTAATTGTTCTTTAACTTATTGTTAAAGCTTTGCATTTCTTTGCATTTTTGAGAACCCAGAAGGCTAAAAGTCTAAAACCCTTCCCTTAACGGTTAAACCCCCCGTAAGACAATTTAATGGATGGATGGCAAAGACAATTCAGGACTCTGGAGTGGTGAAATGAGGGTTTGGATCCTCTATTTCTGTAAAATGACCTCCCCCACCAGTGGATAAAGATCCTCTCATGTTGTCTAATTTCTTCGGTCGTGATCGCACAATTGGAGATCTCTCGATGTACATAGTGGGTGATTTCCAAATTCCAATCATGCAATCACGGCCAAAGAAACTGGGTGACCGAGGAAACTAAGTGACATGAGAGGATCCCGATCCCCCTAGTCTAATTGGATGTCTGTGAATGTACTTCCATTGGTTTTTACATTGATGTTCGAGCCACACAGCGGGAAAGGAAACTTGGATACTTTGAACCTAGATCCTCTCATGTGGTTCAGCTGGACTGAGATGCTCGGCATGCATGTGGAAGCATCTCAGTCCGTCCCTCAGGCCGTCCGATGGACAATTCCAGGCTAGGGGACAGGAGAGGATCTTTTTCCGAAAACTTTCCCTTTATTTTAATTTTCTCAGATAAACCATCTATAGGGATAAATAGAACCATAACCGATGTGCCTCTCCTATGGATTTGGGAGTCCAAGGATTAAAATCCAGGCATCAAACATGATATCGGCCACGTCCAGAACCGGTCCAATCTGAATCTAGTCAGTGTATGGGTCCAATAGAAAATGGACATGTGTCCGATTCTCACTAAAATAATATTAAAACAGACTAAGAATCAGATTGGAGATCGTCCAGATTCAAAACACTGGCTACCTATACTCTGCCGATTACTTGAACCAGGATTTCCCCTTCTTTTTTTTTTCTTTTTTTTATTTATGATACAACAAAAAAAAAATTACCCTTTTCTATTCACTCTTTTTTTTGGTTCACTCCTTTAATAAACAAACTACAATACCCATCTCTATAAGTGTATAGTTTGTATACTGGCCCATCGCCTATAAAAAATTTGGACGGGTATGTGACCATCACCAGATAATAAGGACGACCCTTTAGGTTCTAGTCTTATAAACCATATGATACATACAGTTCTTCTGATTTGAGCTTCTTTCATTATCATCTTAATATATAATTAGTTAGTGCTCTAATAGTGGTTGGAATGCAGACATTATTTTACTGTTTTTTTATTTATATATATATTTTTTTAGTGTGGAAGCAGAACCCAAAAAATTAAATAATTCTCTAATTGGCAAGGGTTTTCTCACTAGGATGTACCAAGGTTAGTTTATAACCCTAGTCTTAAAAAACAAAACAGGTGGTGGGGTCTAGAAATGATTAGCAGGAATTCTAGGGCTGTGTATGTAGAAGATACTATATATCTTATATTGTCAGGCCTGGTTTCAAAGCTTGCATTATATGGAATCCCTTTCTGATCCCAATTCTGGATCCAAATCCTTGGAAGCAGATTCCACTTACTTGAACCCATGGTAGGAGAAGAAGGAAAAACAGGCTGTGAGGGATTTGCATCATTAACATCACCACCATCAACATGATGTTTTTTAACAATATCCATATATAATGAATCTTGGAATTTTGGTCCAATGATCACATAACCACAATAGATGAGGCCTAGCCCTTAGGATCTCATTGATTGACTTTAATCACATTGAACTTCCAAGGCAACAAACCTCTAAGAAAGTCTATAAAATGGATACTTAATGATCATCAAATTGCAGTTTTGGGTCTGGTTGATTGGTTTTATACATACTTCACTCCATAACAGGTTAGAGGGATAGTGCTTTATACAAAATGGATTTTAGAATAAAAAGCAAATTACAAGAACTTTTTGCATCCCATCCTCTTATTTTTCAAAAAAATGTGAGCTCCAAAACCATGTATCTTCACTATGACCAGAACTCACATATGAAAGAGAAAAGAGGCGGAGGGGAACCATCATCTCCAAAAGGTTTATGAGTTTTGATTGATGCTGCTGCTTAACTGTAATTCCCTTCATTACAAGGCCATTGGACTTTTGATACTTCCTTCTCCTCGATCCGCATAACTATGTGATCTAGCATCTGAAACACTAAATCGATCAACAGAAAATGAGTTCAGAGTCTCATTACTGCTTCCATCTTCGCTTTTTACAACAGCCAGATACTCAATAGCAGTTACGACATCACGGATCGAAGGCCGGGTGTCAGCATCCTCTTCGAGACACATTGCTGCAATAGCAAGAGCCTGGTATAGAGCCTTGAGGGGATACTTTCCACCAAGCAGTGGGTCAGCAACTGATGTAAATTTCTTTCTATCCTTCAACAGCGGTTGTGCCTGCAAACAGGAACGAGAGCTGATATTAGGCCATGCTACAGAAGATAGAATCAGAAAAATGGTACAGTGAGATACATAAAATAAAAAAATAAAAACTTTTAGTACAAAAGGGATGAGAGAGCTAGTCAATGCATAACTAATTGCATGTGAAAACAAGTCTGATGAATTCTGCAGAATATATTGGCTGCAATGAAAACATAATCGCATAACATTAACATCTGACATATCAAATACATTGAAATAGCTAGAAAAAGGAAAAGAAAAAAAAGGATTTCTCCACCCCATATTATAAAGCAATGACAGGTAACTAGTAAGAGGGTTGGGATGGGGTGGGGTGGATTTTGAGCCATGTTCTGGTATGAACACTCTCAGATACATGGATGGTATCTAAGAACTAAATTACTTGCATTTTGATATGAAGTAGATGATAGGAGATAAACAACCACGCATATCCACCAATTATAGCACCATGAAAGGTGTAGATCACATTAGAGATCTATGATCATCATGTAATCTTATATTTTCTCTCTTTTTTTCTGTTTTTTTGTTTTTCAGGTGAGAAAGTGTGATATCTTTCTATGGCCCAAGGAGCCTCACATCACTAATATTAAGTAATATAATGCTTTACCATGTCTTAAATACAGGTGATTGTATGTATGTAATGCAGTATTCATTATTAAAAGAAAATTAGTTATGCAGCAGAACAGGCAATGCACTGATCTTTGGCCATCTATAACAAGTCCAACTAGCAATCACACAAGAAAATGGATTATGATGGCCAATAAGGAGAAATCATATACAGAAACACCTTGTGGAGTCAGTCTATACAAACTTCTTTAATGATTTATGCTTATTTGATAAATTTAAATCATGAGTTCCTGGATTTGTTATAATCACTATTAGGAATTAGAGCATTAAAAGAAACTGCAATGGTTGTTTGTAAATAAAATTGTTAAGACATACCCAAGTAACAAGATTCTGTTCAGGTGTAGGTCTTTCATTGTCAATAGATCTCCTTCCTGTGATTATTTCCAGAAACACAACTCCGAAACTATACACGTCAGACTTTGTTGTCAATTGGCCTGTCCTTGCATACTCAGGTGCACAATAACCATAGGTCCCCATCACTCTTGTAGACACGTGGGTTTTATCACCAGTTGGACCCAGCTTGGCGAGCCCAAAATCTGAGAGTTTTGGATTGAAATCCTTGTCCAATAGTATGTTGGCTGCTTTGAAATCACGATAAATCACAGGGGGGTTGGCCGTCTCATGCAAGTATTCAAGACCTCTGGCTGCACCTTGGGCAATTTTCATCCTCGTATGCCAATCCAAAGGTTTCTTAGCTGGAGATAAATCTGCAACACCACAGAGTAGCTTTATAGTCATAACTGTTACGAACTTGCACCAAGGGATATCCTAGAAAGGAGGAATGTCAATGCATCTATTGGGCCTTCAAGAGAAAGGATGATCAACCAACTACATGTGTATGCAAGGTAGTCTTTCCCTATTGATGTGAACACCCATAAATCATGTGGTACATATGGTTAGAATGGAATTAAGTCACTCTTTTCCTTTGCTAAAGAGATCTCCTAGTTAGATCCTTCAAACGGATTGTCATGCCCCTTGCATCTACATCACATGTAACGTTTTGTATTCTACCAGGGGCAAACAGAATGTATTTAAGCATATGAAAATGGTGATTTTTATACAATAGAAAGTTGCAAAGAATATCCTCCCGTGAAATATACATAAACCTTTTACATCATACCAAGAAGGTGATCTTCTAAAGACCCAAGTGGCATGTATTCATACACTAAAATCCTTTGATCGCCATCTGCACAATAACCAATCAGATTCACAAGGTTTGGGTGGTGAAGAAGACTCAGCATCAAAACTTCCACAAGGAATTCTCTGGTTCCTTGCATCCCATTCCGATCAAGTTGCTTAACAGCCACAACCTGAGCAAGTTAAATTACTTCAGCTAATCCAGATAATTGCCTTTGATTTTCTACATGGGAAGAAATGAAAAGGAGAGAAAGATTACTTGGTTTAAGCTCTTGATCCGTCCCCTGTACACTCTCCCATAGCCACCTTCTCCCAGTAGACAATCAGCTTTGAAGTTTTTAGTTGCAGCTGACAACTTACGGTATGTGAATGATCGAGCAGCAACATTCCCACTCCCAATTTTCAGAATCTCTTCAGTTATTGTCTCCCTGGTGCTTTCTGCACAGAAAAATTGATTGTAAGCTCTATTTATGTGTAAGGTGTCTAACCAAAAGAAATCTAGGTAGCAGGATAGGAAGCAATAAAATTTTGAAGTGCTCAACGGGACCATGTGTACAAAGTCCCTAAAGACTGACATTAACTTGAGAAAGTTTGGATTAGCAATCAATTCTGCCTTATAAATGTGTTCCACAAAGGGCCCCTGCAAAGTACTAGATATAAAAATATGAAGGTGAAAGACACCAAGGGCGTCCCAGTGCACGAGGCTCCCGCTACTGCAGGGTCTAGGGAGGGTAGAATATACGCAGCCTTACCCCCACAATATGGAGAGGCTGTTTCTAGGATTCGAACCCGTGACCACCAGATTGCAATATGAAGGTGAAAGACACAAACAACATTAAATAAGGACACTTACCCAAAAAAAAACATAAAATAAGGACATGAATGAACTACTAATTTCTGCAAATGTTTATGTGAGAAACTCTTTAACTCAAATTACAACTGGTGGCCTAACATTAAGATTCATCTAAGAAGCAAGAACATTTGATAGTCATCTCAAGAACACCTGAGATCTTAGTTTGGTTTAATTGTAGTTTATACGTTTTGAAAAATTTGAGGATTGGAGCCTGTCTCTGTGTCTCATATCAGTGATTAGATAATTAAACAGGTTTGAGAACAAAATAAGCAGCTGGGATGGAGATTTAGCCTACTCAAGCAAAACATGAAACAATATGAGGACTAAAACGAGAATATCATACCATCTTGATAGTAAAGGGAAATAGAGCTTTCAGATGGATAAAAAAAATACCCATTTTGAATTCAATGAAAAATCATTTTAACTGGAGGGGGATTGATGTCGAAACAGAACCCTACCAGACATAAAGGAGATATTTTTGACAAATGAATCCAACGTAGCCCCATCATTAAATTCCTTGCTGCTCTTCTTCAATAAGCTCCGTTTCCCTTCCAACTTACATAAGCAACTCATATCTCTCAACCTCGTGATCCTCCACTTCGACGACCCCAGGCTCCGACAATCACAAAAAACTCCTGTTCCTTTTCATAAAACACCACCAGATGGGAACAACCATCACCATGAGAAATTTAAACCCATGCCGACAATAACAACACAAACCCAGAGAAGAAGGAGAAACAGGGTCGGAAAATTTAATCACGACTGTAATGTGGCTTAGAATTGCCAATAAACCGGAAAACTTCACCTCCGGGGCAGAGAGAAGTTTCCTGGTTTATGAGAAGCATTCTGAGGAGCAAAGAAGGCATAAGCATTCCTTTTGCTCAAGCCTTCCAAACCCCCACCCCCATAGAATCAGGAAAGGGCTTTGACATATTTGTCTTTTGCTAAATTTAGTTATCGTTAGGACGAATCATGTAAGGGAGGAGACAGATGGACAGAAAGAGATAAACCAAGAAAATCGGGTCTAGAGAAAACCAGACGCGGATGCCCATTAAGTTTCAACTACCTGTTTCTCGAGTTTTCCTATAACCTTCCCCGCCCTTTTCAAGATTAACAGATTTTCAAGCTTTTAGAACCTACACGATCTCTGCGACCGGGGTCGTAATCTGAAGCGAGGAGCGGAGGGGCCACGTTGTGCAAAGCCTGGGTCGCGGTACGCGGGTCCAGGGCAGGAGCCATTGGACAGAGATGGTGGCAGCTGTGTCTAAAGGAGATCTGGCAGTGTACGTGGGAGAGGACGAGTGCCCACATCGGGTCTTGGTGCCAGTGATCTTCAACCAACCTCTGTTTCAGAGAATTTTTTATGAGACAGAAGAGGAGTCTGGGTTCCAGCATTCAGCGACGATTGCTGCGGCGGCCGGGTGAAGGCGACGCAATGTTGGGTACAGCCGTAAAGGTGGGAAACGGTGGTATAGAAATCCTCTCCTGCGAGGGTTCCGGCTGCCAAAGCTGGATTTCATCTAGCGCAAACATACATCACAGATATGTGCCGATTGAACTCCATCGCATATACTGATGTATGGGTATATGTGCTGACTAAACTCCAATCCTTGATCAGCCAACAGTTGTGCTGACTAAACTCCAACCCTTGGATCAGCCAACAGTTCCAACTGCCGAAAGAGAAGAGAGGATCGGGGACCTCGACCCGCACTCCCTCTCACCAATGGACACATTTTCACTGGGGTGTCTAAATCGTCTCCTGCGGTCCTGCCACCTGCCAAGGGCCGGATTTCAGCCGGTCCACCCCCAATGTATTGGCAAGCGGTCAGATTGATCCCAAGCCCTTGGATCAGCTGCAGGAGCCTCCTACTGCAGGAGACGATTTGGTTCCTTCACTGGGAAAGGCATCGCTGAGATAAGCCCAGCATAGAGAGTGTTAGGTAAGTGAGCATGTATAAAATATTCCCTACATTAGCAGGGTGGGGATTTTTCGAGGCAAACTTGTTTGTAGTGCTCCAAAACGTTACATAGAGTATAATATCCATTAGATAGATGTTACATGGATGAGCTTGCATCCTACGCTCCACTTAAAAAAAAACGCAATATACATAATAAATAGAGAAATATTAGAAAAAACACTATAGTCTTGCATTCAACCCTCTTCCATCTCTGAAATGCAGTTTCGTCTTCTTCCTTCAAGGTACCTCTTCTTATGAGATTAAAGCCCACGACCTTCCGATTTAAATTCTCTTCATTCGACTGCTACTTTCCCTATTCTTTTGCAATTAAACCAAACCTTCTTTAAGGTAATAGGTGTATTAATTTGGACCTTTGTCTAGAGGTGATGCCAATGATTTTCTTAAAAAATTTTGAATTTGTATTACAAACCACAATATATATATATATATATATATATATATATATATATATATATATATATATATATATATATATATATATATATATTTTGTTGCAAACCAAACCTATTTACAAACAAACAAATCAAAAGATCACAAGACCGGGTTACGGTTCGACCCACTAGACCAGTCCAATTACCATCCCTAACAATAGTCATGAAATTTGTGCTAAAATTGTGCTAATTTTTTTTCATCCAACAAGGGCTACATCAAGGTCTTGACAGCTTTGACATGTCGTCCTAACCCGTTTTTCTTGAAGAGGTTTGATTAGGATGGAGATGGTCTCTTGTTGTCCTGTCATCTAGTCATCCATCAGATAGGCTGAACTGCATCAATATACATGCCGACCTTTCAGTCTGTCCGATATACCTCTAGAAGGATTGAATAACAGGAGATGACATTGATCTTTTTGACTGTGCTCCATAAATGGCTTCACGGATAAACAATGTTGCCAGCTTTGAAGTGACCCATGATGTTCATTGATTTCAATTCAAATTAAATTGGAATGACTCAGAATCAACAAGAACCCTAGAAATTTAAATCATAAATGCTTTTTTTTTTTTAATTCAATATATTTGTAGATCCTACTAAAAAAATGCAAGTCTCACTGATTTTCTTATATTTAACAGACAAAAAGAAAAAGAAAAAAAAGTAACTATAAATTAATATCTCGGAGATCCAATTCTAAAATAGTTCATAGGCCGTCAATTTTGTCGATTCAAAATTTTATTTCTAAAACCACAGACTGCATATATCACAAGAGAAAGGGACTAGTGGGAGAACACGCATAAGCATCCAACTAGGGATGATTCAATGGTCATTTCACCCTTTCTATGTCTGAGGCAAACACACACTGCCGGATAGAAATCTTTTTCCTATATCATAAACAGCGATCTTGCCTTCCCGTGCAAGTTGATGGGATCATTTTGTTGAAACTTAGTGTCAATAAACAAACAATAAACAAACAAAGATTTCTTAGTCTTTAAAAAATTTTTGCTTGTGAAAGGCAACCCCTACATGACCTTAAATATTCATCTAGTGGTACCGTTATATAGTCGGGTTAGTTCTGTTTTAAACCGTTCATACCAACGGTTTCACACCTATTAGACACCATTAATCCAAATATATGCTGTAACATGCAACATCGTTTATGAACCGTTTAAATCAATTAAATTAAATAGAACCAAATAGTATTTTCTATAGAAATATCTAACTCCAAACTTTAACTTAAACCAAAATCATAAAACACACACAGACTCTCTCTCTCTCTCTCATTCTTTTGCAAGCTTAACAAGATTAGCAATTATGTCGTTAAATGACAATTAAATCATTTAGAAACTGATTAAAAGAACTAATGCGTTTAACCATTTACAAGCAGTAAATAAAACCATTTAATGAAAAACCAATTAAAAAAATGAATAATCGAAATCGACTAATAATCGATTTTGATTCCGTTTAGTTGATTGATTTGATTTCGATTTTACCGTTAGTTGAGGGTTGAGACTTGGAGAGGAATTAAAATAAGTTAGTTAGGTTGTCATAGTCCATTACCATGAATATTTTATTCCGACGAAACCCATGTAAAAGATACGAATCTAACGGTTCTTATCCAGAATCTTCAATCTACTGTTGTCTAAGATAAAAGATTCAAATCCAACAGTTTATGCACTGGGTACACATAATCAGAGATGAACAGTTCATTCAGAATCGACGCGGATCTGAATAATCTCTTCCCTGTACTTCAGGGAGGAGGGAGAGTATCCGTCGGATGACCGACACGTGACTTTTGAGAAAATCTAAACCTCATGTTTGAGCCAGTATCTTCTGTCCACTCGGCTTACCGGCTGAGTGTTGGCTTAGGACACATGATTAGATTTTTTTAAGAGTCATGTGCCAGGGTTATCAGACGGGGCGTTTCCTTCTTTATTCCAGTAGAGGGTGGAGACGATTTGAATCAGAATGGACGCCTTCAACTCTTTGACTTCCATTTCCTAGTTTCAAGACACGTGTCGGTTATACATGTCCATCTTCTGTCTGCAACTCTCTCTCTCTCTCCGGTGTCTAAACTCTAAACCCCTCGCAAAACCTAATGGAAATTCCTTGTTAACTGTTACAGGTCCGAGAAAATGCAACGTTAATGGCGTTCTTCAGGTCGCTCAAAACCCTTGTCAGACACCGGGAATCTCGATCGTTCCTGAGCGTATGCGCCTCTGCGACCCCATTTCCTTCTCCATCTCCTCCTCTCTCGTCGATCTTCCCTTGCTCTACTTCTTCCCCAGCATTTGCTGTTTCTGCACATCCATTCTCCTTCGCCTTTCGTCTCACTTCATCTTCCCATTTGAGGTTTCCATCACCGTTCGGTAAATGGATTCCGTTTCCTGGACCCCTGTTTTTGTCTTCTCCCCCATGGAAACTTTTGCAGTCTGCCACTCCTTTGTATCATCATGCAAAAATCGTTTTGTCAAAAGCGGAATCTTTGAATTTGCTTGAAAGGAGAAGTTTTCCGATTAAACTAGGGTTTCGTTCGACTGCATCCCTTCCGGGATTGGTGAATGGGATTGATCACGAGTTATTGTTCAAGCGACATAAGATCGATGGTGTTCGTAGCAATTCTGCAGAGGATTTTGTTAATTTGCCAAATTTGATTTCATTGAGTCGATTAGTTTCTGGTCCTTTTCTCGGATGGTAAGCTCTCTCTCTCTCTCTCTCTCTCTCTCTCTCGTGTTTCAATTTGTGTGCTATTACCTCTTTTGAAAAAGAAAAAAAAAGGATTATTCCTTACAACATACAAGCTCATGTCCTTACGAATGCCTGAAATAGATAAAGCTTACTGGGTTGTAAACTTATGCTTGAAAGTAATGAAACCCCTAGGAGGTGATTATTGTTATGTTTTCTTTATTTGTTTTGATATTTGTTACAAAGCCTAGTCAAATAATGAAATAATGAGAATTGGAACATATAAAAACTCGCGCGTATAGCTTCTTTACTTGTTTTAGGAGTAAATTAATTTACTACTCACCTATCAATATGAGTTTGTCCAGTCATATTGACTTTATGACAACTAATTTTGGTTTATTCCCTGCATGATTATCTTGTCTTACTTCATGAATTTTGCTTCCCTCTTTGATTAGTCTTTGCATCTTTTTTTGATAGATGTCATTCTAATGTTTCTGCCCAAATCGTGGGTTGTTTCATGCTGAGAACTATGCAAGATATAGAAACAATCATGGAAAAAACTCTTTGATTTGCAGTTAAAGACAACAGTAATGATAGCATAACCTGACAAGTTGTAATCTTTTCAACTGAAAAAGTACTACAAATATGGTAATCTTGGATAAGTTAATGGATATTTGATCATGCGTTGAGAATATCATATGTAAATATGCATGCAGCAGTTGAGTTGTGAAAAATCAAAAGATGTAATTACCGGGAAAAGAAATAAATAAATGCTGATGTATGCTTTCAAAATTATGCTATTGTATGATAAATACCCTGGCTTATTGTAGTCTTGAAACTAGATCTAGTCTCTATACAAAGAAATAACATAATTAACATTTTACTTGATGCTAGGTTTCCCCCACTCGTAGTTGGACATCTTATTAACTAGTTTTTGATGCAGGATGATCATAAATGAGTGGTATCTTTCTGCATTCGTGGGGTTGTGCATATCTGGAGCAACTGACTGGGTATAGACTCCTCATTTGTTCTTCAAATATAGTAATATGACATTCCCTTACCCCCCCCCTCCCCCTCCCCTCCCTTTTTTTTTTCTCCGCTCAGTAAACCATTTCTGACATTAGGTTTTGATGTTTCCTATCTTTTTGTAGCTAGATGGCTATGTGGCTAGGAATATGGGTATCAATTCTGTGATTGGATCATATCTTGATCCCCTTGCTGACAAGGTAACATTCTAAACTCTTTTTTTTCTCAAGTTGGTGGCATTGGCCAATTATCTTTAGCTTCTATGCAGCAACATGTTTCGCTATTTCTTCTTCTGAATCTCACCAATAACTCTTTTTGGCTCAATATTTTGTGTCCCATATCTGCAGGTTCTTATTGGATGTGTTGCTCTAGCCATGGTAAAGAAGGATCTTCTACATCGTAAGTATTCTTGGTTTATTATTTATCTCTCCTCTTTGTTGAGTAATTGAAACCAATTTGATGTGGTTTTCGTTTGTTGTGAAGCTGCACTTGTTGGACTTGTTGTAGTTCGAGATGTTGGTCTCATCGGTGGTGCTGTCTATAAAAGAGCTAGTAACTTGGGTTGGGAGGTAGACTAACTTAACTAGAATGGAATCACTTGTTTTTTTTTAAATGTTTTTAATTGGTTTTGTAGGTTCCTGATTTTTGTTGAAATCTTGAGGATTTTCTGATTTATCCTTTCTTTTTCTTTTTATGGTATTAGTGGAGAAGTTGGTCTGATTTCATCAACCTTGATGGAACCCATCGGCAGAAAGTAGAACCCCTCTTCATTAGCAAGGTAAGCTTTCTTTCCTCCAGCCTTCTCTCTCAATATATCCTCACCATTCAGCATAGAATGTAAATTTTGAGAGTACATTTGTTGTTCAGTCTGTGTATTGCATGTTCATGGCTTTGGCTTGGCCATAACGGTTTAGTTGACTCAAAGGCTGAGTTGTCCTCTAATTTGGTTTTCAGAAACAGTAAAGAAAAGGAGTATTGAACATCAGAAAGACAAGTCTAGGTCTAATGAGAATACCTTTTCATGGGTATAGATATTCTGATGGTGTGCGGTGCATCCCCAAAAAAGATTGACCACTAAAAGGCATGACATAAAGTATTAAGATCTTAACCGTAAACTACGTTTTGGTGGTTGTCTTAGTTTGATAGAAAAAATAAATTCGACATTTCAGTTACTTCAATGAAATTTTGTTATTTTTTTTTATATAAAATTTAAACAATAATAATTGAAATTATAATAAGTTTAGATCTTAGATTGAATAAAGCATGTTTACTTGGATCACAACTTTTATAATGTTAATTGAGGGTATAAATCTCAAATAGCATGACCTCAACTTAAATTGTTGACATTTCAGTTAAAGTATTAAAAAAAAAACAAAGAGTTTAGAGCATTCCACTCCATGCTAAACACAGTGACCGCATTTAATAAATTTATTAAGTTTTAAAAATAATTAATAAAGTTATCATGATTCAATCTGAGTGATTACCTTTTCAATGTGATTAGGGCCCCAACATGCCACGTCTTAACCAAGAAAAAAGGGGGAATACTATGTACTTCTTTTGTCTTCACTCTTAGTCTCTCTTGAAGAGTTAGTGATGCAGATTGATTGATGGATCCGCTGGTGGTGGTCTTACTTAAAGATAGAAGGGAGAATATTCAAATCTGATGGTTGATATGGCTCAAATCTAAATCTAGATCTAATTATCAGAAATAATAGTAAGTTAAAAGAATGAGTACAAGCCCTACAACAAGAAAATGGGAACAAAATTATAGACGTTAAAAGAAAGTAAACGAGTCTTATACAAGGCCTATATTGCTTGGTAATATGCTCTAACCATTCAGAAATATGATGTGACAAGAGAATGAAATAGAAGGAAGAAATAAGTATGAAGAGATACTGGGCTATAAAAAATTCTGTCTGCAGCTAGAATGAAGAGTGAGAATAAATCAATAGGGGAAAATCTTCTTGTATATATGGTCTATAAATGTTTATGGTTAACCATTTTCATTTTAATCTGTAAGGCCTGGAAAGTTATTTGATGGTAGCTAAGTAGTTGGTGTGAACTAGTCCAAAAACAGATTAGATCATTCCCCTGGAAATGGTTGCAATTTTCAGCTCAACCCACCTAACCTGCTTGAACATACCTCCTAACCTGCTTGAACATACCTCAATTGATAAATAGGATGCTATTGCATTTGGCCTAATACCCGAATTATTATATGGCTGGGCTCGGTTATCATCTCCTGATGAATTGACCTAGTGTTCCCCTTCTGCTCCAGCTTGAACCCGCCCAATTGCCTGATTACATAGTGTTATAATAATAAGGCAAGAATGATTGGAATTATAGTAAGAGGTAGTGCAAGTGTGCAACAGCTTGGTACAGCAGCAGGTTGGTCTAATACTAGGGGGCAGTACAATGAGTTTGACCACCAAATTTTACATATGGCTACCCAGGATTTACAATTTCCATCTGTACTGTTGAAAATTCCCATGTCGTCTGCCACGTGGCTTAAATTGGGTGGGTCAATTGTGCCAAGATTGGTACAACAGCAATTCTGCCACATTTTTGCCTGAAAATTAAAATTCATTATTTATTTAAGGCAAAAGGTTTCATACATAGCTTTTGCTTCAGCTGTAGGATAGGAGAGAGAGGGAGAGCATGTAATAGTGTAATTCCATTATCCCCCTCCTTTACTGAACAAAGTGCTGAAGTGCCGGCCGTGTACATAAATGAACTTGAAAACCATCCCATTTATTTATATTGTACTTTTCGGTGGGTCACCTGAACCTGTTTGATTATAAACGGATGACCTTGGGCATGCCTATGGGGCAGGCTAGTATGCTGCACTAGATCAACTTGTCTGGTGCCCACCCCTATTCCCTGGCATCAGAAATTTTCCTGTTGACTTGGCACAGCAACTTCTGGTTTGAGTTGATTCAGCCCAAGTACCCTGGGAGTGGGCAAGCAATTTGAGTTTGCTTTGTTTCTCATCGGAATATATTCTGTGATAGGTAAATACAGTTTTCCAGTTGGTGTTGGTAGCTGCTGCTCTTCTTCAACCAGAATTTGGCACCGAAGCAACTCAATCATACATTGAGTACTTGAGGTAATTCCAGCTCCACATTCATCTTACTACACTTATCACGTCTGAGATGATGAAACTCCAAGGAAAAACAACCACTTTAACCATTAAATGTTGAACAGTTGGTTGGTAGCTTCCACAACAGTAGCATCCACATTGGCGTATGGAGTACAACACATGCGAACTGGGTCAGTATTAGCTGCTAGAGGGTCCTCGAGCAAATCGTGGTAATATGAAATTCAGTCTCCTGCTGACCTTGCCAAAGGAACCATGGTAATATGAAATTCGTCTCCTGCTGACCTTGCCAAAGAAACCACTGCAGTTGAAATGCCACACTTGAGTTCAAATTACAAGTGTGGGGTACTTTGGGTTTTTGGTATTTATACCGCAGCTAACTTAAGAACACATACCAGAGCGAGTGCGAGAATCAGAGTGAGAGCTTCTCAAAGTGAGCCCCAGTATTACAGGGTGGTTTATAGTCTTTGTTGGTTGTGATTGGACTGATGGCAGAAAGCCATGTCCAAGGGTTGAACCCCAAGAAATAAGGAAATTAGGTGCAGAATTGGCCGGTTGTAATTTGATTATTCTCATAGGAGTCAACACTTCAACTGCTGTATCTTGTAGAAATGTTATGATGTGTTTAGAACTTTTTAATTCTTACTTCAACCTATGAACTACTTTCCTGCCACATGTCCCCTATTTTTTGGGGAGGGGGGGGGGGCAATGAGGATCCCTGCCCCACATAATGCATCAGTTGCTGAAATCAATTGGAAACAGCCCCATTTTGTTTAACGTGGGGCCTCAATTCATCTAACTAGAGATTCTATTGCATTTCAGATTTATTCTGGTTTCACTTATACATGGAAGTTGCGCAGTTGAGAGAATGAGTGAAATTTATGCTTGACTAAGAGACTGGTTTACAGCAATGCAGCCGTATCCGATGGGCTGGGATGTTCGGCACGTATGCTGATGCATCTCAGCCCGTCCAATACGACTGGTCAACATGAGAGGATTTTATCCACAAAAATGATCCATACTCTGAAGTGATGACCCGACTGCCACTGTATGCAGTGATTCTCAACTTTTTACTTCCTAGAGACTGACTCTAGAATATTTCTCGTGAGGTAGAGGAAACCATTGAACTGGAATAAAAGTTGCTCTAGTTTGGTTGGCATATGGTCTTAGATCAATTTCTACTAACTTATTCTCAACAAAATTATCAGGCGAACCACCTATCTACCTTATCTACCTTCGTGACACTGGTCCACTCTTCCTGGAACTGATCAATTGCAATCATTGAAGGACCTGGTTTACTCCATATCCACAATTCAGATTTGAATAGATGATGCATCACCCGGAACCAGAAGCTCTAGAGCAAGGAGCAAGGTTCAAGGTATTGGTATCAGACAAGTATCAGTTGATGCCAAAACCGATCCAATACCAATACAGTTTCGCAGCCAATGGATGATCACACGGCCGATACGATTAGAAAATAAAAAAACAATATGAATAGGTCGACCCGGCTGATCCGATACCAATTACGAAAACTGAGTCATGTTTTCTAAAACACATGTTTCATCTATGATAGACATGACTGAAATACAATACGACTCAAGTAAAGTATGTCTATGCAGAATCAAGCACATATTCAAATTCTACATATGAATAAGCATAAATGGATTTAGGAAGCATGGGATGAGGTCTGATTTGTGGGTTCATCCGCTTCTTTAAAGCCTAATTTCGCTTTAAGCCCAGAAATCTCTTTCTCAAGCTCCCAAATTCGTTCTTCAATTGCCTTCCTTTCGGTATCTCCAACCTTCAGTTGTTTGTTGATTCCCAAGATCTTGTCTGTTGGGTAATGGGTATCCAGATTCAATGGATTCTCCATTGACTCTCCAGGTTCTTTCTCCATGAGATGATCTTTACGGCCTACTTCATCGATTTCTTTTAAAAGTTTGAACTTCTTTGGGACTGAAAGTTCATCTTTGTGGCTTGAATCTTCCAAAAGTAACCTGGTAGGTTGCGCTGAAAATCCTGGTGGAACTGGACCATATGGGTCTTCCTCCTTGACTATTACCAGTTGCAGGTTTTTCAACCTCTGTGTTTCGTTTTCATCAGTAGAACCTTGGAAACCCAGCTTGTGATCTTCAGAAGAAACCCATGTAAGAGCCCTGACATGGTTACCTCTAGCCTTCTCTTTCATTGAAATTCTGGGTATTTTTCTTGGGTAGTCAATCATTTGTACTTGAGTTAAAGCTTGCTTGATTGCTTCTCGACGACCCAGCATGGATTGCTTCCACCATTCCGAGTATCTCATCGTTACATCAGATTCAAATAGCCGAGGAGGAACATAGAACACAGAAGGTTTAATGGGCTCCCTGCAACTTCCCCTCGGAAGGCCAAAATGACCTGGGATGTCTTGATCTAATCCGAATTGCATGGACACTCTATATGGAAGATAAAGCTCTGTACTGTCTAATCCAATTAGCTCAGAAACCCACAAGCAATGGATAAATGACTGCAATTCGTCATTCCCATTTGAGCTTTGGGAAACCCATTCTTCCCTTTCTCTGTAGAAGGGAGGGAGACTCCAGTTGCTGAAATTGGCAACATAAGGACGCCATTGAAAATTTTCAGGTGAGCTCATGACTAATCTCACCAGTTCAATACTCATATTAGTACTCAGTTTGCTCCACAGAGCTGCTCTGGGTTCACCAGGACGGAGAAAGTTGGGTTTCTTGGGTCTCAAAGATGGAAACCTTTCCCAAGCCCAGAGCTGCATGAGTTGGAATGGTGCCCAAACACTGAGATGGAAATCATCATCATGACATACCTTGTTTGATCCCAGAAGTTTCTGAACAGATTGTTCTTTAAGAAACCTAAGGTCACGATAGAGACCTGCAAGAACTGCAGGTCCAAGAGCAATGGCTGTCCCTTGAGCCAAATGTATGGCAATGTGGAAGACCTGCTTCCCCATAACCCTCTCTGAAGGTGTAGGAAAGACATACCTTAAAAGCCACAAGGATAAGAAAGCTACATGCTCCAATTCGATTTGGGTGCTCATGAAATGCTTAATCCATTCTGCATTTGAGGGGTTCCACCATTGATGTCTGTAAAACCCATCATGTTCTGCAACCATCTTCTTCTCCATCTTCTCTTGCTCTTTCTGTAAAGGTTCAGTAATGGGTTTTCCAACAAAAGAGAATCCTCCAAGAATGAAGATATCTTCTAGAGTTATTGTAGCTTCTCCCCATGGGAAGACAAAGGAGCTGGTTTCAGGGCACCATTTTTCGACTAGAGCAAGGACCAAATCTTGATCTTTTCTCACTCTGTAGGTGGAAGCCATGATTGCATTGTATATATCAGCCTTCATCCATATGTTTCCGAACAGTGGCACCAAACGATCGACCCATTGCTTCCATTTCGCCTGGGGACATCTCCATCCTTTAAACAGGACTTGTGGAGGCCATTTGCAGGGTGTGAAAGTGATTATTTCAGAAAGAAGAGGAACTAAAGGAATCCCAGCTGCTTCATTAACATTATCGACACAAGGTTTAAGAAATCTGCCGATTCTCAGTGTCGGTTCTCCTCCCTTTGGTGACACCAGTTCTTCTCTTCTCTCCACCATGAAACTTGCTTCCTCTGTTATTTCTTCTACCACTTGCATTGAAAGATGAAGACATTGAGTATGTTCAGGGACAGGGCTAGAAACCATTAATTCCATTTCTACTCTTTCTCACTCTCTCCTTCTCTCTCTGTTCTTGCATAGAACTATTGATAGAAAGCTCCGCCAACCTAGGGTTTTGTATGGAAAAAAGTTGAGTAGAAAGAGATAGAAAGAGAGACGAAAATGGAAATGGAAAAAATGGGTCCTTTGAAATCCGCCACTTGGGGATAGGAGAGAAGTGATAGTGGAGGAGATGGTGGGAACTGGGACTCTGCTACATTGCTCACGCATACCAGAGCCCACAAGCAGGCATCTCGATGATCCGATTCGATCTGGTAGGTGATGTCCTCAGTGGTTTTTTTTTTTGGTTGAGTACAAACTACTGAGTAGGCCTTGTGGGAGAAACAATTAGTGGGTTTTTCTCCCAATGACCAAAAAAAAACTATAAACAAAACAGCAAATCAGTTTGACTGATAAAGCCACCTCTCAGGCATCTTTCTGACTAATTCATCCACCTGCCAACTCCATGCAGATTTCTAAAATAGGAAAAAAAAAAAAAAAAAACCTCCATCCAGTTTTTTTTTTTTTGGCTGATGTCTTACAAGAGCAAAGAAAATACAAAAGATTTGATTAGCCCCTCCCAAAAAAAAAAAATAAAAAAAAATAAAAGGGAATTTCAAAATCCAGTAGGTGGGTTCCATTTAAAAGAGAAAAAACATAGAGACCCATAAATATGATACAACTGTTAATTTTATAATCATATTTTACAAAAGAGATTCTCTAAAGCTATACTCAGAACATACTAAATTCTTTTAATTCTTTTTTTTGTTAAGTAAAATTTTTTAATTCTTGTTTGTGTAATCCAGAAAAGTTTTCGCTGTTTTTGCGGCATGGGTAGGGTTCGAGAAACAATTGCATGTCATTAATACAAGATTTGGAAGAACTTATCCATAAAAATTAACTTAATGTCCATAAAATTAATATGGGATTGTAATAGTTTCTTTTTCTTTTAATTCTTTTTTTTTTAAAGTAAATTCTTTAATTCTTGTTTGTGTTATCCAGAAAAGCCTTCGCTGTTCCTATGGCAAGGATAGGGTTCGAGAAATGGTTGCATTAATACAAGATTAGAAAGAATCCATCCGTAAAAATCGACATAACGTCCATAACATTAATATGGGATTGTAACAGTTCCTTTTTCTTTTCTATCTTTTTCTCTTTCTATATAGATTTGAATCCATTATGATCTTTGACTCAGAGGTGTTTCCCTTGGGTTTGATGAGGGCTGGAAGGGGAGAGTTCTCCCTGCCTCTTCCTCTTGCCACTCAGTTCTTTAATATTAATTGTCATTTGTTAGTATTTTTCAATCAAGCATTCAAAAAAGATAAGTAAATGAGTATTCAATGGGTTCTCAACTAAATTCAGGAAGCAAGTTTTAAATTTGGATGAGAAGAAGGTGTAGGTACTCCGATTGAAGATTCTCACTTTTGAGGATAAACGAATTTAATTTGGGTGTGAAAAATCAATCAACAAAAAAATTTAAGCCCTATTTGGTATGTATTATAGAATTAGTTATATAATATATTATGACATATGTAGTTGTTTGATATGATTTATAGTATTTATTTATATTTAAAATAAATTGATATAAATAAATAAAATCCATTCATAGAGATTTCTAACCAAAAAAAAAAAAAAAAAAATCCTTCTATGTAGAGTTTTTTTTTTTTGGCTTTTGGTGCCTTACAAGAGTAAAGAAAATACAAGAGATTTGATTGGACCCCCAAAAAAAATTCAAAAGGTAATTTCAAAATCCAGTAGGTGGGTTCCATTTAAAAGAGAAAAAACATAGAGACCCATAAATATGATACAACTGGTAATTCTATAATCATATTTTACAAAAGAGATTCTCTAAAGCTATATCGAACATATCAAATTCTTTTAATTCTTTTTTTTTAAAGTAAATTCTTTTAATTCTTGTTTGTGTTATCCAGAAAAGTTTTCGCTGTTTTTGTGGCGAGGATAAGGTCCGAGAAACGGTTACATGTCATTAATACAAAATTTGGAAGAATTCATATGTAAAAATCGGCTTAGCCATCATAAAATTAATATGGGATTGTAACAATTTCTTTTTCTTTTCTACGTTCTTCTCTTTCTATATAGATTTGAACCCATCATTGTCTTTTAATTCTGTGGTGTTTCCCTTGGGTTTGGTGAGGACCGGAGGGGGGTAGGTCTCCCTACCTCTTCTTGTCGCTCAACTCTTTAATACCCATTGTCACTTGTTAGTATTTTTCAATCAAACATTCAAAAAAGAAAGTAAATGAGTATTAAGTGGGTTCTCCATTGAGTTCATGAAGCAAGCTTGGGACTTGGATGAGATGGAGTAGGCACTCAGTTTGAAGATTCTGATTTTTGAGGATAAGTGAATTCAATTCATGTGTGAAAAATCAATCAACAAAGAAACTTAGGCTGTCTTTGATATGTATAATAGAGTCTTGTTTGTGTTATCCAGAACAGTTTTCACTGTTTTTGTGGCGAGGGTTGGGTTCGAGGAACGGTTGCATGTCATTAATACAAAATTTAGAAGAATTTATCCATAAAAATCGACTTAACGTCCATAAAATTAGTGAAAAAGACAGTTACCTCCCTTGTACTATAGCTTAATGACAATTGACCCCTAAAGTTTCAGAAAAAGACAAACGGTCTCAATTTCTAACGGTGTTAAAGTTATAATTTTTGTAGACAACTCTATCCCTGAACAGAGTTCAAATTTTCAATCATATGCTATTTTTAAAAGAATCTCACATGGATTCCATGCTCAAGATAGCAAAGTTCCCAGCAAGAATTTTCGACCTGGATTCAATCTTTGTTTCTAGTGAACATTAAAAGACTAGAATGGTCAAAGAGGGACTGAATCTTCTTGTAGATTTGTTGGAGCTTCTTCTACATTGGTTGACAAACACACTGAGAAAACTCTAGAAAATCCTACTGAGGTCATGGAGAGAGGATCTAAGGCCCTAAAAGATGGCGATTACACTGAGGCAGCTGAATGTTTCAGTCGTACCATCTAGATCAGGTTCTTTTCTCCTCTTTCTACAATTCTATGGACCATTGTTCCATGGTCATCATGGAGGAGCAGCAACAAGAAACCGGAGCTTGATCGGCAGATGAGCAAGGTAACAAGGATCAACGTATAAAAATGAATATAAAAATGAATAATAAAGAAAGAAGAACAGAAGCCATGATTAAAGCTTCAAACTACAGAAACCCAGGAGCACATAACAGCACATATTAATAGCATCCCCCTGAAACCAAAGTGTCCAAGGCGAGGTTTGAAATTTCTAAAAATCTCCGAATTTCTTTAGAAGGTTCAAACGAAATAGAATCAGAAATGAAATTAGGGTTTCTCCAACTTACCAAGAGAATCATCAGCAAGATTCTTATGGAAAATGAAAGAAGAAATTTGCAGAAATGGCAAGAATGAAGTCCTAATTTCCAAAAGGTTAATTTGGTTATTAAGGAAAAATTGGTCTCCCACCGTTAGTATCTAATGGAATATTCCTAACGGCATGGGTTCATTTGTAAGACCCGTACCAAACTAATCGGTCTTACTACCTTGTACCAGGTCTACCTATCATGGTCGAGTCACATGGACCAAATGCGTGAAGGAAATCACAAATCAGGTACGAAATTGACCCAAAAACAATAAAATGGAGGGTAGGGTCGCATGTTTTAAACAGGTAGGGTCGACCCCACCTCAGCAGGGTCCAACCCATGACTTTTGAGTCCTAGGGTCGAATGACTTGAGATCCTAGGGTCGACGGATTCTGCGACCGTAGGATCGACCCTAGGCAAACTGATAGAAACCGAAAATTAAGAAACTTTCCTAATTCAAAGGGAACCTTTCCTAAACTCGTTGGGACGTATTTTGGGAGGTTTTTCTCTATAAATAGGACGTCACTTAGACTCTTTTACTCATTTTGAAACCCTAATTGAAAGTGAGAGAAAAAAAAAGAAGAAAAATTGGAGAAGAAGATTAAGGAGAAGAATTTCAGATGAATCTTTGAATTCAGCAAGACTAAGGTATGAAATCATTCTCCATAAATTGTGTAAGACCCTAGAATAGCATATAAAGATGATAGGATCTAGGAGAAACCCAAATCAACCATCCATGGGAAGGTTTCAATGAAATCCATGGAAGGAATCATGGAAAACAAGGTAAAGGAAGTAACTTGAAGTTTTAAGTCATAGAACAATTATAGAATAGACCATGAAAGTAAGCCAAATGATCCAAACATGAAAGAGTGAACTGTAGGATCAAAAGTAGACTCAAATTACATATGTTCGCACTTAGGGTCGACTAATAACGACCCTATCAGACTACAAGATCGACCCCTAGCTCTCGGAAAGTCCAGGGAAGCTATGGTCGCACCTAGGGTCGATGGATTACCAACCCTATGATCGACCCTATACCCTGGGGTCTCACATCTTGCGACCCATCCTGCGACCCTAACTTTACAGCAAGCTTAAAACTGTTGGAATGAATTCTAATTAAAATCTCTCGACTTGTTAGATTTTTCTATTGATATAAAGGTGATTCTTAAAGCTTGAAAGATGATCTACACTCAAGTAAATGTGAGGGAACAAGACCTAAACTAATTGGCTAATAATAAATCGTTTTTGTTTATTGAGTCCAATCCCATGTATGATTCTATGATTGTATGATTATAATGTGCATATCACATGTCATCTACTATTCCTGTTATTACTGATCATGCATATTTAATTCTGTTTATTTACAACGTGATGTTGATGATGATGCTAGGAATAGACATGTGAATGTTTGTGTGTGATTAGTATATTTGATGTGAGTGGGGCATCAGAGGAAGTGTGATGCAGTGCGGTCCTAAGCACTTTAGTCCTATCTCTACTCAAGTCTTGTCCACTAACATCGTCGTATCGTCATTATCTTAGCAGAACTATTACGTCGTAAGACATCAGGGGAGGTGGTCTCGGACCGTGTAGTCTTCGACTCTGTCAGGGGACCTTAGCTCTATCTCTATGGACGTATTGAGGGATGCTGGGGTGAGACCTTGGATACACTGTTTGACATTAAGATTGGTTAGTTACGATCCCAATTTACAAGCCCTCACCAATAGGGACTTATGTGTTGGTATGGGTAGAGCATCAGGGGAAGTGTGATGTGGTGCGGTCCTAAGCACTTTAGCTCTATCTTTATCCCATGGTGGGTGCATGTGGGGGCGGCGATGGTGTTTGATCCGTTGAGCGATTCCACATACTCGTGTATAGAGGTGCGACGGCCTCCAAACCTTTCTATAGCACATTGCAACCTTATATACCAGACCACATATATGAATTGAATGCATGCATATGTTTGTTGTATTATTTTGTTTGCTCACTGAGCCATGATGTGTGCTCACCCTTTCGAATTCGAATATTTTTAGTTGATGATGCAGGTACGACTGTGGAAGATTACATGAATGCTCCCGCATACGGGCACATTGCTGCAATGGATGCTGAAGATATAGTGGAGACGCATGACTCATCATGTGAGTGCAACGACTCATCATATGAGTGCAACTCATGCGTTTTCAATTAGATTTTTATTTGAACTATTAAGGAAATGTAATTTGATATTTTATTTATTTATGTCTCTGTTGATACAACATAATTGGATATTTTATTTATAATTATCACATTTAGATTCTCAGTTCATTTAATATTAAGACTTCCGCTATTATGTATTTATTCTGATTATGATTGTGGATGTGTATGATTTAAGCTAAATGACACAGCCTTTTTGAGATCCTGATTGAACCGTTGGTTTATTAGCGGTTCATCACACCGTTTTGAATAGTGCGAAATTGAGGTATGACACCATTTGTACTTTAGTAGTGTTTCTAAGGGAAGTAATTGTCTTTTCCTGAAACGTTAAGGGGCAACTGTCATTAAGGTATAGTACAGGAGAGGTAACTGTCTTTTTCCCATAAAATTAATATGGGATTGTAACGGTTTCTTTTTTTTTGTTGTCTTCTTTTCTTTCTCTCTTTCTTTCTTTTTCTATAGATGGATTCTATATAGATTTGAACCCATCATGATCTTTTAATTCTGATGTATTTCCCCTTGGGTTTGGTGAGGACTGAAAGGGGATAGTTCTCCCTGCCTTTTTCTCTTATCGCTCAGTTCTTTAATGGTGATTGTCACTCGTTAGTATTTTTCAATCAAACATCTAAAAAATTCAAGTAAATGAGTGTTTAGTGGGTTCTCCACTGAACTCATGAAGCAAGCTTGCAAGCTTGGGACTTGGATGAGAAGAAGGTGTAGGTACTCAGTTTGAAGATTCTGACTTTTGAGGATAAGTGAATCCAATTCAGCTATGAAAAATTAAGCAACAAAGAAACTTAGGCTCTTTTTTATATTTATTATAGATTCTTGTTTGTGTATTCGGAACAGTTTTTGCTGTTTTTGTGGCAAGGGTAGGGTTCAAGAAACACTTGCATGTCATTAATACAAAATTTGGATGAATCCATCCGTAAAAATCGACTTAACATCCATAAAATTAATATGGGATTGTAACAATTTCTTTTTCTTTTCATTCTTCTTCTATTTTTCTCTTTCTCTCTTATTTTATTTTATTTTATTTTTATTTTATATATATATAGATGGATTCTATATAGATTCGAACCCATCATGATCTTTTACTTTTGAGGTGTTTCCCTTGGGGTTGGTGAGGACTGGAAAGGGATAGGTCTCCCTACCTCTTTTTCTTGTCGCTCAGTTCTTTAATGTTTATTGTCACTTGTTAGTATTTTTCAATCAAACATTCCAAAAAGATAAGTAAATGAGTATTCGATGGGACTTGGACGAGGTGTAGGTACTCAGTTTGAAGATTTTGATTTTTGAAGATTAGTGAACTTTTGAGGATAAATGAATCCAATTCAGGTGTGAAAAATCAATCAACAAAGAAATTTAGACTCTTTTTGATATGTATTATTGAATTAGTTATATGATATATTATGACATATATAGTTGTTTGGTATGATTTATGGTACTTATTTGTATTTAAAATAAATTGATATAATCGAAAATCTATAAATAGATTAAAAGGCGTTTATTATTATCGTGATAATCTATTATTACTTATTTAGATCTAGTGATATTAAACAATTAATATTTATGATTTATAATTTATGATAATAAATTATTTATTAGAAATAATAAATAATTTATAAATATAAATATAAATTATACAAAAAAAAAAACTTAAATAATGGATTTGCAAAATTGCAGGGAAACAGTTTTTAATACTGAAAGGGAGTCAATTAAAGCCAAATAGAGAAAAAAAAAATTTAGGAATTCTAAAATAAACCCCAAACAAAACTGATATGTTGAGAGAAATAAATCGTCATCATGTATCAATTCACCTTCTACAATTGGAAATCAATTGCCAACATGTGTCATCCAATCATAAGCTTAAGCAGCAAGTGGAGCAAGAGGCTGTGGAGGTGGTGAAGGCCTTCAAGGGTGGAGGAAATATAGGGGATTTGGGGAAATAGATTTTTTGTTATTTATTTTTTTTTAATTTTTTTATTTAGTACATCATAATCCATATATCGCAAGAGAGGAATGTAAGACTCTTTACTAACAAATCGAAATAGAGAAACTATCATCATGCTCATTAAGGCGGAGATTCAAGCTAGATGTCAATCTATTAAATGGCATGTTCGGATCACACTCAACATGTGAACTTTAAGGGATAATTCTCAGAAAGTGAAAGGTTCTGAGTTCAATTCCTCTTAGTGCATGGAGGCCATTCACTTGGGGTGTTAATAAGTAATTTTTCTTTCCTATTTTAGGTGCAAGTGGAACGGTTCTCATTGAACCTAGAAATGACCTGGTCCATGGGTGTGGGGTTAGTATAGGCCTGCGGAACTTGTCATATCAAAGGTCTGGATACCTGCTGTTAGCCAAAAAAAAAAAAAAAAAAAAAAAAAACCCCTCAACATGTAATACTTATATCCTAAACAATTGGAATGCAATTATTGTAATATCCGGCATGTCTCTATTGTAGCTGCTGGTTCTTTTTTAGTTTGTTTCTTCTTTGTTCTATGGAGCTTACCTTTGGAATTTGTTCCTCTTGTTTTTCTGGCTCCCTTACTTGGTTGGGTAGCTTGTTGTGTTCTTTTTTTATAGGGATCAATAATTTTTTAATTATCTTAAAAAAAAATTGGCAACAAAGGGAAAAAGAAAGAGAAGAGATACTGTAATTGAAAACACCCAGAATGCATTCTAAGAATGTATACCAAATGAACTTAAGTTTCAACCATTGGGAGCAAATAAAAACAAAAGAACTTAGGTTTCAGTTTATTTAATCATCAAGTAAATTATGTGAGAGGGTGTGGAAAAACCCAAAGTATCATGGGAATTTTTCAAAAAGTTTTTTTTTACCAATTTAATAATCCAAACAGTCTTTCAATGATTCCAAAAAAAAAAAAAAAAAAAAAAAAAGACCCAATCGATATGGAGTTCACTCGATTGGTTTCAATTGAGCCCGGTCTCACACAACTAGACTTTAAATTAGAAAAAAAATTTAAACAGGGACAAACCTTGTTGTAACAAAGGTTGATGGAAAAAATGCTTTTTTTCCTGCCTTTTTAAGTATAATACAATTTGTTTTTTAATGAGGTTATATTTTATCATTTCTTATTTTTTTTTGCCAAAAAATAAATAGAATAATAGTTTTGATAATGTCAATGATGAATCATTGAACTTGAAAATCATATTTTTCCTTTACTTTAAATAAATTTTGAGAATAAGAGTAGGGTGATCAAAAAAAAATATTACAACTACTTGGTTCCCCTCTTTGGTGAAACGAAGTTCACAACAACGATGCACTTTTTTATATAATATCTATCTTTGATCATACGTTTAAAAACATCTACCATATGTTTAATTATCAATGATTTTTATTTTTCATCGTATGGTCGATCATGTCTATCCAGGTAGTCAACCATACACTTAGTTTTAAGTGTTTTTGAGTCTATTCACTTACCTGGTCTCGTGGTTTTTCTTCACACGATTGATTCACTTGATCCAACAATGATAGTAAGACCTAGCATGACATGGTTAGACCGATTAATAGAGTGCGAGTCTTACATACTACTATGTTGTTCATGTGTGATTGATAACATTTTGATTATCTTCTTATTGTCTATATGGTAAGCATTCGTTACAATTTTTTTTTACTACCTATTATCCTACTGCCACCCCTCTTGAACCATCATTCCTTTGGCCACTCAGTTGACTAAATCGAGATTTTTATTTGTGCGAAGATATATATATATATATATTGTGTAACCCCACTACTTCCATATTCCTTTGCTTCTCTTTGAGCCTTATTTCTTTGGCGAACTGGTTGATTGAACCGGATGAAAATAGAACAATTAATTTTTGTTGCTTAGTTGTGTTATTTAGTTATGATAATTGATTAAAAGTCTTCAGAAGTTCAGATCATTTCTGTGAAATTAAAAGGGATATCAAACTACTTTTTATGGGCTCAGACTATTAAAGCTTACATTTTCTTTAAAGAGAAACTATCATTGTTGCTTGATGATGCATCTGACCATGATCCTAAGGATTCAGAATCTCTGAAGACATATAATACATGGTTTTGTGATAATTCCATGGTTCAAACTTGGTTATGGAATAGTATAGAGTTTTCTATCTTACTTACTTTGATGTTTTATGATACTGCTAAAGCCATCTGGGCTAATTTAAAAGAAACCTATGGTCAAGATAATAATATTTCTAGGATTTATGACCTCTATGAGAGGATGTTTACTTATTCCATTGGTGACAAATCTTTGACTGATTACTATGGAGGCTTCAAAGATCCAGTAACAGGACCGAGTCAGCCTAATATAACCAGAACCCAGCCCAGACCGAGCCTTAATGGATAGGTTTTGGTCTGTGCTTGTAAAGATTGACACCGTTTCAGTCCAAACCAAAACTAGACCAGACTGACCCGTTAAGAAACCCAAATTAGCCCTAATCGAATACCTAACCCGAACACCGGTAAGGCCCTTTAAGAAGCCCGAACTAGCCTGAATCGATTCTTTTTGCTACTCAAATAATAACCAATTGACCAAAGATTTAACGATTCTAACCAAATAAATGTAAATACGCAATCCATTATCCATGTTCAGATGCCCTTAAGATCAATCAAAACTCAACCGCTTACAATTCTATTAAATTTATTGATAAAAATAAGAAAATAGTTATATAGCATGGGCCCGGTAAACCCGCTAAGCCCGAATCGAACCGAGCCAACCCGAAATTGGCCTGATAAGCCTAGCCCAATAACAGATTGACACCATACCAGCCCATTAGTTAACGTATCCAGCACAGCCCACCCCAGCCCGAACCCTTAATAGACATGTTTTGGACTGAGCTTATAAAACTCGACACTGTTTTAGCTTGGACCGAAATCAAACCGGACCGGCCCGTTGACACCCTTAGATTGAACCCCCCGATTACACTCGGATGGCATGGCGATTAAACCCTCCTCTCCGATTCATATTTCCTGCGCCTCCACATGACAGCCTAACACCACTAACATGTTAGGATCGAAACGCAAAAACACGAAGATTAACGTGGTTCAACACCCCATGGGGTGCTACGCATGCCCGGGAAAAAGAGATTCTTTATTGCCAATAAACCTCTACCACTCTCCCCGAGGTGTCTCTAGTGCCTGGGCTGCCCCCTTTTCTTCTAGGGTTTTCCCACGGACAACATATATAGGAAACCCTAGCACCTAATCCCACTACAATTATAAGTTTATCCATCAGCACCAGAGTTAATACGGCAATACAAGACAACTCTATTAATTGTGTGGACTCCACGAATCTAGACACAACCCGACATAACAGCGCCCCCGGCCCCCAAAAAATCCCAAACTTCTTCATCATCTCAATCTCATCCCCATCAACTTCCGCACCACCTGCAGCGTCGGAGGGAGCTTCTGACTACTTCTGCTGCTGCTCTCTCACAATGCAATTGACGAACTCTGATACAACTGCGGATTGGAGATAGACCTCTATAGCTGAGAAAATTGTTCAGGAATTTCTCCAGTAAGCCTGTTGGATTGGAGCTTCATAACCTGAAGTTGGCGAAGATTTCCCAACTCTTTCGACAATGGACCAGAGAGCTCATTTTGAGCAAGATTCAACAGAGCTAATTTATGAAAGTAAGTTTCCCAGTTGTGGGGTAACAAACCTGGTCAATTTATTGTTATCGAGCTCGAGAAAAATCAAATTTAAAAGCATTCCATCAGCCAGAGAAGCTATGGTACCATCAAGTGAATTGCTCTCCAGTCTCAATCGAATCAAACTCTGTGAAATGTTCGACGGAATCGGCCCTTCTAATGAAATCTGAGACAGATCAACAGACTGCAAATTTGGTGATAACAAAATATCTGATGGGATTGAACCAATTAAGTTGTTTTAATTAAGGTCCAAAGTTCTCAAATATCTTGAACTACCAGAAGTAATATAGCCAGAAAAGTGATTCTGATAAGCAACAAACTGAGGGAGCGTGTTAGGATCACACCATTGCCATCACCATCTGGCACAGAAGAGATAATCACACCAACAGCATTGCGACATGGAGATCGTCGCAGAATGAAGCCTCTCATTCTCAAACATTACGTGTAAGCAATTGTAGTGAACAGATCCACGTGATCAAAGAATTCACATGCATTGGATGATCTGTCAAGGTGTAAGAAAGTAAGAAGTTGTAACTGTATTAGAAGGTACAGTTGTTATAACCACATAGGTCTGTAACCGATTCAGTTCAGTCATAGAGAATCGTTGTTTCTGCAAAAGTTGTAAATGGTTATATAAGAATAACAGAAGGAAATAAAAGATAAGCAATTACAATCTATCTTCTTCTTTCTTTTCCTGGAGTCGCTACACTCGAAGTAGCATAACAGATACAGTCCTTACGGAGCAAGACTTCAAGCAACGGTCAGTTGAACGATCACGGTCTTCTCTCTCGTCTTTGATCCCTGTCTCTCTTTCGATCTCACTCCCTCATGGGAGGTTCCGCTTTGCTTACTTGCTTGCTATGGTTCATTGGAATCATCTCGAGGTTTAAGTTGGTTTAGAATCCTGATAGATAAACAGAGATTGATTTTAAGATGGATACGAATTTGAAATACTTGAATCCTTCATCTTCGTTGGCCTGATTTTCCATCATTTCTGTCACTTGGTTCATGTCTCTCTTTAATTATTAGCACATGGTTCTTTGATTCTGAGGTGTTTCCCTTGGGTTTGTTGAGGGCTGGAAGGGGAGAGTTCTCCCTACCTCTTCCTCTTGTCGCTCAATTCTTTAATACCCATTGTCACTTGTTAGTATTTTTCAATCAAACATTCAAAAAAGAAAGTAAATGAGTATTATGTGGGTTCTCCATTGAGTTTATGAAGCAAGCTTGGGACTTGGATGAGATGGAGTAGGCACTCAGTTTGAAGATTCTGTTTGAGGATTCTGATTTTTGAGGATAAGTGAATCCAATTCATGTGTGAAAAATCAATCAACAAAGAAACTTAGGCTGTCTTTGATACGTATAATAGAGTCTTGTTTGTGTTATCCAGAACAGTTTTCACTGTTTTTGTGGCGAGGGTTGGGTTCGAGGAACGGTTGCATGTCATTAATACAAAATTTGGAAGAATTTATCCGTAAAAATCGACTTTTAGTCTATAAAATTAGTGAAAAAGATAGTTACCTCCCTTGTACTATTACTTAATGACAATTGACCCCTAAAATTTCAGAAAGGCTTCAATTTCTAACGGTGTTAAAGTTATAATTTTTGTGGATAACTCTATCCCTGAATAGAGTTCAAATTTTTAATCATATATCATTTTTAAAAGAATCTCCCCTGGCTTCCATGCTCAAGACAGCAAAGCTCCCGGCAGAAATTTCCAACCTGGATTCAATCTTTGTTTCTAGTGAACACTAAAAGACTCGAATGGTCAAGGAAGGACTGAATCTTCTTGTAGATTTGTTGGAGCTTCTTCTACACTGGTTGACAAACACACTGAGAAAACTCTAGAAAATCCTACCGAGGTCATGGAAAGAGGATCTAAGGCCTAAAAGATGACGATTACACTGATGCGGCTGAATGTTTCAGTCGTACCATCTAGATCAGGTTCTTTTCTCCTCTTTCCACAATTCTATGGAGCATTGTTCCATGGTCATCATGGAGGAGCAAAACCAGAGCTTGATCGGCAGATGAGCAAGGTAACAAGGATCAACGTATAAAAATGAATAATAAAGAAGGAAGAACGGAAGCCATGATTAAAGCTTCAAACTACAGAAACCCAGGAGCACATAACAGCACATATCAATAGCATCCCCCTGAAACCAAAGTGTCCAAGGCGAGGTTTGAAATTTCTAAAAATCTCCGAATTTCTTTAGAAGGTTCAAACGAAATAGAATCAGAAGTGCCCAGTCCAGAAAGAAGTTTTCCCAAGAACCCATCAACATGCAGGCATTGATCTACCCACGAAGAGGTAGTAAAAACAAAGAGAGAGGCTGCATCATCGCTAAGTCGCCATGAGTTGCCTGAGAGCTCCGAGAGATGCCAACACAGGCGTTGCAGCCTTGCAGGTGAGTTGAATTACAAGACAAGGCACAATCGGATAGGACAAAGTAGTCCAAAGAATGGAATCGAAACCCGTAGAAGAAAAAAAGCAAGAAAAAGAAAGAATGGAATCGGAATTAAAATGAGAAGACTCTTCCATCTCTGCACTCAAATGATCACAAAACTGAGTTTAGAAGCAATTGAATTGGGTAGGGTCCCTTCTATTCATATCATGAAATATGGTAGAAAAAGCCAAACTAGCAAAGTGACAGAAGCTGATATGGATTTTGGGGGGAAGCAAGTAATAGACCACTCTGGAGTAGGGGCTTACCAAGAGAATTGATGGGAGAGACAGGGCTTACCAAGGGAATGATGGGAGAGACGGGGCTTACCAAGAGAATCATCAGCAAGATTCTTGTCGAAAATGAAAAGAAATTTGCAGAAATGGCAAGAATGAAGTCCTAACTTTCAAAAGGGTAATTTGGTCATTAAGAAAAAATGGTCTTTTCCATCGTTAGTATCTAATAGAATATTCCTAACAGTATGGGTCCATTTGTACTTTAGTAGTGTTTCTAAGGGAGATAATTGTCTTTTCTTAAAACGTTAAGGGGTAACTGTCATTAAGGTATAGTACAAGAGAGGTAACTATTTTTCTCCCATAAAATTAATATGGGATTGTAACGGTTTCTTTTTCTTTGTTGTCTTCTTTTCTTTCTCTCTTTCTTTCTTTTTTTATAGATGGATTCTATATAGATTTGAACCCATCATGATCTTTTAATTCTGATGTGTTTCCCCTTGGGTTTGGTGAGGACTGGAAGGGGATAATTCTCCCTACCTTTTTCTCTTATCGCTCAGTTCTTTAATAGTGATTGTCACTCGTTAGTATTTTTCAATCAAACATCCAAAAAATACAAGTAAATGAGTGTTTAGTGGGTTCTCCACTGAGCTCATGAAGCAAGCTTGCAAGCTTGGGACTTGGATGAGAAGAAGGTGTAGGTATTCAGTTTGAAGATTCTGACTTTCGAGGATAAGTGAATCCAATTCAGCTATGAAAAATTAAGCAACAAAGAAACTTAGGCTCTTTTTTATATTTATTATAGATTCTTGTTTGTGTATTCAGAACAGTTTTTGTTGTTTTTGTGGCAAGGGTAGGGTTCAAGAAACACTTGCATGTCATTAATACAAAATTTGGATGAATCCATCCGTAAAAGTCGACTTAACATCCATAAAATTAATATGGGATTGTAACAGTTTCTTTTTCTTTTCAGTCTTTTTCTATTTCTCTCTTTCTCTCTTATTTTATTTTATTTTATTTTTATTTTATTTTCATTTTTTTATATATATAGATGGATTCTATATGGATTTGAACCCATCATGATCTTTTACTTTTGAGGTGTTTCCCTTGGGTTTGGTGAGGACCGGAAAGTGATAGGTCTCCCTACCTCTTTTTCATGTTGCTCAGTTCTTTAATGCTGATTGTCACTTGTTAGTATTTTTCAATCAAACATTCCAAAAAGATAAGTAAGTGAGTATTCGATGGGTTCTCCACTGAGTTCATGAAGCAAGCTTGGGACTTGGACGAGGTGTAGGTACTCAGTTTGAAGATTTTGACTTTTGAAGATTAGTGAACTTTTGAGGATAAATGAATCCAATTCAGGTGTGAAAAATCAATCAACAAAGAAATTTAGACTCTCTTTGATATGTATTATTGAATTAGTTATATAATATATTATGACAAAGAAATTTAGTTATGATGATTGATTACAAGCCTTCAGAAGTTCAGATCATCTCTGTGAAATTAAAAGGGATATCAAACTATCTTTTATGGGCTCAGACTATTAAAGCCTACATTCTCTTTAAAGAGAAACTATCCTTGTTGCTTGATGATGCATCTGACCATGATCCTAAGGATCCAGAATCTCTGAAGACATATAATACATGGCTTTGTGATAATTTCATTGTTCAAACTTGGTTATGGAATAGTATAGAGTTTTCTATCTTACTTACTTTGATGTTTTATGATACTGCTAAAGCCACCTGGGCTGATTTAAAAGAAACTTATGGTCAAGATAATAATGTTTCTGGGATTTATGACCTCTATGAGATGATGTTTATTTATTCCATTGGTGATAAATCTTTGACTTATTACTATGGAGGCTTCAAAGGTCTTATTGAAGAAATCTAGACTGTGCAGCCTCTTTCTACTGATATCAACAAACTGAATACTCAACAGTCTGAGTTTTATGTAGCCAAATTTTGATTGTCATTTCTCCTGAGTATCAAGCTGTGAAGAGTCAGCTGCTTGCTGATGCTTCCATACCTATCCTAAGCGAGACGTTCTTTCATCTCTAACGTTTGGTTCCTCAAACTGACACTTTTCAAAAAGATACAACTACTTTGTTTGCTAGTTGTGGTCTGATACCTCCTTTAGGGGTTGTGGCTCCAACTGAAGTAGTGGCTGTGGTTGTTGTTTTAGCCGTTCTCAAGTTGATAAATCTATCCGCTTCTATACTCATTGCAACAAATCTAATCACACTGCTGATATCTGTTGGCATAAATTTGGTCGCCCTGAATGAATAGATAATTTGGTGAATACTGTTACCATTTATGATGGATCCCCGACTGTACTAATTCCACCATATAAACCTGCTCCATCTTTTGATCAGTATGAAGCCCTTCTTCGAAGGAATTAAAACCTTGAGACCACTGGATCCTCTTCTACTGCTACTTTGGCTTGTACAGGTACAACTGCCCTTCTTTTCTACACATCTCCTCACCCTTGGATCATTGATTCGGGTATTACCTATCACATGACGGGTGAGTCCTCTGTCTTTTCATTCCTTCATAACACAAATAAACCTATTACTATTTATCTTGTCGATGGATCATCTACTAATGCCACTCAGTATGGTAATATCTCTCTTAACCAGTCTATGTCCTTACCCTTTGTCTTACATGTACCTAATTTTTCTCTTAATCTTTTATCAATTAGTCAACTAACTAAATCTCTCAATTGTGTTGCTATATTTTATTCCTCCTATTGTATTTTTTAAGATCTCAAGACCAAGGAGATGATTGGTGGCAGACGTGAGCATGCTGGTCTGTACTACTTGGAGTCCACTGAACGTTTATTTGTTGTTGTAACTACTACTACTGCTACCCTTCTTCAATGGCATCAACAGCTTGATCATTTGTCTTTGTCTAAGATGAAAGTTCTTATTCCTGGTTACAAGTCTCTAACTTTATTTCAATGTGAGGCTTGTAAGTTAGGAAAACATCATCATTCGTCTTTCCCTTCTAGTTCTAGTCCTAAGAATTCTACTCCATTTTCTTTAGTGCATTCTGATATTTGGGGCCCTTGTCGTGTACCAAATAGGTTATGTTTCCCTTATTTTGCAACCTTCGTGGATGATTTTTCTAGGATAACCTGGCTTTATTTAATAAAAGATCGTTCTGAGTTTCTTTTTATTTTTAAAAGGTTTCATAAGGATATTCTTACTCAATTTGGAGTTCCATTTAAAGTGTTACGTACAGATAATGCTCTTGAATATGTTCAAAATTATGTATCTAATATCTATTTTGATAATGGTATAATATCCATCATACCAGTTGTGCCTATACCCCTCAATAGAATGAGATTGTTGAATGCAAAAATAGGTATCTTTTAGATATTGTCAGGTCCCTAATGTTTTATATGAATGTCCCTCAATTTTATTGGTGTGATGTTGTCTTGACAGCTTATTTTTTCATAAATCATATCCCTTCTTCTATTTTACATGACAAAATCATATTTCGTCGTCTTTATCCTAACATTTTGTTGTTTCCTGTTCATCCTAGAGTCTTTGGTAATACATGTTTTGTTTGCATTATGCATCCTAAATTGGGAAATTTTTTCTCTCGTTCTCTAAAGTGTATTTTTCTTGGTTATTCTCGTATTCAGAAGGACTATAGGTGTTTCAATCCTACTACCAAACATCATTATGTTAGTCCTGATGTTACCTTCTTCAAAGACAAGCCATACTATCAAGTTTCAGTGCCATCTCCTTCAACTCCATCTGAATTGTCGATTCCTTTAGTGCTTACCATACCTGATGATCATGAACCACAAACTGACCACATCTTACCATCTGAACCACAAACTGAACCTCCACCTCCCTTGCAAGTTTATACATGACATCAATCAGTGTCTCCTACTACTACTGTACCAGCTGCTCTGTCAACTACTACTCCTGATCCTGAGGTCTCTTCTGATCTCCCTATTGCTCTACGTAAAGGTATTCGTACTCATAAAAGTACTTTTCCTATTGAGCATTTTGTTTCCATAGTTCATCTCCCTTATTGTCATCAAAATTTGGTTAACTCGTTATCTACTATTATTGTTCCTACTATCCTTTCCCAAGCCTTGTCCCATCCAGGGTGGAAGGCAGCTATGGATATTGAAATGGATACCTTATTTGCATGCCAAACATGGACACTTATGGATCTCCCTACAGGTCATTCAGTGGTTCGTTGTCGATGGATTTATACAGTGAAACATAATTCTGATGAAACTGTTGACAGACTAAAGGCTAGACTAGTTGCCAAATGATTCACTCAGACCTATGGGGTAGATTATTTTAAGACATTTTCTCCTGTTGCTCGTCTCAACTCAGTTTGTGTTATTGTTTCTTTGATTGTGAATCTAGATTGACCTCTTTATCAGATGGATATCAAAAATGCCTTCTTATATAGTGACTACAAAAAGAAGTTTGCTCAGGAAAAAAATTTAACTAAAGTGTGCAAATTGCTTAAAACAATTTATGGACTAAAACAATCTCCTCGTGCGTGATTTGATAAATTCAGCACTATTATTACAGATTTTGACTTTGTTACATATTACTCTAATCATTCTATATTTGTGAAATGTCGTTCCTCTTATATCACCATTATTGTTGTGTATGTCGATGATATTATTATTACAAAGAATGATAAGACTGATATTGCTAAAATTAAATCTTATCTGAATACTCACTTCCAGATGAAAGACTTAGGTCTTTTTCATTATTTCTTGGGGATTGAAGTGATTCGCAGTAGTAAATGTAAGATATTTTATGGGCTAAATTAATTATAAGGTTAGTTGATTCAGTGAGAGTCTGGTTACAAGTAGACCGATTTAAGTATGAATAGAGATTGATCAACCTGGTCCACCGTGAGATTGGTCCAAGGTTGGGGTGGTATTATAAATACCAATGGTTAGGGTCTTCACAGCCACAGTGTTATTTTCTTCTCTTGTTTCAATATACAGAGAGAAGGTCAAGAGATCCTAACAGGCTGTGGAAGACTCTGATCCAAGCATTCAAAGCCAAGAAAACGATCGAAAATCAATCTACAATAAGAGGTATGTGTCTTATCATCACTTTTCAATACCAATTGTATTCTAGTATCTGTGTAATGTGTTCGTTAGAGTTTATGGAAAATCTCATGGGAAAAATCCAAAAGAGATCTAAAAAATCTTACCGTGGTATCAGAGCCTCCCACACAAACCTATGATCGATAGAAGCATTGTAAAAACTGTATGTTGGATTGGATTGGAAAATGAAGATATTTTTCTCCCAATTTTTTCGTACGAACTTGTCTAAGGTTTGGACCTTCGAAATTTTTTTTGGACTTTTAAAAAATAAAATAAATTATATAGGATTGTAGGTCTCAAAGAAACTGAGTCGGCTACATAAGGTAGGTCGCCGAAAGTGGCTGGATGCGCCCTCATGCCCCTCCTGAAAAAGCACATGAGATCCACGCGACGACGATTATTTAAAAAAAAAAAGAAAAAAAAAAAAGAAAAAGAGTAGGGCTGACGTCACCTGGTCAGCCCCATACTAGACCGAGCTGATTTGGGCTAGTACAAAATCGACCCCGCTCCCAGACCAGCCCGGCCAGGGCCAAGGGGACCAGATAACCCGACTCAGGGTACACATGGGGGTTACACGTATGCTTTGTGACCCGACCAAGGCCTCGACCCTGTAACCCAAAATTTGGACCCAAAAACCTAGATGGGTGGAGCGGGTGGTCCAGTGATTGAACCGTAAAACTAGACATCGGTTTGATTTTAGGCTAGACCATTTGGTTCAGTTTGGACCAAAGTATTTGAAAAAAAGGTTTAAATAGTGGGTTCAGTCCTCCCATAATCGAGCCTGGCCAAACCGACCCAAGTTGAACCACCTAGATTCGATTCAGGATGCAAGAATGCATGTGCCGATTTTAATCGGCGATTGTGGGTACTAGGAGCGTCGGATTTGACTCGATTTTTTACGCTGTGTTTGTATTTTCGTGCTTTATAGTTTGGTAGATAGTTTGATACAATTTGATGATTTGAATAATTTATTTTTGACTAAAAGGTATCCTAAATTAGTCCAATTTATAGTTTTTCTGCTTGTTTGTCAGTTATTTTTTATACCAGATGCATGTAGAAGGTTATGTGTGCATGAGATTTTGTTTATTGATCCATATGGTACTGTAAAGTAGGATTTGAGGATATCATTGTGGAATTAGATCGATCCCACCAAAATGGTACACTTATTTTCATCATGATGTCTTCAAATTTAAAGTTTATGTATTTTTAAATGCTTGTGTAAGGACGATGTACACTTAAATGTGGCATTATCAAGTTTTATTCAAATTAAGATTTATGGATGTCATATGAAGATTGGGTAGAATACACTAAAGTGGTACATTCAGTTCCAATATGGTGATCCTCAAACTCTAAATTTATATATTTACATATACATAAATGATACATTATTTAATATACTGTTCTTCATGGTGTGAAAAATAAATAAGAAAGATAATGTTAATCCAAAGATGACATTGTCAAAGTTTAAAGGTATGTTCATGCACATGAATTGAAGTGATTTTGACTTTAGGGGATCTCATTAACCCAAAGATGGTGAGATTTTTGAGAGTCATTATTCTTTCGCAGTCATTGCATAGAAACTGAGAAGATCATTGCATGTTTATCCTAAAGAAGAATATGTAGTTGGTTAACTTTTAAAAAAAATTATTTATTTGCATGAATAGTTGATATATTTAATGCAAATAAAATGTGTGTGTATACGTCTTCTATTGTTTGATACTGTGTTTAGATTCATTTACTGATGTATTCATTCAAGTATGGCTGTCTTAAAGAATATTTTGATATCTATTTTTTTCTATTCGGGATAAAATATAAGTAAATATAATTACATGTGTTTATATTAGTCTTGTGTAATTTATCTATTACATGATATTTATGTTTGGACTCATAGAATGATGATGATTTATGTCTCCTAAGATGTTTGTCTCAATGAATGTGCCAGATGGCATGATAGTTTTTAATTTTTATTCTATCTGGGATAAAGGATAAAATTTATTATGAAAATATTAGAGATTAATCTAGAATCGTTTGATTTAAATATATCATTCATAGTAGTTTATATTAGTTGTGAGTTATTCTACTATTGAGGTTATGTGTAGCAGTATTAAGATGAGAAATATTACGAATGAAAGGATTATCTAAGAGAAATCCAAAGGATAAGAATAATGTTTCAGAAGAAGTCGAAAGATAATTTATTGACCTAGCTCTCTAGTACCAGTTCTGTTAGAAATGATAATGTGAGAAAGTACTTTTGGGAGCTATCAGTTATTATTGAAAAACTCAGGGACTTAGAGACCAATGTAAATGATAGATTATAGTACTGTTCAGATCTAGATGACTTATATTACTAAAGGGGAGAAATAGCTAGTGAGTAACTTTAATGTGGATTGCTCAAAGATGGATAGATTGACCATAGATAGGTGGTTTGATCAAATACTGGTAAGTTAGATATGCATAGTTAGAAGGAGGATAAAGATTCTAGAATTCCCTAGGTATTTGGAGTAGGAGGGTTCTGAAGATTGTTGGTTTGAATACGAGTTGAAAATGTTAAGCTTCTCATTGTAAAGTTTCCTTTAATATTTAAATGGTTTTTCTGCTCTTCGTTTTATTTTGTTTTATGTTTACTGTTTGACTTAACATATTGTTCCTATATTGAAAATATAATGATGTTATTTGAAATATCAAAATAAAGATTTTTTCTTTCAACTAAATGGAAATAAATTATGTTGTTATGGTGCTTATGATGTTATAAGGTAAATGAATGTATGTAATATTGATCGTATTTATTCTGTGATGTAGTAAATAGTTTTTCATATTTGATTGTACAATCTTAAGTTCTCTAATTATACTTGTCATAGTGTTGATCTTTAAGGCAAGTAGCGACAAGTTAAGGCAGTTTTTCTTGGAATGGTTGAAAAATTTTGTCAGTGGAAATCTTTGGATTCTCTTAGTCAGTGAGAGTGTTTAGATCTACTTGATTAGTGGGAGGTTTGATAATTGATGATTTATTTGTAATTGTTTGTATTGCCTATGGTTTAATACGTAGGATTATTGATGAGCATCCATTCTTGACTTGTTTGCATTCCTAATTATTTAAGACATGTCAAAATTGCAAATAGGTATTTAGTCAAAGAAGATGGTAAGCCAAAGTATGATATTAGTCCAAACTGGAGGCGATTTGCTTGTATAAGTTGGATAATATCAAAGTGCGTTGCCCTATAAGGATTTTAAGGTAACGAGATCATGGTAATTCGATCCTTGGACTTAAGTATTTATCTCAAAGTGATTTATGTCATTAAGTAAATCTTTGTATGTGGCTAACAGAAGGAGGTACACCGGACGTATATGAATACTTTTCGCTGTTGTTTGATATTAGTAGGCTTGATGACTCGATCAAAGTAAATGATGGTTTTTTGTGTAATTAGATTCTATGTCCACATTGTGTCAATGGTGACTTTATAATCAATATATAACCTAAGTGAGAGATTGTAAGATATTTTATAGACTAAATTAATTATATGATTAGTTGGTTCAGTAGGAGTCTAGTTACAGGTAGACCGATTTAAGTATGATTAGATATGGACCAACCGGTCCATTGTGAGACTGATCCAAGGTTGGGCTGGTATTATAAATATCAATGGTTAGGGTCCCCATAGTCACAATATTATTTTCTTCTCATGTTCCCATACACAGAGAGAAGGTCAAAGGATCCCGATAGGTTGTGGAAGACTCTGATCCAAGCATTCAAAGATAAGAAAACGATCGAAAATCAATCTACAACAAGATGTATGTGTCTTATCATCTCTTTTCAATACCCATTGTATTCTAGTAATCTGTGTGATATGTTCGTTAGGGTTCATGGGAAATCCCATGGGAAAAATTCAAAGGAGATTTTAAAATTTTTACAGTAAAAGCATTAGTTTGTCTCAAAAAAGTATGTGCTTGATTTACTTTCTGAGTCCGTAATTTTTAGAGCTAAACCAGTTGATATACCAATGGATCCACATCAGAAACTTGAAACTTATGATAATCCTGAATATTCTGATATTCATCAATACAGACGCTTGATTGGAAAATTGATTTATCTAACTGTAACTCGATTTGATAGCTGTTGGGATTGTTAGTCAGTTTATGCACGCTCCTAAAGTTGTTCATTGGGAGGCAGTCTGTCGCATATTGTTTTATCTCAAGAAAGCTCCTGAAACTGATCTTATTTATCATCGACATCGACATCTTGACATTGTTGGTTATTCTGATTCTGATTGGACATGAGCTAATGGTTATAAACATTCCACCACTGGATACTGTACTTTTGTTAGAAGTAATCTGGTTACTTGACGGAGTAAAAAATAAATTAATATATCCAAGTCTAGTGTTGAAGCTGAATATCGTGCTATGGCACATACTACTGCTAAGTTGTTATAGTTGAAAACTCTTCTACAAGAACTTGGATTTCCTGTTTCTAGATCTATGTCGTTGATGTGTGACAATCAAGTTATTATTTATATTGCTAGTAATCCAGTCTTCCATAAGCATACCAAACACATAGAGGTTGATTGTCACTTTGTTCGAGATGTTGTTATGAAGAAAATAGTTGTTACTCACTTCGTATCTTCTTCAAATCGACTTGCTGATATTCTTATAAAGCCATTGTTTGAACTTTTCAGCGTATCGGCTGAACTATTACAAGTTTGGATTGGGTGATCTGTATACTCCAAACTTGAGGGAGGGTGTTAACGTTAACAATTAAGGATGGCTTCCCTCTTTGTTTTTTTTTTGTTTTTTTTTCTATTGTTTAGTTTTCTTATTCTTTGTTATTCAATTTCCTTATTTCCTTGTATTTTCTTTCTTATTTTAGTCTCTTTATTTATAGAGACTTTCTTATGTTATGGATTCAGTTTTGCTTATCAATACAAGGGTATGAACTACAAAGAGAGCTATTGATCTCAACTACAACTCCTTGCTGTCTGCTCTCCACTTCTTCTTCTTCTTCTAATTTCTTCTTCTTTCTTTTTCATTCTTTGCTTTTCTGATTTTGTGTTTGAGGTTGCATGGTTTTGTTACAATTCTTATATGCAACCAGGGAGAATATAGAAAGGACCGATAGTCATCATTTGGAGAAAAGAAAAAATGGATTTGGATTTCAAGAAAATGGGAGATAGAGACAGAAATACATATAACTCTTTCCCTTGCTACTTTTGGAAGCCAAGGAAAAAAGAAGGAAAATTTTTTGAATTAGAAAAAAAGAGAAAAACACGTAAAGTGATCATTATTTCATCATTATTTTAATCTTATCTTTTTTATTTTTTTAATACCCAAACATAACCTTATATATCACACAAAATCATCAATTTTTTTTTGGTAAAAACACAAAATCATCAATCACAAACAATGGTATCGTCACCTAAGAGAAAATAGAAAGATAGTCAAATTTTGGGGAAAAAATTCCTCTCATGTTGGTCCTTTCTTCCTGTGGTGATCCCACGTCTGAAGTTTACTTGGCGTACTATAAAAAACTGTCTTCTGTTGCCCAATCGTGCCAATTGTGATCCCATGTTTGGAGTTCACTTGACGCACTATTAAAAACCGTCTTCTGTTGTTCAATCGCATAAACCGTGATCGCACGGTTGGAGTTCACCTGGTACATTGTTAAAAATTTTCTTTTGTCTAGTTGCGTTAGTTGTGATTGCATGGTTGGAGTTCACCCGGTGGCATAGTTAAAAATCTTCTGTTGTCCAATCGAGTCAGCTGTGATCGCAAGGCTGAAGTTCACTCAACGCACTATAAAAAATCTTTTGTTGTCCAATTGCGTCAGTCTTGATCATGGTTGGAGTTCACCCGGTGCAATGTTAAAAATCTTCTGTTGTCCAGTCGCGTCAGCCGTGATCGCACGACTGGAATTCACCTGGCAGCATGATATCCAACCGTGCAATCATGACTAACTCCTCTCCAGCGACAGGAGATGATTTCTATCCTATCAATATATCGCCAATTAAACAACTTAGACTCTAATCATGCGATCACAGCCGAAGAAGCACCGGCGAGAGGTTCTACAATCCCACAATATAGGGGATCCAAATCATCTCCTGCCAGGGGTTCGGCAGGAGAATCGACTGTATCCAGTTGATGCCTGACACGTGGGTGTCATCCGAGCCGTCCATCCCAGCCAATAAGGTGAAACACAAAGAGGAATCGACTCGGTGATCAGCTAGGAAAGACAGCTCAGATCCAATCGACATTCACGTGTCAGACATGAACTGGATGCAGTCGAGTCTCCTGTCAAACCCTTGAGATGATTTCTAGCTATATGACTCAAGGGGGGGATCCTGGCCACTCGAGGATCCTCATTACCATTTGGCAATCACTACCGTTTATCTTTTTACCTTTTTTGCCATCAACCATCTGGGAGACTGCCCCTTTTGTCGATTCGTGGAGCTTGCTTTTGCTTGCAAGTTGCAACTTTTGAGGATTCAAAGCCTCAAAACTCAAAACTGAGAAGACGGAAACGCAAGCACAAGTATACAACAGGACAACAAAATCAATCTTAGTCTCAACTCTACGCTCGCTCAGTGACAAATTCCTCTTTCACATCTTCTGGCCACAATTTTTTTGAACTATCATTTCTTAATTTTTATGGGTTGTAATGCTGCCAAGCCCTTAATATAATTGTGGACGCTGAAAGAACCAGGATTTTTTATTTCTTATTTGTTCGGTGGTTCTTCTTCTGCTATCATCCCCACTACCTTCGACAACTCAGCTTCCTTATAGTGTTCCCAAGCAAAGTCATTGCAAGCTTAAGCAGGTGAGTGAGTTTTTAGATGATTCTTTTAGAAAATCCTCGAGTCGGGATGGGCTTCCGTCATTCTTATTCCGACGGAGGATTCCGATTTTGAACGTTTTAGAGTTCTAATTTAATGAATTATATAAGAGATAGAATTGAAATTAATCCATCCAAACATGATTAATCACCATAGGATGGGAACTTCCTATGATCGAGAAAATGATAATGGTGTGATACCCGAGTTCATCCTTTGGAAATCGATTCTCTGCAACCGTTGTTTATTTCTGGCGATTGAAATAAAGATTATTGATTAAGGAGATGAAGAAACTAAAAAAAAATCATAAGAGAAAATAGATTGAATTTAAATTTGCAAAATAAATTCTACGCATGTATCTGTTTTACTACAGTTTGAATTTGGAAAAAAAAAGGTAAGTTATAATCTACTTGCAACTTTGGTTCGCATCAGGATTCAGATGCTATAAGCTGTGACTTTAAATTAAAAATGGGGTTGTCATAATTTAAATAACTCAAGGGAGGTACAGCTTGCAAAGAATTCCACAAATATTAGACCCCCCCTCTCTTTTTTTCTTTTTTCCTTTTTTTCCAATCTTAGAAGCAGCGGATATGTTTGCAACTTAATGGAAAGTACTGGGTCCCTCATGATTCAGGAATGCTTGAAATTATAACCTAGAACATTGGGCATAGATTTCAAGAAATATTTTGTCAAAATTAATAGTAGTTTGCATTGTGCTTACGAGTGTTTTGGTGGCTTTCTGAAGAACTATACTCTCATCATGCAACCATGATGGTGTTACATGCTCCCAGAGCAATCAGCAAGTGCTGGACAAACTGCGAAACCAAAACATTGCAAGAAGCTTCTCATTGCAGCATTTCAAATGTTAATCTGTTGATCAGCAGAGATCTTTGCAATCAAGGATTACATACTTCTATTTCTTGGCAAGGCTGTGGTCGAAATAGTGGCCCATCAAAGATATCAAAACAGGGAAGTTCAAAGAGATGGCTGGTAAGCAACTCTTCTTTGTTACCTGTCAACAAAATGGTTTCCGTTGGATACAGTTCCCAAATTAACTTCTAGTGCTACTTGAGAGTCATTTGTTTCAAATTTTGTTAGTGTCAGTTGCATGTTACCACTTCATCGGATGATGAGTACCGCTCATCCCGCAATATAGCAATCAGCTTATTTCGAAGGTACAGGAACGTCGTCGATCGTGGAGGAGGTGACAACCTAAAAGTATATATGGAGTATTTTGTATGTCTGGTTATTGCAGCAGGCACTATTATTATCTTTTTACTAATATTGTTTGGTTGCTGTTTTACTGCTCTTAGGAGTTCATCAGTGCTGGGGTAAATGCATATGCCCTGGGCTGCACTGATGAGGGATTGAGGAAAGAACTCATGGATATAAAGAACTCTGGAATTGAACTGGAAGGTATGCAATCTTATGGTGGAAGCACAAGTTTGAAGTCCAAGATTTTCTCCAAGGAGGTAAGAATTATTCCTTTTTATGTGTATTAGCATAGATGGAATAGTTATGCAAATAAGACAGCAAAAATTATAAATTCAAAGAACTTTGTGGTAAAGCTAGACCCCAAGGTCCCATTCCTACATGTCAAGTTGTAGCCCAATTCAATTTGGCTAAGGGGCAAAACAAAGTATTAAAGAATATTTGGACAATCAAGTATCAAGAGGGTGCACGGGACAACCGTGGGGATGCATGAACATATGTGGGAACCTATGTATGGGAGGAAATATTGAATTTGGATGTGAAATTTGACATGCGCCAATCTGGATGTTGCCCTATCTGTCCAACAGTCATAATTGCCCAATCATTATGCCATGTAGCAGAATAAGTGAACTGTCAAGGGAGGCCTCCCCTGTTGGGGTCGTGAAGTGGCATTTTCTCTTTGCTTCATTTATAGTTACTTGTGTTTTTAATGTATTCTACATACATTATCTGTAAAATTATTGTACCTTCACTCTTGCATATAAATTGCTTTAGACGGAGGTATCCTTAGATTTTTTTTATCTGATTCTATGACTTTCCTACCAAATTCTGACTGAATGTTTTGATTGTATAAACAAACTACTCCCAAACTATCTTTTCCAAAAATTTTGTGATTGCTAAAGAGTTACTATCCATATATTTGACTGCTTAACCAATGTTACTTAATGCAACAATGAAAAAATGAATTGTGTTTAGGTTAATCAAATCTGTGTGTTTACTGATCATGGAAAGAACAAAAAACTTTTGGAACTATTCAGTGGAAAAGCAACCAGATATTGTGAAGCCAGCAACTCTGGGAACAAGAAATCTAGTAGAATCAGACATCTCCTATAATTTCAATACTTAGTTTATAAAATTCTGTTGTTAAGTCAGTAAAAATAAGTGGAAGAAAATTTAAAACCTCTAGGGTAATCTAAACTTGAGATAAGCAAGAAAAGCCATATCTCAGTATAACTCACTAATTTTACTTGCACATTCTGCAACAGATTATCTGTTGCTCATTCTGTCAACAAATTTTCTGTTGCTCATTCTGTCAACAGATTTTCTGTATGATACTGCATTTGTCGCGGCAGGAACACTCTATAGCATCCAGAACAGCCCACTAACCAGTCTATATATGTCATTATAGTGGGTCTTAGTAGAGTTAAGTTATCAAATAATTACTTGGGGTGTTTGCATCCTGATTAATTTGCTATAGGGCACCACCATCGTAGCACTACTGCTAATCCAAATTCTTATATGGTGAATTGTCTTGTCTTAGTGGGTCTCATCAAAGTAAGTCATGAAATCTTTTGACGGAATTAAGAAATGGAATTTTATACATCCCATATTGCAATGCAGGTTGATGAGTGCATCCTGTGGTTAAGCATTATATTCATCACCATCTTATGTACACCGCAACCTACTATTGTTAGATGGTCGTCTACACCTCCAGCCTCAGCTGATATCATGCTTCAGTGGAAAGGCTTTTGTTCTATCATAGCAAATGCTTATTATGTAAGAGGAATGGCATGGTGAGGTTCCCCTTTTTTTTTGGGTTGGGGTTTTATTATTACACGTTAGAATCACCACAGCCTTTACATCAGGTGTGTATGTCTCTAAAAGGGATAATTCATTTAAGTATCTCTCTTTTGGGAACATAATGACACTCTAATGGAATAAAATATATTATATTTGCATGATTTTAATCTGCATTCATAGCCATATACATATTCTTTATATTCATTTAACCATATGGACTGGTGTGCATGTTTGCTTTAGGATTACCATCTCCAATATCTCTTCAGAAATGCTTTGTTCGACTCTTGAGTTGTTTGAGACTTAGAGTAGTATCTTTGAGGCAGTAGGTGGCATAGGTCACTCTACCCTCCAAATTGCATGTTGTAGTGATTGGCTCAGTTGAAGCCAAACAGGGAATTGATGAGCTCTCATAGATTTTGGAAATGAGAGCTCCAACAGATGCAGTATCTGGGGCCTATGACTTGCACTAATTGACCAAACTATGATGTTGATTTCTTTGAAACTAATATTCATTATATTATATTGAAGTACTTCTGCTTTTGGTTTGTGTTTAAGATTACATAATTTCAAATTAAGAGTCCATTAATTTTTAATGTGACCACGAATACTGGCTAGTTTTTATTGATTTATTTCATTTAAATGGAAATATCACTGGGAGATCAGTAGATATGTTCTGATTGATCAATATTTAGTGGACTGGCTAGTCCAAAAATCAGCATTAGCTATCAGTACCTTGGTTCACTAAAGTCTGAGGAAAAAGCCATGTTAGCTGTTCCTAGTCATCATGGGCATGCACTCTTTAAGAAATTAAGCCTCATCTCACCCTACTTCAGTCTCTCTCATGTAATTGATGTTCAAAAATATGGATCACATGGCAAGTAGCATTTGTAATTAGTTTATTTGTATCTACATACTAATACTGTAACTTTTGTGAAGAATATTTCCCAAACTACATCATTACTTAGACACTTGAAGATAGGACCCTTCCCATGCCAACATTTTCCTGTACAAAATTCCATACCCAAACAAAAATGATATATTCTCAGAAGTGGTAGATTATGGAACTATTCCTGAGGATTTGTTCAGCTTGTGTATGTTAAAATATAAGGAATTGAGACGGAACTAATCCTTCTCTCGTACCTGCTGTTTGAGAATCCTATTGACTTGAACAAGGCTGCTACACTTGAACTATAGAGATATCATTCATCTCTCCATGTTTCTTGTCATACGGAGTTTGGCAAAGTAAAATTTTAATTATATTTTTTATATGAACCCCAGATGTTGCATCGGATTTTCTTATTTTTTCCCCAGGCTTCTTGTGAAAACTCAACTGGAGCAAATGGCACAGAATTGTTTGAGAACCCTGTTGAGTCGAACTTGGCTGCTTACACTTGAACTATAGAGACATCGTTCATTTCTTCATGTTCCTTGTCATATGGAGTTCTGAAAAATAACGTCCAAGTTAAATTTTTTATGTGGACTTTGCATTGAGTTTTCTTATGTTTTCCCCAGGCTTCCAGTGAAGACTCTTCAGCTAGAGCAAATGGCAGTAGTGGGGCATGCTGAGGAGCCATCTGTTGTTGCTAGTCGCATGCGATTAGTGTTCAGCACACTGGAGGTTTACCTCTTCTCTTCACATTTTCTATGCAATACCAGACAAAAAAAGAAGACATACAATGAATCTATTTTCTGCACCATCAGCGGAAAAAGAATACACCCTGGCTACCCCCTTTCCATACATTGAACCTTCGGATCCATCTGATTGCCATTGAAATAAGAAGCTGCACCCAGTACTATGTATTAGGTGCTACTAATTGCTGGATGTATGATTAGGCACAACAGTTTTAATCTTAGGCCATAAACAATCAAATTTAGATTCAGAAACTGTCTCATTCTATGCTGTGCTCCCATCCGAACAGTGTCATGCCAGTAGACTTTGTGTTAATTGAAATCTTCAGAAACATGCATACCATGTGGAGATTTTATCGAGGACTATGGGCACCCAAGGCCATCATGTGTCAATTATTTCTCATGGTACATTAAGTGTAATCAGGCTGAAACAGAAAATTCTATATCTTTTGGTACTCGTCTGAAAATTTTTTCTTTTTTGGTTCCAATTGAAGAAAGTTGGATGCCTATAAACCCCAAGGGGTTGCTTAAAGACCTTACACTTCAAAGAGGTCACGAGGTCAACTTTCTGCGGGGCCTACATATCCAAAAAAAAAAAAAAAATAAAAAAATAAATAAATAAATATATATATATATATATATATATATATATATATATATATATATATATATATATATATATATATATATATATATATAAAAGTTGGTGCCAATCAAATTGATATCCACATAAACATACAGGGAATCATCTGATGATTATTTTGTGTTGTGCAGGTAGTTAGTCCACAATGGCCGAGAGTTTAGTTCAGCGCTTTAGTATCGACCAAATGGCTTTGCTTTGATCTCTTCAGACGAATGGCTTATTAATTTATTTAAATCAGCAGTATTCTGCGGAGATTTAGATGTAAAAATTCATAGACGTTGTCTCTGTTACTTGTAAGTTGTAACTCCCCCTAGTTGAGGTAGCTTTTTTATTTTCTTGGAAGCTTGTCCTGGTCAATGTGATTAAGTTGCTTTCATGGTCTGTAAATTTTTCATGCCAAAATTTATTTCCTATGGCGAAATTGTGCTTCTTGATCTGACTCATTTTTGTTTTGTTTCGGCCCTTTCGGGTGGAGATGACTTCCAGATAAAATGTGAATATCTGGCTCATGTAAGCAATCATTCATAGCTTTTCAGGTGGGCAATCATGTATTTATTTCTCTTTAGGTTCCTTCTGTTTCAAGACAAAATTTGGCTGTCTTTTGATGTAAAGCTTAAAACTTGTTGGGTCATACACAAGCATTTCCGGGTTTCCTCTTGTTGACATGGAATTTGAGCATATCAAAGACAATAATAAGTGCCTTATTTGCATTTAGATTTGATGAATATTAGATGGGCAATTCATTTTTGAAAGCTCCCAAGTTGTTGAATATCGATGTGTAGATGACAGCATAAACCTAATACACTAATCCAGAGTATATAGAGGCTGGTTGATGGAGGTAATACCAACTTCTAGCAAGGAGCAGGTTACCAGATGGTCACCACCCTTTATGCTAAGCCCGGTAGCTTGGAACGTCCCCAATTGATAGATGAAACAGATTTGGGAAAATAACAAGCTTCTCACTCTGCTTGTTAACATTCTCTGATTCTCATATTCGTCAAGAACTTTTTAGAATTAGACAATCCTATTTAATGCAGATAATCCAAGTAGCCTAGGGGTCTATAGTTTTCATCCTCTCATCTTCCCAAAACCTGTCTAAAATGAATAAAAAATTCTTTTTAATCAAAATGGCTGTATGCAATGTCAATACAACCATATAGCACACCGGAATATCTCACAGTATCATTCTTTGGCTCTACCATGGAAAAGGGAATTCACATCGTCTCTTCTCAGTGGTTCTGGGAAGACACAGCAACTTTATTCGGATGGCCAATACATGGCTCTCGGGTGAACCCGAGACCCACATTTAAACCGACACACCCTGTCAGCTTGACTTGTCGGCTGGGTGTCGACTTAAATGTGGATCTCAGATTCACGGGTCTCAGATTCACCGAGAGCCATGTGTCGACCATCCAAATGAGGTTGCCGCTGTCCTCCCAGAACCACTGGGAGGAGAGGATGCGGATCCTGGAAAAGGAGAGGGGAGAGAGTTTCCCACAATACCACTGTAAGGAATCTCTCACATCACACCAATAATGATGCAAGAAATGATAACACCAATGGCCCACATGGCATGAGAGATAATGTCAAGAGGAAAGTAAAAATGCCAAAATATGAAACAAGGATTCTTAAGGAGAGAGAATGAATGCTCTGATTGGTTGCAAGGGGAATTGAAAAAAAAAAAAAAAATTAAAACTTTAAATAGAAACTTTTGTAATGATTAAAATACATGCTATCATATTATTATAACTAATTCCAAATCATTTTATATTTAGTTATTAATTTATACTTCATTTTGCATCTAATTCCCTTGCATTTGAAAATTAAAATAAATTTTACGTCTTATAAATATCATTACTAAATATATTAAGAAATTTAAATAATTTACACAATCATTTTGTATTACAATTTCACTTCCCTACCCTTCAATTCCTCTTGCAACCAAAGTGAACCGAAAGGATTCCCAAGCTGTCATGGATTTATTTTTCCCTAATAAAAATGTAACAAATGTAAACTATACCAAAACATTGTCCCATTCCGTGCTGCCTCACCATGGAATAGACTAAGTTTTAGACAAAGAGGGAATCATACCAATGTGGTACCATTGACAAAGAGGGAATCATACCAATGTGGTACCATTGTTTATCGTAAGAGCTCACATTTCACAAACCCAAAACAAACTTTGACCACACGCTCCAATGATCCATTAGATGCAGCAACAGGTATGCCTTCACAGTAGGAATGGTACCTAGGACAAATGGTTTTAGCAACTGATCTGTAGTTAACAAGAATTTTTTTTGTTCCAACAAGATAACATTATCATTCACCACATTTCAATTTTGCTTGCTTCAACTGTTTCATATAAGTACAAATTTATTGTAGTTCCTCGTTTCCCTGTACATCATAGTCAGCGTTGTCAAGTTAGTGGAATGGAACCAGCATCCTAAAACCTTTATATGAAGTTCAAACATTAATAACTGGTAAGTAGATGATGGGTTTACCAAGAATCAGTTAGTAGTATCTAATGAACCATGATTTCCGCTTACTAGATGCTTCTGTATTGACTGCAGACATCTGGTGGCTCTGTAAAAGACTAAAAGAGAGCCACAGGGACGTCTCTTGAATCTGTTTTCCATAAATAAAGGCAGCCATTAAGCTGGTCTTTTTCCAGGTATTGTTGTTCACGGCATCCAAGCCAAAGGCTCATTCATCTACTTGCAAAACAAAAAAATTGATGCACACACACACACACACACACACACAAAAGCTCTTTCATCTGAGCTACAGTTAGCTGTTCCAGGAAATTGATGCAAACTCAACAAACAAAACAAAAAAATTGCTAATTCACTTCCTCCCTGTTCTTTTCTTAAATAAATAAATTATACAACTCTCAAAATTGGGTGTGTTTAAGTTAGACAACTCATCACAAATTATGAGCAATCAAGTTGGCAGCATCCTTGAGTATCTTTCGAGCTCGCCAATAGACAGCATTGGCTGTTTCTGATGTTCCAGCCTGTAAAATTTATATTACATTATCAGATCACCATCAGAAGCATAGGTTAATGGTAAAGCTTCCAACCCAAAAACTCCAGAAGGAAAAAATTGACACCCCTTATCAAAATGCATATGAACGAGAGTGTGCAGCAAGAGACGATTAGGTCCAGCCTTTCTTTGCATTACATGGTCAAATGTAGGGCAGGTGCAATCAACAATTCATAAGGCACCTAGGACATCTCTTGGCCAAGCTACCTGAACAGCGTAACCCTAACAATCCAACTTAACTCAATGCTTTTAAGCCAGGGCCATAAGATGTACAAAAGTTCCAAAGGTCTGAGAAATTGGGTTTAGAAGATTTCCTTGGGAGACCAATTGAATGGAGAATTAGCCTTCATTTACTAATAGTAGCATGGAAGATGTCCTACTCTGTTATCCATCATGCACAAATTCCCTACAGGTATAGCAGAAAGAATCTCACCTTAATTTCCATTGAGTAAAAATCCCGCCACAATCCCAAGTCTTGGTCATAAGTTGCAAGGGCAGATTCATACAACTTACGAGCATTTGCAAGACCATCATTATCACCAACAACAGCCAGGTTTGTTTCCAACTCGATGCAGTTCTTATAGATTGCAAGACTTGGATGAGGTGAAGCAAGGAATCTGCCACAACCAAAAAAAAAAAGTGTGGCTCCTTAATGATGAAAACATGATTTCTGCACGGGTGACTAATAATTAGGACCATAAAACTAGTTAAATGAGTACATAAATGGATAAAACTCTCAGCCACAATGCTTTTTAACAAAGGTTTTACTAAGGCTCCGATTGTTTTGATGTAAAATTTTACATTTTAAAATTTTTTCCAATGTTTGTTTCCAAGAGATGAAAGAAAGACGAACTTCCTTTTCCTATCTGCTTAGAGATCACTATATTTTACCTCTTGGAAATAAACTTTGAAATAAAAATTAGCGTGTAAAATGTTAAGGCTCCGTTTGTTTTGACGTTGTAAAATTATGCAAGACGAGGAGAAGAAAGAAACGTCGGTTCAGGCAGATAGAGTAGCGATGGAGGCTGCTTTTCGGTCAAGCTTCTCCTCCTTCCAAATCATCTGTTCTTGCTCCCGTTTGTTTTGACAATTGACATTAAATGTTTACATGTTAATTTTTTTTTCTAATATTTGTTTCAAGGAGGCAAAAGAAAGATGAACCTCCTTTTCCCTCCTCCTTAGAGATCACTATGTTTTACCTATTAGAAACAAACATTGGAAAAAATTTTAACATGTAAAATTTTCATGTTTTTACATGAAAATTTTATGTCAAAACAAACAGAACATAAATGTAAAATTTTATATTAAAACAACCGGAGCCTAACGGAAAATGGACTTTACAATCAAAATATAGCAACATACCGTTTGTACATCTCTCTTGCTCGTTGAAGACCTTCCCTCTCAAGAATCCAGTTAACAATAGCAGAAGAAAGGGAAAATGGGCCCCCACTTTCACCACTTCTACCAACTAAATCGAGAGAAGTCTGCACTAGCTTGTCAAAATAATCTTTTTGATTGGAAAAAAATTTGAGGGCCTATACCACAAGACAGAAACAGATAAACATGTTTACAATACTGCTTGAAGAATTGCAATGCCAGGTACACCATTTTAAAAAATTGTGAATGTCAATGCTGTACAGGGGTTACTTTACTAAGACAGAAATAATGTTGGTTATCCAACTAAGTATAATGTCATTAAAGTTGAAGTAGGGTATGAAAGGGTTGATAAGACCTGGAGATCTGTAATGACCTGTAACCATTTGTAGTAAATGAGAACCAATTTAAAATTGGGGGCAAGTTTTGGTTGGTTATAACTTGTATCAGATGACAATTAAAGCCATGTCAGATTTGGACCCCATAGAATATCTTCAGCATACTAATAAGCAGAAAAAGTTAAGAGTATGGAAGTGGGTATGGTTTTACTTTTTGTAACTGAGGCTTTTTTTTCCCGCATTTTTTTATGAACAACTTTTATTGATCAAGGATCCAAATGATGTACAGCAAACTAGACAAAGCAGTTCACAGCCACAGAAAACATATAACTAAAGCCAAATTGCAATTAACTATAATATATGAACATAAAAATGCAAAACCAGACTAGTCTGTGAAGGGAAAAGAGTGCCTAGTCCGCCAGCTAAGCCTGCCAAAACCTTACTTAGCCAATAGATCTGTGATGCAGTAGCTTGCTCGTGGATGGACCAACATGAGCCGCTTTGGCTACCCAAGCCAAAGTTGCCAAACCAAAGCAGGTCCACACCCAAACCAACCTTTTGGTATGGACAGGGTTGGTAGGGATCTAATTTAGTTGAGTTTAGATTAGGAAGATTTCAATTTTAAGTTTCCTTACTTATGATTTCTATTTTGATTAAAGATTTTATTGTAATAGAGATTTTATTTTAGTAGAGATGTTATTTTGTCACTAATCTTATTTCAATTAGTTTAGGAAAGTTTTTCCTTTAAAAGTACATGTAATAGGAGTTTTACTTTCAGAGTTGAACATTGAATAAAACAGGGAGTTTTTTCTTCACGGTTGTGAAGTGTAATTCAGTGACCAGGTTGGTCGACCTTTCTCCCTCTCCTCCCCCTTCTTCTTTCCCTTCTCTCTCCCTTCCTACTTCTTTCTTCTTTATTTCCTCCCCTGTTCTGGGCGGTAGAACCAGCCCAACCGAAATACATCGATCTCTCTCTCTTCCAATCACCCTCAAGTTCTGGTTGAGACCTTCCTTCTCATAAACGACCCAATCCCCTTGAACATTGAATAAAACTGGGAGTTTTTTCTTCACGGTTGTGAAGTGTAATTCGGTGACCAGGTTGGTCGACCTTTCTCCCTCCCCTCCCCCTTCTTCTTTCCCTTCTCTCTCCCTTCCTACTTCTTTCTTCTTTATTTCCTCCCCTGTTCTGGGCGGTAGAAACAGCCCAACCGAAATACATCGATCTCTCTCCTCTCTTCCAATCACCCTCAAGTTCTGGTTGAGACCTTCCTTCTCATAAACAACCCAATCCCCCATAGTTTTACCCCATATAAGTTCTATTTTCCTGGGATTGACAACCAGTTTCAGATCTGGTTTCAGTTTGACTGTATTAGATTGATTTCAGGGAATTTTTATTCTCTAATATGGCCCCCCTTATTTGATGCAAGGTTAGTTGGGTTCGATTGGTGGAGGCGTTCCGACCAAGAAACCCAAACCTAATTACCGCCTGCTGCTATTCTACCTATTCTATTTCATGAACCAAGGTTGAAGACAACCTCAGCCACGTCAATCTTTTAAGCTTGTCCTTCATTATTGAATTCCAACTTTACCCCTGAGTTTTAAGTTATTCCCATCCCCTATGATTGCTTCCAAGTTTAGCCCTCACATTTAATTCTAATTCCAGTTATATCCTAAGGCCCTGTTTGGCTATCACATGGTCTCACATCATTGCTGAAATTACAGTTTTGCCTTTATTCCTTTAAGTTGGGATACTCAGTATGTGGGTGGGCCATTAGTGGACCAATTAGGGTTTTCCAGCCCGAGTCCCGCATCAATCTGCCATGTCATATTCCATCCTTGGCTTCTAGAGAAGCAAAAAGTTCACCTGCGAATCAAGGGGCATCATGTATTTAAATTTCATAAAGGGCAGGATTGGATGACCAAGGGGAATCCCTATATGTATGTACTGTTTCTCTTATTCAAAGCCGAAGAATTTTGTAGTTTTCCAGCAATATTTAGAACTTGCCTGGGTGAAGTGTGATTGTTTAACTTGTGATTCCTTGAACAATAGATGCAATTGTCTACATTCTTTTTCACTCTTCTCTGAAATTTCTACAATTTCTTTCAAATACCTAGCTGCTCTACCCTCATTCACACCAATCACCTCAGCCAAGTAGCAATGGCATCTCAGAGTCAGTTCCCAATCATAGGCTACGGCTATATGGGACCCTAATCTCCATTTTCCCAAGCTTGGAGATTTCTATATTTCACTTTAAAACCACCATAAAACCTCTCTATCCAGCTGCACCTCATAAATTAAACCCCATTACAAAAACTTTCGACTCCTTCGACCAATTCAAATCCTAACCCCTAACTTATTATGAAGCTTGGATAACCATTAATTAAGTCCTAAAACAAGCAAATCACTAAAGAATTTGCAGATCTCTCAATTGTATGACAAATAATTACTACAAGAACATACAGGCATTATCAAACATTGCACTAAACAAAGTAGAACTTCCAGTAGATAATTTAACGATAATAAAAAGGAATTAGAAGCTGGATTGAGAAATGCATTGCCAGAGAAAATTCAGATAGCAAACATTAGGAAACTGAGAATAGTAACTTTCCATCTTCACTGTCACCCATAGTCATTGCAATCAGAGTTTTGTTAACAGAAAAGAAAGAAAGCATTGATAGCATACCATTACCCACAAGCTCTCAGCTTCTGAAATGGAAAATTTTGTCAAAACATTTCTCAGGACCTCAAAGATAGAACGCAGGTCATCTTTACTTGGAGCAGCAGATTTCCTTGTAATCCATCTCATCTCTATTGAAATCCTTAAAACCCATACTTTCACTGACCCAGAAAGCTTTCCATCACATAGCTTTTCTGCTAGCTTCCTGGCTTCTTCTAGTCTCCCAAGTTGTAGGTAGAAAGAGATATATTGGTATCCAAGATCCTCGGTCATGAGTCCCATTGTTTCAGCATTTTCATATGTCCTCAACAGATAAGATATGAATTCTACCTCACGAGAAGTACTAGGAAACCATAAATCTTGGGAATCTTTTCTTTCAGGAGCTATTATATCCATTAAAAATTTTGCATACAGGGAAAACATCCCTGCAGAAGGCACAACTTTCAAGGCTTCCTCGTAAATCTAGACACAGACAAAGCATGTGAAGCAGAATTAGAATTAGAAGTATATGGAAGCAGAGAAAGAAAGTCACTTCGCCACTCATATATTAACTTATTAGCATGCTGAATTTTGCAAAGTTTTCAGAGGCGGTCAGGAGGTAGATATCAAATACAAAATGCCAACTAGATACTAAGAGATTCCATATAAAGTCAAATTAGTATTCAAAAATCATATTACATACACTAAGCCCTGAATAAACATTTAAGCATGTTCTTACATAGTCACATTGTCTACTCCATCACAAACATGCGGATTAGGAATCACATAAGCTACTTCAGAATTAATGGAAATAAGCTGACATTCTGCAACTGTAATCTTAGAAGCTGAGATATGAACCACATTCTATGAAAAAAGAAATGCGTCTAGTTTTATCAAACAGAATATGAAAGATTTCAAACATTATATATAAAATCAACATCAACATTAGGCAATAATAAAGGGATTGCTGTTCCATGAGCAGAAAGAAATATCAGAAAATACAAAGAATAAGTTTTACCTGATTCAAATTCTTACAGAACTTGTTTTCTGGCCTCAAATCCTGCCTCACAAGGGCAGGTCGTGACAGACTGCTATCATAAATCAAAGAAATTTAATACTCACAATGGCTATGTTTATTATTTGATGAAAGCAAAATAAAACGATAACAAAAATGCAAACAGGGCATATATATGACGAATGAAAACCATAGCTTATTCACTCAACCAGTTGAGGATACAGAAAACATTAGCTTAGCATACACCAATCAACTTCAATTCGAATTGAAGATAACAAATTGGGGTAATAAAATGTTCATAAGATTACATTGGAATTTCATTAACAATTTGACATAAACCAGAAATGAAAAATCATGCAGAAAATCCTACTCTCAGCATTTCACTCAAATCACTTAAGGATTACACCCCACTTTTCTTCTGTCTTTCTCCTCACTCTCCTATCCCCTATGTTTATAAATTTCCATCCCTTTTGAGTAAAGGTCGCCTTCCCTTAGCCTTCCAGCTACAGGAATGGTATCCTTCTTGTGATATTGCACTTACAGAAACATGTTCATAGCATATAATAAGCTCTTCAAACATTTCTCTCATCTGCAAGCTTCCCAATTGGTTCAACATTATCGCTTACCTACTCCACTCCTGCCAACTTGCTATGGGCTTTTGGATTAAATTTGCCATCGATATCCACAGATATCCTTTTGTAAATTTTTTTTGAAGAAAAAACAAACACAAGAAAATCTGGTGTACTGGCAGTTGGATCCAGACTTGTTTCTTCTCAGTTGGTCCATTTACATTTAAGATCTCAAAGCAATTGAGTCTGGGTAGGAGAACCACATGACAATCAAGTCTAGGTAGAGAAACCACTCTTGAGATTGTTTCTTAGTGGTTTTGGAAATAAAAGATATCAGGTTCAATTTTTTATTTCTTTCCAACAACCAATATTAAAAGGTCTGATTCTGATGCCCGAGAAGACAGCTCTTTTACGTTTCTATTTCTGTCGAGAGTTTTATTTTTGTACAGGAAATTCTACACTAAACCCTCCCCCTATCACCTTTGATAGCTTAATATGTTCATATCCAAGACATCTCCCTCCTTCATCATTAGGCACCAGCATGCAATTTATTTGTAGTAATGAGGTTTGATGTTTTCTGACATAATACTTAAAATGGTTAATTATTTCCTTTCTGAAACTAGGGACTGAACTTTTGTGTGCACTACTTATCTGATGAGAATCAGACCAAGATGAAACTCATAAAAAAAGGAGAAAATAGAAAAGAAAGGATGTCAAAACTCCTAGTCGTTTAGAAGCTGGGATAAGTTTGTTCCTATTTAGGAGTTATTCTGGATAAGTCTAAACCAGTCCTAATAAAATAATCCAGTCCAAGTCTCAGGCAAAGAAGAGTCAAAAGTAATTAATGCATGTGTAGGAAACATGAGAAGCATTAACTAGTTACTGAAGTTGTAGTGTCTTAGAATATATTATTTTTCAGTCAACAAGTCAGTTTCATTTATGGTTGTGTAAGTCATTAAAAAATGTATAGTTTGTTAAATAGTAAGAGTGTCTAGACCTTAAGTGAGTCACAATGGGGGCCTAGAACCCTCCCAGCCAGTCTATAAAAGGGGCTGCCTATAACCATTTTGGAGTCAGTTGAATGGAATATTTCTCATGTTGCTACTGTTAATCCTAGTACTTGAAGGTGCCTATTCCTTCAATAATATCGGATTGGACCTTGAAGGTGGCTATTCCTTCAATAATATGGATTGAACCTTGAACCAAAGCCTGTACAAGGAGGTGGACTCCGTGCATCCTCACCCCATTTCATATCCAATCCACTTCCAATCCCCATATTACCATCCAAACACCCTAATGACCCTATCCATACACCACAGTCCTATTATTTCCACCTATCTCAGGCGCTGCTTGGCCTGGGCTACATATTATCGTAGTGACAGTGCTTTGGGTCTTTCTTGGCACAATGTCTTCTGTAATATGATCATGTTACGTTATCACTAAATTTTTTTTTTTTTTTTTTTTTTTTTTTTTTTTTTAAGGTGAATACGCATCACTGAATATTTTGTTCCAAAACAAGTGATATAATGGAATATTTGTCATTTCCTGGGAAGTACTTTGATTATGTCACAGCACACTGTTGTAAGACAGTGCTTTCATATCAGATTCCTCCTCCACATAATAATGAAATTCTCCAATGTTTCATAATAGCTCCCTGATTACCAATAACAGCTATAAGTGTTTTTACACAAAGCCCTAATCGACGGTATACATGTATCAACATTTAGGAGCTAAAACAATCTAACAGCCAACTGGGAGATAACTTTCTCTCTCTGGTCCCCCCGTCCCCACCGTTCCCCCCCTGTTCTTTTGGTTGGAGAAGTGATAATTAAAGGATAAAACACCCCCAACAAATTACAAGAAAGTGAAAGATCCATGAAAATACAAAAGCAATGTAGAGAGAAAGAAAGAGAGAGCAAAAACTAACAACTACATTTAGATGTCACTAGCAACTGTACAAATGTAAACAGTTTTTACAAAGAAGGTTTCATCAGTACAAAAGAATGATACCTCAACAGCCTTATTCAACTGAGAGATAGTAGCTCCTTTGCTCAAGCCTCTTGCATTAGCAGAATTACTGATTTGAAGCCTCGCAAGCCAGTCCCAATATTCTGGCTCATTTGAGAAATCTCTCTTCATGCTGCCCATTATCTCTTCCTTCAGTTCTTCTGAATGCTGCAAATTTGTTACATCTAGTATCTCTAAAAACTGCTTTCGCAAACTAATACTTGATGGAAGACCCTCAATTGCCTTACTGTAGATAGTTTGAAGCAAAATTGAACCTTTCACACCAAATACATCTTCTTTCTTTTCTAACTCCCCATCTTGGACATCTGGACCATCCGCATTCTCTCTTTCTTCATTAAAGGCCATAAATAAATCCTTGTTTTCATCTCTCCACTGCTCTTCATCAGCATTTCCACGAACTTGAGCCAGGGTCCCCTTTTCTTCTCCCAGAGCAGCCTTTCGAGCAGTTAACTTATTAAGATATGTAAGCTCCATACGGAGATACTCTACCCAAAGATCTTCTGAAGTTGGGCATGCTCTCAATCCACTATGCATGAGAGCGCGAGCAGCCGCAACATTTAAGTTGTGGTCGAACTCCCAAGCTGCAGCATATATCCATAGCCCTGGCACCTTTGGGTGGAACCTAAGTACCTGAGCCAGAACCTGCAAAAAAGTTTCAAAACATTTCAAATGCATTTAGAATGGATCATAACTTATTTTAAGAACAGCCTTAGGCATAAACAACTAAACAACACAAAAAAAAAAGGCAGAAAATAGTTGCTTGCTGGAAAAAAAAATCCAATATGTTTAATTGCATATAAATATCATACACTTATGGTGCATTAAGGGAATTGTTACAACATGTTATCACCTGTTCTGAGGTTTAGCACAATCGACCAAAAGTTTATTGATGATTTTACAAGGCAGAAATTAAAGTGACTTATAGCCTGGCGAAGAATCACATTCCTCAATAAATGAATTTTTTTCCCCTGAATTGAGAAAGGATTCGTTGTAAAGTCCAATTTGATTTCAACAGCAATAAGTCAATCAGTGGCAAATAACTGATGCAACACCACTAAAATACAGAAAACCAAGCACCAACATAATACTATCACAGAACTATAAAATAAACCGTGCAGATGTATATCACTCCATCCGAGAACAAAGGAATCTGCCCATATCCCAGTTAGAAAAATAAAACCATTATTTACCAACAAACTTCAAGAAGACCAACACCACCACCCCCCCCCCAAAAAAAAAAAAAAAAAAAAAAAAGGCAAACAAGTAAAAGATTAATACAGGACATCAAAGACAATGAGAATGGCCCCGATTACCTGCTTCATCCTTCCATGACCTTGTTCGCGACAAAACTCAAGATACCGAAACCAGAGATCGATGTCGCCTTTAAATCTCATTACGGCAAGACGGTAAATCTCCACAATCCTGGACACGCCGGCGAAATCAGAGACAGACTTCCTCGTCCTCTTTTTGCCCTTTGCCTTCAATTGTCGAACGACTGACTTCTTGCGAAGTCGACGGAGCGAATCAAGTTGCTTCTCGTACTCAATGTAAGCTAAGTAATCTTGCTTGAGCGGGCTCGGACGCTTCAGTCGGTACTCGAAGTTCCTTCTCTTCTTTACAATCTCTGCAATTTCTTGGCGGGTGAAGAAACCTCTGCGTTCTAGGTCGTCGAACTCGTCGACCATGCGCTCAAGCCTATACTGAACCACGTCCGCCATTTTCGATTGCTAGAAGAATATTTTTGTCGTTACTCTTGGTCTTTCTAGATTCAATAGATAATAATTAGGAGCTTAGGAGCTCAGAAAGACGGGGAGATTCAAATGCAACCTTTCGCTTCGATTCGCTGGCTCTCAAGCTTGAAGTTTAGGTTCAGGATTCGGCACAGGAGACAGGAGACTGAAGGTAAGGTTTGCCGCCATGGGAGAAACACATCACATTATATATAGCGATCGGGTTTAAGTTAGGGATGTAAACGGATGCAAATTCGATTTCTTCCAAACGCTTGTTAGGCACCGTTTGGTAACTCTCCCAGAGAATACTTCTTGTGTGCCAAAAATAATCAAAGAATGTTTTCGCAAATTTGGTCCGTTTTTTCGTTCTCAAAGAACGAACCGGATGAAAACTTGATCTCAGAACAAAAATTTCAGAACATATCAAACCATGTTCTGGAACGGTTTTGGAAAGACTAAAACCAAAAAACTGTGCCCGAAAATAGAACTCTTCCCATGAAAAAGCTCTCTCTTCTACATCTGTGAAAAACGCTCTCACTGTTCTCTAAGTGCGAACCTTCTTCAAGCTCTCTCTGCACACAGCGTACCGTCGTTCTTCCTCTTCGTCCCGTGGCTGCGAAACCTTCTGTGGAGGTATGTTCTCTCTCTCTCTCTCGTTCGATTTCTGGTAGGGTTTTCAAAATCTCAAGGTTCTACTCCTTTCCAGTTTAGGGTTTCGTCTTACCTCTGAGTGCTGAGTGCTCGATCGTGGCTGCAATCACTTGTTGGTTCCCCCGCCATCTCTGTCTTTCCTGTGATCGATTGTTCCAATTTTTTCTAGGTATGTCTACGAACTTTAAACCCTAACATTTTGAATAATCATCACCTCCTCTTTGTTTTCTCTTGTTTTCCTCTGTTGTGTTTCTTTTTGGTGAGTATGTTAAATGGGGATTATTCTGAGTTTTGCAGCATCTTCTGCAGGTTCTGAGTTGCAAAAGATGCTGCAAAACTCAGAATATAATTTTCCATGTCTGTCTATAGTTGAATGGTTAATTTTAGAGTTTCATGGGAGTTACTTGTACATTTAATTTGGATCTCAGATAGGATCTACCAAACCCTATCTGTTACGGGAAAAGGGCATTTCTTGTTTGGGATTGACATTGGCTATATTATATTAAATGTTTGAATTTTTTTTTTCTATTGCAATGTTATTACCATCTTCAATGGGGTCCGGATGAACTCTGTTTTTTTCTGCAGCTGTTCATAGTCATAAGGGTGTTTTTGAATTGGGGATTTCATGGTTTGGGTTCAAAATATAAAATGCCTTTTAGATGAAGAACTATCAACCATTTTAGGCTTTTTCTTGATGTTTCTGCTGACATTGTGTTTTCAGACGCCACATTATATTTCTTCTTGGTGCTTATTTTCATTTGATTTGTAATTGCTTGAATTTCACTCCGTATTTGGAGTTTAACAGAAAATATTTTTACATTGCAGTGATTTATTTCTTCTAAATAACATTTGAGGAAGTATTTTTCATGTTTTCCTATGCTTTCAACTGGTCAGATAGAGATTGGGGAAAAAATAGAAATTGGAGTGGGGAGATGCTCTTGGCTCTACATAGGATGTTCTATTCCACTAGTACATGATGGAGCTCGAGTAGGGGGCGGCCGCCCCGGGGGGGGGGGGGGGTAAGGGGGTTATTAATTTTGGAGTTTGGCTCATTCAAAAGCAAATAGTTGTAAAAATTGTAAAATTTCTTTCTGTTTTTTTTTTTTCCTGCAATTGTTCATAATCTTAAGGGCAAAACTAACTCCTAAGTTGGCAATATTTTGTTAGTATTGTCTGGACAGGGCAAAACTAATTCCTAATGAATCTTTATATTTGATTCAAGCCACGTGTTTCTAACACCTGGTTTATTTGTTTTGGAACTCCATGTAAAATCTATTCCTTATGTAAAGTTCTCTTGTGACTTCTTTTCTTCATTATTTGCACTTCAGCTTTTGTTCTTCGAACTCTTTGGCTGTGAGTGAAAGCCTTATTCTGTAATTTCATTTTGAAGGAAGTTTATCATTAGCTCTAGCCTTGAAGTATTTCAAATTAACCTCACTTCTTATAGAGTTAGGTAGGTTTGTCACCACTATCCTGTGTCTCAGAAATTAGTACAGGTTGAACTATTGAAGGAACAAATAAGTTATGAGAATGTGATGTTAATAAGTTTTACCCATAGAATGTTGGTAATCTGATTTCTGTTTATGGACTATCATATAGTACATGAAATTCGTGAAACAAGTGCAACTGGGCCGGGTTTTGACTATTTAAACTTAACCCTACCCAGCCAACCCTGTTAGGGTCAGAAAATATACAACCCTAACCTTGACCCTGGCAGGGTTGGGCCGGGTTTTGACTATTTAAACTTAACCCTACCCGGCCAACCCTGTTAGGGTCAGAAAATATACAACCCTAACCTTGACCCTGGCAGGGTTGGGCCTAACCCTAACCTGCCCTGATTGACCCTGACAGGACCGGGTTGGATCGGGTTAACCCTGATTAACACTGATTTAGGAGGTAAAAAGAGAAAAAAAGATCCCCGTAGGTAAAAAGAGAAAAAAAAAGAGGATAAACGATATCAATCATACAATTCATTTAAAACCCATTTGATCTTAGCTCAAATCGAAATCTCCTATCGATCATTAAACATGTTTTTGATTGTCCATTACAACACTCATGGGAATCATAATTCTCTACTGATGAAAATATGAACAAAATATGAAAAAGATTGGTAGTCAAAACAGAGGGGAACTTTAAAAGATCAACAAATAAAATAGCAACAACAAAAATCAAACAACATACTCAATCCGTTAAAAGAACAACAGAAAGATTGAAAACACATAACTCAAAACAAAGTAAAATCTCTTTACAGTTTTCTAATAGATCACCAAATGAAGTTGAAACAATAACAATCAAACTATAAAAAACATTTAACTCAAAATAGGGAAAACTCCTTAGGAGATTTTGATTCTCACCTAATCTTTTTCGACAGTCGATTCTCAGTCTCTTAGACAATGTCTCAATGCCTCTTAGAGTCGGCAACGCTTCCCAGAGTATATTCATATATATACAGGGTCAGGCCTGGCCGGGCTCAACCCTGAGGGTCAATCCTAACCCAAACCAACCCTGCCAGGGTTGATAAAAAATTAAGCCCTAACCCAGCCCTGTCAGGGTTCGGGCCGGGTTTAACCCTGCCAAGCTTCAGGGCGGGCCTGGGCGGGTTAGGATCGTCAGGGTAAAACTTGCACCCCTAGAAACAATACTCAAGTTGATTCAGGATTTCAATCTAATTGGGAGCAAAAATCATACCAAGTAGTACGATTTCATGAATTGAGTGCAAAAATCATACCAAGTTGTATGATCTGATGAAATTGGAACCAAATGGTTCTCAAGTCATATGTTTCTACAAGTGTAAGCTCCCGACTTTGATCCCAAATCATAATGATTAACGGTTCCGTTTGAGGAAAGGAAAAAGAATAAGGCATTTAAACAGTAAGACATGGTAGAGAATTCCCACTAATTGATAAAAATATCTTAAATACAAAGTGCTGTAAAAGCAAACTGTTTTATTTTTATTTTGATGGAATAGGAGGAAAAACAAACATGTTGAACAAGAGTAGAGTTTTCATGATTCTGTCCTCCTAATACGGCAAGGAAGATGGATTATTTTTATCTAAAGAAGATACAGTGACAGTGATAGAAGAAAAGAATGAACTTAAGATAAAAGAGTAAGAACAAACTCTTTTACTATGTAAACGAGCTTCGATTGATTTTATCTCATTAGATCATTGCTTCATCTTAAACCATTATTTTCCATATTTTACTAGTCTAGTTCCAGAGAAGTGGCAATTAGCTAGTTTTTTCTTATAACAAGAGAAATCTATCATAGTAGAAACTTCTCTTTGCAGAATTGACTATGCCCAACAAAAAAAAAAAACCACAACACAAGTGACACCACTAGTTTTGCAGGTAATTATTAGAGAATGAAAATTATTAACTTACTAAGAACCATGGTTTCCATCATCCCAGACAACTAGAAGATTTAATTAATTTTTAAAAAAAAAATTGCAACTGTTATCATCAAAAAAACAAATGAGTTGCAGAGTAGAAGAGCATAATTCCTTTCATTTGGAACCTAAGGGCATGCAGAAGAACACGAAAGATGAGAGAGAGGGGGGGAATACCTGATGTGATTTCCCAAACAGTAAGGCCAGATAACCACCAAATCTGTGATTACCAAAGCAGTAAAGCCGTAGAAGTTAGAATTATGTGATTAACGACGAAAATAAGTCACAAAAGAAATCGTTGGAGAGAACATGAGTCCAAACACGGAGACGAGGGAGAGAGAGAGAGCTCGAAAGTCGTACTTACAGAGATCAAAACCCGGGTTTCGAACAGAACAAAAGGAAAACCTATATGCGTCTTATGTTGATTGAAAGAGAACACAGACTGGTACTAACAACTAGTACGGATGTCAATCAGGGATATAAACGGATCAGATTATCGAATCCTTTTACCAAATATCTTATCCAAATCCGATCCAAAATCCGTTTCAAATCCTAATTCGATTCGAATTGAATATTCGATTAAAAAACGAATCCGAAAACTCATAAGAGCTTCAGAGAGATGAAAAAGAACAATTACAGAAAGAATTTTGGATTCATTGTCCAGTTATAGTGGCTAGATATGTGGTGTGGGATGCTTCAAAACGTTCACGGTAAGGGAGTCAAACGGTTCGGTCCGGTTTCGAACCAGACTGAAACGGTGTCAGGTTTTACAAGCCCATACCAAAACTTGTCCATTAAGGGTTCGGGTTGGGGTGGGCTGCGTTGGACATAATCAACAGGCCAGTCCGGTGTTGGGTTGTTATTGGGCTGGGCTTATTAGATTGATTTTAGATTGGCTCAGTGCGGGCTAAGTTTATTAGGCTACCGTAGCATGTAGCTATTTTCGCACGACAATCATTTTTTGTGATATTTTTTATTTATATTTAATACAATTGTAAGTGGTTGAGTTTTGATTGATCTTAGGGGCATATAAGCATGGATAATGGATTGCATATTTGCATTTATCTGGTTAGAATCATTAGATTCTTAGTCAATTGGTTATTATTTAAACAGCAAAAATAATCAGTTCGAACTAGATCTATCGGCCTTCTTACCGGTGTTCAGGTTGGGTATTATTAGTTCGAGCTAACTTGACCTTCTTAACGGGCCGGTTCAGTCTAGTTTCGGTCCAAGCTGAAATTATGTTGAGCTTTACATGCCCAGACCGAAACCTGTCCATTAAAGGCTCGGTTCGGGCTAGGTTTGGGTTATAGCGGGGCAACTCAATCCGTGCTATCGGGGTGGTTTCCATAATGCTCTGGTTTCTTCAAGCATGTGACATTGCTAACGTCCATACTTCATTGTACCATTTGATGAAGTGATCTTCACTTTCATGAACCTTAGATTCATTAACCTGTCGGGTTATTACTGACGGTTTGACAACCATGATCCTTCCATCGAATATGAACTTGTTTAGATGACAATTCCAGGAAGCATAGCATAGCTCAGTATGTACAGAACAAAGCTGTTCTAGCTTCATTCTCGTCCAAGGAAGATCATCCGTCAGCATCCCATACTTTTCAGTACAAGATTTAGGATTACTTACCTCAGTAATATACCAAACTTGATAAGAAGCATGATACGCTTGCTCATCTCTTTCGGCAAGAGTCACATAAATTCGAACCCAGACTTTGGATGAAGCCGTGGGACTCAGCGACTGAAATGCATATCTTACAACACTTGGTAGTTGGTTTAACTGCCCTGTATTGTATCGATCCACTTGAATCCAGGACACTAATCCTAGTTCAACTGGAGTCATATTAAACATATGAGATTCCATTTTGATTGATGGAAATCTCACATATTTAACCAGATGGTGTTGGTATTCAACCAACCATGCTTTAAAATCTATTCCTTTTGTTTTTTCAATTATTTTTGTCGTAATTTCTTCGGGTAATACCAGGATTTTCTGTCTTATCTCCTGCCTTTTTAGTAATTCTTCCATCGAGTTTGAAGAGGCACTAGCCATGGTTTTTGGATGGTTTTCAAGTTGAGCTAAAAAATCTCCGAAAGTAGTGTCTCTCCCACCGCTGTTCGAAGTAACAGATATAATCTGTTATCTGAGAGATTATTTTACGAGTAGCCTTTCACTTGTTTTCGCAAAAGGTAGACCAGAGATTTTCTATTAATTCTGCTGCCTAGCCGGATAAACCAGGATTGTAGAATGAAATTGTTTCCGTTTTATCCGAGGCTGAATCAGAACACAGCTCTTTGTGATCACTTTGAAAGGATTGGTTATCCTTAATAATCACAGCACTTTCAATCTTATCCTTCCCGAAACGGGGCGTTTTTCGCTTAGGACAAGATCTCACAAAGTGAGTTGAATTACCACAGATAAAACAAGAAGCAACAAGGGAGGGGCAAGATGTACATAGGTTTACTTCTGCAATGCGAAGAGGTTGTTTCTGTGTTTCGAATCCGTAATTATTAGGTTGTAATATAACAACCTTATTGTCACACTAAAGCTCGCCCGTTCTCTGTCGAAAACATAATGCATGATCTGTTCAGGAATTGGAAATGGTATGTAGAGCTCAGAAAATCAGAAGGTACTCCATGGAATCCATTACCATCCACGGGGTGTGGGTCCAACCTTTGTAGTGTGTGATTAAGGGTGTCAAAAATGGGCCCGGCCCCCGGTAGCACGGACCGAGCCAGCCCGATATAACACGAACCCAGCCCAAACCGAGCCTTAATGGACAGGTTTCGGTCTCAGCTTGTAAAGTTCAACACCGTTTCAGCCCAAACCGACCGGTCCATTAAGAAGCCCGAACCGATGATACCCAACCCGAACACTGGTAAGATCCGTCCGGGCCCAGTTCTTAATTTTAATGGTTTTAAATTTTGATGGATTATGTTATACTGTTACAGTTTACTTCTTGATCCGAAAGATTATGTGAATCTATAGTTGAAAAGAGTATGTTAATTGTTACAATTTACTGAATTACATACATATAGAAGGAATGATGTTAATTTTATAGATAGAAATAATAAAATAGACTATATATCTTACATATAAAATAGGCTCGATAAGCTTGATAAGTCCGATCCGGACTAAACCAGCCCGAAATCACCTCAATAAACCTAGCCCGATAACAAACCGACACCGGACCAGCCCATTCGTTATTGTGTCCAGCGCAGCCCAACACAGTCTGAACTTTTAATGGACATGTTTTGGGCCGGGCTTATAAAACCCGACACCGGTTCAGCCCGGACCGAAACCGGCCCAAACCGGCCCATGGACACCCTTATGTGTGATTCATTGGATATAAATGGTGATAGGGTTTGATAGAAGGCTTACGTGCAGGTGAACTCTTCTCAAAGTTTTCTTCATCCAAAGAAACCAAGGGACATGATCATTAAATGATCTTGCCATCACTAACGAATCCTGATTATATCCCCAAACTATTTTGGGACGTGATCATGAAATGATCTTGCCCTTACAAACGAATCCTGATTATATCCCAAAACTATATCCAGACACCCATAATTTTTCTTGCTACAAATATAAACTTTTTATTAAATAATGAATAGAAAAAAATACAAAAAAACTAGAACTACCCCTCTCCACCTTCACCATTGCCATTAGCAAAGAGAAGTAGAACCAAGGAAAGCAGAAAACTATGCAAAATGAAACCGTGGGCTAAGAGTGTCAAATCTGGGCACACCCCGATAACACGGATCGAGTGGCCCCGATATAACCCGAACCTAGCCTGAACCTAGCTTGAACCGAGCCTTTAATGGATAGGTTTTGGTCTCTGGGCATTTAAAGCTCGACATCATTTTAGCTCGGACCAAAACTAGACTGAACCGGCCCGTTAAGAAGGTCGAGTTAGCCCGAACCGATAATACCCAACCCGAACACCGGTAAGGCCCGTTAAGAAGGCCGATCGATCTAGTTCGAACTGATTATTTTTGCTGCTCAAATAATAACCAATTGACTAAGAATCTAATGATTCTAACCAGATAAATGCAAATATGCAATCCATTATCCATGCTCATATGCCCCTAAGAAAAATCAAAACTCAACCACTTACAATTGTATTAAATATAAATAAAAAGCTTACAAAAAAATGATTGTCATGCGAAAATAGCTACATGCTACGGTAGCCTGATAAACTCAGCCCGGACTGAACCAATCCAAAATCAATCCAATAAGCCCAGCCTGATAAGAACCCAACACCGGACTGGCCTGTTGATTATGTCTAGCGCAGCCCGAACCCTTAATGGACAGGTTTTGGTATGGGCTTATAAAGCTTGACAACGTTTCAGTCTGGATCGAAACTGGACCGAACCGTTGACTCCCTTACCGTGAACGTTTTGAAGCATCCCACACCACATATTTTGCCACTATAACTGGACAATGAGTCCAAAATTCTTTTGTAATTGTTCTTTTTTCATCTCTCTCTGAAGCTCTTTTGGGTTTTCGGATTCGTTTTTTAATCAGATATTCAATTCGAATCAAATTAGGATTTGAAACGGATTTGGATAAGATATTTGGTAAAAGGATTCGATAATCCGATCCGTTTATATCCCTAATTGACATCCGTACTAGTTGTTAGTATCAGTCTGTGTTCTCTTTCAATCAACATAAGACGCAGATAGGTTTTCCTGTTGTTTTGTTCGAAACCCGGGTTTCGATCTCTGTAAGTACGACTTTCAAGCTCTCTCTCTCTCCCTCGTCTCCGTGTTTGGACTCATGTTCTCTCTGGCGATTTCTTTTGTGACTTATTTTCGTCGTTAATCACATATTTAGAACTTCTACGGCTTTACTGCTTGGGCAATCACATCAAGTATTCCCCTCCTCTCTCTCATCTTTCGTGTTCTTCTGCATGCCCTTAGGTTCCAAACGAAAGGAATTATGCTCTTCTACTTTGCAACTCATTTGTTTTTTTGATGATTACAGTGATAATTTTTTTTTTTTGAAAAAATAATTAAATCTTCTGGTTGCTTGGCATGATGGAAACAATGGTTCTTAGTAAGTTAATGATTTTCAATCTGTAATAATTGCCTGCAAAATTAGTGGTGTCACTTGTGTTGTGGTTTTTTGTTTTTTGTTAGGCGTAGTCAATTCTGCAGAGAGAAGTTTCTATCGGGATTTTCCGATCTAATACACATACCTCCTCAACCTCAACCACACTCTGCAAGACCATCCGTCCCTCTCCGCAAGCCCCCCCTTTCCAGCAACTTTCGCTCCACCTCCTCATGGCAACCCCCGGTCCACCCCCTTTGCAACCCCCACTCCCGTTCAGACATGGGGCAGCCATAGATTTCTTTGTGCACCTCAATCATTGATCTCATAAGCACGGTAAGGAGCAGAATCCATGTTAAATCTGCCGTTCCTACGTGGCTCATCTGAAACCTAGAAGAGCCCAACCTTGAGTTGGAGGAATCATCGTTGTTGGAATATCTGTTTTGACTGGCACTATTGTTGAGGCTGTAGCAATGGAAGCCATGGTGGGAGTGCTCAAGCACTTCAGGGGTGCGCTTGGGGGTTCGGTGGGAAGGATGAGAAGCTTGTCGATAGTCAGGTGGTTGACTTGGGTTGTGGTTTGAGCCGCTTTACCAGTGCCTGGCCCCACCCAGTAGCTTGCCGTTGCTGAATTCGGCGTTTTTGAATTCGGCGAGAGTGATGGTCTGGGCTTTCTTCTTCTTGGACTTGGTGGTGGCAGCAGTGGCTTTCAGGGAGGGCAAATCGAATTGGCCCTTCTCTATGTCGGTGTCTTCTTTCTACTGCTGCTTTTGTTGTCCCAGAAGCCCGGATTTGTGTTCTTCTGAATAAAGTGCCACTTCCTTGGTTTCGACCAAGCTGATGATAAATCGATCACCATTCTCTCGCTTTGCTTCTTCTCTCTCTTGCTTGCTGGCTTGCTCTTTTGAGTTTTGATGCTCTATAAGTCAATTTTGGACTTCTCTTGGATCTTAACTGCTAATGGTTTTAATGCCTACGGCCCTACTGGTTGGTGTATGTGGCCTCAGATCCATTGCAAAGAAACAAAGTCTCTGCAGCCTTTCAGCAAGTTTCAGTTCATGGCCTTACTGTTGCAAGAACCTGGTCTTTTTAGTCTTGGTGGTTACAGACCTCTGCAATACTCTCTTGGCTACTACAATGAGCAAATGTTAAAAGTCTGTTTCATACGACGGCTATTTCTCTCCTGTTATTTTTCCATTTTCTGAACCATTTTCCCCTTGTCATACGAAATGGATTTCTTATTTTTGAAACATTTTCGATTGATGCAACCAAAACAATTTCAATCTCTTACCACAAACCTTTTTGTTGACTTCTTTCAAGAAATCAATTAAAATTTGAAATCGAAATGATACCAAAAAGGTCCTTGATATATGTTTATGGGGATCCTTCTTTTACCTTTGTGTTGATTTCTTAAAAATATTTTATTTTATTTTATTTTTATTTTTTTGAATTCCAGGTTTGGTTTTAAGCCATTTGATTATGCACTACATAGGAATCTTATTTGTTTCATTCATTTTTAGTCTGAAAAATAAAAAATATGATAATTCCTTGTTATTTAATTTATGTCAGCATATAGACAAAGTACCAGTAATGACGGGACATGAAGATTCAGTGGCTTTTGATAAGAAGGCAAGTGATGCAAAAAATGACATACCGACCTTCCATGCTGAGAACCTGCAAAGCAACATGAAGATAATCTATTACAGGTTTGTCTTGACAGTTGACACCTAAGTATATGTCTAATGTTTTTCTTGAATAAGTTTTTATTTTTCATTTTCTGGTTCAAGGAGTCTGGCAGACAGCAGATTTATCACAATCTGAGGATATTGAGAGTATGTTTTAGATTTCAGGGATTCCTAGGGCCTTACATGGTATTATATTTGGATGCTACAGTATATTCACATTATATTTTATTATAAGTCTGTGTTGTCATAGAGTAGACCAGAGACCTAAGCCTTTGGTCCATGGCTCCATTGCAAACCTATTTGTATGCCCTAGGCCTGGATGGGGTAGCTAGTTCATTTCTGGTTGTCAATTTATATCTGGTATTTATTTAAATTTCATGTAGAAAAGGACCAAAAGTTGAATTTTTTTTTAATAGATACTTGACAAAATAAAGCAAAATGCAAAGAATAAATACCCCAACTATGTACAGATATGTGGGCCCATACCTAACCCACTTATTGGTTATCTTGCACAAGTGAGCCAGATACTGCCAATTGGCTGCACCACTGAGTGGTCATGTAATTGGGTACTGATTGGGCTATCTTATATGGACGCATACTTACCATTCAGCTACAGATGTATGGATGCGGATCCAACCAGATCAAATTCAGATATACTTATATCTGCTCTGAAGCTATTCGGTTTACATTCCTAGTTTGTGTAGTGATGGTTAAATGTTTGTGAAGAACTTGGAAGACTAGCAAAGATCTTTTTATTTCTCATTCTCTGTGTGTACATGTTTGTTTGTTTTTCTGAGCTAAGATAGGATTAAAGCCTCATCATTGTAGTGCCAACACATCAAATGGTGGATTGATAGGCTTCATTGCTACTGTAATTGCACAGAAGATACTGCTACATGAAATGCAAATAATAATGAAATCATCTCTGTATCTGCTTTGTTCCACTGGGGAAAAATAAAATAAAAACCCTGCCACCAGGTTACAATGGAGCAACCTTAGTACATTACCATTGTACTGAGGCCTGTCCTTGTTGCGGATGTCTATAACAATGTATATAATTGCAATTTGCAACCTCATTTAAATTATATTTTCACTGTGTTACTGCTTAGATCTGATTGGGCTTGATCTTGCTGATGTCCCCCACCACCACCACATCTGATCAGGCTCAGGCTTGGGCTTGGGCTTGCTGACAACAGCAGCCACCCTGATTTGATGAGTCTTTATTTTTTGTTGGTGAGTGATGATGATGACCATCCTGATCTGATATGGGCTTTGTCCGCTGAACGGAAACTAACCTAATCTGATTGGGCTTGGTATTGGTGACGAGGACGTCCTGGATCTGATAGGATTTGGTGGCTTGATCTGTTGGCATACTCTCTTTTCTTTTCTTTTTTTGGATAAAGGAAAAAAAAAAAGGTTTTCTGAACATTGAATGATGTTGTGGGTTTTCTGTAATTGACTTAATGCTGCTTGCATGCTGGTTGCCTACAATCTAATTGTCAATAAAGGAGGGTTGTATACTTGTATCAAAATTGACTTTATTACCCCTAGCATTCCATTATGTGCTAATTTGATGTCTTACCACTTACCTCTTGTTGCCTTGCAAATATAAGTTGTAACCTGGTCCAACTCCCAGTTTTGCAGGCCCTGGAAGTGGTGGATTGGAAGGGTACAAAATTTTGAATAAATAAGCAGGGATACAAAGTTATACTCAATCTCTTTGCTTTACGACAGATCATGATGGATAAAATCCCTTGTTTTAATGTGTGAAATTTCATGAAATATGCATGGCTGTTGTAGACTGTAAGGTGGATATCAAAAGGAGTTTACTGAAAACCTCTATTCAAGCATTTTACGTTTGGAAGAAATTTAGTGAGGCCCTTTGGTATCATAATGTACTTCTCTATTGTGTAATAGGTTGTGAGTGGTAGTAAGTTTCTTTCCTGCTTTATGGTTAACTTTTGTTTGACTTCTGTCTGTAAATCTTTTATATTAAACTTTAATGAGTATTACTGTATTACTATTTCTTTTCTTTTTGTTTTTTTGTTATGTCATCCAACTTGCTGTTTTACTCCTTCATGTATGGCTGATGCTAAAACCTTCTTGTCATCTATTTTACAGTCGAACTTTCTTATCCATCATTGGTGGAGTTATTGCTGGAATTTTGGGATTCACTGGCTTGACTGGCTTTGTCTTCTATTTTCTTCTAATGGCAATTACTTCTATTGGACTTGCTGCCAAGGCAAAGTTCTCCATTCATGCATATTTTGATTCCTGGAATCGAATCATACTTGATGGCTTTTTGAGCGGGCTAATGGTAAAAGTTTCATGCTGTTATATATCTTCTTTATTGCCATTATCATTTATTGCTGAAGAAAATTATTAGTTTCATATTTCGATTCATTTAGACATTCATCTATTCTGCATTGCCTGATAACACCTTACTTATTCATGGTTTATGATACTTTTATCCATTCAAATCCACTTTCAGTTTGTTCTGTTTATGTTCTTTTGTGTATGACATCAATGTCATTAGGAATTTTCAAATTTTTTATTTTTTTAATATAAATGTAAAATCATGGAAGAAACATGTGAACACGATGCAAATTACTTGGGTGTATTTGTAATTAGTAATAAAGGTTTTCTCTCTTCTACCATTGCTTGATCATCTTCTTGTGTGCTTAGCTGCCTGATGTTGTGGAACAAGAACAAAATGTTCAAAGTGAAGATTTTATTGACAAAATGGGAAATTCTGCAAGAATTCTGGTTCTTTGAGAAGCTCAAGTTAAAGCAGCTAGAGTCACCTTTGAATATGATATAATCTAAAATTAGACCTCTTGGTAGAGCCCTTGAGGAAGCTTTGGTCTGATTTGGATTGTAAAACACTAATGAATCCCTAGAAGGCTGATGCAGATCAGACTGATAGATCTGGTGGTGGTGGGCTAGTAGAGAGGATAAGGGAAGCAATAAGAGAAGATAGGGGGCTGTGAACAGTACCCGAGAACAGTACTTTGGAGAGAGGGAAGAGGAGATTGTGTGTGTGTGTGTGCTTTTTTTTTTTTTTTTTGGGGGGGGGGAGGGATAAGACACCAGTCTCAATCTTAAGAAAAAAACTAAATCTTAAATCGTTCCATTATCCATCAATCATTGTTTCTTTGTTTTTTTTTTTTTTTTTTTTGGGGTGGTGACTACATATTTATAAGAAAACAAAAGAAAGTTTTCTAAATCAAACACTCTCAAGTAGACTAACCTAACTGATTAGAATTGTTGAAGCCCAAGTCTTCAAGATAACTTGGGTCTCACACTACTAATCAAATTAGGACCTTGAATAGGTAAACAAAAAGTCAACTATATTACTTAGTGGACCCCACTACTAATTAAAATTCTATTTTTGTACACCCGTTTAGACCCAACTTTTGGGTCTTATGATTGAGCCCATTACAAAAAAAAAAATAAAAGCAAAAGCCCCTAACCAAGTACTATCAAGTATCAAAATAAGAAAAAGTTTTTGGACAGGGCCTGCATTAAAAGCTTTGTACTTGTTTTAGAGATGTTGAGACCAATGAATTTCTCTTTCACCAGGAGGGTAGTTCTAGTACACTGCTTCATAACTGGGCTCATTCTGGAAAATAGCAAACAATTTACTGAATTATAAGACCCAAGCGTCCAGATTGCATATGAATGCAAGCAATAAAGGTTGTCCAGGCAAAAAAAAAAGAGTGATGTGGACAACTTTTTATAGTTTTCTGATGGTAAGCTATATTTTTGTTTGAACCGTCTGCATGAGATAAACTCTACAACTATCTCTCATATGTTCAACTATATACAGTATGTGTTCATTCACAAATTGTACCCAAAATTATCTCCAGAAAAGTGCTGTAGACCTACCTATAAACATTAAACCAATCGGCCTTTGTATATATAAAAAAATTTGCTCAAGCCTCTATTTTTATATGATCAAGTATATGGTTTTGAGTAAGCCAACCCCATTTAGTTGGGATAAGACTTTGTTGTTGTTGTGTATATGCTTTTGAAGTTTTGAGTAGATATATCTTCATCCACAAATTGGATCCGAGTTTATCATCGGAGGAAGACCTGTGTTGATCTGAAAATTCCTCGTGTGCGTAATACCAACCCATCATTCCCAGCTTACTGACCCCAGGTAACAGTCTCTTCCCTTCAAAGACCCACTTGTTCATTCTCCACCATGAGGAGCCATTTGCCGAGGATACATACATGGTTAGCGACTTGAATCTTTGCCCATGGTTGAATTATTTATTTACCTCTTGTGAAATTGCATATGCCCGTCCAATGTCCAAATACCTTTAGGAAATAACCAGCACACATCCTGAAATAGTCTACAAGATAAGTGATTTACGCTCTCTTTTTCAAATTACACGTTAAAAACCTATTTGCAAGATGTAAAATAATGCAGGAGTAAGATCGGATGTGTTTGACCTCAAAATCAGTGTCTTAGATTTGTATTGTAGTTATAGTAGTAGTTTGGTTTTGAATTCCCAGGGGAGTGATACTAGTTTTCTTTTGTTAAAAGTTTACATAGATAGGGGTCTCTCAAGCTGTCCTAGTCATGGGTTAGAAGTTGAGTTGCTTCTTATTGGATATCTTGAGAGTCCATTGCTGATGAGTTTGGCTGTCTAGAGTACTAACCAAGTAAGTAGTGGATTTTCTTTTATTTATTCTCTATAAATTTTCACCCCCCCAAATGATGGATCTGGAATGGATTAGTCTGGTTGTTTGGTAATTTGCTGTGGGCCTGATATCTTCTCTCTCTCTGGCAAGGTTTTAAATCTCGGATCTCGACCTAGTATCGGCATAGTTCTAAATCTCAGCGAGATCTCGATGAAATTTTGGAAATCTCGACCTTAATAGGACAAAAAATGCAGTTTCTCAGTTAGATTTTCCAAGATCTCAACGAGATCTTGAAAATCTCCTCTCCTTCCCAAAATCTTCTCTCTTTCCCCTGCATTTCTTCTCTTTTCTTTTTCTCTTCTTATTTCTCTGCAATCTTTGGACAGAACTCAAGAGTCTTTTTTCTCCTCCTTTTCTTCATCGGTCTAATCTATTAGATAAATTTTTTCCCATAAAATAATCTTCTCTTCAACACCCATTGACAGCTTTCCCTTCCTTCCTCTTTCCTCCAATTGAATGATAGTTCCTGATCTTACTTAGCGTTTAACTTCCCTATTTTAACTTTTCCACAATTTCCATTGATCCCTGTTATATTTGACATCTGATTGGTAGATCTAGGTAATATCAGCCTTTGAAATAGAATCTTAGAGATTGGCTCATCACTCGCATATCCATCTAAATCAATCTGCATCAAATCCTCTGTTTAAGGGTCAAAGGATGTAAGATCTTATCACGCACAAGAGGCCATGCAGAAGCTCCAACTCTCTATAGATTATTTCGCAGGGTGGAATTTTCCGTAGGGCTTTGTTGTAACACCATCAGTTGCTTAATGCTGGCCTCAATGTGGAAATCAGGGCTTCTTGTCTATGACTGCATTACCAGTGCATAGTCATGCAAGCTTACTTGGTCTGTACAAGTTTGACCCTTGTCACAGACTCACAACTCACAAGTTAATTAATAAATAAGATTAAACCTATGAATATATTATTGGTTTTAATACTTATAGTTCAGAAGAGTTTGGTTATTTAATTATGGGATGTCATATCAATGGTCAGACTAATTGATGAAGTATGATTCTTTACGAAATAAACATTAATGTGCAGTTCTTTTTCTATTTATCCTTATCCATCCATGTGGATTATTTGTATAATTGTATCTTATTGTTTTCTTTCCCTGTGCATTTGTGTATCTTGTTTGGGAATGGTCATTCACTGGCTTTTTGCTTGAACTATTTTTAATTTCTGTAATTTGTTATGCAATGTTTTTTAAAAAATACTGATACTTTTGTGAAATCTTGTTAGATGTTTCATCGCTATTCTGACCTTGCACTAACGTTGTCTCTATTTGTTTGCAGTCATTCGTGTTGTTCTGGTCGTATCCTTTATGTATTTTCATACACTTCTCAACCACATTAACAAGAATAGATTATTAGGAAATAACAATAATACTAACTGGGTCTTTCTACGTGACACCAGACTGTGTCAATGGCCATTGACACTGGCTTGTGTCAATGGCCATTGGCACTGATTCCCTTTCATGGGATGTCATTGGGTCTTCACGGAATCCTCAAAATACAAGGGGATATGTTGGTATTTGAGACTGGAGGGGTGGGGGGTTTTTGCACTATCCGACAGACTCCAGTCGCTGGTTTTAACTGTCATTGACACCGGATCGGTGTCAATGAGAATATCCACACTAAAAACCTTATGTTTGGGGAAATATTCAAACAAATTTTAGTTATACTTTAAGCGAACATGTTAAACCACTATTGACCTCTCAGCTGATTGGAATAGGAGGGTTACTCTAATTTAGATCTATGATGCAGTATTCTCCATCATCCCTGTTATCCAGTTGGTGCTTGATCATCATGCTTATTCATTTGGAACGTAACTATAATGGACCCAAGTGGGTTGCAGGGAATGCAGTATGGAGTTTGGTTTCCATTCAGTAAGGAAATCTAACTGGGTTAAGATCAAGGATTTATTAGTAATTTAGTGGGCATTTCTTTTAAACTTGTGTAACTATAATTAAATCCCATTTCCCTTGACGTAACAAGATTTGCATACGACATTGTCCATATATTCTGAGGAAGTGACTGCAAAACAGAGCTACTCACTGTGCTGACTGCTGAAGGAGATGAACCTTCTTGCTCTATGCCTTTGATGACATGCTTTTGTAATACCTCAGGTTGAGGAATTTAAAGAATCTTTTTGGTTTCCTATTCTGTTGTTTTATTATTATTATTTTTTCTACATCCTTTGTGAGTAAGGCTTCATTGATTTGCTTCATTGAGGTGCTACATCTTGCTGTACTGTTTTGAGTACTGGAATATTATATTATTAGTGGCTGTAGCCACTCGAAGTGTATCATGTGTGCTGTTTAGATTTTTGGTTTTCTTCTATTAATTTTTAGTGGAATTATATATGGGATCCTCTCTTTTATGGCCACTTTTTTGGATGCAAAAGTCAGAGCTGTTTGAATGAGGAGATTCGGGAACCTCATTTAATAATGTTGTGGTGGAATTAGATAAAACTAATTACTTTCTAGGGGTTGGTCTGTGTTGGATAATTGTTGTAGTAACTTACGTGAAGATGTGTTAACATTCCCATCTGACTTGTTTTTAAAGTCAGGTTCTGGAGAAAAGGATAACACTCCTCTTTTACATAATATCATTTATCACATAAATAAGTACATTGAGGATTGCTATGATTGGATCTTCCCAGATCTTCCTGCTGTTACCCAATTTGTATTTGGGTGCATTAATGTGTTGAATTTTTGGCTTGTTAGGATTGGGGTATCTCTACAGTTCAGTTTGGTTGCAAGGGGACTTAAATGAAAGGCAAGTGAAATTTTCAAATCTAAAAGGAAACTTTTATAGCTATGACATGAGGTTTTAAATTTCAGTTTCGTGGAAAATTTCTATTGAAATCGGTTTTGTGGTAAAAAAAAATTTGATTTTTTAGTCTAATTTCTTTTGTGTGATGCATTCTTAACATATCCATTGAATGATTTGTAAAAATAAAAAATAAAATTTCAAATGGTCTTTCAATGTATACATCATGGTATGTTATTATATGTTAGAACTTAGGGATTGAATTTTGAGTTAAATAAATATTAGTATTTATTTATGATTGATATCATTTAAGTAAATGAAAAATAATTTTATATTTTATTTACTAAAGATATTATTTATAAAAAATCAAACATTTTTTATTTGAATCTAATAAAAATAGTCTAAAATCTAAATTTCAAAAGAATAAAAAGTCAAATTTTCAATTCAAGAATAAAAATTGGATTTTTATTTTAGGGGTGGATTTTTAATTTTCAAATATTGGTTTTTTCTTTCAATCTAAAAATTTTGTAAATCTTATTAGAGTAACATCATTAAAAATCATGAATCTATTAAAATAATATTTTGTTTTGATGTCTAAAAAATTATTCTTATTTAGATGATTTTAAATAGCATTCGTATACTCCGATGAATGTTTGATTGGAGCATAACTTCGTCAATTATAAGGATGGGTTGAACTAATATGGATTACTATATTACCTCCAAAAAAAAAAAATTAACCTTTGTTTTCCAAATCAATATAATTGGGGTAAGAAAGGTATTATCATGAGAATTTTAATATTATAGGGGATGGTTTTGTTATTTCATTTGGGGACTATATAAATCTGATGGTGAGAAGATATTGTTACATGGTTAAATGTAATACTGACTTGTGACAAGGTTAGAATGTAACAAGGATTTGTTTTAAGAAGAATCTCTCTATCAAGTGAGTCCTTACGCCTTACAAAGATCATTTATTAGAATTGCCACCGGTCCATTTGAGCTTTGCATTTTTTTGGAAAAGAGAGCTGTTGGGGGGGGGGGGGGGGGGGGGGATATGGTTCACTCTTTTTATAAAATCTATGAAGTTAATCCATGGATGACATTGCCTCTAAGGAGTGAGATGGGTAATAAGGTAGGGCTCATTTTATGTCTTTTACTTCGTGTTTCACAGCTCTTTTGTAGTCTCAAATCAAGAAAGCTGCTGGACAAAGAAGTATTTTTCAGTGAGGAGATAATTTATATCTTGGGTAGGTGGTGGACATGGGTTTGGGGATGGGAAGAGCCATAATGGATTGCAGCACAGCATAGGCATCAGTGGTTGTGTGGGTGGAAGCATTGGGACTAGTCGAGGGGCCGGCAGCACCGTCGTTAGTGGGGGTGTTGGTATTGGAATTAGTAGCGGGAAGGGAGGAGTGAATGTCGGTGTTAGGGTAGGAGGGGGAGGCAGTGTGAGTGTTGACAATGGAAGTGTTAATATAGGTGGAGGAGGTGGTGGTGGTGCCGGAATCAGTATTGGACGTGGGGGTTGTAAGACCCGCACTCCATGAACCCGATCTAAACCTTGATTTCATGTCGTAACAGGTCTTCCAATCATCACCGGGTCAGACGGGACGAACGGATGACAACCAGGTATGAAATCGGACCAAAACAGACTAAATTAAGTATGATTTAGTCATACCGGTCGATGGTACTGGTCTTGGCATTGGTACCGGTCGACTGGTATAGTCAGCATACTACCAAGATCCGAAACCGGATCTCTGCGGGTCCTACTTTCCAAATTCCGAACCCTAGGACTTTCTTAATCCTAGGAGGCTTCCTAAACCTAAACCTAACCTATATAAACCCCTCTAAACCTCCTAGAATCTCTTCCATTGATCCTCACAAACCCTAGAAAGGAGAAAGAGGCTAAAGAGGGAGGAGAAACTAGGAAGAGCCGATATTGCTATTCGACGAAGAACACCTTACCGCCAGTTGACGGTGAGTGCTTAAACCTTCTTTTACATTATGACTCTAGGATTATGACTCTAGTATGGTTAGGTTGCTTTGATCAATACCATGCAAAACAGGTATTGATCTAAAATCCTATTTTGCCAATAAATCCTATTTTTGCCGACAAACCCTAATCTAGTCAGTAAACCCTAGATTCGAGTTCTAGGAAGAAGACCGTCAAAGCTAGGACTTGAATGGAGTTGGAAGCAACTCTAACTCAGTGCTCAGACCTAGAATGTGTAGGAGAAACCCTAGGATCAATAGGGGATGATCGACGACAGTCGAGAACCGGACATATGGTCTTTCGGAGACATACCGGTCGACTATACCGGTTGCACCATGTGTGACCGGTACTACGACCGGTACCTTCCGGGGGCTGGTCTGTGGGGACCGGATGACCATACCGGTCGCAGGTTTCCCCACAGTGCTGCGACCGGTATTGTGACCGGTCAGCTCTGTGAGATATATTTTGTAATATCGTTGGTTTTCCGACCAACATGAAACCTAAGGAAAACTATTCTAACTAAACCCTAATATTGTATAGGACTTTGTGATAGCACGTTTGGATCTTGCGACGTGGAGCAAGCTATCAAACGAGCGTCAGGTAAGGAAATCAGACCTAAACCCTAATAATCTAATGGACAGTAAACCGTTGTTAATAACTATGACTCTGTGGATTGATGTTTGTGCATACTCGCATGTCATCCTTTACTTTCAGTTATTATTATTGTTCATGCATACTCGCTATGCTAGGCTGTGATTGTTAGGCATGTGATTGATTTCGTTGGTGTGTTGAATGGGAAGGGACTGGGGTCTGGGATCATTCCTCACACTAGCACCTTTTCGTAGTATTCTATCTTAGCATGCTTGGTGCGGGTAGGGCATCAGGGGAAGGACGTGGCACTGTGGTCTCCGGCCTGGTCACCAGACTTTAGCTCTATCTCTATGCCGTAGGGAGTTATGTTGGGATAGGGTCTACCTTTCGTACCGTTCTGTCTTAGCATGCTTGGTGCGGGTAGGGCATCAGGGGGAGGACGTGGTATTGTGGTCTCCGGCCTGGCCACTAGACTCTAGCTCTATCTCTATGCCGTAGGGAGCTGTGTTGGGATAGGGCCTACTGTGATGACATATAGGATTGGTTAGTTGCGAGCCCAGTTTGCAAGTCCTCGTCAATAGGGGCTTACGTGTTGGTATGGGTAAGGCATCAGGGGAGGTGTTAGCGATGTTGATCGGAACGTCTTAGTTCTATCTCTATTCCATGGTGGGTGCATGTGGGACGGCAGTGGTGTGATCTACTGAGCGGCTTCACACACTCGTGTATAGAGGTGCGGTGGTCGTCAATCCTTTCTATAGCACATTGCAAACTTAAACCAGACCATAATATAATATGATTGTTACTCATGCATATAAATGTTACATTGTCTGATTGTCTTACTGAGCTAAGTTGTGAGCTCACCCTTGTGTATACACCATTTTTAGATGTTGATGCAGGTTACACGGTGGATGACTACATGAACGCGCCGATGTACGGAGGCGTGGCTGCTCTGGACGTGCAGGCAGGAGAGGACGAGCATGACGCTTCATGCGAGTGCCCTTTCTGCGTGTATCTCTAGGATTTTTCTTTATTTGTTTCAGTTATTTTCGATTGACGTTAAAGTGATGTAAAGATATTTATTTATGTTTGAGAATTTGGATAATTGAATATTTATTTAAATCTATCAATAGATGCTCAGTTTATTTTATTTAAAGACTTCCGTTGTATTTATTATATTCTGATTATGGTTATATGCAATGGTTTGTATGAGTGGACACGGTCTTATTGAGATCCTGGTGTGAGCCGTTGGTTCAGTGACGATTCACTCACACTTCTAGTTCAACCGGAATTGGGATGTGACAGGGATGGTGGAGGTGGTGGCAGTAATACTAATGGTGGAACTGACAGTGCTGGGGGAGCTGTTGGCCATAGGGAAGGATATGGTAATAGTAGTGGCATAAGTGGAAGTGGTGGAGTTGGAAGCAGAATAAGCTCGACCGGAGGTGGTGCCGCTAGAGGTGGAGGAGGATAAAAGTAGCACTTTCTTCAAATTTGGACATATTGTTTTTCCATAAATTTATCTTTTGCAACATAAACATGAAAGTGCCCAAAAAAAATATAAAAAAAAACCATGTTCTTAATAAATTCCTGATTTGTGATACTAACTGGTGGAGACTGATTCATGATCATGAGAACATAGATTTTATTGATGACCATGAAAATAGAGATTTTATTGATGATCTAGTGACAATCTATTGATTGATCATGAAGATAGAGATTTTTCTAATTAGCATGCAATCACAAAGCATGCAATCACAACTCACAACTGAAAACAAGAACTTACAAGACAGATCTAAAGTAGAGACATCATTGGCTCAACTGTTGAGCCTTATATGAAGGTCCTTATATACATACGTCTTAAATAAATTTGAGAGAGGCAACACTACAACAATTCTTATTTTTAACGACAGAATGAAAAATTTTCATTGCCAAAAGATTTCACCGACACTTCATTTTGCTCAAGGGAATTCACCTCCGATTCCTCCACCGGTTCCTCCACCAAGCCCAATTCCTGCACCAGCGCCAATGCCACCACCTGCACCACCTCCAAGTCCAGCTCCTCCACCAAGCCCAGCTCCTGCACCTCCACCAATGCCACCACCGGAACCACCTCCAATTCCAACTCCTGCACCAGCACCCACTCCCCCACCTATACATACACCACCACCACCACCACCTCCACCACCGGCACCACCTCCAAGTCCAGCTTCACCACCACCTAGTCCACTACCAGCACATCCACCGCCACCACCAGCACCACCCCCAAGTCCACCTCCTGCACCACCCCCAAGTCCACCTCCACCACCAGCACCACCCCCAAGTCCACCTCCTGCACCACCCCCTAGTCCACCTCCTGCACCACCACCAGCACCACCCCCAAGGCCACCTCCACCACCGGCACCACCTCCAAATCCAGCTGCTGTATCTCCACCACCATTAGCTAGACTAGAGCCCTGACCCAAGTCAGAAACACCACCACCATATCTAAGATGGCGAAAAGAATTCTCCTCCTCAATGGAACCCTGTTGATTCACAAGCATCTCAGCATGAATGATGCAAACAAGGGCACCAAGGAGACAAAGGACAAGAAGCCTACTGGTCATCCTTTCCTTGCTGGTTATCTCACTAACAAGAATGAAATTGAGAATTTGTGATGAGAAGCGAGGGGTCTAGAGAGGGTTTATATAGAATTTTGAGAAGCTGACAGTTGAGAAGGTCTTAATGGTATACACATCTTCTCATCTGCAAAAGTACCTCCACTCTACTCTTAATTCTCGTACTGAAAATCCATGCATTTGCTCACTTCATGTCTTTTTAGGTTTGGTCATCCTTTTCCAATTCAGCTATCTCTACTTTTAGTTCTTAACTGTCAACTGTAAAGACTCAAAAGAGGCTCAAAAACTCTTTAGTATCAATGGCTCCTAGTTTCCACTTACTTTTACATTTATCATAACATTGTTTTTTTGGGTAAGTATTTCATCGACATTGAAGGCGAGCCTTGGTGTGATTGTAAGGTTGTCATGTTGCAACTTGGTGGTCATGGACTCAAAATACAGAAACAGTCTCTCTACGTTGCGGAGGTATGGTTGCATACATTTTACCCCTCCCCAAACCATGCAGTACCGGGAGCCTCGTGTACCGGGATACCCTTTTCCCTATTTCATCAACATTGTTCTTCTATAAGAATCTGACTCTTATCTCTTCCTTTTTGGGGTTTTGATCAAGAACATAGTAAAGAATGGTATGATAGGTGCTGGAGAGAACATATTAATGTTGGGTCTTGCTGACACCAATATTTTTTTGGGACAAGGATTGGGGGCACCTAAAGTACATAAATAGGATAAGATGATAACTTCATAAACATAGGAAATATTAAATTTCCATTTCAAAAGTTTAAACTAGTAAATGAAGTGATTCTCACATATATAAGCAATGCGGGACTATTTTCAACACTCTCTCTCTTATGGGTGACAATACACATGACATGTGATCCCTCTTTTGGGTGATCGTTTTGAAGTTTTCATCTCAAAAGTTCGAACCAGTAAATGAAAAGACTCTCAAAAGTAATGTGGGACTATTCCTAATAAAAAAAAAAATTGGATAAACCCAGGTTAGCATTGACACTGACCAGTGCCAATAAGAAAAACCCATTAATGTCATATACTATGGTGGGTAGTTGGTACAGGAGAGATTTTGTGACTTGGTACAGTAATCATGAGTCTCATGACCAGATCATCGTGACACTTCTCTCTTTTTTTTTTCTTTTTTTTTCAGTGTCACAAGAATCTTGATGAATAGCAGTGGCAAGATTCCAATACAACCATAATTTTTGGGCATTACTGCACTTTGATAGGGATGAGGAATAAAATTTTATTTAATGTATGAACCGACCCAACCTTATGTAGTTATGACATTAAAGGTTTCGTTTTTCTTTTCCACCCCTTTCCTCGGACAAAATAATGGAACTCATTATTGAACCTAACTTTCTTAAATCACATTGTGTATACATATATTTTGCCACCTTTTTTTCAGGGATGATAATTGTAGAAACATGATTCCAGTTTTTGTGTTAAAGAGGAAGAGGTTACAGTTTAGATACAATACCTAGAAAATCATGAAAAATGACAAAATGATCGAGTTGCCCTCAGTCAAGCTTCAAGCTTGCAGCATTGAGGAAGCGTTTCCTGGGATGCCGCAAATCACTGTTCATATATTATTCATGACAATATAGGGGAGTTTTTACCGACGGTGCCGTGGTCTAGGCCTGCATATATGTGTCCATGTTTTCTGGTTCTGGGCCATATCTAAGCTCCCTATGCTAGGACAGTGGTAACATATGTGATTCCCACAGTACCTTAGTACTCCCCCCGTGGTGCGGCAAAAGCCATGACCGAATTGCCTATAAAAATAGGACCCTCCCCCACCTCATTTGGACGACTCTGACAAGCCATTCTAACCCCTTTTGGTTTAGTCCGAATTTTAAACTGATTTTCTGGTTGCGGAGCCAAAACCTTGCCGGCCTATCTGACCTTGTCCAGACACAAAGAACAAGAAGAGCAGAAGCCTCCCATTGAGTTGAAAGTTCAAAAGGTATTTTTATATCTTATCCCATTTACTATAAAAAATTAATCTGAGGGCTTTGCCCCTGAGCCAGGGGGTTGCCTGCCCTCTAGAACCCAATCCCTCCCTCTAGAACCCAATCCCTGCCCCCCACCCCCCCAATGGCCTGTTGACCTACTAGTGGGATCATCGACATTTTGGTGGGTGTGTGTGTGTATGTGTGTGTGTGTGTGTGTGTGTGTGTGTGTGTGTGTGTGTGTGTGTGGGGAGGGGGTTTAGACGTCTTTTATGATGCCAATCCCAGTTTAGTAAAACCCCTCTTTCAAACTACGTTTGACTTGAATCTCCAAACCATTTGGAAATACATAAGCAACATGAAAAAGTTTACTTCACAGTCACACATACATCCTTGTTTGAGGAAGTACTGCACACATTCATAACCATCCTTGTTTGAGGGAATCCTTCTAAGCTACGTCTAACATGATCCTTTGGCCTTTGGCAAGGGTATGTACGCAACTCAACGAAGTTACTGTGAAGTTTGGTCATCCATCCCATTCCATTCCATGCACATACATATTCTAATCATTTGATATTTACATTCCAACAATATCTTTCATTATGTTATTAGCAATAATGTGGACCTTTATTTTTACTTGTAGATTTACTTGTAGTGAAGTATACAGTTTTTTCTCTTTATGTACATAGAAGCATGTTCACATCTATTTTCTATCAAGTTAGAGATGAGTTGGTGAATTCATGGATCCCAGGTATGTTTAGGGTTTACTTTTCAGTCATAAGAATGTATGGCAAGTGAGGATTCATGTACGTTATTTATGTCTGTTAAAAGCATATCGGGGTACAAACATGCCTAAGTTTATTTTCTAGTCTAAGCATGCTTATTAAGTTTTTAATTATAATAATATGCGGTTAATTTGGTAAGAAATGAAGAGTGTTTTATCATCTGTGTTCAATAGAAAAACCGGTGTGCGTCGGGAAAAGTGGGTGCCTAACACCTTCCTACTTTTGTAACCCAACCCTGTATCCCAATTTTTACCCGAGACCTTACTTTGAAGTTATTCCTGCTCATTTCAATAGTGAAATGGGAAGTACGGGTCTTGGACGCTTATACCAGGTGGCAGCATCTTCCTTTGTTCTCTTCTTCAATGATGAAAACAAACCTATTAGTCACACCATAGGCCAGTCAAACAAAAGGGACCATTTTATCGTGCAGCTCGATATAACAAGAGATCATATTTTAAGAAGCGATCGCATGTTAAGGGGTCGTATTCCTCATCGGCCGTGGTACCCACACATTGCTCAACTGAAGAAACAATATCATTTACATCTGAAAACAAAAAGCACATCAAAATATTTTCTCTTAACTCCTTGCTTCAGTAATATTCATAACCTCGATCATCTATCATCATTACGATGAAGAACAACTCCTTGTCTGAAAATGTAAGAGGTTGTATGGTGGGAGGACATATTTTGGGAGTAAAGACATTGGCGTTAACAATAAAACCTCTAGTGAGTGTTGCAAGTTGTTGATGGAAGTCATGCATAGAGAGCAGTTCTCCAAACATCATATTAACGGCAAGAGATCCAACTGTAGCACTTGTAGAGCTCAATCCTACACCACATCAAGTGGGACTGATCATCCCGTGAAATAGATAGGCCCCTTGATTTATACCCGGATTTTCCATGATTGCTTTTGTTCCCTTTGTTGCCAAATTTTCACTAGGTTCCATACTGAGCTCACTCATCATACTAAAGCCCCTTTAGGTGGTGGAGACTGATATGGGAGGATACGCCTCCCCCAATCGGGTCTCGACACATGTATATTAAAACTCGACCAAAGAGGGTCCCACCGGCATTGCTAGCCTTAGAGGGTTGACAAAGAAGCGGTTCTTGATGAACTGGAACCACCAATGAGAATAATGAAGAACCTCGGAGCCTCGCAATTGCAAAGGCCTTGGAATTTCACTGTCATGAAGGACTCGGAGCCTCACGTCCATAGGGTCCTCAGAGCCTCGCGGAAGTAAGGACCTTAGAGTCTCGCCAGAGTAGAAGCACCAACATCACACCAACATGGAGGCCTCGACACCTCGGCATTATGGGGGGCCTCGACGGTCTCTCTATTATAGTGACCTAGGCAACTCTCCAAAAGCAAACCCTGTTGTACAAGTCCGCGCGCAACATGATAGCTGTATAATAACGTACGAGTGTGACCCATTTTAATGAGTACAGAGGTCAAACTCCTCCCAGATATCTGCCAAGAGAAAGTCAACGGAATCCTGAAAGATAAATCCTACAGTCTAGATATCTCAACAGAAGATTGTCTGATCTCCAAATCAATGGGGGTAAATCACGCTTTAAGGAGGGCATTCCACCATGACAGAGGACATGTCCAACTCTCACATCTAAGTCACTCCCAACCTATAAATAGGGGAAGCACATTCAGGTAAAGACAGAGACATTCCTAGGATTCGAGCTTAGAGCAAGCTAGCTACCCGAATCCCTTTAGTTCAAAGGGACAGTCTTTCTTATATGTCCCATACTACTTGTCCCTTAGACTAATTTAGGCATCGTAGTGGCCAAAGGGTGTCTTCACCTGACCATCACTACGGTATCCATTCTTCCTTTTTGCAGGAACTACAAGCGAGCTAAAGACCAATCCGGTTTGAGACGACAAGAGAGACATACATTTTGACATATGTATATTTTGGATATTCACTTTGGAATGCAAGACAACACAGTAGCATCGAGGTTTGGTTACTGAAAATGTACGGAGTGAAAGGTTGCTATTGTAAGACAGAGAGGGAGAGAGCAGAGAGACTGTCTTTGAAATCGTTGTTGTTGCTAGAATCCACACACAGTCAATCTCCTGGGATGAAATAATCTGCAAAAGACACAATCAAAGTAAAAAAACAGGGGCCGGGCTAGGGCCCAATGTCCAAACAGATAGCAGCAGATAAGGTCGGCTCCTTAGGGGAGAAGCCGAGAGTGAGTAGTATGAGGCCATAGAAAGCTTAGTGTCATCAAGTGGTGTCATATCTGTCGTGTGATTGAGCTATATTTATAGCGATGGCTTGGGATGGTCCAAAGCATGTGCAAGTGGTTGTGTGTTGGGCATGCTTGAGCGTTCGGTACCCTGTTTGCGGACAAGTAAAGGTCATTTCTATAGGTTATGAGGATGAGTCGTGAGTCATGAGTTGATGCATCTGGTCCTTGTTGGGTGGCAGGGTTGGGGTCTTGACGTTCAACCAAGGAGAAAAGGGGGTGCAATTAATGCAAGCCACTCAAGTTATTGACAACTCATTGAATATTGTGTCTTCGGCTTCATGCATTAAATGCATTTGTTCTATACATAGCATTTGCATTAAATGCTGCAAGACTTGTACAAAGGATGTGGTCCATGTGGATGAATTTTTCCCAATTAAAAAATATTTATTCTAAAAGCCTTCACGAAAGCTTCTTAGGAAGTTAAGGCCCCGTTTGATAACACTCCAGCTCCCATGAAGCTACTTCTGGTCCAGAGTCGTTTTCTACTTCTTCTCTAAAGCCAGGATTTTTGGAGTGGAATACGTTTGATAATGCAACTCCAAAATCAAAAGACTATGCTTCCAAAATGCTATTTGGTGGTGGTGGTGTTGGTGACGGGTGGGGGTGGTGGTAGTGGTGGCGGCGCCGGTGGGTGGTGGCGGCGGGTGCTAGTGGGGGTGGTGGTGTAGGGGGTGGTGGGTGGTGGTGGTGGCAAGTGGTGGTAGGTGGTGGTGGGTGGTGGGTGGTGGTGGTGGTGGGTGGTGGTGGGCGGTGGTGGTGGTGGTGGCGGCGGCTGTGGGGGGTGGGTGGTGGGGGGATGGTGGCGATGGAGGGGTGGTGGTGATGATGGCAGTGCCAGTGGTGGTGGTGATGGCAGTCGGTAGTGGTAATAGCTTCGGAGCAAGAGAAGTAAGTTTTTTTAGTTCCAGTTTTTTAGCTCCCAGAGACATTTTTGGAACGGTTCATACCATGGAAGTCAAAACTTGAATCGTGTTTATCAATCGTCATTCTACTCCGGATTAACTCCGGAGCTAAAAAGTAAGGAGCTGGAGTGTTATCAAACGGAGCCTAAATCTCTTGAAATTAAAAAGTTCATACAAGGTAGTAGTAGCATCAGAAGAGGCAGTCATTGAGGTCACCATGATTCAGATTAAAAAGTTCATACAAGGTAGTAGTAGCGTCAGAAGAGGCGGTCATTAAGGTCACCTTGATTCCTCTAATTTCTAGTTAAATTACAGTAAAAAAAAATGTTAAAAAAAGATGTTTCATACAACAAGAACTAGAAGTTCTCCTCCAATGGCTTATATCAAAGGCAAACTATGAAAAGAGAAGAGCGAAAATTTTGACTGTGCTCTGAGCTGAGGCTTTTCAGAATAACTTAGTCCAGAGAGCCTATCTACTTCTAATAACTCACGATTGAGTGTTGAATGAATAACCCGTCATCCTCTCATGACGGAATGCGGGTTCTTCTGGATCAAAGAGGCCGAGTATGACGACCGGCTGCTCGACCACACAGGAGAGCGTTCTTTGGGATTGGATATTCATCTCTCCATGAATTTGCAGGTGAGTAGACACGAAGGTAAAACTGCTGACCCTGGTATTGTCTGTCCCAATTCTCCGACCTTATATTCCACATTCCCACATTGTCCAAAGCCATGTATATTGCTGTCCATGACTGCGGGTAAACCTGCATTCCCAATAAAAAGAACTCAATGTATCATTCGTTACAAATTAACAATGTAACAAAAGAATGATAGCAAAAAGAGAAATAAAACACAACGTAGTTCACCCACACAAGCTGTATGAGCTACACGTCCATAGCAGAACGATCAGTAAAAGCTTCCACTATTTCAATGAAGAATCAAAATCCCCCACACCACTTCCTTAGAAGAGTACACCATATATAGAGAAATCCTAAACTTCTCGAAAATACAAAACTGCCCCAATACTTTCTGGCTTAGGATAATGTTAAGTTTCTATCTCAAAAGTTTGAACCAATAAGTGGACGGACTCTCCAGTATATAAGGCACCCAAGGTCCAAACTTAAGCAATGTGGGACTATTCCTACAATAATCCCCCTCACATGTAGCCAGAATGAGCATACACATGGAAAGTGTAGCCAGAATGAACATGCACATGGACAGTGTAGCAGGAATGATCATACATATGGAAAGATGATACAGGGAATGAGAGGGAACTGGAGCTTTAATACCATATTAAGTTTCCATCTCAAAAGTTAGAACCAATGACTAGAGGGACTCTCAAATATATGAGGCATCCAAGGTTCAGACTTAAGCAACGTGGAACTATTCCCACAACTAGATAATATCAAGCTTCACCATAACATCAACAACTCAGGATCCATGGTGCATACCCCGTATAAATCTATTCCATTTCCATTTTCCAAACTTTATCTGTAAGACCAAACCAAGAATCCCAAGAAATAAATAACAATGTGAAAGGAGCAGGAGTTCAGGTTTCTATTCCCTACCTGCGTAGTACAACGAGCAACTGTGTCTCTCAAATTGTAACCTTTTCTGCTCGCAGGCGACCATTGACCTCCATCCATCCTGTTCATCCACCAAAACTCCATGGTTTTAAAAGTCAAGATATCGATTGAAGCAGAACAAGGAGAACATGAATCTTTCCATAGTCTATAAATCTCACCCGACAACAAAGAAAGAATAACCATCAATGTGCCATGACTGTACAGTGTTCATCCAATTCTCAAACACAATCTCAACATAAGCCCTGAAATCCGCAGCCATGACAGCAGTCTGAAGGTAGCAACCGCCGCCACCAGGATGATTGTCCGAAATACTTCCAAGATTGAAGACGCCAGGGATCTTGTAGTAGTCTGCTAGTTTCAATGGTGTGTCTGCAGGAATGAAGGAGACAGCATTGACAGCATACCTTTGCTTGCCATTGACGATGTTAGCATTATTAACAAGCTTCATTGTACGGGTGGTGTTCACCAATCCGTAGTGGTAAGAGCCTTGAGGATTGGGTCTTGGACCACTTGCTGTTAGATTCCATCTATTTCAGCAGATAAATAAGAACCGAAAAAAAAAAAGAAAAAAAAAAAGTAGGATTTGATTGATCGATGAAATATAGAGTACCTGATAGATCTGGCCTGGTTGAGAGACCAATCGATCTGGGTTGTTGGGCCACCAGGAGGAGGACCAGAAACTCTTCCAGCTGAGTTACTGTAGTGAAGAATGGCTGTAGTTGTGAGCACTGGGCTGGTGAACCGTGTAGAAACTACAATGTAGTAATCTTGTCCAGGCTGACCAGCCGTAACCAAAACAGAGTAGGATTGCCCCAGATGGATGTCAAGGGAAGAGTAGGTGTTCTGAAGTGTGTGAGACCCTTCCACCTCGACCAGCTTCAACTTGTGTCCCTGAATTCTGAAGTTGATGGATGTAGTGAGACCCACATTTGAAATCCGAAACCTGTATGTCTTACCTGCCCAACAGATTAATGAATCAGTTCTATATTGCTAAATAAGTGGGAAATTCAGTGAATGTTTATGTGTCTAATCGTGTCCGATCTAGTATTTGATTTAACTGTTCCATTAACTCTGGAGTTTTTGACGTAGCGATCAAGTACCTAATAGAGTGGACAGTCTGAGTTGGCGCAAAAACATGATTTATGATTACCTTGATCAACATTGAATGTGTATCCATTCCCACCGCGACCATTGATTAGAAGCCCATCAGCAAAGGGAAGATCATGCCCATTGTCTAAGATTGCTTTCAAATCCTGTTAATGACAAGGAAGCCTATATCAGTAATTAGATAAACAAAACAATAAAGAAAAGAAAACAATCCAAAAGCAACCTATGGATTAGTTGGGAGTCTTGGGATTATTTGAGACAACCCTGCAACCTATGGAACCTTTCCAACATAATTTCCATCTTTTGTACCAAAGACTGGTAACCATTTTGTTATGATTGTTTTGAACAACCAAATCATACTTACTGAATGGTTGTTCTTGAACCAATCACCAACCAGAATGGTGTAATCCCCAGCTGGGTCAGGAAAAGGAACAGGAATTCTTGGGCGGCTAAAGATCTTGATGCCACCAAATCCTCCTGCAGCCTTGTGGAATGCAAGGGATGGGAAGTAAAAGAAGCTGCCTATCTGATCCTTAGCCTGGAGAACATAAGTGAAGTTTTTCCCAGGAGGAATAGGACAGCTTGTGCCAAAGACTCCATCCTGCCATGAGTTTCTCCTCTGCTGCAATCCGTTCCTAGTTAAGAATAGGATCACAAAGAACAACCATTAGATTCTATTTTGACAAATTCATTTCATTAGAAAAATGAGTTAAATTGAAAATTGATCCCAGTGGAATTTCTAGACAAAGTACTAAGAGGGAGGGTATGGGCCGGTGGGAGAGAGCATGTGAAGCCTAGTTGGTTTTATTCCAGTTTATAAATGAAAATTTAGTTGGTTTTATTCCAGTTTTTGTAACAATTTTCACTTCTCACTTCTAACAAACGGACCCTTAGTTATCTCTTCAGCCTGCTTACGCAAAATGTCCAACTACGTCAAAATGGTGAGCCCGAGATGCGAAAGGATCCTCCCTCTGATTGTCTGGCTGCCACCTGGTGGTGATTAGTCGCTCATAATGCATCCGTGTCTTAATACTCCATGAACAGTCAGGATCTTCACTATGACTTGACAGTCACTACAGAGGATCCCGATCTGCGCGTGATCCATGTTTTCCATTAATCATGAAAACCAAAACAGATACAAATCCGACTAGTCAGTGGGGGTAAATGATCCGCTATCATCAGATTGATACTAATCCGATCACAGACATGGTTTAAGGGATCGGGATCGTGCCGTGTGGCATGACGAGTCGACAAGGTGGGAATCGTAGGATAGGAAAACCAAACACGTAACCAATTCCTAGGATTTTCTCGACCCTGGATCGGCCAATCCAAACCTCAAGTCCGTGAACTTAAAAGCATGGTCATAGGCATGGTTCAAGTAATCGTATCGGCTGTTTCGGTTTTGTACTTGTTAAGGATCAGTCCGATACAGGATCAGCTCACGATACACTCATTAGCCTTTAAAAACCACTGGATTGCCCTATGTTCGCACGATGTTCACTTTGATATCTCCACATCCAGAGCTCTTATGGGTTTGATATTTGGGTTCTTCAAATCCCACATTGGCAATCGGAACTTCGTGCCGGTTTTAGATATGATCGATCCTGATCCGATGTCGATTATGACAGTTTTTAAGGAATTCCGTTACTGATAGGTTCATTAGCCTTTAAAAGCCCACTAAAACGCCCTATGTTTTTTCAAAAAATTTCATTTTTTTGTAACATTTTAATATAAAATTCGGTCGCAACAAGTGACCGACATGGGAAGAATTGATCCGATCCATCAATACCGTATCGGATTTAGGAGAATCCGCTAAACCTGGTCAGACCTTCAGACACCCAGACCTCTCAAATCTGGATGGTCTAAATTCTAAAGTCTCAGATTTACATTCAAGGGCTACCATATTAAATATAGTCTGATGCACAGTTTCTCCTACCCCGTACATGATGATAAATTGGTAACTCACGAGCTATCATATTAAACAGCCTCGCATGTAATAAGGCCCATATCTACCATTGAATTGTAGGTGGCGACCAGCGAATAAGATCTGGACCACACCTTGGTGAAAGCGAAAGTGAAAACAGCTGGATTTGTCAGAAAAGTGGGACAAAGACAACACAGAAACCTAACCCAATAGAAAGAATGCTAATGCTCGTGTAGCAAATCCAATATACAATGATTGTCCTGATCCCTAAACCCTTAGAATCTCTCTGTAAAAGCAGATTTCCAGCACAAAAGTGATGATTAAAAAGATACCTCCACTTAAATTACTATAATGCCCCTATTACAGTAGACGGATCGAACTGGGGAGCAACGGTCCCGTCCCCCATCCTGTTCATGATTGCGAATATCACTGTCGACACAGAAGCAGAGCTCTGTAGTCTGCAATCTTTACTCTCTACTGAAGAACGAAAAAAAGGCAAAAAACGAAACAAGAAAGATCAAAGATTTCTTACCAAGAGATGAGGAACGGTTCATTCAAACTGTTGAAGACACTGATAATCAAGTTATCGTTCGTAACGCATTCGATCTGAGGTCCTGGAAACTGGCCGTTTATCAAGATCCCCTGCATTTGTTATAAAAAAAAAATTCTCAACTTTGTGAACTAATTTTTCTATTGAGAAAGAACAATGAAAAAGACATACCTGTTGTCTAACTCCGAGAGGATAAATATCTCCGTAAGTCACATTCCATGTGAAAAATCTGTAGGGATCATCGCCATTAACGGAAGAAGCAAGAAAGAGGAAGAATAAACAGATACAACAGGAAAGCCTGTTAAGTCCCATAACTTTTCTCTTCAAAGCGACAGATCTACAGAAAAGGTCGGTCTTCTATGGCGACATCGCACGAGTTGCAGAGAGAAGTATAAGAGAGTAGAAGAATACAGCGAGATTGGTTCTCTCCCTCCCTGGCTTTCTTCCTCTCTCTGTCTGTGTCTGAGTCTCAGTAAAAGCTTTAATGTGATTCAATTCGGTGATGACTGAGCCGTCGGTTCAATAGCTGTACGCCGGCCCCGTGGCACGTGCTCGAAAAGAGTGACTGTGAGAGTGTGACTGTGTGAGTGCAATAAATTATGGAATATCTTTTTTTTTTTTAAATAAATTATGGAATATCAAACATTCAAACCATATCTGTAATGGTAGTAATAAATGTGTATTTATTTCTTTTCTGAAAATGATATTCTATGTGATCCATGGGCAAATTACTTTTTTTTATCTTATCTTTTTGGGAATTTCATGAAGATTCAATATTATAAATCTATGATCCACCTATTGCTGGGTTAGTTAGACTAGTGTCTATTTATGAGTTCTGAATATGGACACTCTCTAGAACAAATTATGCCTATGTTTTTCATGGACCAACCAATTAAAATTGTGGTCTTAAAAAGCAATGTGTATGAAGATAAGGTTTTAGTAATCAGTATTGGATTGATTGGTTCAATTGATTAGTATAGATATTGGTTATGATCGATATCAATATTATTAGTATTTCTATTGGATTTGTAATCATTCCATGTTGATCTTGTATCACTTTCAACTTTAGCCAATAGCATGTCTGTTGTTGCACGAACTGGATAGTCTTTAGTCTGTCGAGAACCACACACTAAGAATCAAAAAGACAATAGTGATGGTTGGATTGGATAAATAAAACATCAAGCATGTCCGTTGCTTCATTGTCATTAAAGTTTGCTAAAGGTTGTTGTATAATTTCCTATCATAAACAAAAGCAACAAACATGTGCAAAGGTGCAAAAGAACAAAAGTAAGTGAAGATGACTCTTCTCTAAATAGGAATGTATAGCAATATTTTTTCTATGCATCAAGAGACGGATTCAAATCCTCTCCTCCCAGAGATTCGGGAGGAGGGGGAATGCCTCAGTTGGACGGGCGACACGTGGGGCTCGGGTGAATCCGAGCCGATAAGCTGAGTCGACAGGGGGTATCGGCTTTGATGGAGGGCTCCGATTCACTCGAGCCCCAAATGTCGGCTATCCAACAGGGGTGTCCCTCTCCTCCCGAACCTCTGGGAAGACAGGATGTGGATCCTCAAGAAACCATCATTTTATCTCAATTATATTAATTTAAGGGAAAAAAAACTTTCAAAGTGAGAATGTTTTGGAATGATGTTTTTCTATGATTTGTCAAATTCTGAACTCAATGTTCTTTCATTGACATTCTCTCTTTTTTAAGTTTTTAGGAATTGGATGAGATTATACCTAGCTGATTTGGTTTGATCCCTGCCAACCCCATTTTCGGGATGAGTTTTTGACAAAGATTGATCACAGTCCTCAAACTGATTAAATATTCAACATTATGTCATCGTTATCGTCTATTGGCTCCGGTTTGAATAAACCCGGATAAACCCATCTTTGATATCTATCGTATTGACTCTGCTGATGTGAGTTTCGTTTAGATACATTATTGTAGTACTCGTGTACAACACACCCATCAGTACAAATACTCTCACTAATACAAATATACAATTGCAAGTATTTGAAAAGTTGACTGAGCTATTCATTAATAGGGGTGCAAGTTCGGCTTCACAAGCCCATCCTATTCCGCCTTGAACCCAACAGGTAGGGTTAGGCTTTTCAACTTGCATGCTGAGGCTGTGACTTTCATAGTCGAGCTTAGGATGAGTAGAACATAAAGGAAATTCATTCCCAACGTGTTTTTGCTTCCAAGAGGAAGGATGAGGAAGTGTTAAGTTGACTCCGGATTGCATACCCCCTTCCACCATTGGTATTGTTTCAAAAAAAAATAAATTTTCAACTTGATTAAAAAAAAAAAAGAATGATGCATGCTAATACATGGAATGTTATATAATTGAATTTGAGTGTGAAATTTGATAAATATATTAAAATTATGATGTCACCCTTCCATATTGCATGGATAGATGTATTCATTCGTGGGCTTCTTCAACTACGTGAACATAAAACCTGTTTGTTTCATTGTAAATATTTTTTTCACGCTAATGACATTTTACATGAAAAATTTCCTACATTTTTAATGTTTTTCTTTGTATTTTATGTTTGTTAAATTTATAATAAATCTTTTCATCCCCTTCATTTTATAGAGGCCTTATTTTTTTTGTTGTAAAAATTTCAATGCAAATGATATTTACATGAAAATTTTATTTTATGTAAATTTTTTCTAATTTTTAAATGTATTTCTTTCAAATTCACATCAATAAATAACGGAAACTCCTACTTTAGTAGGAAAAAAAAATTTCTTCTCCATAATTTTACATGCAAACAAACGGAGCGATAGCTAAAGGCTAAAGCGCTGCATGCCATGCAATTGTCATGAGAATTAAAACTTGGCGCGCAAACGGCGAGTCTATAAGATGGAGAAACTGGGGCAACCAACTTCCAACTTCCAACTCCTAACCCTTACTCTCTGGGCAAAATGGAGGAAGTCGACGAAAAGGAAGCAGAATCGCAGGTTATTTTTTCACATTTGTTCTAATCTGGTTATGGTTTCGACTCCGATTTTCATAGAACGATACCGATCATACGCACCGATTAAGCTTGTCTGCAATTTCATCATCGTCGTCATCTTCCAAACATAATGGTTACGTTTCGGCATAATACCTTGGTAGTTCAAAATTCACGCTGCAACTTTGGTCGTTTTCCCTAGCTGTTTGCATTTTTTGCTCTATGCGGTTCTTGAAGAACTCCAGTGTAGTCGATTTTAAACTCTAAAGCTATCAGATACAGAGATATTTATTTGATTTTAAATAATTTTCCTTAGTAATTACGAGTGAGCGGATTAGGTTGCTTGCATAAACTGCATAGGCATGCCTTGAGATGATGTGATCCCTGTCTCCACTGTACATTCAGAATTTATGTACATACTTACGCCTGTACAGGATCGATACACATGTCATCTGTTTCTTACATTCTCATTATTGTGAGATGATGTGTGTGTATACAAACATATATCCACATACAAAATTGTGAAGCTTGTTGATATCTTTATTAGTTAATTCACATGGCTTTGTGTTGATTTCATCTGCAGGTGTACATGGCATGCATCATGCAAGGTAAACGGTGAGTTTTTTTATATCAGAGTTGGAACTATTTCCTACTCACTACACTTACAATATCTGTTGAACAATTAACCTACTAATTGTTAAATGTGTAGGAAGAGGACTAGCTATTGGAAAACATCAATTTAGGTGTTCAATTAGTGGTTCCAAAGTTATTTTATAAGATCTACTATGTTATACAAAGAATCTACAGTAGAACATATGCTTACCTACTTTCTCTAGGATTTTCTGGCAATCCCAGGATACTACATATTCATGGTAGGCCATATTGTGAAATGGAGTAGCATGAAACAATTCTGATATTATCTGCTACTAGTGAAACTGACAACCAGAAGATGGTTGCCTGAAAATATTTCAAAATGTGTTGCTTTATAATTGCGTATGACTAGGGTTCATGGAAACTGGCATATTCACTTGAAGGCTTAAACAAAAAAGAGAAACAAGATGCTGTGACAGGCACCAGATAAAGAAATTATCCTTATGGAGTTATATTCCCTAAGTGTAGCCTAGTGAAGTTTTTTTTGTTACATTCTTCTCTTATCGAATAAGGTCAACATATTATTTGTTAGAAATGAAAAAGTATGGATCAACTAATCCATGTCACAACTATGAAATGGAAAATACAATCACAACTTGGACCAAAGTGTGGAAGGGATTGCTTTGATGCTTTGACAGAAATTTAAAAAGAAAAGAAAATATATAAAAGCAGCAAAAGCTAATGAGTGGACAAAGATTTATTGGCATAGTGAGTAACTTGCATCAACAAAAGGCTGGTCATCTGATGTGTTACATATCTCATAAACTAAATATGATGTCATGGTTTTACTAGATGAGTCTTTTAGGTAAATTTACCAGCACCCAATAGGGTAATGCCACATGAAAGATTCTGTCCACATAGGCGCCAAATGGAGCCAGATGGAGGGGCACATCTACATCAAATGCCCTATTAGCAAGACACAAGAGGAACGACCCATTAATTAGTTCCTGGACCCAGCCACTTCTACTTTGGCCCATTCGACCCATTTAGTCTTCTCCAAGGATTGAAGGGCCAAATAGACATCTCAACAACCGTCAAGGGTAAAAGCAACTTTGCAACGAGGCACTATTCACTATAAGTTGCCTCCAAATCCCAAGAATAAAGGTACACACTATTTAATACTCATTCTCCTAGGGATTCAAGCTCTAACACCTCGGACCGAGAATCCCTCACTTACCCACAATTATTTAAGTGGGCTCGGACACCGAGCCCATTGACTGTTCACAGATTCCTGACTTTGGTATTGGAGTGGACCCAGGGTCATAGGCCCGCCTCCCCTTTGCTTTGTGTTTTACCTTGCAGGTCCAATTAGCATAGTGGGCCGCGGTTACAGATTCTAGACGGAACAGAGTCAATTGTCGTTCCGAACTCCTAAGGCAGAGGACCAAGAGTTCAAAATCTCTTGAACCACTATGGGCCAAATTTCTAACACTGACAACATTATAATTTAATGCAAAATGAATTCAGGTTGTGTATGATAGCATTTGTTGTTATGTGCAGTCAACATTTGATTGTTTGTAATTGATGAATTTCTTAATTCCCCCTGCTAGAGTTGGGGTTGCATACTATGATTCCAATATCCGTCACCTTTACGTCATTGAAGTTTGCGAAGATGGCAGTGCAGATTTCCCCCTCATTGATCTCAGTATGTGATTCTGCCTTTTCCCAAGTTATCAATGGTGGGTCAAACTTTACAATTTTGCCCATTTTGGTTTTATTTATTTAATTGTCACAGTGAAAGAAAGAATGTCTTACATACTCAGAAGTCAGAACCATGTTATTTTTCTTTGATAGTTGAGGAGAATAATATTGGATTTGTCTCAGTGTTGCTCTTGATTATGTGTTCTTGTGTTTGAACTGTTCATTCCTCAGTGCCATTTATACTGTTGCATAGATGAATTATCCCCTATAGATTTTGATTTTTCTGTATCTTATATGTTTCCTTTCACAAACATTGGCTCAGTAAAATATCAAGCAAAGCCCGTGATCATTTACACAAGTACAAAAACAGAAGAATCCTTACTAGCTGCTTTACAAAGAAGTGGTTTGTAACTGAAAACTTGGCTGGATAAACACAAGCTGTTAACTTTTTATTTTTTTATTTTGATGACCTTCTGAAGTATCGCAGATGGAGCTGAAGTCCCTCAAGTGAAACTAATGAAAAGCTCTATATTCAGCTATGAACAAGCATGGCACAGGTAATAAAGCATTTTCATTATATATATATATATATATATATATATATATATATATATATATATATAAATACCTTTTCATGCTCTTTCCAACCAAAGTGTATTTACACCAGGGGCCAGCATTGGTTGTATACCTATTGGCATTCATTCTGTGCTAGTTATAGATTGAATAAGTTGAATATCCCAATCACTGGAATTCAGTTGGTGCTTTAGTTATAGGCAGTTATTTAACATAATGTTGGTAAGGATTTTCTACAAATCTGATTCAAATGTTTAGACAGAAATGGTCCCAAAAATATATGATTCATATCTTTAGACAGAAAAGTCCCAAAAGGGCTGAAGAAACTTGATGGAATGCTCAAGAACAAACCTGGGAAGATAAAACCTTATCCAATTAAATATGTTCAGCGAGTAAACAGTCATCCTAAGAACCCTTAAATGCATGGTACTTTATACAAGGCACATTTTTCCTGACCATACTACTCGCATACTGCCAACGAAGTTGCAAATAAAACCCTCATAACTGATGCTAAGCAACATTCCATCATACTGTCATACTCCATTCAGTTTTTGAATATCAATGGCTGCAAATTGACCATCCAAGATGCCCCTGCATCAATTAGCTTGAAGACCAAGATGAGAGCAAATAGAGAGCTTGTGGCTGGCATGAATAAACAAACAAAAATAACATTGGCAGAAAGATAATATGATTTCTATTACTTACTTTTTTAATTGTTTTACAAATTTAATGCCATTCCTACTTAAAGTTTGTCATAATAAAGAAATCTCATTACTTATATTTTTTTTTTCACATTTTTATTATTCTTCATTTATACTGACACTATCATGAACCATATAATCAATCATTATATTCGTAAAAAATGTCCTTTCTTTGCAAGTCATAGGTAGGTAAGAATGTTTTGAAGTCCAAGCTCGAACTTCATGGTTAGTTGTACAAAAGATGTCTGTAGGTGCTAATGTAATTTATGAGCATGTTGAAATAAAGCATCATCAGGCCAGGTTCTAACACCAGAGCATGGATTTACGAACCAGGAGTGACGTAGCTGAAGGATCTGTAGTACCTGTTCAAATGTGATGCTAATTCAAAGCCATGATTATGCATTATGCAATTTCCTATTTTAGTTTTAGGTATTCTGTTTTCTTTTTCCGGTGGGAATTGCAGTGAACTAATTTTAGGGAGTATACCCTATTGTTAGTTACCTTTTTTTTTTTTTTTTTTTTTTTGGGCATTGTTATGCCAAAAAAAAGAAGAAAGAAAAGAGATATTTTTCATTTTTGTATGACCATTTTGAATGACTTCTCTTTCCTTGATACAAGGGTTCTTTTTTATTCCTCTGATCTTCTCACACCCTATTATAAACATTGCAGATTGATATACCTTCAGGTCACAGGGATGGATGATGGGCTAAGTGTCAAAGAGAGAATTTGCTTTGTGAGTTGGAAAAAAAAAATTATGTTGTTAGTTCTGGTTTATTAATTTGTATTCTTCAAATTTATTGTTCAAGTCATAAAATGATTTATCCAAGATTAAGATGTTGAGATGAATGGATGGCAAGACTAGGTGGGGTAGTATAAAAACAACACATTCGATGGATTTTTGGAGTAGCATAAAAGTGACTAGACTAGGAAAGTCATGTGTGATGGTTCAGCCATGTGCAATGAAGATGAATAAGTGCACCAATGAGGAGTGAGGTGGCGCAACCATAGTTCGAAATCTCGGTTCTCGAGGGTGTCTCGACCCTTGAGAAAACCGAGATTACCGACCGAGATCTCGGCGAGAACCTGCCGAAACTCCCAGAGGGTAAAAATGGGAGTTTAGACAGGTTTTTTTTTATGGTTTAAGCCATTTTTTACTGTTTTAAGTCCATTTTAGACCCATTTTAAGGCTATATATTGCAGGAAAATACTTATTCAACATATATAAACACATTTGAAGCATAAAAAGTAATCATATTATCGAAAAATCATACATTCATAAATCATAAATCCCACAAAATAACATAATTTACAAGTACTCATTATATGAAAGACTTAAATACTCAAAAGGAAATAATACATTCTCATTAGTCCATCCCAATGTCTAATCATATGTAGAGTGGCGTGAAGGTTCCATCTGATCAGATTGACTTTGTTGAAGAAAATATATCTCGGTCTGATAAACAAAATCCTACCACGACATCCTTCGGCTATAGAAGGTCTGGTAGTCTTCCACATATTTCTCATACATATGATCCGGGAAGTTTCTAAAAATACCCAACCTTGGATACAATTCACTATAATGTGGAGTAAAGTGAGCATATATTGGCTGGTGTGGGGGCATGGTTCTTTGCAAATTTGGGACTGAAAAGAGACCGTCCACAAAGTTTGAGCCAGTCTGTGATGTAGTATTACTAGTATCAGCGGAATAATCATATGCACTTCCCATCATGCTGTCATCATCACCGGAATAAGAACCGTACCCCGAAGTTTTAGGAAAAAAAACCATACCTCAAACCATAGATTTGCAAAGAATAGGTCAAAATGAGCCTCCAACAGCACTTTGATGGAGATATTTGCAAAGAACAGAGGTTTTCGAACCTTAGATGCAAGGTTGGAGAAGAAGGAATGGAGGAGGAGAAGAAAACAGAAGGGAATTGAGAAGAAAAATGAGTCTCGGTCGAGATCTCGACCGAGACTCTTATATAAGAACTTGGACCAGTTCGAAACTGGTCGAGATTGGTCGAGAACCAATCGATAACTGGTCGAGACTGGTCGAGACCCAGTTTTGAACTAGGTTCTTGTCTTGACCCTTTCGAGACTACCGAGAAGGTCGAGGGTCGAGTTTTAAAACTATGGGTGCAACTTGGATGTGTTAAAGGAGGAGTTGAAGGCGAAAAGGACCTGTTTGAAGAGTGAGAAATGCAGGGTGTTTATGAGTTAACAGCAAGCATGACCTTAAACAGGGAAGAATGGTGGAAAAGGATTTATGTAGCCAACCTAAGCAACCTAAGTCTGGTACAGAGTGGGAGTGAAGAGCAGATAAACTGCTGGAGCACAAATTTCAAAAGTTTCAAATATCTGGAGCATCTGTGAAGGTTTGTACGTATATGTTTGTTAGATTATCCACTATTTTGGTCACACTTTGAGGAGGCAAAAAAAGAACTTCTTAGCATTTATATATTTATTGTTTTGTAATTTTTTCTTGTATGTGGGTGGATAAATAAATATTCTTCTTGGCAATTAATGCAATTTGAAAGAGATACATAGGGAGAAAGGGAGACAACTGCATTCAGGTGGGCTCTGGTCAGTTTAAGCTTGTGACTTATTCAGATACCCTATATTATCTAATAGAATAAGTGTTAACAGTGAACCTAGGCTTTTTTTGTTTCATCTTTCAAGGTAAAATATTTTCCTGGATTTATATAAACCAATAAAAATTGCATAAGGATCAAGTAAGGGGGAAAATATTTTAATGAAATGCAATGTAATAAGTTGGAATTCAACTTCCATTTTAAATTCCAGGATGTTGTTTTCCAAAAAGGTGGTGATATCTTTGACTATTGATCCACTTGGCACGCATGGAGGCCTCCAAATTCATCATATTGCTGGATTCTTTTCCTCCCTCAACCATGCTTAAACATGCTTTCTTGTCATGTCCAAAAAAAAAGAAGAAGACAATCTATAGGAAAATATAAAATAAAATTTATAAATAAGAATAAATTATTTTCCATGAAAATATTTTACGGTGAGACTTGAGAGTAATGGAGAATTACAGCGTTGGAACTTGGTGAGGTGATCTTCAGTGAGGAAAGCCTGAGCTTGAGTAAGCCTGCCCTCAACCCGTCGTGAGCCCAAGCCAAACTGGCAATTGTTGGCCATGTACATAGTCTTATCTGTTGGCTTTTTAGCCACTGCAATTTTTTTTTCTTACGTGTTCCGTATGTTGAGTTGTTGATAATTTCCTGCATCACTATCATTTCGCTACTGTATGGACCTTTTTTACTTCTAAAATGGCTTTTAAACGTCTCCTGTTTTCTTATCAATTGCAGTTGAACTCTATGATGGATGTTGGAAGTGATATCCAAGTTCGTGCGAGTGGGGCCCTTCTTGCTATATTAGAAAATGAGAGACTTGTGGATACACTTGAACAAAGGGAATGCGGGAATTCATCAATTGCTATTGATTGTGTTACAGAAATTTCATTTTATCCTCAAAATTCTATGTGCCCAGGAATACATTGAAATCTCCATTTTTAGTTGCTACCAGTTTAAGTCTATATGATCCAGCTCATTTAATAATTGATAAGTATGCGATTTATACTATTTTGTGTAACCTTACATCACTAACAGAAACAACTTTCTCAAACTGGACTCTGCTGCTTATGAGACATTGCAAATTTTCCAAATAGACAAACATCCAAGCCATATGGGCATTGGGAGAGCAAAAGAAGGGTAAGAAGTGAGACAGGTTTTGTGGTCTTTTTCTTTTTGTATTATTATTATACATGAGAGTGGTGTTTTTGGTCATACGAATGCACATTGATATTCTTAAACTGCAGGTTTTCTGTGTTTGGAATGTTAAACAAGGTATGGTAAAGCTATGTGGATTTCAAGTCAGCAATATCCTTGGACTAAATGGCTTAGCTTTTCTTTATTTCAGTGTATTACACCAATGGGCAGGCGCCTTTTGAGGTAAACTCATGTCAATAAATTTGTGTTGTGGTTTTGGCATTGTCTCTTATTCATGAATCGTGCATGTATCAGAAACTGGTTTCTGAGGCCTATACTGGATCTTGAAATTCTGAACAGTCGTCTCAACACTGTATCCTTGTCAATCAATAGATTTGCGGGGTGGGGGGTGGGGGTTGGGGGGGGTTGGCAAAGCTGGATTCATGTTACTGACCTGTAGCTGGGAGAAGGTTTTGATGATCTTTATATTGCTTGAATCCATCAGGACCTGCATTTTTTTTTGGAAGTTCTTCGAATTTGTTTTCTCCAATTGATCACGAGAATTGAGGTCTCCAATATGATAATAGATATCATTCCTTGTTTCTTGTGAAGAACTGATTACCACTTTACGTGAAACACTGAAGTCTATAAAGGATATTTGCCACATACTCAAGGTGTTGGCTTTCTTTCATATCTCTTCTTTTCCTTTAATAGTTCTCTTATTGACTGTCTTTAATTCCATTTCTATATCAATATTTCAAGCTCTAGTTCCTACTACTTTGAGCAGAAAGATCAACCAGTGTATGGAGATTTAAGCAACAAATTCATGCTGTACACATAGACACATAATTTTTGTTGGTGTCGGATATAATTCTCTGATGGTACTATGGAAATAGTTTTGTTGTTTTGTCACTTTTGTGTCCTTACTTGTAACATTTATGAGATTGTAATTAACGTCAATTTTAGACATTTAAAAAAAAAGTGGATTCAATGGCATAAAGTATACTAGACCTATTCTATTGGATGCATGGAAATACAATTAATGATCCTCTTCATTGGCAAGCAACTCTCTCTAGATTCAACTATATTTATGCAGACCATACCAGGAATATGACATTAGGTTGGAGCTTTGTGCCCTGAGCATATGTAGGTGCTCTGTTAACTACGTCAGATACTGCAACCCATATTCAGAAAACCATCATTGATCTCGAACCCAGAATGATTTCTTTGGATGATGTTAAGTTTCCATCTCAAAAATTTAAACTTTTAAGTGGATGGACTCTCACATATATAAGACACCCAAGGTTCTAGTCTCTAGGCACTGTGGGACTATTTCCAACACTCCCCCTCACGTGATGCCCCTCTCTTGGGTGTTAATACATGTGGCATGTGGTCCCTCTTTTGGGTGACTGTACAGAGTGAACCTTGGAGCTCTGATACCATGTTAAATTTCCATCTCAAAAGTTCGAATTTTTAAGTGGATGAACTCTCACATATACAAGGCACCCAAGGTTCTAGTCTCTAAGCAATGTGGGACTATATCCAACAGATGATTTCCAGTTGAATTTGCTGCATTTAAAGAAAATTGTTTTAGTACTTCTTTGTATGTTATCTGCAGTCTAATTGTATACAATTGTACAAGTGCATCTTTTCTTGTAGCGGATACATCAGTTAGTTTCAACACCATTGATTGTTCATTGGCGTTCCAAAATGGACTTAAGCTACAAAATTTCAGTCAATCTAATCATATTTTTTGATCTCCGTTTATTTCTGAGAAATAGTATATATAATTATTTATTTTTTGAAGTATGATCTAAATAATGTTTTCTTGCTTTCTCTTGTTTTTTTTTTCTCATTTGTTTATTTATTTATTTTCATTTGAAGTTCGTTATAATCTCACGTACTAGTTTTGTTCATGGTAGAAATTCAACTCCCCAAGTTCTGTATATTCAACAGGTGATTGGATGGCTTTCCTAAAGGTAGATACACAACTTCTTTTCCTTTAATTTTTTTTTGGGGGAGAAGGGGGGTGGAGGTAATTTTTATTCTAAGACAGTTGAAAAATGCTTTCTTTACTTTTTATTGTCTGAGGTGAAACTGATATTATGTAAAAGATACATAGGCACTAAAAAATAATGAATTTAATTCATGACAAAATGTCCCATTCAACACAATTGTTCTCTGACAGTGCAGTATCTTTTCATGAAATGCCCATGTGGCCATGTTTGCTATTTATTTGTAGTCACTATCATGTCATGAGTACTTATAGTGCCTTGGTGTGACGGTAAGGTTGTCATATTGCAACTTGGTGGTCACGGGTTCAAATCTTGGAAACAGCCTCTCCACATTGTGGGGGTAAGGCTGCGTACGTTCTGCCCTCCCCAGACCCTACAATAGTAGCCTCGTGCATTGGGACGCCCTTTTTTTTAATAATGTCATGAATACTTATAGTGACTCATATTAATGTTTACATGATTGTGATCACCAGAAGAAGTATCAGAGTAATTAAATATTTAGGTGTGAGCTTTTGACCTTTAGTCTAAGGAAATAAATCATTCAATTTAGGTTTTCCCTTTTGAATAGTTTAATGTGGTGTCATAGATTTTACAATCAAGCAATCTAAGTACTAAATTTCTAATTCTGCTTGTTTTTGCAGAGCGTTTGTTCACTCTTGCATGTGAACAAGATATTTGAGGTTGGTATTTCTGAAAGTCTTCGACAGCATGCAAAGTCTTTGAACTTGGATATTGCTGAGAAGGTATTGAGCAAGTGTTTTTTTTGGGTTTTCCTGCAAACCTAATTATTGCAGGCCTTGAAGTTTCTCACTAGATGGGCACTAAATATGATGTGTTCTTGTAGGCAGCTTTATGCATTTCACAGGAGCTGGCTTTTGTCTATGAGCTGGTTAGTCCTTTATTTGTTTCTTAAAAGCTCGAAGTTGCATTCTCTTTTATTAGCCTTTTATTTTATTTTTTTTAATTTTACTTGTTTTGTTGTTATATCTGAACAAAGTTAAAAAAATTAACCACATGCGCTTGGTTGTTTAAAGGGTTTTTGGCTTATTGCACAGCCATGAGGTACAAACTGGGAAAAAGGTTTAATCTCTGGATCAGAAGCCTTAAATGACTTTAGCAAAAGCCAAAATACTTATTTTTTTTCTTTGATAGAGATGCCTGCAATATTGTACTGATTTGTTGTTCTTGGGTTCCCATCCGCATCAAGGAGTCCTTTTTGGTGGTCCCATTTGATGATAAGGGGCATTCTTTAGTCCTATTGGTTGGTCATTGGTGTTACGGTTGACATTGGAATTTTGCCAAAGCCTTTGAGCAAAATATCTTGCATGGTCATACCTTACATGGCACCAATTGTCTGCTAGAAACACTGGAGAACTCGGTTACGTGTCCGTAAATACATCTTACTAGAGGAAGGCAATATCTGTTTAGTCATGTGATTAAACCCAACAAATGCTCCCAGCTAGATAATCTAAACCTTGAGGTTTAGTGCTAAGATGTATTTTTACTGCAGTAGTTTACCACTTTCTGAATCCTTGAAAGCTGGCTCAGATCCCAAGTCAGTATCCAAATCACTCTCTTCACTTGATATATCCAACAACTGCAGTACTTTATGGGTATCCACTTCTCCCTCAAAGAGACCACTAAATTCTAGCTAACCTGGGAAGCCATCTTATGCAATCATAAAGGATAGTTCTCATCTACTTGCAGCCTTGTCAGGGCAGGTTTATAAGTATTAGACTCTTGAGGAGGAATAAGCCTCCAAACAAGCACCTTTTTGGTTCCCACCACCTTGCTTTTAGTTTTATTTCTAGCATGAAGACCCTGGAGCTGGATCCTAACTATCGCATGATTATTAGTTTTGTATCTGCATATTATAAATACATGATGGGTGTGGTACTTTTGGTTTTGCATCTGTCTTTGATAAAATGCTCTCTTTATCAGTTTATGTAAGGGGATCCCCTTTTCTGATTAAGCTATTGTCTCTGGTATCCTTTCACATATTTTCAACTACCATAGCTGTTACTGTGCCTCAAAAGTTCATAGAACTTTCTTGGAATGGACCTTTCTGTATTTGGAACGATATCTAACCAAAAGTAGTAGCTTTCACCAATGTTTATTTTGTTGGTAGTCTAAAGAAAGGTTCTCTTACTTGCCTTCGGTTTTGTATATTCTAAATCCTCTCAATGTGTATTTGTAGGTAATTGGCATTATTGATGTTAATAGAAGTAAGGAAAAGGGGTATGGGACAGTGGTGAAGGAGGGCTTCTGTGACGAGGTTAAACTTTCTACTAATATAGCTTTCTTCAGTTTGGGTCTTTAGGCTCACGTTAGATGATATTTCCGTTATCTATTTTTATGCATCAATTGATATTTTTGTTATCTATTTTTGCACATAAAATTGCATTTCTGTTGTCTGAAGACCTCCATTTCTTGCATTCTTCCTATTACTTGGGTATCTTTTAATATTTATTTATATTTACTCGATCATATGGTGACACCACCTTTTTTTTTGTGGCCACATATGAAGCGTTGCTCACATCATTGTTGGGAATAGAATCCCACATCAACTAACTCTGGCACCTTGGACAACATATACCAGTTGAGCCCCCCCACCTAATAGCTTAAGCTTTTGGGTTGGACACCTAAACATGGTATCAGAGCCACCAAGTCCACTATGTGAATGATACATCTGTGTACCGTCACTCAAAAGAGGAGCCACACGTGCATTCTGTATGGCCATCCAAAGAGACAGGGAACACGAGGGGAGTGGTGGGGGTAATCTCACATTAACTAACTCTAGGACCTTGGAAAACTTTATATACCGGTTGAGCCCCTCCACCTAATAGCTTAAGCTTTTGGGTTGGACACTTCAAAAATTGTGATGCAGGATCAGTTGAAGAAAGCTCACAATAAATGTGGGTTTATGGGCCCAGCAATACCAACAAATTCAGCAGATTTCAATATAGGTACTATACAATAACCAATTACTCAAAATGTAGCAGGATTTTTACAACTTTTAGAATCTCAAGAAGGCATTCAAACTGAGAAATTGTTGGGCTACAATATATATTAGAATGCAGCCAATTTTATAGGTAATAAGCTATATAATACTCAATTTCAATCAAATAACACATATTCTCTCAGTTCCAGCAAAACTAGGTCCTCCAAATATATTGGTGCACAAGACTGATTTGCAGTGCTAGCTCCACAAAATAGTGCAGATTGACTTGTATTAAAATTTACAACAAGCATGCGAACGGTAAGCTAAATTAAGAAAACTTGGCATAGCAACAGTACTACCATGACACCACTCCCATGTAAAATCCCATCCCAAGGGGGAAGCTAGTATGGTTTTTTTTTGCCGATTGATCCTGTTCTGTTCCTAGAAAATATAAGCAATATCCAAATAAACTGAAACGAAAAATGTGAACTCTTCAATTTAGATGACTTCCATGATGAAGAGAATCTGCCATGACTTACCTCTCATTCCAACAAGCAAATCCTTCGAAAATAATGGCACAAAATTTAATTTCCAATAAAAATAATATGAATTGCAATAAAATAAGAAAAGCATGACTCCAACCAATGGATCAATAAGGCAGACCACTGAAGCGGTGGGCTACCTGCCCTTGCTGTTTTAGTCCACCTGCCCTGTGATTTAGTACCTTTACTTCTGCACCATATTGGTTGCTATATAATCAGATTGGGGGGGGGGTTAGGGGCTTTATGTTCTTTATAATTTTATTTCATATCCGGTGTTGTATTTTAGGACACTCGTATATCCTACAATAAAATGAATACTCTATGTCGAATCAGAGATTGAGAATGAATGAGTGAGTTGATTTACCTCACCCCCAAATGCCTTTATTTATAATCAACTATAATGAGGTAAATAAGGAAAGTAGGTAGAGCTGACCCAGCACACACATTACACATTTAATACATGTTAAATGTGTGTACATAGAGCTGTCCCAGCACACACATTACACATTTAACATGTGTTAAATGTGTGTACATGAGTTGTCATTCTTATCTTCTTATCCTAAACAGATCCACTTAAATTGAAACGAACCGTGAATCAGTTCATTACTTAAAACACTCCCCCTCAAGTTGGTGCATATATGTCATGCATGCCCAACTTGGACAAAATGACATGAAACTGTTTTCCAGGTAGTCCTTTGGTGAAGATGTCCGCAAGCTGCTCAGTTGATTTGACAAAAGGAATCTGAATCTGACCACTTTCCAACTTCTCCTTTATGAAATGCCGATCTATCTCCACATGCTTAGTTCGGTCATGTTGTACGGGGTCATGAGCAATGCAGATGACTGCTTTATTATCACAACATAAAGTCATAGGTTGAGAATATTGAATCTTTAAATCCTTCAATAGGCTTTGTAACCATAAAAGCTCACATATGCCTTGGGCTATAGCTCTGAACTCTGCTTCTGCACTAGATCTAGCAGCCACATTATGCTTCTTGCTACGCCATGTGACTAGGTTGCCCCCCACAAATGTGCAATAACCAGATGTGGACTTCCTATCCGGACTTCCAGCCCAATCAGCATCAGTATAACCTTCTATTTTTAAGTGATCATTTGGAGTTAACAAAATCCCTTTCCCTGGAGCTGCCTTGAGATAATGCAATATCCTGTAAACAGCTTCCATATGTTTGGTGTAGGGATTATGCATGAACTGACTCACCAGACTGACTGTAAAGGCAATGTCTGGGCGAGTATGAGACAAGTAAATCAACCTTCCAACTAAACGCTGATACCTCCGCCTATCGATTGACTCGCCATCTTTTTCCTTGATTTTAGTGTTAGGGTCTAATGGAGTATTACACGGACTGCAACCAAGCATACCAGTCTCTGTTAAGAGATCTAGAACATATTTTCTTTGAGATAGAAATATCCTTTTAGAAGATCGGGCTACTTCTAGCCCAAGAAAATACCTTAACTTTCTAGATCTTTTATCTCAAACTCTTGTCCCAAGAATGCCTTCAACTTCGTGATTTCAACATCATTATTTCCTGTGACTATGATGTCATCAACATACACCAGTAGTGCTATAATAGTCCCACTAGAGTGCTTTATAAACAGAGTATGATCCTTGTTACTTTGAGTGTAGTCGAATCCTATCATGGCCCTGTGAAGCCTTCCGAACCATGCTCTGGGAAACTGTTTCAATCCATACAATGCACGCTTCAATTTGCACACCTTGTCACTACTAATGTGGTTTGAGAGGTCAGGTGGATAATCCATATAAACCTCCTCAGTCAGCTCCCCGTGTAAGAACACATTCTTTACATCTAGCTGTTGGAGATCCCAATGGTGATGCACAACACATGCTAAGATAATTCGGACAATAGTCATGTTCGCAACTGGGGCAAAAGTTTCCTGATAGTTGATCCCGTAGGTTTGAGTGAATCCCTGAGCTACTAGCCTTGCTTTGTAGCGATCTACTGTCCCATTTGCCTTCTGTTTGATGGTGAACACTCGTTTGCACCCTACCGGCCTCTTCCCTGTAGGGAGTGAAATAAGCTCACATTTGTTATTTTTCTTCAGTGATCTCATTTCTTCTTCCATTGCTGCTTTCCACCGCTCATCAGTAATTGCATCCTACTATCTTTGAGGAAGACACAGAAAAGAGAGAGAGGACACAAAAGCATGATAGGAAAGAGATAACGAATTATACTTAACAAAATTATAGATGGGATAAAGAGTGCAAGTCCTAGTACCCTTTCTAAAGTTTTTAAGGGCAATAGTGAGATCAGAAGCAGAGTCTAGAAGCTCTTTACCTGTGGGCTCCTCAGTATCTGGATCCTGGGCTGACGAAGGGACATGTGGAGTAGTTGCGTTGATGGTAGTGGCCCGTCCATGCGTGCTTCTAGCACGGCTATATACTTGCAACGGCTTAGGGCTAGGATTAGATTGGTTGGGTACGGTAGGAGTGGATGGAGACTCTGGTTTAGGAAGAGGTTCTGGTATTTTGTCATTTTTAGTTGGTGTACATGAGCTGTTTGAGTCCACACAACTTTGTACCCTTACTTCCTCAGGAGATGCTGATATAAGTAAAGGCACATCTTCGATTTCAACTGGTGCGGGCTCCCCCTGAAGATGGGACTGGTAATACATTAAACTCTCATGAAAAATAACATCCCTTGTGATGATCATCCGGCGAGAAGGAGGATGATAGCATCTATATCTTTTTTGAGTTGCCGGATAGCCCAAGAAAATACATTGTAAACTTCGTAACTCCAGTTTGCCATGTAGGTGATGATTGCTTGCGTAACACACACAATCGAACACCTTAGGTGGCAGTGGGAAGGAGGAATCGCCAAGTAACAACTCTAGTGGTGCCTTGTTTTGAAGAAGACGAGATGAAAGTCGATTGATCAAGGATGTGGCTGTGAGGATTGCATCGCCCCAATAATGTGCGGGAACATGAGCATCCATTTTTAAAGCGCGGGCTATCTCAAGGAGATGACGGTTTTTTCTTTCAGCCACCCAATTTTGTGCTGGTGTGTCAACGCAGCTCGTCTGATGAATGATGTCGTGATTCAGTAAATATTGCTGAAAATGACCTTCTAAGTATTCCCGACCATTGTCACTTCGAAGTGTTTTTAGTGAAGCATGAAATTGGGTTTGTACCATTTTGTGGAACTGGCGGAAGCATGAGAAAACATCACTCTTGTTTTGCATCAGGTAAACCCAAGTGCTATAGGTGTGACAGTCTATGAATGTGACAAACCACTAGTGACCAGAAGTAGAAGAAATCTGAGCAGGACCCCAAACATCTGAATGAACCAAGTCAAAAAATACCAATGCTCCTAATATAAGTAGGTTTATTGGAGGTACGAGCCTATTGAGCCAGAATACAGGCTTCACATAATAACTTGTCCTAATTACATTGCTTAAATAAAAAAGAAAATAACTGAGATAACACAACAGTGGAAGGATGCCTTAAACGACGGTGCCACTGTTGTAAAGTACTGATAGTAGAGTAAAGAGAGTGCGGGGTTGGTTGGGTAATGAGTGGAGGCTGATATGCTATTGGTAATGAAGGACCATCTGCAAGAAGGTAGAGGCCATCATGCATTCTAACATGTCCAATTGTCCTCTTGCTTTCCAGATCCTGAAAAACACAGTAAGAAGGGAAAAAAGTAACTTTACAGTTCAAGGATTTTGTAAGACTACTAATAGAAAGTAAGTTTGTAAAAAAATTCGGGACATGAAGCACAGACTGTAAAGTAAGATTTGGGGAGCAACGGACGGACCCCTTTCCTAAAATAGGAGAAAGAGTCTCATCTGCAACTCGGACTGTATCTTGCCCAGAGGAGGTAGAATACAGAATAAATGAAGAGGAAGAACTTGTCATGTGATCAGTGGCTCCAGTATCAATGACCCATGGGTGTTATTGGAAGCACATTGACCAGCATGGGATGTACCTGACCAAGCAAAGAATGAACCTGATGGCCCTAAAGCTGACTGATGACCAGTGGTGGCAACAGTGGATCGTAGAAGATTCCTGAAGGCCTGAAGTTCTTCAAAAGTGAGCACAGAAGATACAACAGTTGGAGGTCCGGGCTGTTCACAAGTTTCCGTCTGATGTGCCTGTGGAATCTTCCCAAACTTAGACTTTTTCTCTTATCTCTTGGCTTCAAAATCTGGGGGTTTCCCATGTAACTTCCAGCAGGTGTCTTTAGTGTGGCGCTCCTTGCCACAGTGAGTACAACGAATAGGTTCCTTAGGAGAAGAATAGTATGCTGAAGGCTGTGTAGAGTGAAGCGTGGATCGCTCAACTGGTGCAACGGGCATCATTGAGATACGTCGTAAGTCCTCATTTTGTTAAATTGCATTAGTCTGTTCCAAAGTTGGGAGATGCTCACGGTTCAGAATTTGTGAGCGGACATGATTAAAGTCAATGTTTAAACCAGTTTAGAATGTATAAACTTTGAGTTTGTCCTTAGCACTTTTCATAGCAGCAGCATCCACTGCGCAAGCGGCTGTGAATGTGTCATAGTAGTCTAGGTCTTGCCACAAGCTTCGGAGTTCTGAATAGTAGACAGCCACAGAAAGTTCCTATTGTTTCAAGGACCCAATCTTGACATGTAGGTCAAATATGACGGAGTAATTTCCTACTTGTGAGTAAAACTCCTTAGCAGCAGTCCAAATATGGGCAGCATCAGGTAATAACACATAACCCCGACCTATCTTGGTTCCATAGATCCAATAAGGTACGTCATCATAATTGAATTCTCAGAGACCCATTTATTGTAAAATTTATCACTTGGGTCGGGTGTTGTAACCACACCATTAATATATCCAAGGAGTCCTCTGGCAGCAATGGCCATATAGGCTGTCTTGGACGACATAAGTAATTGGTCCCATTCAATTTTACAGGATTTAAAGCAAGGGTAGTAAATTCCAATTTTGGTACCTCAGAGGAAGTAAGCATTAGATAATCCAGACATGATGTAATAATAGATGCCACTAATGTAACAACTCAGATATTTCCCAATGAAAAAAAACGATACCGCAAAATCTGAGAATTTAGAATTCGATGCACTCAACAACCATGATCATGGAAAAATAGGAATCGATTCTTCCCATATCAATTCCGTAAAAAATCCAGCCAAGATGAATACCTGTGTCAGAATGATGATTAGACACAAAAGTTTTGTTTTGTTTTTTTTTTTTTTTCAGAAGAAGGATTTTGCAAGTATGGGCTGCACTGAGATGGAAAAAAATTCCAAGAAGAGGTTGCTGCCGATGGTGCTTGGTCCAAGAGAGGCTGCTCACCACAGAGAATCAATATTTCTCACCAAAAAAGGACAAACCGTAACAAATAAAAACCCTAGAATGGCTTGCGGCATATGCTGGCTGAGAAATCTTCCCGTCTCTGTGATAAATTTAGTTTTTTTTTTGTTTTCAAGAGGAAAAAGGGACTACAACTTTGTCAATTTATGACATCCTCTTAAATTGCAGTCCTAATAATGGGTTAGGGGCTAAGAAAAAGAGGAGAAAGAGGATTTACAAGATGCGGTAAAGAGAGAAGGGGTCAGATACACCTTGCATTCAGGTTCTCTTGAGAAAGGAGCCTTGTGGCAAGGAGAAGAAAGAAGGGAGGGGAGAGGTGGATTGCCGTCAGGTTCTCTTGAGAGGTGACTCTGATACCATATTGAATCAGAGATTGAGAATGAATGAGTGAGTTGATTTACCTCACCCCCAAATGCCTTTATTTATAATCAGCTATAATGAGGTAAATAAGGAAAGTAGGTAGAGCTGACCCAACACACACATTACACACACATTACACATTTAACACATGTTAAATGTGTGTACATAGAGCTGTCCCAGCACACACATTACACATTTAACACATGTTAAATGTGTATACATGAGTTGTCATTCTTATCTTCTTATCCTAAACAGATCCACTTAAATTGAATCGAACCGTGAATCAGTTCATTACTTACAACACTCCATATGAAGGTATGTTTTACCATTATAGGATCAAGTTCAATGGATAAATGGACAGCAATGTTATATAGAGCTGAATTTTGCACAACAAAGTAATAACACAAAAAAAAAAAAAAAAAAAAAAAAATTGTAGTGCAGATGAAGAACTTGAGATGAATGGTTGGAACTAGAAAAGGCAAACCTAGAAATGAAAAAATTTAAGATGATTTATAGTGGTTTTGATGGAAGACAAGTTGACTTTTGATATGGTATGAGAATTTGCAGTGGAGGTCTTGTAGGGCACTGGTAAGGAGAAGTGATAATGATGCAAATTAGAGGTCTTAAAAGACGATGGGCTAGACCAAAAATTACTTTGTGGGAGACAAAGGATATGAATAGCTTAGAGTTGATTAGAAACATGGCTTTGAAGCAAAAAAGAATACTTGTAGCCAACCCCACTTACGAGGAAAAGGCTTGGTAGAGTTTAATTGGGTTGAATATGGATATCTAAAGAATTCATACATTTATGACTTGGACCTTGGTGAGAAAAGATATGTATGGCCATGATTTAAGAAAAAAAAGACTTTAATATGCATAAAACATATATTCATGTAGCTCATGCCATCTAGTTGGGATATGATTAGTTGAGTTGACAACATGACTATAATTTGATAAGACTGTAGAATAGTTGAATGGTGATTCATAGGGATATGCTTCCATAATTTAGATCTGCCACCAATTTGAGTGATATTTTTGTCCATCATAATAGTTCAACTGAAGCTTTCCTTTTCCTTTGACATCTAGCTGGATGAGCTAAGAAAAATATACGATGAATTACCAGAGTTTCTGGAGGAGGTATATTTCCTTTTTCCCATTTCATTCATCTAATTTAAACTATCAACCATAATTGATGTTTACAATTATTTATGTACTCAATTACACCAATTACTTGCAGGTTTCATCATTTGAACTTGAACAACTACCTCATCTACGAGGAAACAAGCCAGCTCCTTTTATTGTTTACATACATCAAATTGGTTGGTCCATATTTCTTTGCCAAATTTGCACCTAAAAATGCTTCAATTTTAAATGTATCAGTTTGGAAACATATTAAATCTCCTCTTGATTGGAGTGTTAGTAATGAGCAATGCGTCTAGTGGTCAACCTCCATTTATTTCTTACATTCAAATGTCATATCCTCCCCCCTGCACCATTTGGTATTTAATTCAATTGCCAATGTGAAGGCCTAGCTCCAAATAAGTGACTTTATTGATCTTTTTGTCCCTAGGGCTGTGAATGAATCAAGATGTTTCTCTCTGTGACTCTATTTTGTGAATACTTAGGGACTTAATGTAGGACAACCTAGAGGCTAAGTTTACCTACAAGGACAGCAACTCTATTCTCATGGTCGGACCCAAATCACCTAGGGATAGTCTAACTAGGGTGGACTGCACATACATGGAATGCATTCATGGATAGGATAAAAGTAGCATTGTGCAATAATCATTATAAGTCCTAGGCTACATATGTTCAATTAGCAGAATTCAATTATATGATGTAATAATCAAATTCGAACAGCTCCTATTCAAATACTATCATACAAGCACTTTCAACACTCTAAAAATTGTACTTCTGTCCTTGCTACCGTAGCATCCAGTATCCATGTTATATCAGTAAATAATCAACGCAAAAGAAAATAGTACTGACCAGTTTAGGACAGAATGAAACAGAACAGCTTCATGTTGCACCATATGATTTGCTGCACCGTAGGTTAATGAAATAAAGAAATGGGACAAACCATGGTGCATGGGTAGGCTAGCACTACTAATTATGCACATAAACTAAACAGTTTATTAAAAGGATTTCGTGGCTGGTTGGGAAAAGTGAACAGCAACTAGGAAAGGAGAGAAGAGAGACAGAAAAAGAGAGGGGGGGGGGGGGAACAAGAATCTCGAACCAAGGGAGAAGAAGAGAAATATCGAGGAAGAGAAAAAGAGAGGGAGACTTACACAGCAAGGAGAAGGGGCAGTTCCATCTTCATTAATCTATTCAGTACTTCATACATTTTCCACCAAAAGGTGTTAGGCTATGTTTGGTATCATTTTTGTTTTTATTTTTAATCTATTTAATAAAAATTATTTTGAAAATAATTTTTGTTCAAAAATAAAATATTGTTTGGTAGCTATAATAAAAATAGATGGTAGAATGAAAAATAGATTTGGCATACTATGTCTAAAAATGATTTTGAAAGTCTTCCTCTTCCTCTGTCATGGAGTGTCTATTCTTCTTCCTCTGTCAAGGGATTATGGAAAGAAATCAAACTAGGAACCATCTTTGGAGAAACGATGTCGCCTCCGTTGGAATGATTGTCGTCATCATCGTTGTCGCAGTCAGAGCCGTCTCTAGGACGAAGTTGCAGGTCTGCGTCTCTGTGCTTTACTTCCGTTCGTCAACGAGAAGAGTGTTTGAGGGTTTGATTTGGGGTGGTTTTATAAAATGAAAGTAAATTACTTTTTTAACCCTTTATTTTATCACATGTTTTAAGTGTTTTGTAAAAATAATTTTTGACCAAAAATCAAAAAGAGGTTGAGACCTCTTTTTGAATTTTGACTTGTTTTTATTTTTGTTTTTCATAAATAGCACTCATAAATTATACCAAATCCCTTCAAAACTATAAATTTGAACAAAAATAAAAAACAAAAATGATACCAAACACAGCCTTATAAAAGGGGAGAAAGGGAAACTGTGGGCTGGGTAGTGGGAAAAAAAAGGTAGTTATAACTTCCTACAGCATAAAAAAAAAAGGGGATATAGCCAAATCGGTGGGGGTGGGGAAGTGCTGCTATGTAAGTAGAAACAATCCTCTCAAAATGGCCACTTACATTTAAAAAAAGAAAAAAGAAAAAGAAAAAGAAAAAAGAAATAAACAAAAACAGAAATAGAAATAGACATAAACAGAAACAGAAATAGAAACAGAAATAATTGTTTAAACTGCTACTGCTGCTGCTGCTGCTACATTGTTTCAAGCTAAAGCTCTCACTGTTGTTGCTGCTTCTATTGCTACATTGTTTTATGCTGAAGCTCTCACTGTTGCTGCTGCTTCTATTGCTACATTGTTTTAAGCAGAAGCTCTCATATTCATTCATGCTCCAACTTGAGGGGGGGTGTTAGAGTAATGATATAAAATACACTATTGTTGACTGTGTTGCTTTGACTTAGTCAAAGAAATTAATCATGTGGACTAATGGACTCCTAGTTAGTTTATTAGTTTGCTCTATTAGTTTCCTTTACCAATTAAGCTTGTTAGTTTCATTTTCCTACTTTAAGTTAATTTTATCTTTAGTGTATGACCAGGACTCTAACTTGTAGTCCTAAATCCTATCTAATAGTTGTTTTCTATTTTCTATAAATACAAGCTACAAAGAGAGGAGCAGGATACATCGATTCTCTCCATCTTCTCTTATTTTTCTATTTTGTTACACCCATGATTAGCTGTGATGTCCTCATCACTTAAATAAGTGGAGAATGTATCTAATAGGATTTTGATAGAGATTTGGAGATCTGCAACTTCTAAGATGGTAGAAGAAGAACATGAAACATGGTTACGTGTGATTGGTTTCTTGATTCTTCCAATCAAATGACAAGAACTCTAGAAATTCTGAAGAAACAAGATATGGGGTATCAAATTCAATGTTTTGGTTACTTACTGCCAATTTATTGAGTCAGAAGAAACCTATCAAACTTCGACCACTCATCACTATTTTTACTTTATAATCAATTTAATAAAATGTTTAGATGTACTTAGCTCACTTGTAATTGTAAATGAACACATATTCCTGATCTGTTGTTTTGCTTTTTTATGTTCCTTAATGTCAAATTGATTTGAGTTCTGCTCCTGTATTTTTCAATTCTAGCATTTCCATTCAGTTTGGTACTTCTAACTCTTTTTTTTTTTTTTGATGAATTACTTCTAACTTGTTAAAGGGTTTAGAGTGTTGTCATAGTTAAATTAGGATTTTATGTTAAGTTGCTTTCAGTTAATAGAAAGGGCATACTTGTAATTTTGACTCTTTGATATTTATTATAAACAAAGGCTGTATGGTTGGGAGGAGGACACACACTCCCATCATTCTCAACTTCTCCTCTTCTCACCTTCCTTCTTCTCCATTGTTCTTTCCATATTTTACTTCGTCACATTACTGATTTATTATTAGTTCCTTCTGATTTTCTTACTTCTTTTTTCATTTATAGGATACTTGATGTGTGTTTTTGAAGAAAAAATTGATGAAGCCATTTTGAAGGAGCTTCAAGATTTTGAATTTGCAGTGAGTGTACAGTACCTGCTACAGTTAAATTCAAACAAACATACCATGTATTTGAGGTAAGATTTCTAAACATGTGATGCATGTATCAATCTAGTTTTCAGATGGTGATGGAGAGGCGAAGAAATTCTTCTATCGTACTTATAAGACACGAGAATTGGACAATGTTTTGGGAGATATTTATCATAAAATTTTAGGTATGTGGCTTTAGACACCATTCTTATTTGTATTCTTCTTCTTTTTTTTATTTAAATTTTGATGGTATTTATATAAAATATGTAAATTCTGTGTATATTTGATGGACAACAGGAACTACTTTCTATACTGACATTTGAACCAAAACATTACCTGTAGAAAATTATCCCCTTTAAAGCTAGCAATAAAAAATGTATTGGCGTTGCTTGTATTAAACTCGACATTAATTCTTCTTGGTCTCTTATTTGTTTCTTAATTGCAGACATGGAGAGAGCAATTACTGGGGACTTGATCTCCCGTATTCTTGTATTCTCATCCCATCTGTTCAAGGCAATGAACTTTGTAGCAGAACTCGATTGGTAAGAAGCACTATTATCAATGGTTTCATCTGTTTCTTTCCCTGTAATTTGAACTTCTTGTTTTACTGCTTTTCTTCGTTGTTTCTTTCCTGACCTACTACTTTTGGGGTATCATACTTAGCCTTTTGTCACTGGCATTGGTCGCCCATCAGAACAATTATGTCAGACCCAATTTGACAGCAGAAACCTTCCTTGATATACGAAGTGGCAGGTAAGGTGGTGAAATACCATTTTTATATGGCAGTATTAATTTGCAGTATATCATATGAAATGAATCACCTCTCTCTTTTTTTTTTTTTTTTTAGGGGGAGAAGAATCTGTTTGCATCAATTTATGCAATTAGTAACAGCAGTTCGAATGGGTATCAGGCATGTTTTGCAGGAAATGACAGTAGACACATTTATTCCCAACGATACAAAGATTCTTGAAGACGGTAAGTGGTGTTACATTCTCCAATAATTAGCATATAGTTACTATTCTGGTTCAAATTTTGAAATGATATATATATTTCAGGAAGGGTAAACATCATCAGTGGGCCTAACTATTCAGGGAAAAGCATATACATAAAACAGGTAGTAAGATATTTTAAATTGATACGTCTGTGTGTGTTCCTTGAATTACAATACATGATATAGTTAATCTGATGTGTGTTCCTTGAATTACAATACATGATATAGTTAATCTGATGTGTGTTCCTTGAATTGCAATACAGGATATAGTCAAACTGATTCTTTAGTATATTTTCATACTTGGGATTCCTCAAATTAACTCTGTTGTCTTCCTATTTTCATTTTATGTAAATCGGTTCTGCTAATAGCTGATGGTATTTTGTTTTTAAGTTGCAAAATTATTCTGTAGGTTGAAGTTGAGGACAACCTGGACCATTTATTTTGTTGATAGCCACTTCTAGTATCGTAGTTTCAGATTGCTGTCTCTAAACTGGCATTTCTTTGGAACCAGCCACTTTTGAAATTAAATGTCATTTCCGTTACATTTTGTGTCTTCGGTTTATGAAATCTTTATGTATGTTGACTGTTATAACTCTAAGATGATAGAATGCTTATCAGAATGTTGTGGTTTATTTCCTATGGAATCCATGAGTATGTTGCAAGAAATGTGTTTCAGGTGGCTCTAATTGTCTTCCTTTCCCATATTGGAAGTTTTGTACCTGCAGAGGCTGCTACTGTGGGTTTAACGGATAGGTTTGTAAGCTCCATAACTGCCAACATATTTCTCTTATAGGGTTCTCTACAACAGTAGTTACATATTTTAGCATGCAATAGACCAGGCTAACATAAATTCTTGGAAACAGGATATTTTGTGCAATGGGAAGCAAGCTTATGACTGCTGAGCAATCAACCTTCATGATTGATCTACATCAAGTAGGAATGATGCTTAGGTTAGTACCTGGGTATGGTACCTTGCTAGCAACCATATCTAGTGGTACCTTGGGCTCCAAAGCCATGGATTCTCCAATTCTTGTTAGGAACAGTGTTGGTCTGTGCAATCCTCTTTTTTGGTTTCTAAAATGGCACAGTTTCTAAACGATGCTTGTTGGATCACATTTTGGAATCCTTATGATCATTTCAATAAGCTTACATTGTTTGATGTTTCTTCTGTCCAGAAAATGCTGTTTGGTGAACCTATTTATATATTGCAACTTTTATAAATCTTTGTATATTAATGGCCGCGAACTTCTGTAGGCAGGCAACATCACGATCATTATGTTTAATGGATGAATTTGGTAAAGGTACTCTTGCTGGAGGTAGGTTTCTTTGACATCACACTTATTTTTGTTTCTTGGATATTTGGTGTAAAATAGATATCATCTCATTGTAAAGTGAAAGTAAAGTAGCATTAATGCATTACTTTGCTGAAGTTACCTTTTGTGGTAAAAGCTGTTATCCTTGTTCATTTCAGATGGCATCGGTCTCCTTGGTGGAACTATAAATCATTTTGCCTCTTGTGATGACCCTCCAAAGGTATGGTGAAACTAATAATTCAGCAATTGTCCGTGTGGATTGTTGTACTTGGAAATCAGTTTTCTAGCCATTACAACTAAAAGGGATCCGTACTAGTGAAAGATTACTTATACATGATCACAAGAAATACTATTTCTTTAATGCAATAAAATATTCTGCTTTGATTAAAATACATTCTATGGGATGTAATTGTTACAGAATTTAGAAATAGAGAACAGTAAAACCGAGATGAGAAATAAGGAGGAGAAAAGGGGAGAGCAACAGAATCCATGGCACTCGCTCCCCCCTTCCAGTTATTCTTATTTATAAAAGTAGGAAACTAAATTAAAATAGGAATAGGACTGCTACATGTCCGCATTCCAAGTTACACTTGCACAAGGAAAAAGAAATAAACTAAGAGAAGGAAATTAAGAATAAAACAACTAGTCATGCCCACATAGTTTGACTAAGTGAAAGTTTATCAACTAGTCAGCATTAACAGTAATCGACAACCTGTTTTAACTAAGTCAAAGTAGGTATTTTTAATATGGTAACATCCCCCTCAAGCTAGAGCATGGGGGAACGTGAGAGCTTTAGCTTAGAATAATATAACAACGGAAGCAGTAACAATAGCAGTAGTAGTAGTGGCAGCAGTAGTAGTAGCAGCATCACAGTATAGGTCATTGTGAACCAATTAGTAGTAATATATTAATTAGGGTTGGGGTTGGAGTTGGCGTCTTCAGTCTTGGAAGTAATATATTAATAATATAGGGAATGAGATTAAATTTTATTAGTTTAACTTTTAAGGAATAAACGGTATACACTTTATTCGGTTTAATCGGTGTCTAGCCGGTGTAGCCCAATGGTTTAAACGGTTCGGTCCAATTTCGGTAAACAGTGTCAAATTTCAAACCAGAACCGAACCGATTACTAATCAGTCTCTCGGTTCCGGTGTAAATGGTTCGGTCCAGTTTCGGTAAACAGTTCCGGTGCAAATGTTGGACCCTTGAGCATAGTATAGGTTACTGTGAACCAGGTAGTAGTAGTTTGCATCATGTGCAGGTAGTATAAGTTTTGTGGTAGCATGTGAGTAGATCAGTAGAGCAGCAGTGTAAGAGACTAGCAGCAGGAGCCAAAACAGATCTGGTTGTAGTAGCCATAGTGGAATGTCGATCTGATCTTAGGGTAGCAACAGCAATTTCTGTAGCATCGGTAGCAATCAGATCTGATTTGATTTCAGATCTGGATGCAGTATCAGCAGTAGCACAATAGATCAGATCTGGTCAGTTCAATAACCAGAGCAGTTTGCAACAGTAAGGGAGGAGCAGTAGTACATCAGCATCAGTTATGTAGTAGGACTGAACAGATCTGATTACAGATCAGAATCAGATCTGATCAGAGAATTATTGACAGTAACTGATCAGCAGTTCAAGGAAGGCCAGCAGTAGTAGTGATGAAGCAGAACAGATCAGATCAGAATAGATCTGATGAGATCTGTATTGATAGTTGTATTGATAGTTGTATTGATAGTAACAGACCAGTAGATCTCGATAACAGTATAATGGCAACAGTAGATCTTAATAACAGTAGCAGCAGCAGGTATAATATGAAAAGACAGAAGCAACAGAGGCAACAATGGTGGCTGCACACCATGACGAAGAACTTTAGACGACTCTCAAAACAGTTCTAATACCATGTTACAGAATTTAGAAATAGAAATAGTAAAACCGAAATGAGAAATAAGGAGGAGAAAAGGGGAGACAGCGACTGAAAGAAGGGCAACTGTTCAGAATGCAAGGCATGTGTGGAAGCGAGCGGGCAGCAAAATCGATGGCACTCTCTCCCCCCTCTAGTTATTCTTATTTATAAAAGTAGGAAACATAGGAATAGGACTGATACAGGTCAGCAATCCTAGTTACACTCGCACAGGGAAAAAGAATAAACTAAGAGAGGGAAATTAAGACTAAATCAACTAGTCAAGCCCACACGGTTTGACTTAGTCAAAGCTTATTAACTAGTCAGCATTAACAATAATCGACAAATAGTCAAAGTGGGTAATTTTAATTATGCTAATAATAATTAATACTTTAATTTCCCCTACTATGTTCTTAGTTTACCCTTCATCTACAACATGGATTCCAAATTAACCTTCATTTACATGGGAAGTAAAACTATTTGGAGTGGTGTGTCAAAGGGTTGGAAAAGCAACCAAAGTCCTAAAGTGGACTACTATTTTGGAACACTGAAAAATCTTAAAATGGACAATTTTTAGGGTATAGAGGGTTCCTTTAGGTAAATAATTTCCTAAGGTTCACTCCCTGGATGGATTAACTACATAAAACTCAACACAGCCTTTTCCCAACTAAATAAAGTCGGCTACATAGATTCTTTTTCTCCATTAGCTCTGTTCAAAGCCATACTTGTTTCTAGTCCTAATCTATGCATGTCTTTCCTCACCACTTCTTGAAGAGTCATTTTAGGCATACCTCTGGTTCTTTTAGCTCCTTGGATCTAAATCAACTCCACACTGGAAATTGTTTCCTTCTGATTTAACTTCCTGGTAGTCTTAAAACATTAAGCATGTGTTGAATTCTTAGACAGGCATACAGTATGTTTAACTCATATTTTGGACTCTACTGAATGATTTGCAGGTTCTGGTGTGCACACACTTGACTGAGATATTTAGTGAGAGTTGCTTACTGAAGGTGTGTTCAAGTTCTGTTATCTTGTTAGAAGATATTATCACTATTTTTGTTGAGGTAGTGACAATATGCATACTGATCATTTCAGTCTGACAACATCAAGTTCTACACCATGAGTGTGCTGAGACCTGATGATAGCTATAAAGATGAGGAAGACATCGTGTTCTTATACCGGTATTTGAAAAAGTTCCTCCTAAATTAAATTCTTACTGAGAGATGCATGACACCTATTAGTCAGACTCACTAGATCTCTATTAGTCGCATAGCAATTTTGCTTAGAGATGATGGATCTTTGTCCCTTGAATGTGCTGTGTGAACCATTATGATCAATTCAACTAAGGCTTGTCCCAACTAAAGGGGTCTGCTACATGGATCCTCTTCTGCCATCCAATTTTATTTATGATCATGTTAGTTCCCAAGCCTTGGCTCTTATGAGACAATGTGTATATGATCCATAAGCTATTTTTATAATGACCCCTATTTACTCTCTGATAGAAGAAATTTACCCCAGAAATTTTGGATGTTTTGTCATGCAGGCTTGTCCCTGGACATGCACTCCTGAGTTATGGTGAGTGTAATTTCTACACCACATAGTTTTAGATATCAACTGCAAATGTCGATTTCAAGTCACAGAAATTAATTGTGTGTTACAGGTTTGCATTGTGCTTTACTTGCTGGTATGTCTCAAAACTCATTCGTAGCTATCTTATCCCCCTCCCCCCAAAACTTTTGGATGAGAATGTAGATCTCCTTATCAACTTATTGGAGATAACATCATAATTTCCACATTGTAGTATTCTACCAGTTAGCATCGCTTGTTTAGATTGGTTAGCACCTCCATGTCAATGAAAGTTGACTACTGCAAGCGATTTTGCTGTTTGTGACTGGGAAACATGCCATGCCCTTTGTTTTTTTTGGTAAATGCCATGCCCTTTGTTGGTATTATATTTCTTTTCATGCCTAAAATAACCATGCAATTATGGATTCTTCTTAAGTTACTAATTTGATGATGCTGCAGAGATGAATACAGGACAATATCTTGCCATCCCTCAACAGAAAGTCTGCCAGATTTAAAAAACAAGCTTTCTTCTTTATGATAATTGAATAACTGTTGCCCATTCCCCATATTCCACCCTGAAAGAAACAACACAATCATATAAAATAGATATTTGAAGAACTTTGATGGTAGTAGTGGGAAACCCAGGGTGTGCGGGCATTGGTGGAGTGTTTCGGGATCATGCAAGAACTATCTTTATCTCCCTGGTCTGGTTGGTATACCAGACTGAAGTGCAGCAGAGATGAAAGCTTTGATCTAACGATTGTCTATTTATTTTTGGAGAACTGACCGCAAACGATTGTGGAGGATGATTCGCATTGGTCATCATGCGGATGTCTTGGACAGAGCCTCTTTGAAGATTTTTACAGTTAGAAAGAGAAAGTGTGTACTTTCCAGGATTCATCTCGTTCCTTTCGAATTTTGAGATCTGGCAATAGATTAGCGGTCCTGTGCACAGGGAAGGGTAAGGACCAAGGAGTGAGATTTTTTTACGGCCAGGCCTGGATCATCTGCAGCTGCATCCAGGCTGTTGGAGTGCATCGGTGCGCATGCAGATGCACTCTCAACGGTCCCGATGTGGCTGCAGGGGCTGCACAGCTCCAAGTCCCGGCCAAGCCTCATCCACCTGGATTATTGTAGGTTCTGTATTGTTTCTATTTGGGGTGGGCCTTCTGTACTTCTTTTTTCCTAGAGGCCCAGTGCACGTAAGACAACTGAACTGTTGCATATTTAAAGAAAACCGCATAAGAGTACAACACTACAACTTATAAACGTCAGTAGCTCCCCTCAAAATGAAAAATGACCTGACCCACATCTTGGATGCTAAAAATATGGATGAGATGGGCCCGCAGCTGCTTCTTTGGTCAATGAATTAGAAATATGAGTGGGGCAGTCTCTGATCCAATTATAGGTTGCTCACCAATTGAGGTTCTGATCCAATTATAGGTTGCTCCACCAAATGAGGTTTTTGCCAAATGTATGGATTTCCCATCATAATTTTGTTTTTAGTTTTTCCCTCTTTGGAGGTCCCATTGGTTGGACTGTCTATTTAACAATGGGCATGTAAAAAGATTGGAGAAGGTCATCCCTTGTATATTTTTTAATATGAAGTTACTGGATTTACCAAAGATTGCATGCATGCTCTGTATTGCATACAACTGTTTATTTTGAAATACAACAGTTTATTTTGAAGAACAGAACTGAAATTGGTTGATGCTTGTGAATTCATCATGATCAGGGTTTCTACATCTTTGTCTCATTTTTCATTTTAGTGTAACTATGGGAAGCAAAAATTTTCATTGCTTGCTACATTATTGGAAAGAAGGGATTGATAATATAGTTAGGAATTTCCAAGGTGGAATGTAATTCTTTGCATTGGATATCTAGATTGCTCCCACCATGTTTGTGATAATAGAATTAACTTCTTATTATCTATCCAGCGGGGGCCTTATAGGCTTACCTAATTTGAAATTCCGATCTGGTAAGAGGGGATTGGCTATCACATTGTATATGTAGGTGTACCGGAGGAGGTTGTCAGGAGAGCAGCGGTTGTGCTAGAGGCCACTGGAACAAATAGGCAAATTGAGCGACTGTGCAATGAGAAAATATCAGCTAGAGATCAGCAGTACAAGGTAATATCTTTAGGAGCTGAACTCCATTTGAAAGGATTATGGAATTGTTCACACCTGTTGCCTTTTATCAAAACTGAAGTGCATTATTCAACATAATGCAGGATGCAGTGGAGAAGATGTTGGCATTCGATGCTCTCAAGGGCGATCTCAACCTCTTCTTCAAAGATATTTTTCCTCCTCATCAGTCCTAGAAGTATCAAGGTTTCTTCTGCTAAATACCATTTGTTACATTGTGCATAGGTAAAACTGCATCATCAAATGAACAGTGTCCATTTGTCTTTCTCTAGAAGTGACATGCAAGGTTCTAAATCCAAGTATCAAACACAATATCGATCATGTCCAAAACAAATCCAATCTGAATTGGATCAGTGTACAGATCCAATGGGAAGTTGATCCGTGGCCGATACTGTATATAATAATATTAAAACAGGAATGGATTGGGGATCAGTCAGGTCCAAAACTAATATGAATCGGCTGATCTGATATCGATTACTTGAACCACGATTCACCTGATTGGTTTGGAAAATAGTATCAAAGTCTGGGAAGGGGAACTGTTTCTTGGAAAGCCACTCATGGAAGTCACATGGCTAGCGACTATTTACATGCCAGGTTCCATACAGAATTAAAGATGCCAAATGGTGTAAGAAAGCTTTGAAAATATAATTTAAAAAAAATAGTTGAAACAAATGGATGACTGAAAATACAAGAAATGCCAATACATATTAGTAAATGATAGAGTTTTAACTCCAAAATTTAGCACATGACATGGCCAACTCAGATCACACTCATTTATCCAACTGTGGGAATCATCAAATCGCTCTTTCACAGGCACTTCAACATTCGGGGAGGCTTCCTTGGTTGGGTCATCTAAAAGCATGGTTTAGGAAGCCCATTTGACTGATTCCCAATTCTGATTTCGGCCAATTCATACTGTATTTCTAGGGTTCAGGATGATTCTGGTCCGATAAAATTTGGCAGACCCGTACCTCTACATGGTTAATCAGTGCCACTAATATCAGTACCACGGCCAAATAACTGTTGATCATTCACACTTACCCAAAAAAAAAACTGTTGATCATTCACGAGTCAGGTCATTAACCAGCAGACCAAACAGTCATAACGGTATTCAAAGAGTAGAAGTAATTAATTATCAGCCTTCAGCATTAGCCAAACATTCTATTGCATTGTCATTAGATAATCAGTATTACCTTTCTTTTTATTGGAAGCGCTGAAACTATTCAAATCACCAACCAATGAAGAATCTGTTGCACGTGCATGCATAATCAGTCTTTCTTACCCTGTTTTGTAGAGAAGCTGTTTTCAGATTTGAACTGACCATACCATCGTATTATAACTAAAATTATAGTACGCATTTAAATTCCTTTTGTTTGTGTGTAACCACAATGTAGATTAACGGATTGTAGCCATTTAATTGCCTTGGGTAATCTTAACCACTCAATCAATCAGGTACTGTAGGAAGTGCTCTCTCTCTCTCTCTCTCTCTCGTATCTGTTTGGCCAAACATTCATCTCTTTAAACTGTGGATGGTCCTGATTTCCTTGTGGTCTTCATTTCCATCTGGAATATTTCAAATAGTGTCATCTAGCATTCTCATCTCAACTCGCGTCCGCGCATTAAAGTTTGGAATTGATCGTGTCACAATTTTTTCAGATTCTCAGGTTCATGTTCGTCACCTTAGTGTCGAAGGAGGACAGCTACCGAGCACTTTGCTACTGTTAGCCATGATCATGTGTATCAAGTGGACATGTATCAATTGTTCTATTGGGTCAGTGTCCAAGGTATTATCCCCATTCCTCCGCCGCTCTCTCTCTTCTCTCTGTCTCGTTTCTCTCTTCTTCCTCTTTCAATCCTCTCTCCTCCCTCTGAAACACGACTGGTCTGCTTTCCTGTTTTTCAGATTCAAAAAGGGCATTTGATATGATGCTTATGGTTGAGGATTGTGTCTAGTGCAGCTGGCTTTCGATGAAAGAATCTCCACGTGTTGTGCACCTAAGAATAGCAGCTACGTTTCCTGCGGAAACCCTCGTAGGAGACGATTTGAATCCCTTTGTAAAGACTCAAGACGGGCCATAAACGTACCAAACAACTTTTTTTTTTTTTGTTGTTGTTGTTGTGGTGAGTACCTTCTAATTGGCAGGCCTCCTAGTCCAGCAGTCATCAAGTCTATGAGCTGCCCCTACCCCTGCATGCTGAGGGGCATGGTTTAAGGAAGCAGAATTGGTATCGGATCAATTCGATTCATTTGGGTTTCGACATAACCGATACTGATTTAGTATTTTTTTATTAGTGTTGACCACGTGTCACACAACCATGGTTCTGTACGTGATCCGGATACTGTGTCCCTCCCTTAGTTTGACCACCAATTTTGGTCAGAAGTAACACCCTATTGCCATTTGTTAACTTTCACAATAGCAAATAATACCCAGCGGGGATAGCTCAGTTGGGAGAGCGTCAGACTGAAGATCTGAAGGTCACGTGTTCGATCCACGTTCACCGCAATAAAATTTTCTTTCTTTTTGCACTTCCCATAAATTTACAAGAATATCCTAAACCCTAACTTTCACAATAACAAATAATAATTGACACAGCGGGGATAGCTCAGTTGGGAGAGCGTCAGACTGAAGATCTGAAGGTCACGTGTTCGATCCACGTTCACCGCAATTAAATTTTCTTTCTTTTTGTACTTCCCATAAATTTACAAGAATATCCTAAACCCTAAGTTTCACAATAACAAATAAGAACTGAGTACAGCGGGGATAGCTCAGTTGGGAGAGCGATCGAAGGTCACGTGTTCGATCCACGTCACCGCAATTAAATTTTCTTCTTTTGTACTTCCCATAAATTTCAAGAATATCCTAAACCCTAAGTTTCACGTGTTCGATCCACGTTCACCGCAATTAAATTTTTTTCTTTTCATCCTTCCCAAGTTTCCATAAATTTATAAGAATACCCTTCCTTGAAAATAGCCTTCAGATTTCAGACTTCAAGTGTTGCACATAAATTATTTTTGTGAATTACCCTTTTATCCTTATTATTATAAAAAAAAATTTCTTGGACAATCACTCTTGAGATTTTAACCCTGCCCAGATTATGGAGCAAAAGGAGTGTATTCATGCAGTAGGATTGGTACAATAGAGGAATTCCCTTACCCCAAGGGTGGGTGTATTTCCTATGGTCCTGATCCTATTGTTCTCTTTCATGATCACATCTTTTCTTCTCCTCTTCTACCCAAAAGACCACAAGGCTAACTAAACAAGAATGCTTGCTTATACAATTTGATGATAAAAGCATATTATAAATAAAGTAATTTCAGGAAAAACTGTTTTGCTCTTCTCTAGATTGAGGGAACACGGTTTATTCCCTGATAATTTTACTTACCCATTTGTTTTTAAGGCAATCGGATGTCCGCGGGAGGTCAGAGGGAAGGAAAGTTCATGATATCATCGTTAAAATTGGGCTTGTGCTAGATTCTTTCATAAGGAACTCGCTCATGGATATGTATGCCGATATGGTTATATTTGCAGTGTTTTTATCGTTTTAAGAAATGACCGAGAGAGACGATGTTACTTGGAATGGTTTCAGGGCATGTTAGGAGTGGGAGGTTTTGAGAATGCACTTTCTGTTTTCAAGAGGATGAGTGGGGAGACTAGCCCGCGACCTAATGAAGCTACTGTAGTGAGCATTCTCTAAGCTTGTGTTGCGTTAGGATACCTGGAACTAGGTAAGGAGAAGGAGATCCATGGTTATATTTCCAGGGAGCTTAAATTCTGAACAATTCTGGTACAGAACGGCTAGAAACAAATGAATAGACAGAACAGTTAGAACTACAGCACCAGCGGTTATGTGTGGGATGAGAATAGAGTTGCAATGGTAGTGGTGATGGTGATTATGTGGCTGGGCTGCTTCAATGTTGGGAGGCTCAGGTGGAGGCAGTGCTGCGGCAGCGGAGGCAGAGGTTGGCATAGGACTTGACGGAAGCAAACAAAAGAAACAATCAAGAGATATAAGGTTTAAAGTTAAAATTGAATTTTGTCCCACTCTAGGTAACCTTATTTTGATTTAGATACCCCAAACATAATTTATGAAATATTAGATACCTTCGGTAAAATTTTTTATGAATCATAAGGGCTCTGGTTTTCAATTTTCACCACCCCAGCTTTCAAAACCAAAATTTCAAAATTTTAATTATATAATACTACAGCTGCCTTTATTTCTACATTCAATTCCTAATTCATGCTACCTGCTGAGGATTTGTTGAAGCATGGAAGTTTGAAGAAGCTCATATAATCAATAGTTGTTGGCTCCCTAAAGAAGTTAAAAAATGAAGTTACAAAATATATACATAAATAAGGCTCTCATGGCTCATGGGAATAGAAGGTTGCTCTTCAACACCATCTTACCAAAGACTGGTAAGACTGCTGGAATGCTGCCACAAGAGATGGCAGCAGAGAATAAGAAAAATGGGACATGAGCCTTCTAGACAATTTACAGCTGCAACGCTAGGAATAAAAACATATACAAATTAAAGGTTCGAGCTCTACAAGATGATTCATTTAATATGAGAAATTTACCACATCTAAAGTGTAATTCAGTATGTTTCAGCACAAGACATTGGGAAAAAAAAAAGAAATCACATGAGATCCAAGTCTTAAGCCCTTTACATCCATTAACAGAAACCCATACCCACAAAAAGAAGAGGAAGAAGGATCGCTATATTAGTATTTTCACAAACCAGTGCATCATTACATGCTGCTGATTGTTAAGAGCAAGCCATAATGGTCACTAGGCAAAACAGGGAGTACCAATTTCTGCAATTCTTTCCTCACTTTTTTCTCTTTGCAATAAGAAAGTCCTGGTATTGCTTCCATCCCAATCATATCAACTGCACTTATTTTAAAATCACGTAACTTACACACAAATCGGTCTAATCGCTTCTGCAGCGTCCTGTTACCGGACAGCATTTGGTTGGACTTGGTATCATATGTCCATCCATTCTCTCCAGGCCTTAGCTGCAACCAAGGATCCTCCCACCCTTCAGGTAAGGGAAATTCACCATCCAACTTGTCATCCCAGTTCATGTCACCACCAAAAATAACATTTGGAGCATCCTTGAGAATAGCAAGTGCCTCTTTTGCTTGAACTACACGCTCCTTGCTGTACATCTGGTTCCATTTAGGAGGTGCAGGGCAGGGACTCTCGAGGTGACTTGTAGCAAGAATCAAGGGTTTTCCCGTCGCAACTTCAGTCTCAGCCACACAAAGTTCTCTACCCATTATAGAGTTTCTGAAGGGTTCACATCTGAAGGATTTTATGGGTAGTTTACTTAACTGCAAATGAGTTTGATAGATAGTAAGTTACAAGTGCATGAACTAAAATCTTGCCAAACATCTGATTAAAGATATGTGAAATAACAGAATGCGAGAAGAAGAAACATGTCGTTTATCTTAATGTATGGACAACAGCCACACATCTCAGCTTAACATTCTGACCACTGAGAAGAACGTAATAGAACAGATGGTCAGCATTGTCCAATAGAAAGCTAATAGCATTAGCTTGGGTCAATTTTCACTCAAGTGAAAATTCTTAGTGCTACACAATAAATGAAAATTCCTTATCCATTGCAAGCTTACTGCCATAAGGAACAAGCTGGTCAAGGGAAGCCAAACATGAAAAGAATGCAAAGGATGAAAAGGGGATCAGAAAATAACCTGCATGCAGAAATATGGTCTCATGTTTGCCATCTCACTTGGGACTGAACAAGTGTAAACTTTCCACCAGCTTGCATGCTGGAAAATGTCATAGATATCGGGTGTGACCTCCTGCAAAATAAAAAGTTGTAACAGTTAATATCAAATAGAAGCATAAAACAAATTTCCTGGGAACTTAAATAAGTTGAAAAAAGAATAGCAAAACCTGGAGACAGATGAGGTCTGGGGAATGCTGTTGAATAAGATCCCCAATTTCTTTCATCCTCTTATGCAATTCCAGGTCTTCTCGGAACCAAACATTATAGCTCAAAACCTTTAATGTACTAAAACAAGCATCCTGATTTATGTCCGCTGCCATTCATGTAAACTTTCTTCAAGGACATGCAGTTAACAAATTCACCAATAAACCATGCAACACTCTATGATGATAAGTTCAAAACAGCAACTATCATTTCCCATGCAGCAGTAGGCAGAATTATATTGTCTATAAGAAACCTTGACTCATCATCTTCATTAATAAAATAACTTATTATTGAACATTCACTCCATCAGTTGAGTTTTCACTTTTACTAAAATAGATAAACCACCACAAAATATTAATCAGTCAAAAATTATGTGGACAAAATAGCCATCACTCTTACTTTTATAAAAAAAATAGGGATCTTGCTGACCATCCAGATTAAATGAAAATACATGTACATAATTGCAGCCAATAATATGTACTCCAAAAGACGAATCAAGCTAAACAAGTCCTAGTCCCAGCTAATACCTGACCTCTCCAATTTCTTAGCTGCACTCTATGCTTAGCTGGACATGGCAATTGATTCAACTTGGGTACAGAAAACATTCCATTTCCCATATTCTTATTGACTTCCACAAGTTATTGGCATTGGTGGCATTCATAATTTGAAGTGTCTAACATAGACTGCATCTATCAGGTTAGCAGCTATATGACAAAGGACGTTTAATATGTGCATAGTAACTATCACCATAGGAAGGCAGCAAGTGTAATTTACATCATGCTAAACCAATTTTGTTGTCAATAACAATATATTAACTTAGATGGAGAAAAAAAAGGCATAAAGAAGAGCCCAAGGCAGCAATAGGAGCAGTTAGGAGTGCTCCCAGGTATTGCTACCCTCACATACATTCATTCTATCCCCACCCTCAATTTGGTTGCTAATAAGCGAGAGTAATGGTAGTCTGAGCCTCCAAGACCTTTATTTGAATAAGATGTTCCCCCAACAATACAATGAGCATATATCTGACATAAACCTCCAAGGGCATCTAACCCCAGAAATGGGCAAGCTAATCATGCAAGGAGGTCTTTACCCACCAAGAACAACTGTAACCCCAATAAATAATATGTTCTGCAACCGAAGAGTTTATGTAGCCCAGGATAATCTGCTGCCACCGAGTCAACAACTCCATTGACCTTGAGTGTAGTCTGTGACTCTCGACAACTCCTAAATTATCCTTCAATGACATAAGGGCCTAAATTATCAATAGAAAAACCATCAAAGTTGAGTTTTCTGATGTTCTTAAAAAAGGAAAGGGGGAGTGGAGGGGCAGGGACTGTTATACAGCAGGTGTTGAACGGGTGAGAAACTTAGAACGATGTAACCTCAGAATTTCCAACCTTTCTAAGTCTATTTATCCCTTTTCAGTCGTAGTTGGAAGACCACCGGAAAAGACTAAAGCTATAACAAGTAATGAACCAATAACGAAGCCACAAAAAAAGTAGTTAGATTTTTAATGGTGAAACTTCAAGATCACTCGTAGATTCCTCCTCATTGTAGTAAACCAGAAAACAGGAATGCATATTCATAACATCCGTGGATAGAGCAAAATAAACGCATTAATACATACGCTCACGTTCCAACAATCAGCAGAGTACAAAATTAAGAATGGAAACCAACATAACCATTGAATTGGAAGAATAAAACACCAATAACAACTGCAATAAAAAATAAATGTATATATTTATTCGTTTGAACACAAAACCTTCCTTCCAACAACAGACAAAGATTCCACACAAAGAAGCAATAGCCAAAATTGAAAACTTTCACTCACTAACTAGAGAAACCAAGAAGCTCAAACCAATGAGGACTGTTTCGAGAAGAGGGAGAAAGCGGTAAGTGGGTATCTACCAAAATGAATATAAAACAAAGAAAAAAAGCTGACCTAAGACGGTTTCTTCTTGCTTCGACGATTTCGCTCCTCGGGCGTCACCCAATTCACTAAAGCTATCACCAACCTCAACTGTGTCCTGATTCTTCCTCTTACAGGGCTGCAAGGGCAAGAAAACAGAACCGACTGAGGAACCCAATTCATCATCTGAGTCAGGAGAATCCAAATCCTCCAATCTCGATAGAAAAGAAGGCTTTGGCCTGGTACCGCACATTTCACAGCTAGTATTGACAAATGCGTTGGAAAAAGTACAGGACTTGCAAGACCATGTTAACGGTGAAGGACAAGGCGAGGAAGATGACGGGCATGAAGACGCAGAAGACAGACAGATTTGGCACGATGATCTCTGCGATGGAGGATTAAGGAAGGTGCATTTCGAGCAAGCCCAAGCCATCAATCCAGAAGGAGAAGCAAAATTTTTGTAGAGCTTTCCAAGAAACCAAGTAGACAGTAACCTGCAACCCAGTCGAACTGAAACAAACAGAACCGATGATATTCAAATTGGCTTTCCGCTTTTTCCGTTCTTTTATTTATGAAATGTGCAATGGCGGCTGCGCATGCCCATTTTGTTAGTTGTTCGAGGCCTTCAGGGTAGAACCGTAAAGATGAAAACTGTAAACACGGTTTCAGAGAACAGAATCGGGGATCTGTCGGTTGGAATTGAAACCCTAGAAATTGAAATTGGAAAGAAAAAGTAAAAACGTTTCAAAATTTTTATATACATATTTTTTTGGGTTTTTGATTCATTTTATTGATTATAGGAAAAGTTTCTATGATCTGATCTGCTCTCAATTATGGGATTCCATCATTTAGGGATTCCATGATTTGAAATATGGAGTTATTTATGCACACTGGTTCTAACAATATTTCCATCTCCAGTCTCTCGATAGTTCATTTTCAAAGCTAGAAAACCATTGTCCTTTATTGGATAAAGGGGAAAAATATTATGAAAACTTCAAATTCGGGATTAAGATCTTACACATTTTTTAAGATGAGATGCTCTGGATCACGGATCTCTTTATTCGAAGAGTAAATAAAAATTTATATATTTTTTTTAGGATAAAATGCTTCTAATCATGGGTATCTTTACCCGAAGAGTCGATTAGAAAAACTTAAAATCAATTATTTGTGTGGATTAAAAAAATTGAAAAATGATAGGAACTGAAAAAACTATTGATGAGAGAAAATGCAAGGGATGATGAGAACCAAATTTTATATAAAAATATTCTTTTTCTCCAATCAACCACAACTACATTAGGAAAAAGTTCTATTTAAGACAAAAGTTCTATTCACTGCATTTATGACATACTATCCCTTAAATATAATATAAAGATATCTGTATATGCGCTTCCACTGTAAATGAGTTATATAATATACCATATGTGTAAGATTATATTAATTTAGCTCATACTAGTATGCCAAAAAATGCCATATCATGATGTGTATTTATTATTGCTTAGGTGGCATTGTTGATTATGCCAACAATCATCTAACAAAATTCAACTTCAACATGTTAGGATTGAGACTTGAAACAATCCACCAAAGATTGTTAGGGTGGGGGAATTTAAATTCAAAATGTAAGATGGTATTGAGACTTGAGAGTATGTATTCTTAGTGTAGTTTGATGAAATTGCAATTTGTCTTAACTCCTAATTGATAAGATTGATAAAAGTGTCGGCTAGCTTAGTTGGTAAGGACTTTGGCTTGGTGTTGCGAATCTCTTCTTCACATTTAAGGAAGGGGTTGGGGGCCATTTGTACTTTCTTCTTGTCAAAAATTTAGATTGTTAGTTTTTTTGTACAAAAAAAATTCAAGTGACCACTAAATGTTTGATGATGTAAATTTCACAAAAAATAGGGGAAAAGATAGAAGTATTTAAGGATGTAACTGATTACTTGAAGAAACGAACAATTCAATTTTTTTTTTTAGGTAAGAAGAAAAACTATTGAATAATACTTCAAGTAAAAGCGAGGCTTCATTTACAATAATTTCATGAAGCCAAGGAATGGAAGGTGGTCAATCAACCAGCAAGCGATTCATTAATGTCCTAACTAACAAGGTTGTGAGGTGTTAGGTGAAAAAACAAAGGTAATCATTGTGTTTAACAAATGTATATTTTCACAAAAAAGCTAAAAAAAAGACAAGTGCCTAGGAATATAATTGTTTTTTTTTTTTTTGGTAAATGAAAAATTCATCAAATTAGAAAACGAGAACAAGCGAGGCACCATCACTAATCAAAGGATGAAGCCAAAAGCCAAAGAGCGAAATACAACCAAACCATCTTTCCCGAATAGGTGGTGACCATCCTGGCTAGAGTGTGAGTTACTTGATTCGCTCCCTAGGAACATAAGCAAACAAACAACTAAAAAAGTTAGGACTCAAAGTTGTTCGAAGTAGAAGTATTTTGAATATCTGAGATAATGTCCAAACAATAAGATTCAATGATGATAGAATTCCATTCCTTCTCAGGATGCTGCATCCTGTAAGGCTACTCCAATAGCAAGGGCTTCTCCACATCTAATCGAAGAAAAGGAAGATGGAAAAGAAACTGAACCTTCAAGTCACCAAGGCTAACTGCTTGCTGGCTGGGAGCTGTATGAGCGGTAACGTCCACGTACGGCTCCGTGAGAAGGGCGGTGGTAGGAAGCTACCTTGTTGTACCTCACTCCCGTCTTCAATGGGGTCTGCTCTTTCTTTTTTGGGAGAGTATGCCAATATGATCTTAATGAGGTGCGGGGCTTTGCATCTGACATTCGTTGGGCTTCCCTCTTCGGGAGCCTGCGTCCCGGCGTTTTTGTGCAATAAACCCCTCCGGCCGAAGACTAGTGGTAGGTGGTCCCGCGGAGCTTTCGGAGAAGGGTAGCCTAGTGTGTAAGCACAACAATGAACCGCGGCGAACCCTCAGACGACCTATCTAAGATTAGGGGGGAGATCCTCAGTAGTGGTGACCCTTTCAACGAATTTTTGCAAACAAATCCTAATCCCCCTGCATCACCAACAAGACTGGCATCGGTGTTGATCTTGAACGTTCCAGCAGGAGGCTCGATCCATGTAGATTGCTCCTCAATCCTGTAACAAAGAATATTATTGGTACTTGATTGCTTATCCAGGAAGGATAGAAATTCATCAAAGGCTATATTAGCCTTTGTAATGAACTCCACAGGCAACCATTTGAGTGGATATTTCCAAAGGAGTCTCTATTCCATTTTCAGAAAGAGACCTTACTGTTAATACACTTCTTTTGCAGCACCGAACCAGGATCACCATCCAAAGATTTACACCAAACCTGGTCAACCACTTTTGAACACTCAGGGTGACAGTGACAGGTCCACATTATCTCAAAACGAGAAGACCTTTTGCTATGAACAATTCCCCGTTTTGTATCCAACACAATCGGATTATGATCCGATCCAATGGCAGGTTTAATAAATACTGCAGCGTTGCTATAAGAGGTAAGCCAACTATGATTAGAGAAAGCTCTATCCAACTTGATTCGAATATCATCCTTCCCTACTCTCTTGTTATTCCATGTGAAGGGGGACCCATGAGATTTAATCTCCATCAAATCACAATTATCTAGAAAATTTTTGAAGCTGAGGCAATCTTTCATGCATTTTGAATTTCCTCCTGTCTTCTCTCTCCATGAAAGATAAGAGTTGAAGTCACCTAAGCATATCCAATCCCCATTTCGGCTATGAGCAAGATTGATTATTTGGTTCCATAATACCTGTCTATTAGCCTTAAAAGGATCACCATAAATCCAAGAAACGAAAAAACTTTGCAAATTCTGTTGTTTGACTTTCAAATCTATAAACCTTTGATTGTGATGAAGTATCTCAATACTCATCGCATCTTGCCAAGCAAGTAACAGACCTCCAGATAAACCTTGGGGGTCTACAAGAAAGAAATTCTTCAGATTCAATCTCCTTAGGATACTCTCCACACGATCCCTACAATTCTTGGTTTCCATAATGAAAATAATATCCGGCTTCTCCCGTCTCAAAAGGGCCTGCAAAGATCAAATTGTCAAGGCACCTCCTATTCCTTGACAATTCCAACTTAGGATTTTCATTGCGAGCCGTGGAGCTGATTCTCCCCAACCTCGGGGCCAAATGATAAAAAAATGCTCTTCTGGATTGTTCTTATCAGGGGCAGGGCTGCCTCTTGAATTCTCCTTTGTCTTTTAACACCTTGAGACCTTCTAGGTGTAATGGAAGATGATTCGGGGTGATATGATGGTGAGGGAAGGAGTAATTAGGTGTCATTGTTATTGTTGATGATGAGCAGAGGGTTGGTATCTTGTTGAATGAAAAGAGGAGAATTATGAATAGTATAATTTTCTGGAGCAAACGAACCAGTTTGGATCACTGGTGAGGACTCATAATTATTGGTAATTCTTTGGGGTGAATGAACAGCTGTGGGTTCATCGCAATTTCCTCAAGAAACTCCAGAAAAAACGAGGCATAAGCTGCATTAATGCAGCTGTAAACTCTGGATTATGAAGTAAATGCTCAGGAATATGGAAGGTCTGGTTTTGGTTTTAAAATGGGATACCAGTTGGGTTAACAGGCTGGTCTTTTGAGCTTCCCAGAGTAGAGTTAAGAGATTTATGTTAGAAAAAATGAAACGATGGATTTATGTTCATTGATGAGATACTTATCCAGATAATGAATTATTAGATTTGAGGTAAGATACTTGATTGTAAGTATGATAATTTGCAATAAAAACTGGAATATTGATACATCTACTATGATTATAATTTAAAATTATGGATGGTTGCTCAATATGTTTAATATATTTTACATTTATCTAACTTTTCATTGGATAAAATTTATGCATTGATTACTTTGTATTTAAATTTACAAATTAGGAAATTAAGGAAATATATATTAAAAACCATTTAGATACAGTTAGTTTCATACTAATATATTCAAATCCTCATATATTATTCTAGTGCGTCCAGTCGTCCAATCGTGATCGGACGGATTGGAATCACAAGACACAACCCCCCCCCTCCCAAAATGTATTGATAGACATGTTCTTTGATTCCAGTCCGTCCGTTCACGTCTGGATGAATTGAATTTACTGTTGCATCCAGGGTTCAAGAGCATGGATTGGGGATCCTGATCGGATATGCCCAAATCGGGCTGAATCAACCAGAAAAACACTACGATGATTGGGGCATGGGATCGGCCCTGCCCCATCATGATCCTTAGTCAAATACGAACTGAATCGATTAAAAAAAAACACTAGGAATCGACTTACACGTGCTTTTTCCATTCCAACTGTACCCACTCAGGGTGATGCACGGGATCAACCCTGGCCAATCCGATCAAAATCGGTTGAACAAATCCCAATCCCTTAAACCCTAGTTGCATTTACTCTAAAATTGATCCTGTTATCTCCCTTGGTCTAAAATATTTGTAGCTGAGCGTGTAACATGCCACTTACAAAGGTTCATATAAAGATGATAAGATTGCATAAGGCGACTAAGTAAAGCAGCACACCCAACTAAAACCTAAAAGGAGGTACATTGGCTTCCTTGAGAAAGGTGATGATTTACAAGAGGAAAAAGATCTAGTGGGCTTTTTTTGTGGTGGGTCTTGTCTTAACTCTCAACAAATAGGACGAGACTCGTTTCAGACTTTAGAATTGAGTATTTTATGTTTCAAAAGTAAGGATAGGATGGTTCAAATTTGAAAGATGAGAGTTGTAAAAATTTATAGTTGCAGGGATAAAGCCAAGCAATATACGCTCCACAGGAAGAAATAATGATGGAAGGAAGATATGCAGAATCCAGAGTGAAAATCCAATCATTCATGACTGAACTAGCTACAGTTCTAAGAATCAAATCAAATAAAATTCTCATACATCATCATCTGCTTCAGCATTCGTGCCTTCATTCTTATTTCCACCAATCCATAATTCCATCTGCAACAAACTTTCTGTATGGCCAAATTGAACAGAGAAAATTTTGGTTCAATGGACAGCTTTTTCTTGAAACAATTGAAAAAATGAACTACTGTTTTATTACAGGTAGATATACATCTTCTCCCCTAAAATCAAACCAAAAAAAGAGGGGAACCAAACAATTACATTCTTTCCTTCTCTCTGTTTAAACCCTCCCCCTATGCATTCGTCCCTGTATTTAAAACCCTGAAAGTATTTTCCTTTTAGGAGGGGACCCATGGAAACATCAATGTTTTGCACTGTGCATCCACACAAAAACAATCATGAATCAGTCTTGTAAAGAAGGAAAACTTTTTTCCTCTGCTTTCGCTTAATTCCCTCACCTCATAATCATGGTGGTGGTGCCGTGATAGAAGAAGAAAATCAACAACAGAGGAACCAATAAACCCAGCAGGGAAGTGGGTAAGCTCTCACCCCTTTTGCTGAAAGACCATCTCAACATCTCTGCACCACTTGTATCCGTGGCGTTTGTGCTGCTTACAGCTTTTGTCTTGTTGCTTACCTTCAAACTGCACAATGTATAAAACACATGTGATACCGAGAACAGCCACTGTAGCTAAATACAAATAGATTGCAAAGAGATGGATGATTGATGGGAATTCGTAATAGGTCAATTAGTGTACAGTGTACTACTACTGTAAAATATGAAACTGTAACCCTCGTGAACTCTGAATCAAGGATTTTAATCCGAAGGATTCTTCTTCACGAGGATACACGGACACACATTACTACACTCATGGCCATAAGGCATCAAAAAATCCCATCAACCAAAGCTCCATATTTCTAAGACGACAACCCAAGCTGTCCTCTCTCTCCCTCTCTCTCACACACACACATCCTTCTCTCTCTCTCTCTCTCTCTCTCTCTCTCTCTCTCTGGGTAAATATTAAAATACGAGTGTGAGTGGGAGAATCAGTACTAAACAGAGAGGGTAGGGACGAAGTTCGCTCACCTTCCAGGAAAAATACACTTCCCGTGACCTGCCAACCACAAAATCAAGTCCCTATGTTAATGTCCAACTCAGGAACTCAACTCCATTATAGCCAAATCGGATCAATTCAAACCTTTATTACCCAATAAATTCTTATAACCATCTTAAAAACAGAGAAAACAGAATCAAAATTAGAAATTAGAAGAAGTCAAAATTAAAGGGTTTTGTATCAATCAAAGATAGGAGATGATGCATTTGAGTTTTAGCTTACTTGGGTCAGTGGTGGTGATCATGGCGACGCCTTTGAAATCACAAGACCCAGCTGCCTTCCCCTGACTCTGGTAGTAGCTATCAAAGGCATAGGAAGCGTGGTTCTTCACATTGTTGGGGTCGTAGCAGTCTTCGCCAGGCTGTATCTCGGAGCAATTAGCCCTTCCAGGACCACACGCCCAATCCAGAGCTGCCTGCAACGTCCTGCTGTCGAACCCATCCATGGCCACACAGTACGTCTGGTTGGTCGTATCGTTCGCCAAGAAGGTCCCGCTCCCCGATACATGTAGCAGGTACACCGCCGTCCCGTTACCGTAGAACAGACCCCAATTCGCCTCCGACACCGGCGGCGCCCTCAGGTCCTCGTTGAATAGCTCGTATAGATACACACTCGAAGTTACTTCCGGATGCAGCGGAGTCCCACCGCGGTCGAATACATGCTTTATCAGATTCGAATTATATGTGTCTGCGTTGTCGATGGTGGCGTACGGCTCCTTGGAATCCCCCTTTGCCGGCCACCCGGTTTCCGTCACCAGAACCTCCACGTCCGTGATGTTCAGGTTCTTCATGGAGAAATAAGCTCCGTCGATCATGGCGTCCAGCACGTTGGTGTAGTGAAGCAGGGTATTGGGGTCGACCATTTCCTTGGATGGTGTCAAGGGCTTGAACAGGGAACTGTCCAGAGGCACTACCCCTTTGTTCTCCATAAACACGTAGTACGGATACAGATTCATCATCAGTGGAGAACCGGTTCTCGATAGGAATTGAAGCAAGGGTAGCATCACCGAGGTAAGGGATTGATTGAAGAAGGCCTGAGATGGGGGAAATGGGTCAAGTATGATGGATGCAGCATGGGGAGTCGAAATTGTGATCTTCTTGTGGAGATTGGAGGCCACTAGGGCACTGTATAGTGATTGAATCGCTGGGAGGAGAAGAGGAGCTGAGGAAGGGATGGTCGTCAAGACCTCGTCGCCGACGGCGACGCCAGTAATTAGAGTTTCAGGGTAAAATGCCGCGACATTGCGATCGATCCAAGCAGCAGCGGTGGTGTTGGATGAACCGATGGCCAGCAACTGGTTATTAGGTACACCAACAATGACACGGATCTTGGTGCGAGCAAGGGCATGGAGGATATCGCTGTCGGCGTCATAGAGACGGATTTGTGTAATCTTCTGCAATTGAATAAACGAAACGAGGTCCGCCGGAGATAGGAGATTAGAAACGTCAGTTCCGACGTTTAATCCAACAAAAGGCTCGTCCGAACCTTGTTGCTTCTTCAACTCTGCAACTACTCCAGCCGCTTCTGCTGGAACTCAACAACCACATTTCATAATTTCAGAAGAAAAAAAGAGGAAAGCTTTACTCCGTAAGAAATGGTGGGATATTTTAATTTACCTTGTATTGCAAAAACAGTAGCTAAAAAGAGTAAGAGTGAGATAGCAGCAGTAAGCTTAAAATCCGCCATTAAAGAGAGAATACAGTTCTACTTCTTCATCTGCTTCCTCTGTTTCATCAGTAGAACCTTGCATTATCTTCAACAATCTTCGTTTTTCTTCTCGTTCGACCTCTTCAAAGTTCAAATTTGAAAGAAAACAAGAGACAATAATGAAAAACAGAGACAGGACCACGAGATCTATCAAGAGAGGGACCCGACAGAGGAAAAAAATTTGCTGGAAGCGAAAACAGCGTCTGAACTCTGAAGCATCACTAGATCTCCTCGTTGAAGAGTTGAAACGAAAGGTGGAGTAGATACTGCTACTTCCATTAATTTCCATATCGGGTATCGTAATTTTACAATTTTGTCCTCTGTCAAATTTCCAGAAAAGCCCTTGTCCGCCGACAGTACGAACGGAATCTGGGAAAAACGGGCTTCCTCTGTCGTCATTTTTGGTGTCAATTGGTCGGACCGTGATCATATCATTTAATTAATCGATTCTCATTAATTATGATTTGTCGATCTAGGTTTCGACATCTCTGATTGTCACCGTTATCATGGTTTAATGTATCGGTTTTGAATAAGTAGATTCATATCGGTTCTGGACCTGGATGATCTCGGATCATAAGTCATTTTAATGAGACATGGACACATGTTAATTTTTCATTAGATCGGTTCACCGATGCGATATAAGTCTGCGATATAAGTCGGAATTCGGATACCTAAATTTAAAACCATAAACGTCACCGTCACCGTCATCTCAGCTAGGGACGGGTGTGACGATTTCGTGAGGGACTAAAATGAAAATGACGGACTCCGTTGCCGCTTAGTGGGGTTAATAGGTAATTACATACATGACGTGGCATTTTCTAGAAAATCGTGGGATTTACAGACTGTAACTCCCGTTGGTGCTTTACAACTGTCACAATCAAGGCCAGGCAGAGAATTTTGAAAATTTTCTATTGAAAAATGTTGAAGCCCATGTGACATTACCAAAACACCCGAATCTTCATACAATTTAACAGAAAAGAAAAACGGAATTGAACCACGTGCTGGTGTAGCTTTAAATTTAAGCCGCGGACAGATGGCTGAGGCTAACTGGTCTGGGTGGATGTTAGAACCAACCATCTTGGACCGGCCAATTATATCAGGTGAGCCCATGAGGGGTATTTCGGTAAATATATTGTATTTTTAAAAATTTTGAGACGAGTTGAGACAAAATGGATCAGGGTGTCCGATTGCCGTGCACTTAAAAAAGATGTGGTGGTGTGGAGCCGTCTAATTGACCGAGACGAGTCACGGATTGATACAAGAAACCTGACACGCAACCCGTGTGCATCAAGTGTCATTAATTTAGAGTTGCTTACTCCAATCAAATCCTACATTGGAATGTTAGGAAACGAGGTATCATGTGATCATAGAGCATTCTAGTTAAATACTTTTTTTGCCCAAAAAAAAAAAAAAACAAACCCAGGTGTGGGTTGAGTTTTCTTGTCCAACTGTGGATCTTGTATCAGGGTAGGTTGAATAGGATGGCTGATGCATATATTCAAGAGAGAGGGTAAAGTGATTATTTTATAATTTATATGAGAAGACATAGAAAGACATAAAAAAAATTTATTTAAAATGTAAACGCATTTGGCGTTTATGTGTAATTAGTGCCACAGGTGGCACTAATTAAACTTAGGGAATCAAGGTCTTTTATGAGACCATAGCAACGTGACCTTTAACTATAGAGAGTTGGGTCGAGTTTTTTGTCACCTATGATGGAGAGGAATCTTTGCCCTAATAGGGTTAGATTAAGATTAGGAGCAATCGAGGTTTTATTAACATTCAATGTAAAAGGCAGGGTCATATATGTTCAGGAATACAACTCACTTTTGGGTTTCACTTCACCAATCTACCCACTCAATGTATCGTATAATAAAAAATAGTTTCACCAAAAAAAAAAAAAAAAAGTCAAATTGAGTTTGTGTATTACTAATATATCCAAAATAATGTTTCACCCTCCTTACTTATCTTTTTTGATAAATTTGCCCCTTCACTTCCATCTTCCTTCTCTCTCTCTCTCTCTCTCTCTCTCTCTCTCTCCTCCGACCACTTCACAATCTTCCCTATCCTCTCTTGGGGTGAAGACATTGAGGATGATTCCGAACTTCTCCCTGTAGTCTTTAAAGATGAAAAACACCTGAGACATATCTTTTGCTCTGAGTTAGAGCATTCAAAAGGAGCTAATAGTGCCAACAACGGCTGCAAAATGCAAACGCAATTGCTTCCACAGTAACCATACCAACAGCTCCAATGATGAATTTGACTTATTCAATGGCTTCGGCAGCCTCATTTAGTGAGGGTTCCGAAATTTTCAAGGTGAGTGACGATTTACTTAAATACATTGCATTATCATCTTGACCTAAGTCTAGCGGAATCCAAGTTTAAGAAGCAAACTTTCAATGAAGTGTCATTCAAGCCGATCATAAACTGTTTGCATGTTTACTTTAGAGGCCATGAAGGTGTCCTTTCCCTTTTTTCTTTTTTTAATGTAAGGAAAAGCCTCATGAACAATAAAAATATGGTTAGAAATTGAGAACAAATGTCGATTGAACAGGAAAAATAATATTATCAATGAAAACTTGAAGTCAAAGAGCAATAATTTTAGATAAGAACTTGATACTCACATTGCAAAGGCTGATCAATCTAAATTGGTCAACCATCTCCGATTGGCCATGAAAAATTCACGAACAACTTTGCACAAATCTTCTTTGAAAATTTCCTAGAACTTTTGGAAGAAGATCGGAGGAAACTCATCAGGGTCGGGCGATTTCCAGGGACATAGCAAAAAGAGCTCTTTTAATTTCAGCCAAATCTGGAATGGCACATAAAGATATATTCCACTCATCTTTAACTTTTGGTTGAACCAGATCGATAACCATAGATAATTCATGCTGATTAATACCATTGGGAATTCATGCTGATTAATACCACTGTAGAAAAATGAACTTTGAAAATATCATAAACTTCATATTCGGAGGTGGTCCATGAGCCACCGGATTTCTTAATCTGAAGAATTATATTTTTGTTCCTTCTTTGAATGATTGAAGCATGGAAATCCAGTAATAGAATCCCCATAATTAAGCCAATCCATTCTAGATTTTGCCCCCCACATGATATCTTCCTTTAAAAGCTCCTCCTCCAATTTTGTTATAATTTCAAATTCTTGATTATGAGAAAAATCCGAGAAGATTTATGTGGTAACTGAGCAAGATCTTTTTTGGGCTTCAATATATTGGATTGAATAACTCCGAAGACATTCTTATTCTACCTTTGGAAGTTCTTTTGGCAATTTTGGAGCTTTTGATGTAATATTTCTCCTGCAGAACCTGAAAAAGTAGGAATTCCAGCTTCGATTGATAATATTTGGATAATCATGATGTCTGATCCACATGGATTCAAAACGGAAGGGTCTTTTTCCAAAAGACAAACCACCCAAGGTATCTTGATTGGGTTGTGATCAGAACCCAAAGTTAGTGTGATAAAAATACAAACAGAACTAAACCAATTCCTCCAACCCAAAAAAAAAAAATCGATCCAAGATCAAGAAGATTATAGCCATCAAGAAAATTTTGGAAGGGAGACAATCTTTAGGAGAAATTTTTCTATCTCAAGATTTTTCATACCAGCCCAAATAAGAATTGAACAGAAAATTCTCCTCAGAGGAGTCCAAATCAAAATATATTTAGATCTTCAGGCTAAAAAAAAAAAAAAAAAACTTATGGCTACAGAAAATTCCCATATCAACTCCTTCCATTGTCTTTTTGCCAATTGAGGTTGGGGACGAGTCTCGTATGTGTTTTACCAAGGCTCCTTTTGCTTCCAAATATGTAAAAGGAAATTCCCAATCAAACTCTCTGGAGAAAGGAGCAAGATGCCCCCTGAAAGTGAAACACAAGAAGAATATATGGAAGATAGGCAACCAACAACATCCGAAGATCATCATCCAATGCCCACTCTTAATTAGTTTTGCAGAAAATTACCCCAAACAGGGGTGAAAAGAATCTATCATGTATACAAACAACTAATCACCGCCGGAGAACAAATTTACTCAATTGTCCGACCATTTTGGGCCCCCCAAAAACAGTTTACAGTCTCTCTCTCTCTCTCTCTCTCTCTCTCTCTCTCTCTTCCCCATCCCCGGTGGCTGACTCCAGCCATGTTCAAACCCACCCATCTTCCACTTAAACTAGCACTATCATTATGTACGCAAGATTTGACGAACTACAGACTTCTTGTGATTTCCATTACTGGAGGGCATTCACGAAAGCCATCAATGAATCAACATCTCGCTTCTCAGACGAGTACTTGATGGGCCGTGCTGAGTGTTTCGGAAAGAAGAGTATGGTGGGGAAGCTCCCAAGCTGCAACTCTTTCTGAGCAAATTCCTTATGCTCTCCATCGGCTCTGAACTTCGCAACCTTCACCCCACTCCCATCTAGCTTCTCTGCTAATTCCATGTATGAACCTTCCATAGCCTGTTACATTTTCAATTTTGACATCAAGTTAGGTGCTGCCATTTTAATGGATTCAAGATGTTTGATGTTGGTACTGAAAGAAAAAAATTTATTACCTGGCAGAAAGGGCACCAGGGAGCATAGAGCACCACTAACCAAGGTTCTCTTCGGTCCTCCAATCTGGTCAGATTCTCAATCCCAGTCCTGGTCAGATTGACCACGTTGCTGGAACTGAAGATATCTGCAACGGCTGCACGTCCGTTGGTTTGGGCGCTCCCATTAGAGGACTCGGCTTCCTGTTTGATGTTTCCCTTGTGAAGGCCACATTCCTTGGCCTTGGCATCCTCCCACCACCATCTCCCTTCTCTCTCGTGCTGCCCTGGTAACACCGGTCTTGTGCAGGGCTCACACCCAATTGAAACGTAACCCTGCAAGTGCAACGTATTGATGGGCACATTCATCGCCCGCAGGAAGTTCCAGATATCATTGCTTTTCACGTCTGCAAGTGGGTTCCATTTAACAAGGCTGCCGACCCCCCCATCCATTCCTTCGAACGAGGGATCAACCTGGACAACAGGGATTTCAGCCCTGGTGCCTGGGGACTGATCTTTCCGCTGTCCCGTGATCCAAGCACGAAGCCCCTTGAGAGCCCTCCGCAGAGGCCTCACCTTCCTCACTCTGCAGCACTCCTGGTGTCCATCTTCGTAGAAAGAGAAGAGCCCCTTTGCCCTAACCAACCCCTGCACCTCAACCGCATCAGGAAACATATACTCGATTCGAATTCCATAGTGTTTCTCGACTGTGTCAAAGAACTTGTAAGTCTCAGGATTGAGTCTCCCTGTATCCAGACTGAACACCCTGAAGGGTCGTCCAGTCAATTTCGCATACTCGATCAAGGCCACATCCTCTGCTCCACTGCAACAATCAACACAGTAATAATCTATGTCAGATCCTTACTCCAAACTAATTGGAGACTATGCAGCTGAACAATCATATACCTGAAAGCAATGGCGATATCATTTCCAAATTTCTCAAGTGCCTTGTCGATAATTGCAAGAGGAGAAGCATCAGAAAGAACTTTAGCCAATTTCTCGAAATCTTCAGTTTCAACTACCTTCTCCGCCACTTCTGCAAAACACCAAGAAACCAGGGCAGAACAGTCAAAACGGATTCCCTCGAAGGAATATTCTTTGTCCGCTATACAAGTCAGAATATCGAAATGGAATATCCAAAAACAGGGTCAAGGGGAGATCGAGCTGAGCATACCAGGATCAGCGGCTAGGGTTGTGGCGAGAGGAACGATTGAATCGCTGCGTTTTGATTCAGCGTGAACTGGTTTCACTAAACACCGGCGACCGGAAGAATTCGCCGACACAGATGGGACGAAGGTTCGATCTAATAGTCGAAATGAACCGATCTGAGGACCTGCAGATAAGATGTGAAACAGAAACACCAGCGTCAGATTGTAGTGAAACAAAAACGAGAAAACAGAAGAACTTGAGGAAATCCAAGTAAAATTAAAATTAAAAACCAAGCAAGCTCGAATCTTAATGAATCAAGATGAGTACAGTAACAGCAGACAATATTGAGTTCTTGAGGGGATAAAAAACAAAGGGGAAAACTTTTGTTTCTTAATAATCGAAGCGAAGAATAAAAGTAAACCATAGATAGATGAAGTGAAGTACCTCTGAGTTCTTGAGGACGAAGGGAGCGGGAAGAGATGGAGCCAGAAATTGCAGAAGAAGATGCAGCAAACGCCATGAGAATTAGATAGAAAGAATCTCTGTAAAAAAAAAAAAAAATTTGCCGAATTCGGTTTTGTGAATTTGTGGTATGGTTTGTTCGTTGGAAGATTTGCCTTGGAAGTCTCTAACCCAAACGAAACTGCTTAAATAACGGATTAGGGAAAGGGAGTTGGTTTCAGGTTCATTGAATCTAGACGTTATTCTGCGAGGGTTTTTTGTTGGATGCCCTTTTTACTTGTCGCACGCTTAGATTGACAAATTTCTTTTGCGCATCTCAGTCACCCCTTTCGTCATCTGGCATTGGCAGCCATGGGAAGTTTCCTAGTAAGAAGTTGCTGTTAAATTTTTTTCCCCAAATGGGATGGATGCGAAGTTTTTAGAATCATAAGACAAGACACATGTGGGTCCTTATTTATTGGTGAAATTTCTTTCAATATAAAAATCGTCTCCTGTCGTTCAGTCGTGCCAGTTACTCTACGGTTGATTTTCGTTCGACATGCATTTCTCCAACAAACGAGAAACAATTTGGATATCCTACTTCAAACTTCATTTTAGATTCTCTCATAAAAGCAAACTTTCACCTCTTCTTCTCCTTTAATAATTCAAAATACTTAAAATACCTAAAATACCCTTATCTTCTCCCCTCCCCTCCCCTCCGCAACCCCTCCAATTGTCCACCCTTCACCACGCCACCACCCCATGGCGTGGCCCCACCACCACCACCACCACCCCCGCCCATCCTTGGATCTCTTCTTCCCACCTCCTTTCCCAACTGCATCTCCCTTCACCCTTGTATCTTTCTTCCTCCCCTCATCCTACACTTCCTTCCCCAAGCCTAATGCCAAACCCCCCACCCCCTCCCCCTCTTCCCTGACACCCCATCTCTGCAACTCCCTCTTTTATGAGAACCATATGCGGATTTGAGTTGGCATTGAGTAATGGTGTTAGTTGCATTAGAAAATAGGGACATAAGTTGGAAAGAGATAAAAGAATAAACAAAAAGTTGTAACTTATGTGGGAGTATTGATAGCTTTTTTTAATCTAATGTCCTAGTATATATTATAAGGCTGTATTAAATTTGTATCTCAAAAGTTCAAACTAGGGTGGAGGAATTCACACATATAAGGCATGTGGCTAACCTAGACCTCGTTCTGTCTACCAAACGGTTGGAATGGATCTTCATTTTCTACGTAGCATAATAGATAATTTGTGATGTTTGAAAAAATAGCAAACCCCTTGATAATACCATTAATCTCTTTTTATTGATGGGAGTTGAAAAAACTCCAAAGTCCGAATGCATCTTATTATGCATTTTTTTTTCTTTGGGTGCAAAAACACATCTTGCTATGAGAAAAAAAAATCCCCAGATGCCATTGTGGGGATTTTTCCCACGACCTCTTACATAACTCACTCTTCTCCCCCTTCTCTTTCTTGACTCGTGGTGAACCTTTTTCCTTCTTACTATTTAGTCTTAACTATTAGCCTAGTTCTATTAAATTTCAAAAAGAGATTTTCCGACGCTATTAGTGTTGGAGGAATCTCCTATAGTACACCAATGATGGCATGGAAATTGTATTATTCATATGAAGCCCACATAATCAGAAGAGGAGAGAGAAGGAGAAAATACTAAAAAAATACCCATGTGAGACCATGTATGGTATCATCTACTTAGCCACCCTATATCTCCAAAACTACTGTAGACTAGGGATTTTTTTTCCACTTATTTTGATATACTTAATTGATTATGTTAAGTATCTATTTTAATACGTGTTGTGCAAGAACCTTCAACTTCGCTATTGGCATTAATTTAAGGGTGGTAGTTTGAACTTTGTAGTATATTTGATCAAGACTTATACAAATGCTAAATAATATAAAAAATTGAGGGGGGGAGAAGACAATTTTTCGTACATGGATCGTGCATGTGTCATGTCATGGCACCAGTTCTTTGTGCAATAAATCCATTTTGGGATTGCACTCTCTCTTTGTGTCTCATCCGGTGGTTGAAAATATTATTGCGCACATACCACACTTTTTACCCAAAAATAAAAATAAAAATACATCACCATCATTCACAACATCTCTCACTCGCACACACTCTCTATCATGGTTTTAGTAATCGGTTGGCTTTTTAGATATATACAATTTTTTAATAGTATTAGCCATTTCTTGATCAATCATTGATTGTACATTAATTTACCACCCTACCCCTCCAAAAAAAATTGCCAGTACGATCGATTTGTATCGATATCAGATTGGTTTAGGCGTAGGCCGATATCATGCCTTGAACCTCTTGCTCTCTATACCTCCTAAACTGAAAATCTATTTTGGTTCCTTTATTCATCTATTTCAATTAAGAATCCAAAATATGCTAGAGTGTTTGATGATTTTCCCCATAGCCAAATAGATCTTTAAAAGACTATTTGGGATTGCATAGACTCCAAGGGTCACATGAAAAAAGAGTATGATGGTCTCTTAGGTCATTATTTGGTAGCAAATTATTCTTCCTTGGTTTGAAATCAACTTTATTTATGCTTTTGTTATAAGATTTTTGCCCTTTTTTGATGTAATTGGGATTTTTTTTAGGTGAATAAATAATATATTAATAGCACATTGAAAATGGGAGAACAAGCGTGAGTATCCGAAGGATAGAGCTAGACTATTTACAAACAAATGTTAAGATCAAAAACAGAGCCGAAAGAGAAATTACGAACCCCATCAGCCATTTGCTAGATTCCAGGAAAATGGAATGAACATATTTCTATCTGTATCTAGGGAGAAGGATATAAAAGTCTTAAGATTATACGCAAATCGAAAGTGATAACCTCCCAAATCGAAGCAAATGATCTAGCTTTAGTCCTTGTATTAGAGCATACATGGTTTAAACAGCCCTCCAATAGAAATTGATATTTTTCTATTTATATTTTTTGACTACTGTTGGGGTGAAAGTTTTATGGTTACTTGATGTTAAAAGGGAAGAAATTTATTATTATCCTATTAAATTCAGTAAATTATCTATAATTCTTGTCTTGGAAGTTAGTTTTTTTTTTTTTTTTTTCCAAAGCTTATACTAATAAATTTAAGATGGAAGTTAGTGGTCTCCAATAGGCTGTCCATTCAACATGGATTTTATTAGTGGGGGGAATATTGGAACAAGTAAAAAAGTTAGGAAAATTAAATAAATTGTGTTATAATTTTTAATAGGGTTATATGGAAGACCTTAGAAATCAACGGACGCAAAGTTGAGAGGGGCATTACGATTAATTCATAAATTGGGGTTGGTTTTATGCATTTTGATCATTGGATGTGGACAGACTACAGTGTTATAACCTTGATCGTTTACCTATTTAAATTTTTTTTAATATATTTAATAACAACTCATTTGAAAAATATTCTACTAAACTTCCCCACTATTTACCTTAACCTTTACTTTAAGGGGTGAGGGTTGGATTCGCTCTCACCATTCACTTGAATTGAATATAAATTTAAATGAGTCCAAATTCATGGCTTAAGAACAGAACTGAACTGCTAATCAAATAAAATAAATAAATAAACTAAATTAAGTGGTCCATGTTTCCCAAGAAATATGGTGAGGAGTCAATAAAGCCAAAACCCAATGTATTTTAAGTTGTAAGGTGATGGTTATTTTATACTTAGAATCCCTAAATAAGGACTGGGATTTTTTGTCGCGAGGATTCCTTGTAGTGAGCTATAGTGAGGATCCCATCTATTGAAAATGGATCGGTATATATCCTAATGCATTTTGATTGTCTTGGATTACATGTCGATCCACTTTGAATGGATAGAATCCTCATTACATGGGTGACCTCACTACAAAGGATCTTTTTCTCCTAAATAAATTTTTTTTTTTTTTTTAAGAAAGTTAGAGTGGAGGGGGCTAGAATCTGTATGTTAGAGGTGCTCAATCCTTAATCTATTTGTCTTTAATGCTTTATAAATTCTAAGAGGTTCTTTTGAATTTAAGCCCCCCAGTCTGGTTTGGGGATATTGACTTCTAGAAAATATGAAAAGACATTGAAAGGGGTTGAATATATTTTATATTTTTTTTCCAATTTTTTAGTATTAAGCTTTATTAGAAAAAGACAATTAAATGAAAAAAAATTCCTACGGCCCTAATTAGTTTCAAGAGAAATTAAAAGAAAAGAAAATGACATTATTGAAATTTAAAAATAAAAAAAATTGGAATCATTACAACACATGCTATCATATGTCTAAGTTATTAATTCTAAATCATTTTTTTTAGGTTATTAATTTTCACTTTGATTTGCATTCAAATCCTTTACATCTAAAAAGTAAAATAAATTACATTTAAAAACTAACATGATTGAATATGATAAAAAAAAAAATTAGTAGTTTGTACAATCTTGATGGCTAATGGTTATAAAAATTTTCATCTTGCGTAAGTGAACCACATAAATTGCAAAATTGAGTTCCCTCTGTCGTTTTTCTTTTTGCTATCATTTTTTTGGGAGGTGGGAACACGGAAACGTAAAGAACTAGACGACGGGTTTAGTGAGAAAATGAGTTCGGAGGTTAGAGAAAGAAAGAAGAAATGAGATTGGAGGGTTTGGCCTTTTTAGTGAGAAATTTGAAAAGATGACTACGAGCCTTGTGATAGAGGGTTGGAAAGGATGAACTCCAGTAGTTAAATCACTGCTCGAGAAACTAGCCAACACAAAAGAATCTTTTTCCGTGGGATAGGGGGTTTGAAAAAGAACCATACATGATATGAGTGGTCAAGTGAAGCATTTGGAGATGGTCAGTTAGTTCTGTGGTAGAGGTGGGTTGGAATATCTCTGCCTCAACCTAGAGTGAATCAGGATTGATTGATATGTGGTTGTATTTTTGCCTCTGTGGACTGTGGAGTCGTTGCAATATCTCTGCCTCAAACTAGAATGGGGTCAGGATGGATTGATATGTGTTTGTGTTTTTGCCTTTGTGGATGTGGTGTTGGTACCATTGCCAATATGCCATAGTTTGGAATATTCTTTTCAGCAATTGCAAGTGGAAGGGGGACCATGAAATGGATAGAAGGAGGTGGACTGATTATAAAATTGGGAAAAAGCTCATCTGTATCGCTGCCATGTAGTAGTGCTGATCTTGGCTGTTGAGAATGCATCGGTCACATATTTCGATGCATTCTCAACGATCTAGATCAGCACTGCTATAGAGCAATGCTACAGACGATCCACTCCCACCTATATGGGTATTCAGTTTTGTTTGGATCAGAGAACATTACCATGCCATTGGGACTTTGAATTACAAGAAGAGTAAAACCCATGACTTTAAGTATCAACCAACTGGGCTAGTAGTTGTCTTCGGTATTCAGAATTTCAGTGTGGAAGGGATGAGCTTTCACCCATTGACAAGTACTTAATTGTGGAATGATTGAATAATCAGGTTTCGCAACCAAAGATTTCGTATGCTGATTATTGATGATTATGGACATGGTTCAAGAGCACGGATCAGGCCCTGTCCGATCCTATGCAGCATACTGAATCAGCCCAATCCGAGCTGATCTGAGCTTGAGTCGGATTGGGATCTCCGGCAGCCAATTCCATTCCAGATCCCATGCACTTGAACCTTGGTTATGAGTTCAAAAGAATGGTTATGATTATTTTGCACTTCTACTTAATTTGCTAGTTCAATGGGAGTCAAATTCCATTGCTTGCTGATGGAATCTTACTCTAAAACTATAAAAAAACAAGGAGAGTTAAGCATGGTTTCAACAATCGATCAGCTCAAGTGAGTAGCCTGGTTCGAATTGGAACTCATTATCGGTTCTCATTAAGCTAAATGAAACTAGCCAAAAATATTCTGCAAGATGGTTTTAACAAAAACTTAAAAAATATATACCCTCTTCTCCCAATCCCAATTTTGGTGTTTCTACCTTAAGCTCAGATCAACATTGGATCAGGAGAAGTCCTTTCAATTTCCTATTCTGCTTCCAAATGAAGAACTTAAAGCTCTTTCATGATTGCCTCTTTGTTCTTAATTTATCAAAGACAGATTGAAGTTGAGAAGCTCATCGCTCATGATTCCAACTCGTGTTTTCTATTAGATTTTTTCCTTTTGAGTCCAGCCCCTCGAGAGTGTAGAAGTTGAGTCCATATGGAAGTTATCCCACTTTATAGAAAAGCACTTCATAGAAAAGTGGAAGAGTTATAAATTGTGAATTAGTTTTATGTGAGTTGATGAAAAAAATGAAAAGACTTGTTTGGAAAAAAATAAAAAAAATTAATTCTTTCTAGGAAAGGGAATTAATGGGTTTTGTATAGAATAAGGTAGTTTTCTTGACAAACTACTTTGGACAAGGTCTCTCGGAGCTCTCTTAAAGAAGAAGAAGTGCATAATTTTACCGCAACTGTTTTATTTCAACTTCAAACCTTTTTAGAGGTTATTCTTATCATCTCTCACACTCTCTTTTAGCCAGCAAATCAGATCAGCAACTTGTGCTTTCTAGTGGTTTTCTTCAAGTAATTGAAAAGTTATTCGAGGTTTCCATATATTAGAAAATACCATCGTAATAGTGGTTGAGAGATAACCTTATATTCCTCTAAGTTCATTGTTTGTCTTCGTTCTCTTGTGATCTTCAAACTTGGATACAGACTACAGAGTTTAAGAAGATTAAACATTGTAATATCATTATCCCTATATTAAAAGTTTTTTACTAAGCTAGATCCCATGGTTTTTCCCTTCATATTGAAGAGTTTTTCACATTTATTTCTTGACTTGATATCCTTTGATTCACACATAAACGAGAAACGTTTGATTTCCAACACTTTTAACCCTAGAAACACACCGTTAACACACAATTTCTTCGTTGCCCACTCTTAATAGAGCTGAAAAGCTATCATGATTTCAAACAAAGATTGCAAAGCAACAAAACAAAGCAGCATCACGGTGGTTGATTGATTCTTGATGCATGCCTCTCTCATCCTGACCAAAGAGTGTATTTCAGGTGTAAGTGTCGTACCATTGTAAGGAAAACTTCCTTGCAAGATTTTGTATTATGTGTCCGATGTGTGTTTCTCTTTGCAATATATATAATCAGGTATCAGTATCATATCGATCATATTGATCATATCGGTATTGACCATGATCAATATAAATACATGGCTGACACGGTATCGTTTCCCTGATTCGATACGAAAAATAATACTTGATCGATATAGACCAGAATTAACAAACAAGTGACCGATACAAATCGATATGTGACCGATATGGGCCGACATATGGTGGAATACCCATTACTGGATACCAATACCTATGCCAATACCAACATAAACTCAATTTTTTTGGTCTCCTTGATATTTCCTTTTCTAAAAAAAAAGAGAAGAAAATCATATGGTCAACCATCTCTTATTATGAGGTTCGTTTTTTGTTTTTAGTTTTGGATAGAGAGCAGGTGGAAGCTTGAGAAAAAAAAAATTAAAGTCAACGAGCTTGAGAAAAAAAATTAAGTTCAACCAGCTCTTTTTTCCTTTTTTTTTTTTTTTTGCAAAAACTGAAAATCATTGATCAAAAGAAAAAGAACAGCCAATGAGTCAAACTTACAAATATCAATGATCCAAGGAGTGGATTTGGGGACCTTCCTTGAATTGTTCAATGCTCTCTTTGCAAAGGAATAAGCAATATAATTTCCTTAAAATATATTGAAAGACAACATCTTTATTCTTGACAAACATTAAAATATCCTCAATCAAAGCTTGAACATACACCTCACCCAAGTTATGAGGGAAAGAGAGCATCTAAATGAGTTCCAAATAGTCAGATTCCATAATCAAGCAGGTACAACTAACATCGAAAGCATCGATAATGCCAGATTGATTTGCTAAAGCTTCTCTAACCGCTATGGTGGAAAATGGAAGTTCCCATGATACTTGCAGAAGTGATTCTCCCTGAGAAGATCTAAGGATATAACCGATGCCTCCTACATTCGTAATCTACATGAACCTTCCTTTTGTGTAGCCCTCACAAGATACAGTACCTTGAGCACAACTTTTCCAAATGAATTCCTTGATTTTTTGCAAAGATTTGTAATACCATATTTTCTTACAAATCGATTTGGGCACCATCTTCCAATTGTAGAAGAAGAAGGAAGCACTGCCATTGCAGCTTCTTTGAGGTTATTCAGCATATGATATATTGATATGTCGAATTCACTATGAATTTTCCATGCTTTGCATGTGCCTTTCCAAATTAGTATATCAGGTGCTGAAAAAAGATGCAAAGGAATCCTTCGGATTGCTGCCACCTCATCCTCATGAAAAAGATTGTTAAGAATATTCACTTTCCACAAATGATTGTTGTGTTCAATGATATCTGAAACATAAGTAATAGTACAGTCATGAAGATGAACAGAATGAATCATATTATCCCTATGGGTTGGAATCCATCGATCTTCCCATATTCGTATGTTCCCATATCCAACCTTCCATGGCAAACCTTGGGCAAGAATATATTTGCCTTCAATTATGCTCCTCCAAACCCAAGACGAGTTATGATCGAATTTAGCTTGTAGGAAATCCAAATGTGAAAAATAAATAGATTTGAATAAATTAACCCACAAGGCATTCGGGTTTTGCTAAACCCTCCAAGCCAACTTAGCCAACAAGGCTTGAAGAGCTAGACCACAGAGTCCTAACCCACCCCGTTCTTTAGAGAGACATAACCAGTTTCAAGAGATCCAATGAATACGTCGATTTTTACTACCATCAGTCCAATAAAAGTCAGCAGTAGCCTATTTAATAGATTTAAGATAGTGTGCAGGAATTTTAAAATGAGAGTCTATAAAGTTTGTCATAGGTAAGACAATCGATTTCAATAAAACCTCCTAACCTACTTTAGACAAGAGGCAACCTTTCCAACTCTGCAACTTAGATATAGTGCAAACAAAGCACATACAAGACCCTCATATTGGATCAAATCTGGTGGAATGGAAAGTTCCTAAAATAAGAAGGCTTATGCCTGACTTAGTTGGATTTTAGTTATGTTTGGATGTTAAGAAAATAAAATAAAACAAAGGGTAAATTACACAGACACCCTCTCTACTGTAGTGAAAATACACAAAACTATCCTGCTTTTTCAAAAGTTATACAGAATATCTCTATAACAATGCTATCATACAATCTCACCCACACCATTACTTTCAACTTAACGGCAAAAGGTCAATTTTATTTTAAGACAAAATACCCTTATTCTGGTTTTTTTTTTTTCTTTTTTCTTTTACCGTTCTTCTGCTTCAACTTCTGATTCTATTCTGCTCCGTATCCTTTTCTTTTCTCTCTCTCTCTCTCTCTCTCTCTCTTTTGAAACACATCGGTCATGGGAAGAACAACAAACATTCTGATGTTAATTTATAGATTCAATAGCTTCAAAAAAAAAAAAAAAAGAAGAAGAAATAAACCCTCTTCTGAAACCCTATCTTTTGAAATTTTCTTTGCCATTTTCTTCTCGATGCTCCAGAGCGCCTGCAAGATTCCGTAATCTTCATCTCTATTTGACTTCTTGAAGATGCTTCCAATAGTGTAAGAACAAGAAGAGCTTGTAGTGTTCGTGGGTTTCTTCTCTGCTATCATGTGCGTAAAATGACCTAAATGGGAAATTGAATCTCATAAAAAAGTGATCGAGATGAGTGTTTAGGGCTTCTGAATTAACTTCTAGAGGAAATGAGAAAGAACATCGGAATCTATTGTGGTGTTGATCCTTCTTATTCGAGTTACACTCATGTAAAGATAGAAAAATTGAGATTTTTCATAGCTTGAGATGTTGTATTGTCACACCCTAATTCTAGACTAACCAAAATGGTGTGATGAACAGTCAATAAACCAACGGTTCAACCAGGATCTCGTATAGGCTATGCCAACCATGTTAAACCAAAACACATTCTACATTAATCAGAGATAATAAAGTAAATAATGGAAGTCTTACAGATAATGAACTGAGATCTAGTCATGATAAATAATAAATATTCTAGTTATCTTCAAGTAACAAAAACATAATTTAATACATATTACAAATATCCAGATACGAAAGTTAAACACCAAGTGTATCCATAGTTGAAACGCTCGCTTAACGAATCATAATAGTCCTCCACAACTTTCTCATCCATAGCTGTCACCTGTTCATAAATTGGCGTGTCGACATAATCTTCAACCGTAATACCTATAACATCAGAAACTAAAAGAATTACGTGCGCGAGGGTCAGCTCTCCAACTTGAGCTCAGTGAGAAAACAAAACAATGCAACAAATATATGCATGCATTCAATTCATATATTTGGTCTGGTTTATAAGTTTGCAATGTGCTATAGAAAGGATTGGAGGCCCCCGCACCTCTATACACTGGTGTGTGAAGCCGTCTAATGGATCAAACACCATTGTCATCCCACATGCACCCATCATGGAATAGAGATAGAGCTAAAGTGCCTGGATCAAACACATCATAATACTTCCCCCGATGCCCTGTCCATATCAACACGTAAGTCCTTATTGGCGAGGATTTGTAAACTGGCTCACAACTAACTAATCCTAATGCCAATCAGTGTATCCAAGGCCTCACCCCAGCATCCCTCAATACATCCATAAAGATAGAGCTAAGGCCCCCCGACAGAGTCAGAGACTACACGGTCTGAGACCACCTCCCCTGATGCCCTACGATGTAATAGTTTTGCTAAGGTAATGACGATACAACGATGTTAGTGGACAAGACTTGAGTAGAGATAGAGCTAGAGTATGATGACCAGGATGAACCACAATGTTATGTCCTCCCCCTGATGCTCCACTCGCATCAAGCACACTAACCACACACATACAATCACATGTCTATCCCTAGCATCATCATCATCATATTGTAAATAGACAGAAATAAATATACATGAGTAAAATATAACAATAATATTGGATGATATGTGAAATGCACATTACAAGCAAGCAATCATAGAATCATTCATGGTACTGGACACAATGAAATAAAATAGCTTGTTAATATCCAATTAGTTTAGGTCTTGTTCCCTCACCTTTGATCAATGTTTGTTCCTTTCCCAAGCTTTGGAAGTCACTTTGAATCTATTAGGAACCTAAACAATTAATGTATATAAGTTAGGGTTCAAGTTTACCAAGTTACAGTAGTCAAAAATCTTGTTTGGTCTCAAAATATGCTTGCTGTTATCGTGTGGTTGCACGTGTGATCGATCATGTGGTCGCAATATATGCGACCACACACTGTGTGGTCGGACCCTGTGGTTGCAGATTATGCGACCACACCATGCGACCACACCTTTTCTAGGAACTTCCTGAATAGCTGTGGTCGACCCTCTGGTCACCCTGTGGTCGACCACAGGCTGCGACCACATGATGTTTGGTCACTTTTTCATCTTCAATCCGAATTCTTCCTGAGTCGATTCCTCGGCTCATCACTTGGATTCATCCTATGATTATTCTATGACCATTATTTACAGTTTCTCATTAACCATTATCCCTAATCTATTTTCTCATGGTTTTTCTTAGAAATTTCATAACCGAAATCGTTGCATTAGATTCAACATTACAACTTGATAAAAGAAACCTATCCTATCTGATCTAGCCTACAGAGTCAAGTCCATACCTTAAGCTTGTTGTAGGGAGATTTAACTTTTCTCTTCAAAACCTTCTTCTCCAAGCTCCTTCTCCAAATCTCCTTCTTCCCTTTCTCTTCCTTTCTCTTTCTCTCTTAGATTTAGGGTTTCAATTTGAGTTCTAAAAGAGTAAGAGAGGCTAAGGAAAGTCCCTTATATAGAGGAAAAAATCTCCATATAGAGTTTCACTTAGATTAGGAAAGAACCCCATTCGAATTAGGAAGGTTTCCTAATCACGGAGTCTGACTGGGTTCGTGTGGTCGTAGGTGTGGTCGCAGAACCCGTCGACCACACACCTCAAAATTTGCAACCACACAACCCAGATTTCTGTGGTCGCTCTAGTCTGAGGTGTGGTCGACCACACCTATTTAGGTTTGCGATCACACACTCCTAATTAGAAGTTTTTGGGTTAAATTTCATACCTAGCCTTATGGTTTCTTCACGCACTTGGTCCGCTTGGCCTGACCATGATAAGAAGACCTGTCACGACACGAGAACTTAAGGTTAGACCCGGTTCGTGGCGTGCGGGTCTTACATGTACGCTTGGTTTTAGAGGCTTGATTACGGTTTGAACTCTGGGAGTTGCTGGAAACTGAAACCCCCAAAACAATCGTGGCCAGCACCTTTCTCCAATCACTCCTCTTCTCGTTTTCGCCATTACCGTCGCTCACAACTTCCTTGTCCAGAAAGATCTACATCTTTCATCCTTCCTAGACTCTAGCCCTAGAATCGCGAAACGCTTCTGCCCTATCTCTCACTAAATTCAATTCTCTCCATTCCCTATTTTTTTGTTAAGAGAATCCCACAATTTCTAATAATTGCCGTGGAGAAGAATGGGAAGAAGAGGGAGATGCTGAGCGCTGGAGAAGAAAACGAGTTTACAACAACTCGTGGAGGAGAAAGATCTACACCAATAGATTCTCTTTAGAGATTGATTATTGGTCTGATGGCTACAGACAACCGAAAACGGTAAGGCATGGTAATGGCCTCTAACTTCAATATTATCCAATTCGATGAGTTCCCTATTTCGAAATCCCATCACTAGAGGTTGCACAAGCGGCGCTGTCGGGATTCCACGGCCTGGGGCCATGGTAGCAACTGCAACAGCCTTAGCTCTCGATTTATTTTCTATTTTGATCGGAACTCTGTTTCAGATTCTCATTGTGGATTTGGGAAGAAGGGAAAAGAAGGGTTTTGGATTTCAGACTCTAAGTTTGACATGTTATCCTCCACCCCCACTCCCCAATATAACTTACCTTCTCAATCTCTACTTTTGGAGAAGAACACGAACTCTCATATGGGATTTTTTTGGAAAAGAACACGAACAGTTTGTTTCGTTGGAGAAGAAAGAGGAATGATTAGTTTGTTTGATTTTTTTGGAGAACTCGAATAAGGGTATTTTCGTCTTAAAAAAATTTGAGTCCCCGTTAAGTTGAAAGTAACGGTATAGGTGAGGTTGTATGATAGCATTGTTATAGGGGTATTCTGTATAACTTTTGAAAAAATAGAATAATTCTGTGTGTTTTTACTATAGTACAGGAGGTGTCTCTGTAATTTATCGTAAAACAAAAATAATGATAATACAATAATAAATTTATCTGTCTTACCTTCTTCTTTCATAATCATTGCAAAAAAAAAAAAAAAATTTCTTAGCACCCAAACGAAGCACATACATGATCATAGATATCCTCCACCTACCCTTTAAACCTTTAAAGAAGAATAAGATTGTCCTGCATCTGGCATGCAAAAAAAGCCAAACAACCTCCAACAAAGTGGCGATGTTGTTAGCCACAACTTTCACCATGTTTGGGACCCCGGATTCGAAACCTCGTGTCCCTTGCCTTTATCCCATCTTGAAATCGACACCACGTGGAAAAGCGTATTCTTTTTTCAGGTTTTTCTTGGATCCGAATAGTCTCTTTCCTGTATTTTAGGGAGGAGAGAGACGTCTCCATCAGATGGCCGATACGTGGCTCTTGAAAAAATCCAAGTCACATGACCGAGTCGACACCCCCTGTTGGCTAGTCTTGTCTGCTAGGTGTCAACTAGGATATGAAACTCGAATTTTTTCGAGAATCACGTATCGATCATCACTGAATCACCGGGAGGACACGAATTTTCCTTAATTTATTTCAGCAACCCAGAAATGCTATCATGCAAACGTAAGCACCTACGTCTAATCTCCACCTGTCATCCGTACAAAATCCACGTCACCCATCAAATATTGGATTCAGATTCTCTTCAGCCGTCCAACTTGTCCAGCCTTACCATTGGATCTCTCTTTCTCCTGGATCCAATGGTGTAAGACGGGCTGCAAAAGATTATCCTCAAATATTGTTCAGGTTCAAGACCATAATCGGTTGGTTCTAATCATATCTGGACCAGGACCAGCCAAATGGTCGAGCCATAATTAATTAATTAAATTTGAATTAAATATAATTATACTATATATTAAAAAATAATATATAAATATAAATATTTATAAAATTATAAACTATGAAAAAAAATTCATTATGCACTTTAAGAGAGATGAATTTTTTTTATTAAGTTATTTTTAATTAATTCTATGTTCATCATTTCAGAACTATAAATTTACAAATTAATTTAAATTTATAATATAATTATTCAGGTAAAAATCTCTTCAGTATTGGAGACATTTTTGGGTGATCATCCTTCTTTTTAGGTGGCAGTCAATTTTGAGGATTAAAATCCTGATTAGCCAAGAATATATATACATTTATTTTATTTTTATTTTTCACTTCTATACAATCTCTCCATACGGTTGAACCGGTCAGACCGGCTGTAAGAAAATACCGAAAGATGAATCAAAGACGAAAATCCGCTTTTATCTTACACTTCACCATATGATAGGGTGTCAGCATGAAACTCGTGTACGGTTCACCACATAATATCGGCCCTGTCAAGTCCAAGGATCCAGACTTCCAGTCACGCTATAAAAGCAGTGGTAGCTTCTAGTTTCTCACCGCGTTGTCGTTGTCGATCATTTGTTCATCGATCTTTCTGGTAAGCTCTCTGTCGCAGTGTGGTTCAGTCATAAACGCGTCTGTGAGTGAAATCTTGTTTGTAGAAATATAGGTTTTGGTTGTTTATTTGCTCTACAATCTGCTCTATTAATTGCAATGGCTTGCTGGGTAGAAGGATCATAGCTAATCTCTGTTATGCTATGTTTGTTTCATTAATAATTCAGTGGCACTGTGTTAGTTTTTCCTGGTCCGAATCTAATGATTTTGGTTTGTCTAAGAATCCGAATGAATCGGGTCCTATCGACATCGTTTTGAATGTCAGTAATCTTAGAAGCAATTTTAGGAGCAAAATTTATCATGAATGCCCGAAATCGCGATAGATGGTTGAATTGAATATTTTATTAGATTTGTAAACACTGAACTCTTCTTGGGAAAAACTTAAATCACATTATGGTAGTTGCGGTTGACATTTACCTGATTTTGAAATCTTAAACCAGAGAAATTGGATTCAGTTGACAATGGCTGAAACTGAGGCGGTTGTTCCCAGTGAGAATTTGTTTGAATGGGCAAAGAAAGATAAGCGTCGGTTCCTACATGCTGTGTATCGAGTTGGGAATCTCGATCGCACCATTGAGTAATACCCTTTTATATTTTTATCTCATGCTTTATCAATTATGACATACGAATAGATGGAGCGATTTTCCATTGGCTGACCTATGTATGCTAAATTGTGATAATCAGGTTTTACACCGAAGGTCTTGGAATGCAGCTCTTGCGGAAAAGGGACATTCCCGAAGAGAAGTACTCAAATGCATTTCTTGGATATGGACCTGAAGAATCACATTTTGTCGTGGAGTTGACGTACAGTATGGCAAACGTTCTTTCTTATTCTTCATTTATGTGTTCATACTAGCATTTTATTTACTGAGGATCATAGATGTTTCATGTGGAAATTTGTCGTTTTCATTGATCTCTAAATATGTCAATCTTAGAATGGTCGATGTGGCAAGGATACAAGTAGTCAGTGCTTTTTGTTTTTTGGGGGTAGATATTCAAAGTAGTCAGTTGACTTAATAAGGAAGCACTTACAGTTCTCAACTGTGTTAAAGTAATTGTAAGCCATTGAGCAGCAAGTTGATACATTTACCACCCAATTTCTGTTTGCCTTTTCGTATTCTACATATGAGAAAAGTGCAGAGTTAATCTTCTTATGTCGTCAAGGATGTCCATCTCAGCTCAACTCAGCTGCATTCAACTATGTCAATCCCGATTATAGTTGTCAAGGTATTGCCTAGGCAACCAGACAACTTGGAAAATAGGCTGCCTTAGTCGCCTAGGTGGGCCCCTTGGTCGCCTTGAGCTTCCGTTAGGCCTCCAACACCTTAGTTCACCTTGGCACCTTGACAATTATGATCCCAATTTCTTCTCAAATCATGTTCCACCATTTTGCTATGTCTAGAGTCACATTCCAACTAAATCACAAGTCCTCATGCCTCTCCCTCTTACTTTAACTCTTTCTTCCCTTTTCTCATCATCACCTTCAATTTTCATTTCTTACCGTATCATGGGTGTAGTCATTCGTCTTCATTCTACATGACTGGAACATCACTGTCAATCTCCCTCATCTTGTTGCTTATAGCATGTTGGCACCTTGTGGCTACTCTAATTCTTGTAGGTGCATTAATTTATAACTTCATCTTTTGTAATCTTTGTACTCACCAAATCAGTAGCCTCCGGTTATCATACATGCTATCTCTTGGTTGGCCACATTTTGCTCTTTAATTTGATCGCTTCAGGCTTTTAGAAGTTAGACCATCATTGCATTTAAGGTGCTGGGAGCCATATTTGTCAAGGCGTTGTTTAGGTATCTGGGCAAGTCAGATAGGGCTAGGCGGTTGGTCGCCTTATTGTATCACGTCTTGTCTTATTTGTTTATTTATTTTTTAATTAAAATCATTTGTAGCATTTTTATTGGATGTATAAAGTACATATAGACACCATAATGCATGAAATCATGCATATGTATTAAAAACAATAAAAATTGATGCGCTAACCTCTTCTTTTTTATATAAATCCTCTTATTACAATGTACCTTTACGACACCTTGGTTATGCCTTAGGTACACCCAGGCAAGCATTAGAATCTCGAGTCTCGAGATCGTCTTGACTTTGAGCAAAATCGAGATTTTTGAGATCTCAGCGAAAACATGCTGAAAAGCCGCCGAAGGGCAAAAATGAGCATTTTGAGTCTTTTAAGACCGTCTAAGGTTTAATATTCTACGAAAATACTATTTTAACATATATAAACACGTTTAAAGAATAAAATTGTAAAACTAACCACACATTGTGGGAAAATCATACATACATAATTCATAATTCCATACGATGATACAAATACTCAAAGAGTCAAAGTCTCAAATACTCAAAATCAAATACAATGATGCACCCAGTCCTAGGTCCCCAACTCCCAAGTCCCGTCACTCCATCCCAATTTCTAATACCTCAAGAAAATGGAGAAAGAGAGAGGAAGAGGAGAGCAAAGCATGACTTAAGAAGCAAAAGAACAAGTCTTGGTCGAAGTCTTGGTCTTATATAAGGAAAATAGACCAGTTTGGTTCGAGTCTGGTCGAAACCAATCGAGAATTGGTTGAGACAAGGTCGAGACACCCTCTCTCGTCTCGAGCCCTTCGAGACCTTCGAAATTTCCAAGATCTCGGCGAGATCTTGCCAAGAATTTTAAACCATGCACCCAGGCACCTCTCCATTGACTTTATTTAACAATTGTCTTCATGTTATTGGTGCATAATTTTGACAATCATTTTAGCATTTGATCACTTACACCTGTAGAAACTGGAAACATATTATTACATTTTGTAGGGTCATGCAATCCCAGTTTGCTTCCTTAGGAGGCCAAAACGAGGAGAGACTGCTACATTTTTTTATAATGTTCCTGTATTTGTAGCTTGCTGCCTTGTATTTTCTTTGTGTCATTGGGTTTTGGATTTGATCATTCACTTTTCTGGCTGACTCACAGACTATGGAGTGGACAAGTATGATATTGGAACAGGCTTTGGACATTTTGCAATTGCAACTGAAGATGTATGAATTATTCATCATTTAAGATTGGTTTTGTTTAGACAACACCATGGATGGTGTTAATTAGGCTTGCATCAAAATGCCAAGTGGCAGACATGATTAGAGGTGAAGTAGTTTGATTTTTGGATGTGCTACCGTGCTTTTGCGGTCCTTCACCATGGAAAAGCTTGAATTGCAGCTGGGTCCATGTGATAAGGGCACTCCATACCTGTCTCATGCATCACATTTCCAGCAATGGAAGTGCCTCAAAAATGAGTCCAAAGCAACCAAAAATTATTAACCCCACCACTTTTTCAAATGGCATTGTTGTAAATTTATGAAACTTTTTATTCACTTTTTAGCCATTTCCTTTTATTGTTTCAAGCTTCAATTTGACCAGTGAGATGGGTATGAGGTCCTTTATCATATGAACTCAAACATGTCTACCACTTGGCAAGAAATTGTGGTGCGGTCCTGTGCCAAACTAAACGACATCAATGATGGTGTTATTTTGATTTTCCCTTTTAAGATTTTAAGACATGATGATATCATTGCATAGTTGGTGAGATGCACTGCTAAATTCTAGAATGCAGGTCTATAAATTGGTTGAAAATGCACGTGCCAAGGGTGGTGTTATCACCCGTGAACCTGGTCCAGTTAAAGGGGGGAAAAGCATCATTGCTTTTGTGAAGGACCCGGATGGTTATCTATTTGAGCTGATCCAAAGGGGTCCTACTCCTGAACCACTATGTCAAGTTATGCTGCGTGTGGGTGACCTAGATCTTGCTATCAAGTTCTATGAGAAGGTAAGCTTTTTTTTCTAGTCTCTGATTATTGCATATGAGTTCTAGTCTGATCCATTTATGCCTTAAAATTGTAAATTGAACAATTCAGATTTCAAATCAAAGCCATCAACTTATTTAGTGAGACTCCATCAAACTTCAAAGTACATAGATTTTAGATCCCTTGGTTCTTTATTACTATGTAGTTACCTGTGTTTTATTGTATTGATTTTTTCAGTGCTTTCATTCATGTGAAAGGATGAGGAGAAAACAAGAAATGGGCTGGGTGGGTCATATTGGTGTCAAAAAGATAGATACTTGTGATTTATTCCAAACTATGACCCTAGATAGAGTGGATCAACAGAATGATAGAACAGGATTCACGTACCAACCTTGAAGATAAATGATGTTCTAAATGACAAATAGCTAGTAGTTAGTATTTAAAACTGTAGGAAATGCTAGGATTCTGTATTCCACATCCTTCTTCAGGTTTGAATCTGATGATGATATCATATCATTGTATTCTTGAAGATGAAATGCTTTAGCTGGGTTATATCCAACTGTTACTAAGTTTTTTTTGTGATGTAAACGGATCAAATTCGAATCAAGTACACCACTATCCGAAATCAACTGGATTTTTGGTTAAAATCTGATTTGAATCCAAAACAACACGGTATTTTTGAAATATATGTACAATAATAACCATAAAAAAATATATAAAAAAAAACAAAAAAACAAAAATTACGATTTTTATTCTTTACTTCTCATAATTTGTCATCTTATACTTTACAAAAACATCAATCAAAGGAAAGAAATACATCTTACAATTTTATTTCATTTTCTATAAGTAAAGAAATACATTTTTTTAAGGCTATATGCTTCATAACCCATAATGCTACATTGCTTGCGGATACGTAAGTGGAACAGACTATATCCGTCCGTTTAGGTGATATCCGATTTCTGATCCGAATCCGACCCAAATATCTGAATTTGCACTGAGTCTGATTGTTCGGATTCGGATTTGGATTCCTCTAAACGGGTGCGAATGAGAATTGAAGCTGGATTTTCAACTGTCCGTTTACATACTACATATGTTTCCTTGTAGACCGAGATATGAAGTATATATTTAGTTTTTTTTTTCCCTATAAAATTTATCTTTTGCCAAAGGAAAGCAAAGAAAAGTGGGGTATATGGATCTTGGTCATGAACAGGTTCTTACTTTGGATAACCTCCAGAAAAGAATTTACATCTTGCGAATGGGTGTAATTTATGTGAGATGGCAGACACCTCAACTACCTATGAATCTTTGCAAGGCTTTTGAAATTGTTTGGAGTCATTCTATGGGCCCATTTGAATTAAAATGACTTGGGCAGCTTTGGTTTATCTATTCTGAACTTGATTTGACTTTGGCTTGGGTAAGAAAAAGAAAAGAAAACTAATTGGCAATGCTGATCTGTCTTTAGATTGAGCAATTTGTAAGTAGGGCGGTTTTGGTTTATCTATTCTAATCTGATTTCAATTTGGGCTTAGGTAAGAGTTGATGTTGCACCCATTAATCAGGCATCCTACCCCAACCTGAGCCCAACCCCATCAATTTCCTCCTCTAGCAAAAGGGCGAGCCTTGGTATGATTGTAAGGTTGTCATATTGCAACCTGGTGGTCACGGGTTCGAATCCTGAAAACAGCCTCTCCACATTGTGGGGGTAAGGCTGCGTACATTCTGCCCTCCCCAAACACTGCAGTAGCAGGAGCCTTGTGCACTGGGACGCCCTTTTGCTGAAATGGCATCATCTACTGCTGGCTTTTGTTTATACATACTCTTCTCATAGATCTTTAATCTGTCATTTGATTTTCTCTCTGCTTTTTCTGGCTCTACCTGTGTGCAGGCCTTGGGTATGAAACTATTGAGAACGGTTGATAGACCTGAACAGAAGGTGAATTTGCCTTGTACTTGAGATGTGCTTTCATGTATCCTATTTCTGCAGCTTGGTAGTAGAAGTGGCAATGTGCTGTGGCTTGGGACTTATTACTAAGTGGGTTCTATTGCATATAATCTGCAGTATACTCTAGCAATGATGGGTTACGCGGATGAGCATGAAACAACTGTTTTAGAATTGACATACAACTATGGTGTCAAAGAATACACCAAAGGAACTGCATATGCACAGGTTAGTGGCAAGTTCCTACCATAAAATTTGTCAATTCAAAGCATATCTCTCTGATCATTGTAACATCCATTTCTAGGTTGCTATAGGAACTGATGATGTATATAAAAGTGCTGAAGTTGTTAATCTGGTTACCCAAGAGCTTGGAGGAAAAATAACGCGGCAAGCGGGCCCACTTCCTGGGATCAACACAAAAATCGCCGCTTTCCTTGATCCAGATGGCTGGAAAACGGTAAGTCATATGATAGAATTGAGTCTCTTTCATTTTGTTTAGTCATATTGCATGAAAGCAAGTTCTACCCTTAACTTTTCTCTTTATGGGTTGTTGCTGCCTCACAAATTTCTTATGACTCCTTTGCACCCGAAAAATAAATAAATAAATCCTAATATACTTTCCACAATCCCTACCTCAATTATTAGGCCACCATCTCTACCCCTACTCTGGGACTCCTGATGCAACCTTTGACATCACAACTCGTTTGTGTCTTCCTCTGCAGGAAAATTCATTGCAGCAATAATAGTCCATGATATTGCAATTGAACTTAGTAGTCCTTTGTCCCCAACCCTTCTCTCTCTCTCTCTCTCTCTCTCTCTCTCTCTCTCTCTCTCTACTTTATGGTTGATTCCATGATTTGTTCAATCAACTAATTAATTTGCTTTTCATATGATCAATCTGGTTGTGAGCTGAATTTCATGTTTATGGGATTTGAGTTAAATTGTCAACCACCTACTTCGCTCATATATTTTTTTTATCAGTGGACCAGTACATGCACACTTAAGCATATAAACCCATACGTGTTAATTTTCATATTATGTAAATTCTACTGGTTGACTTGGATTAATGTTTCACATTGATCCTGAGCCAGTGGTAATTTGTATTTACCGTGTAGCCAGGACGCAACTTCTATTTTTGTAATTATTTACTTTTGGGGTGTGTGTGTTGTGTAATTGTTGCCTGGCTCATGTAAAGGTTCTGTGGCTGTATCTTCTAGGTCTTGGTTGACAATGAGGATTTCCTGAAGGAGCTTCCAAAGAAAGAATAATTGTGGGCAGGAAGGGCTTCATCATTTGGTTATGCCATCAGATATCTACTACTTTTGGGGATGAATAAACTGATTTTCCAACATGCACCAAGCAAGATGCCTATCCTTATATAGAATTTAAACTATGGTTACGCACTGTTTGTGAATGTCCATATATAGGACAAAATCTGAGTGTTCTTTTTGTTTCTTTATATGTTGTGGATGCAATGACTGAAGTGAGCTATTTAGGTCGTGGTTCTTAAAAGTGTGCTATGACTGAATGTATCTAGCTTGGCCTCTGTACGAACCTCACAACTCTTGACTTGGAAAATATAATTCTCCAACAGATGTTGCATATCAAATGGATCTGATCTATGTTCATGGATTGCTAAATTGTATGCAGGTTGTAGAATTCTATTTATGTAATGTACTCTTAGATAACAGAGAGTGCGAATTGTAGAAAAATGTTAGACATGGTTACTCAGTGGAGTCCTCTCTGCGCAAAGCCACGTTGCCAGTCACCTAGAATTTGTTTGGACGAGTAGCTGCTCTGCTCCTAACTGCTTAGGGTTCACCTGCATTTCTTTGGATTGCTCATTCTTTTGCATGAAATCACTCACTGGAGTCTTCTGTCCAGAGCCACGTTGCCATTAACTTATGTAAGGTTCTCTGCTTCTGACTACTGGGATTTACCTGCTGCTCCTTGGTTTGCTCACGCTCTCACTCTTCTGCCCCAGGGCTCGATTGGTAAGAAGTGAGTTGGGAAAAAGTAAAATCAACAGACTCTTTTACTCTTCCAATCAGACAGTATTCATTTGACCAACAAAATTAAATAAATAAGGGGTGTGGGTTTTCTCAGCAGCATTGTTGCCTGCGCCAACCAATGGGAGCAGGTGATTGTGGATCTGTTAGCAGAGGGCAGAGAGAGAGAGAGAGAGGAACCATCTATGGACATCGAAGCCTCCCTTGACAGAAATTGTTTTAGTAGAGAAGATAATCGGTGGCTTGCAAGCAACCATATAAATGGGAGGGCATCTATAGAACTGTATCCATGGGATAGGAACCAAGGACCCAAAGAAATGTTGCAAACTCCTGCAAAAATACGAAGAGTTCTCAAAATGGCATTTCTCCCAATAAAAGAAAAGAAAAAAGGGAACCCAGTCGAAGGACCATCAGTTCTCTAAGATAGTAAGACATCATAAGCAAAACAGTTTTCAAATTCTCATATCCAGCCCTGGAAAGGTTTCATGATGAACACCACATTACACTTACTCCTTGTTGATAACAACAGGAAAAAAAAAAAAAAAAAGGGAGGTATTGCCTCAATAAATCAAAGGAAAACTATATCCCAAAATTATGACACCAAAGTTACTCGAGCTGGAGCAACACATCAGGTCCTCAAGTGACTAAATAGAAGGGGAACAGCATGCAAGAAAATGCCTAATCTTGAGTAACAGTGCTTGATGTTGAGTAACACGAGGGAAGAAATGGCACAAGTACCATGGACAAAACTTAGTCATGGAGGTTGGTAACAAAGCTTCTAAATGAAGTTCTTAACCCACTGACCAGCATGGCTCCAATAACAATTGATTGCGACTTTTGTACTGGAAATTAGTTTCTGTCATGAAAGTCTTTGTAAGATGAATAATGGTAAGGGTTTACCAAAAAAGTGATTAAGACAATACAGAGTGGTTAAATTCTTAGTAAATTGTCCAATGAAAAGAGTGCTTTGTACCCACCACTTTCAAATCTGCTTCATTTAGCCATCCAGCTAAGGACTGGTAGAACTCAATATTTAACTAGAAAATCCATGCAGGTTGAAAATCAGAGTTCTAAAAGAATGTCATGTTTGATGTGAATCACTTGCTTGAATGCCTAAGGTTTAACTTATTATGTAACCCAAGGCTTAACTAATTATATAAAATTCAGCATTTAGATGGCAAAGTTAAAAGTTACAAATTTTATATCCATTGTATGTCGTATACTGAATAAATTAATACAAGGTCTATTATGCAACCCAGCTTTCTTCTTTCCCAACAAACCCTTTTGAACTAGTTGAAATATGGAACAAAGGGATCAGTTATAGAACAAGTAAGGTCTTAAGTTTATAAAAAATTTGGAACAAAGGGATCAGTTAGAACAAGTGTTCAAGGTTTGAAAAATCAGATTGCAAAGCAGTTGATGGAGATGAGAATGTATGAAATAGTTTGAAACTACCAATGCAGGTTTATGTTGTTTTATGATTGGGTATGACAATTAGGTATAGGGTTTACTATGTCATTATATCTGATGTGGGAAAAATAATAGAGAACTAGAGAAAAGGGGCAATGAGTTATACAAGCTTAATTCCCATAGGGATCCAATAATCACATTAGAGTAAATTGTATTTTTCATACCTTCAAAAGAGTTGGAATAAACACCAAACCAGCAGCAATAGTTCTTCATTTCATCATTATCATTTAAAAGCCAATCACATCACATATAGATAGAGCCCAAAATAGTGAAACCCTATTCAATGATAACCAGCAAATATTCTTGCTACAAGTCAAATGTATGGGGACGTTTTGAATCATCAAAAATTAAGATCCATATTAAAGTGATCATAAGAGGACTTGAACTGTACATAGTCAATTCAAAACAGAAAAGGACAAACTCACCTGACAAAGAACTAACGCGAACTCCAAGTTTGAGAATCGGGGTATACAAGTTAACCACCTCGAATCGCTCCATGCCCGCTAAACTAAAGGAGTCCTTTACCAAGTAAGCTACGCACCTGTGTTTACCCGCCTCCCCTGATCTTAGCTCGGACATGCCAACTCTTATAATGGACTAATCCCCAAACTAACCTTCCTTTTTTCACTAAATCCCCACATTAACTTACAGGATTGATGATTTGAGACATATCATGCCACTCCAATATTTTGGTTGAAAAGAAACAGGGTGTCATGAATATGGGAATTTGTCCATACAAGAAGTGGCCATTTACTGAATAAAATCCTGGACTGATGAAACAATGGACTACATGGTATAAGGTGTTTGGCTCAACAAATCTTTTCATTATCAACAGAATCACAATTTTTTTTTCAACAATTATAGACAAATCCAAAGAATAGATGATGGAGCTATGAGAGAGCTGACAAAAAGCATACCTGTATTTTTTTTTCTGCAAGTATGTCAAGTCCATATAGCTTGCAGCTTGAGCACTTGCAACAGCTCCAGTATCTCTCAGGTCACTTGCAGCTACAAACTGGCACAAAAATTCTCTGGTGATAAGCACAAGTGCACAACAACCTCATTTCAAACTAACTAAAAAAACTTCAGAAAGAGATATCCATACACACAACCTGGAAGCACCAGCATTATCATCCACACTCCCTGACAACACCTAACTTACTCAGTGTATTCTCACATTGAGCAAGTGCCTGAAAACAAGCATTTTGAATTATAAGATGACACTTTAGCATCTAAAGCTTCAAGTTCACAAAGAAGAAGATGTGCATATGTTCAATGAATTCAGCTATAGATTGGGGATCCAAACACTAGGAACAAGTACTCATGTAAGCTGACCATCCAAATACTCGCCACCAACTGGATGAAGCATAGCCTAAATATGATCCAATATGTGAACTTTTCCCCCAACCATTACATACTTTTCAACAACATTTAACCCCAAATAACTTGTCAGGACACTGGGATAATCTGACGGAACCAATATTAAGTTAGGACATATCCAATTACTGGCCTAACTTTTGGAGTTCAGATAACATGGATTGATAAGCCCTTGCAGCATGCATCAGAACAGATTCTGGAATAAAGCTAAGCAGTATTCTACCCTAATAACCTGGTTTTCTCTTTTAATAAATGGAAGAAATGTTGGGGGGAATGGGAAGAAAATGACTGACTTGGGGATGGCTTAAAACACATTTTAGCTCCTCTTTTCTCACACCAGGTAGTCCCAGAAGGCAGTGGTAAAGAGCTAACTGCACCTCAACCACAACGTGAAGCCTATGGCAAAGAAGTAAATCATAATTGCGATGAATGCTCCCGCCTAAGGAATTCTCAACGGGGAGAAGTGCTTTATCAACCAAGCATAATTTGACTGCCTATGAAACAGGAATGAACTTTATAAAGCTGGAAATGATAGGAATGTATTAAGTTGCAATCCCTGTACAGTGGCATCTAATTGAACCTTGAATGCAGCTTCAAACTGATCACAAGGAACGGCCTCATACTGGGGATATCTTTTGAGGGCAACAGCCTCACTGTCCAGGTACCCCCTGCATCAGTTGACAAAACAAATGTAACAATCACAAGCAACAAAGTCATTCTAGTGCAATAGCTGCTAAACAAACAACATACCTGATATGCTATGCGCACCTTCAAACCACTGTTTGCCTAAGGGGAAAGATCAGTTACAGATAACGGTGCTGCTATTCATGAAAATCACCAGAACTTTGTAAATGCATATAAATAAAGGCTCAGTAGCTAAAGTGGGACCCTTCGGCGAACATAAAAGAATTTTTATCACAGAAGCATTGTAAAGGTGGATCATCATAATGAATGAGAAATGGTGAAAGTGAATCAAAGTAAGTCATGGCAATGACAATATAGTGAAGGACAGTCAACTGGATCCCTGCTGTTCTCTAAGAATCAGCTAAATGGTAGATGAAACTACACCTAGATGAAGAAGCCAGCTTGTCAATATGGTTTGTAACACAGATGAGGGTCCAAAACTCATCTACATCTTCTAATAACCCATCATTAACCAGGTTGACTAGACGCCCACACCCACCCACCCACTCTTCCAGACACAAGTTGCCATCATGGGGGCAACCAGTGGCCTTATATTTCAAGGCAGCGATGCCCAGATTATGGGATATATACCTGAAATATGGAACATGCCTGGGATAGAAAAAAATTTACATGGAATATGACAAATATACTGTAGTATGGCACTTTGCTTGGGCACCTTGGCCTTACTTTGGCACCATGACATCAGGTGGCAAGCATATAAAAAATAAACATCATTTTATCTTTCCAAAAGGGAAACCCGAACACTAAAAAAACAGATATGGTATGACCCACTTGGAAGAAAATTCATATCCTTGTGTAATCTCTTGGACTCGTTATTCTCATACTGTTCAACCAACCGCTGCAATTCAACCGTGGGTGACGCCGCATGCTCATCACCAACAGGTTTTGTGATCTTGAACCGAGAAAGGCTCCTGTGGAGATAGATATAGAAATGCTAACACATGGCCTACGCTGCTTGCTCAGACATACTTTTCACTTGATTATTAGTGTATATCCGGTTTATTTTATTTTATTTTATTTTATTTTTAGGTAAAGTATACATCCTCATATTTATGGATTTTCAATGGGCCCTAAGAAAAAGATCTTTTGCTTCAAAAAATAGGTTTGAGTGATCAGCCTTTCCAATTTTAGGGTGGGTGGGGGATCTTGGAGACCAAAAAAATCCAACCGCGGAACTTCGTAAATAGAGGGAAGAAGTTTATTCACTTTTGGATTCCACCAGAATCTAGTCGGCAGACCAGAGAAACCTAGTCGGCAGACCAGAGAAACTTTCTCCTTTTATATTGACACCGAGAAGATAAACTTTTCATTAATTATCACTTATGCAACTGAATATAAGGTTATTAATTTTACATATATACAAAATGGTTCATTCGTTAAAATAATCTAATGTTGCATTTGATATGTATTCTTGGAATGCGTATACAAATAGTGATATGACAAAAATAATGTTTGGTATACATTCTCATCATAACCCTATTCTGAGATACGCTCTTTAGTCCATTTTACATTTTGAGCCCAGAATGGAAATGCCACTCTTCTAACCCATTCTCATTCTAGTTAGGTGTGCATTCTCTGTCTTAAGAATACAATCCAAGGATACCAAGGCAGCCAAATCTCTTGCATGGACAACCAATCACTTCCTAAGGAGACCCTGTCAACGTCCACAAATTTCTTATGTCTTGCTTCCCTATCCAATAAATATGTACATCATCCCGCACCTATAACAGAGATGTTTTTAAGACTTATCATCAGAAAATGCTTTCCCTCATCCCTTCCCACAGTCCGCAGGTTGGTTCTCAGTAAACAAAAAATCCAAAGAGATGACTGTCAAATGGGATTACTTCTGCGGACACATGATTGTACATTTGAAGTTGATGGAATAATAATGATGTCAAATCACCTTCAGAGTAGTTCAGATGCTGTGATCTGTTCTCAAACAGTACCAGAGAATAGTAGACTAACTTAAAGCCTCTTTGTTAAACTGCTCCAGAGTTAAATAGTCTGCCAGAGGAATGCATGCAAGCATAAACTCAAGAATAAACTCCCACCTGTAGGATTTCACCATAAACAGTCCTTTGGCACCATCTTTCTAAATTATTGACTGCTGTGAAGTGGCATCTAAAAACCAATTGTGAAGTTTCTCTTAAGATTAGCACTATCCATGGTCTCTCTCAGGCAGATTGCTGTAAAAGTCGAGCTCCATGCAAGCCTCATTCATTTAGTTATAATATTGATTTACCAAACACTTTTATTAGGTACTAATCAGTACAGCCTGACTGATTCACATAACTTCCTCTCCATGCCATTTATCTTCCGTGGAGACACACAACCCATCATGCACTCTGAAGAATGTTGGGGCAACAAAATATAACAAGAAACTTCATTATGTTCTTCAACATCCCTACTCCACTGTGTTTTCTTGTTTGTCGTTCCTACTTCACTTGCCCAGTCCATATTAAAAAGTAATCACCCTTCCCAGGGATCAACCAAGTCCTTGCTGAAGTGCCATAACTATATATGATGTAAAGCCTTATTTTTTCCTTTCATGGACTTCGACTCCCTAGCTTGCAAAACCTACTCTTACCACACTTGGTTGAAAATGATTTCATATCTTTCAATTCCCATCCATCCCGCAAGAACTTCCAGATAATCATTTCCACGTTGTTGCAAACCGGTGAAGGCACCAGCACAATTGACAAGAAATAAGTTGACATCTGTCAGAAAGAGTATTTTTTTTCATAAGAGTGATTCATCTATCAACAGAGAAATCTTCTTTTGCATCCACAATCCAACTTCAGTTCTTTCTAGAGTTCATTACAAATGGATGTAGCTCTTGTTTAGCTCCTAGTAACTCTCAAGTAATCAAAAGCAACAGGTTTCATGCAACCCAACCTAGCAGCTCATTCCTCCACTACTGGTTTGACATTAACCCCGGGGGATTTACTTTAACATCTAGACAGCTTGAAAGTTTTTGTGCATACCCCCAAATGGTGGACTTGGTTAACATACCAAAGATGTTGCTATCCAAGTATTGCCTGCAAATTGTATGCTTTGGATTGATTCACGAACAGTAGAGGCCCACACAACTGAGGATATGTTCTTACCAGGACTACCTAATACATCCCCACACACAACCACTCCAGTAAAAGCAGGTAGGGTGTAATTCACCTCACACAGAGCCCATCTCCAAAAGCTGCTTCAACAATTTCTCGAAGTCTTTTTCTGTGTGTACCACTGAAGACATGAAATGTAATTGGGAACAGAGTACGAAAACTTCAAAAGGAGCCAGTTCTTTTAGGATTTTTGGCTCCCGATCATAATCCTGCATATATATAAAAAAAGAAATTCACACATGGATATCAAATCAATAAATCAAGAGGACAGAATACAAAACCTCCCAACTTTCTGAACCCCAACTCTCCCCCCCACCCCAACACCCCCAAAAAATATATTTGTTGGATATTGCCAGTTTTTAGCATTTGTAACATCCCATACGATTGAGGATCTACTCACCTTTTCTGTCACCACAATAATTGGTTGGGTACCGAACTCGTTCTGTAGTTCTCTAAGTCTCTCTCTGACCAGCACAATATCCTAGATACATAGATGAAAAATGAATTATCAAGCTTGATATATTGGACCGATAGCTGATTCAAGATTCTCACTCGAAAGAAGGGGAAGAAGGATTCATGATTGAAATAGCAACAGTTACTTTCGTTCAATGCAGGATCTCCCACTTGCTCTTAACAAACTTTGCAATTTAGAAATTAAATAAAAAGAGTCTAGATTCATTCTTTCTTTTTCCTCCTTTTGTGATGAGATGAAAATCTTGCCCAACAAGAATTTAATGAATTTACAGACAGTATATGTTCTCCCACAACATGATGCTTATTTCCAGACCTAAAGTTACAAATAATCGTATGGTAAAGGCAAAAGATGATGAAGTTTCTCACCTTGGCTTGGAAGAAATGATGGTCATTGAAGTCTAGTTGATCAACATGTAAAGGTCCCATCTGCAGCAAGTAATTCCTCTGTCAGAATTCTCTCTTCTCTTTTCTAGTTTTGGATAAAAAAAAAACACCACAAAAAAGTAGAAAGGACAAAGAGAAAGGAGTAATGGGGAAGAATATCTAAGAAAGCATAAATTTTGTGTGTGAGTGTGTGTGTGTGTGAGAGAGAGAGAGAGAGAGAGAGAGAGAGAGATTCTCCAGTTTAATGCATACAAGTAATACAGTGATCTCTCTCTTCACTTGAATTCATGTTCCTGAGTAAAACCACTATAAAATGACTCTGGTGATGATTATCACATTGGCAATGACTCTGCATTTGCTGCAGTAGTCCCCAACAGATCCTTCTCTAATTCCATCCAAACAATTATGGAGAAGGCTCATGTGAAAACTGGGATAAAGACATCTGATGTTCGTTTCAGGAACCATTTTGTCTACTACTCCAATCATATCCTTTCTAGCCTGATTACGTAATAGGGCCACAAGCAATTAACCATAGTCAGTTTAATTAAGGGGGAACATGATACTCCAGTTAGTGTCTCCACTGCATCTCATCAGGTCAGTAATTAACAGTTGATTTTCACGAACCTATGGAGCACAGATACATAATCCTGCTTTCTGCTTCCAAGTTCCAAAAAGGACTAAAATAGTACGTGTTTTGAATTAACAACAGCAGACATAAAATGTGAGAGAAGAGTACCTTTGCAATCACTTGTACGAAAGCATTAGCAAAACCAATGCCAGAAACACATAATACTACCAGGTCGGACACCACCTTTAACGGGAGTTTGGAATAGCAGTTTTTCACTTCAAAGAAGTGTGATGGAGCCAATCTAGTGAAGTAAATAGGAAGATTTTCCTTGACTTCTTGCATCATTAACACGAGATCTTTGAGATCTTTGTCAGATACCTGCACCAAGCACAAGTAACACAATTTTTAATTCAAAGCTCCTCCCTATTAACTCCCCTTCCCTCACAAGGGAAAAAAATTCCAGTCAGAAACATTGGAAGCAAACCGCACAAAACAATCATTTGAATAAGTAGAACAAGCATTCAAAAATCTTGTCTGAAAATCTGAGTGGCCATGAAGCTAATTCGTGAAATCAGTTAAGGAAACTAAACGAACATACCATGTCAGCATGATGGACAACCGCAACATCTGCTCTCCCAATTGCTGTCAAAGGTTCCCTCAGAGGCCCCAGTGGAATCAGATTACAATTTCCCCATGGCATCATCCCGTTTACCATCAGAATTTCCATGTCCCGCTCTAAGCTCCAATGCTATCTTCCAAATAACAACAAATAAAGAACGTTAATTCTAACTGAGTAAACCATCATCATTATGTGACGAAATTCAGGAACCAGAAAGGAGAAAATGCCATTGCCTGCATTCCATCATCGAGAATAACAGCTCCGATTCTATCAGAGTCAGAGCTTATGCCCACTTCATGGCCACGGACAGGACAGTGTTCATGGGGATAATCCATGCCACCACCACGGAGATTGGTGAAACCGTAACGTTCTAAAAAACAAGCAGCGGTGACAGCCCTGTTAGCACCAACACCAATCTTTGCTGAGGTCCGAAGTAGATGCCTTCGAAGCATTTTAACTTCATCGCCACCAGCATAACCCTGTAGACAAATAGATGTTAGGAACAGATCCAAGTAATCCAAAAGTCACACCAACCAAAAAATGGAGACAAATTCAATTCTATGAGAAATCTTAGAGTTTTTATACCCTGGTAAGGATGAGAGGGGAAATCCCAGCTTGAGCGAAGCAGAGAGCAATGAATTCAACCATGGGTGTCTTCCCATTTCCACCCCAGGTCAAATTGCCCACGCTAACGACCGGAACAGGCAACCTGTCGAAGAGAAGGGATCTTGAATTGGTAAAATTGAGATTTAGTGTGGGTTTAAGGAAACTGGAAAGAGAGATACCTGTGTTTTCGGAAGAAGCCCAAGTGGTAGAGTTGGTGGCGGACGAAGAGAAGGAGATGGTAGAGAGAGGAAGAAAAAGAGAGGAAAGGGATTAAAGAGCGTCGCAAAGGAGGAAGGTTGGAGAAATCTGGGCGCCGGGTGTATGCTATTTGATTCACCATTCTTTTCATGTTTTCCATGTCTCGAGTTCAACAGAGACCAAGCGGGAACGATGGAGCGAGCAAAGGTATGCTGTGAGGAATGCTCATTACAAGGTTCAAGTACTCTGAATCGGAGAGGCCGAATCCAAGCCGATTTCGTGTTTAGGATCGCGATGGATCGGCATCCGAAACCTTAGAGTTAAAGGATCTTAGAGTTTGAAGGATGTAAATGGATGGTCGAAAATTCGGATACGATTCGAATTCGTATTCATTTAGGAGAATCCGATTTTGAATAATCGGATTCGAATTCGGATATTATGGGTTGGATTCGAATGTGAGTTCGGATATCAGTCAAACGGTCAGGATTATGTCCATTCCGTTTAGCCTAGTATTAAAGACGCATATAACCTTCAGTTTTGAAGTGTTAAGACCCATATAACATTAGTGTTTATTTAGCCATTTAAGGTTTCGTTTCTTATTTTCTTAATGTAGACTATATATTGTTTTAAATTGGGTTTTTTTCTCATTTTCCATGCAATTTGTATTCTAATTATATTTTTCAGATTCGAATCGAATTTTAACTAGATATCCGATTAATTTCGTATTCGAATTTGGTTTTTATTCATCCTTGGATTTTGGATTGGATTCAAATAGGATAGTTGATAAATGGATTCAGATTCAAATAGGAGTGTATCCGATTCGAATTCTATCAATTTACATCCTCACTTAGAGTTGGCTTTCCACGAATGAAGCTCATCCAAAAACTGTGCTGACCCAGGTGTGAATTAGGAATGTTGTGACCGATCCTGATCCGGATGGACCAATTCCAATCGGAAACTGAGCTAGGGGTGTCCACGGGTCAATTCGCTCTGATTAGAATTCGATCCCATACACCTCAGCCCAATTACTGTCGAAGAAAAAAAATCGGTTTTGGTTTGATCCAATTTGATTTTGGGTATTTATTGAGTTGGTTTAATGGGTTCTTATTAGTCGACTATCACTTCAATCTCAGTTTGAAATTGCGATGATCGATTGTGTCCACCCCACTAACTGACAGAAGATAGTTCAAATTTTTTCTAGATGTCTATATTTTAATGGAAATAACACCATTTATCGTTTCCAATGTCACGAAAACCCTAATTTTTGGGTCACCTATATGCGGCTGAGATTTATAATTTAAAATTTGATTATCTTGATCATCTTCCCCAACTCACTGCATCACCACTGCTGTTCAGGTTACGAGGTTACGATTTAGGATTATTCCCAATTCCGGTGAGAAACCAGAAAATTCAGAGGAGTATTGGTATGCGCATCGATTGAACTCCAACACTTGGATCAGCCAAATGTTGTCGGCCAAGAAGGAAACAGATTGAAAAAATTTACAGAGTCGAGTTCGAGGGGAATTTTTTTTTTTTAATAACTATTTCTACCATTTTACTATTTGAGAATAGGGTTAAAAATTAGTGAAGGATAAAATAGATTTTTCCCCTAACAGTAAGGGCATTACTGTCAACCAAAAAATAGATTTGAACTGACATCAGCATCTAACGGAACTGTCTTAATGGCTTGAGTCTTTTTGTTACACGTTATGAAAATTTAGATAGTAATTGATAATGTCAGAAATATGTGGGTGATAGGTGATATTTCTCAAACTATCTAGATACCGAGAGGAATTTAAGGATTGTCTGTTGGCAACTGCATCTACTATACCTGTAGGATCATTATCCAACAGCATACACCATTAACTGCAGAGGACTTCAGTTATCAATAGTTCTGTAACTCCTAAAGGGTGATTCGAACATCATCCACGATCAGACACTCTCATATAAGTTCACAAACACAAAGGTAAAATGACGAATATTCTTCCATTCTAATACGTATATTCACACCTTACCCCATTCTCCAAAAAAGTTTTGTTCTAACTTAGCTTCATACTAATTGTTCTGAGAACTGAGTTAATTATGGCCATCAGATTATCCAATCCATCCTTTGTGGGCTAGACCAGTTTCAACAGCAACACATACCTTCTCTTTACCTATTACAGTTATTTATTTATCCAAAAATAAAAAATAAAAAACCACATACCTCACAATAATAAAATTATTTAGAGAATACACATACGTCCATGTGAACTGCTCTCACAATAATTTAGAACACCTCACCTAATCCCTCAACCTTACACCACAAACAGATCCTTCTCCTATGACTTTTCCTAGCTTTCCTTCTTTTCATTGTTTTCTTCTTATCTCCTCATTTGGGAAGGCTGCCGACTGCGGGCCAGCCACATTAAAAGGTAGTAGGTTCTTAGAACCAGGGGGAAAAAAAAGACTAGTGGTTGGTTCCGTTTGGTTGCATAATCAACAGTACTTTAACAGTAACAGCTACATGCTCAAAATCCAAAAGTCCAAGTCAGGATAGAGAAAACTAGAAGTTCTAGTTTCTCAAGATCATAAACCCAATAATCATACACAACTTGGAAGTTGGAATCGTCCATGAGGTAAAAGTCCCACATTTCAGAGGTGGGTCCTACAATCATAGATGATTCAGAAACGTGGGGTGGTTGCCTGATGGAGAGAGGATCTACACTCAAAATGATATAACCACAATCTTTCATCCCCTTTTCGGTTCTTACAATGTTTAGTCAATACAGGCACCGGCCAGAGATAGTTAGGCCTCACAAGTGGCACTCTTTTAGCCTCAGATGCCTTTAAAACTTGGACCCATCAATATTAACTCTAGTATGTAATAAAGATTCGACTCCTCTCAAGTTCAATTACCCCAAAAATGAGGTTGTATGGCCATGCATTCAAGACCTGCAAAATGGGTTCGTGCATCGGTCTGATCCAATACTGAGTTTTTTTTTTTTTTTTGTAGGTATATAGTTATTCGGTATTTAGTTTTGTGTGCAGCAACTTAGAATCTTCTCTTTTTCTATCAGGTATTCATAAATCCCCTCAAGTTTAAGTATTTTCTAAAGTATTTTTTTAATTGAAACATGATTTTATCTGGGTGAACACAAAACTGGACAACAAGAAAATTCTTGTTACACAGTTTACAGATGCGGGTGGACATGCACTCGCCGATGACCCCACAATAAATAAGAGTGAGAAAACTGAGAAAAATGTATCAATTCAAACATTAAATGGAGGAAAATCTAGTTGATTCTTGATCTGAAGCTGTGCCCAAAACCCCCTCCACAATCTTTATAAAAAAAAAAAAAACCCTTTTCTACAGTGAAATGGTGTGCAGGAACATTTTGAGAACCATAAGCTAGCATTTATTCTGATCTTTTTCTCTCTCCCTAAATCTCTTGTTTCCTCCTTGTATATATGTTGGTGTGGGTGCATGGCTCTCTTTATCCTGCTTCCTTTTAGGCAGCAATTGTTCAGAAGTAGAAAATCGAATACGAAGATGGATCGGTAGAGAAAGGTAACTTATAAAGATCTGACCTCACTGTCCATTTCTCACCTCTGTCAACTATGCCCAGGAAGAAATAGAAAGCTCCACGAAGGAATGAAGACGTACGTACGTGGTCTCCCTGTGAGCTTTATGAGGATCACATGGATATTGGAGCTGATTAGAGAGAGAGAGAGAGAAAAAGAAGAAGAAGGGAGAGGATGGGAAGGGAGGTATTGGCGTGACTCAATTTGAAGACATGGTTAGATGAATCATAACCATGTGTTTTGGATTGAGCCGCGTCAATATCTCCTATCCAATACACATCAAACCCCAGAACTTTCACCTCTCTCTCTCTCTCTCTCTCCCTCCCTCCGTTTCTTTCACTTTATCTCTCTTTCTCTCTTTCTTCCCCCCCCTCTCTCTCTCTCTCTCTCTCTCTCTACCTATATAATCCCCTCGTCCCTGTTAGTTGTACTTTAATCAAGGTACGCGCAGTCTCATCTACTTATGTTGTTGTTGTTGTTGTTGTTTGTAAAGAGCACGATTCAGATACACTGGTTCTTCTATCAATTTTCCATGCTTGGATTTCCTTGTACTCGTAGTGTTAGCAATTAGCACTACAATGATCATCTTAATTAGTTACCTTGATCATCTGCTTCTTATGTTGTATCTCTAGTTTACTATAGTGAGCATCCTTTCCTTTCTCACCATTGAATGTCTCTTTCTTAAACTTGGAATTCCATTAGGCTTGTATCTTCATGATTTTATATTTCTTTTACTAAGACTTCCTATTCATGTGCATGTGCTAATTTGCAATATTTTCATTCAATGATTTTTTTTTTCAGGTAACTTTCCATTCTATGATTCATGAACAGAATTTTTTTTTTTTTTTTTTTTTTTTTGGGTGGAGTGAGCCTCTAAATAATGACTAATGACTGGTGAGTCAGAATCAACAACGGGAGATATCTCTGCTTTATAATTTGTTCATGTCGATGACTTGTAAATGATGGAAGAAGAACTATTGAAAAAAAAAATCCATCAGACATGGCTCATGCAAGAAAAGATAGATTACTGTGGAAGAACTCATGAAAGATTCATCCATTGTTGCATTAGTAATTGGTGAAGGTAGGTGTAGTGGGCGCAGCCATAACTTTTTATTAACTAATTGTGTTTGCATTTAATTTTTTTCTCTCTCCAATAATGTAGTTAATTGCAGACTCATGGTTCAAGTAATTGATATTGTATGGGTAGATTTATATCAGTTTAGACCTGATCAATCATTGATTTTAATTAATTTTAATATTATTATATATGACATCGATCATGTATTAGTTTTCCATTAAATCCAGATTGGTTTGATTTTAAAGATGACCAATACTAAGATTAATTAGAACTTTGGTTGCAATAGCAGTTGCATGAGCAAATACTAGTGTCATGTGTGTCTTGAATTCTTTGACATTTATGGCTTCACGTACGACCGGCTTGGAGATGGACCCATTCCAATAATTTTGGTGGTGACATAAATGAGAATTTTCTGAAGTCTGTGATGGTAGCCAAGGGTTTGGATCAATATCAGACCCGATAGATCAACCCGACTTGGAGGAGCTATATATTGTTCTTTTCTTACCTTGTACACCTAGCTCCAAAAAGGAAGAAGGAAAGGAGGTTTCCGAGCTTAGATTTGGGAGATCTTCATTTTAGTCTTGTTTTGACATAGTGAATTTTTTGAGCATGTCACATTGATGTATAAACCACATTAAATCTCTATATTATTTCTATTCGTGTTTATTGGTATTTGCTCTGACAATTAAAACAAATGTTTTATATGATTTCATCATAGCAATATCTTTCCATTTTTTCTATATCATTATGAAAAATGTATATTATCTGAAAGGTCGTAGATTCTTGTGAACTTTTAATTTCTTTGTGGTTGTCACTCGTTCTCGTTCTAGCCATTCATGACTTCAGCAATTTCATTACCAATTTTTTGTGGGTCTTTGTTGATTCCTGGATATTTTCACAAATGACTTTATCTTCCTCGAGGGCTTTTAGAGGGGATTGAATTTTCTTACAAATCGGATAGCAGGAATTTTCTTATAGTTTGGTTTAGTAAAAATTTTTATTGTGGGGAACTAGAGACAAATATCGATGATGACCAGATAGAGTGGTATGGTATGGATTAGACATGTCGAAGTTTGATTTTAATTCAATTAAATATACTTTCGTTTACTTTAAGGTTGTATTTCGTATGAATTTTTTGGAATACCTTCTAAATCAAGTACACAGTCTACAATGACAAAAATAGCATTCGATGTACATTCTCATTCTTGAATCATGGAATTTGTTGGCTAGATAATGTGGTTAATTTTGGAACGTGCTCTGTAGTCCTTTCTACATTTTGGACCCTTGGACAAAAATGTCTTGTTTCATTTTGAAAATATATTTCTAAGAATACATTCCAAGAATGACATACGAATAGCGTAATCCTCGATTCCTCCATGCCTTTTATTATTTAATATTTTTTTCTTTCTCTCTTATCCTTATCTCCTTACAACCAAATCTAAGGTGGGATGCTGGCCCCGTATTTGGAATCCTAACCATTTTTGTGCTACCAAATCCAACTCTAAATGGATGCTGCACTGCAATAAACAAACAAGGAAGAAGGAGTGGGAGTCCTATTTTAACCACAACTACTCCCATTTTCATGGATTCTGATTGATTTTCAGTGGAAAGGAACTTTTTTACCGAATAAAAAATGTTTGGTATATATAACAAACAGTTCCTTGTTTGAAAATAATTTCTGGGTGTGGCCCCCATTCATCCCAAAGGTTTGCTCGACATATATATATTTGGGAAATGGTTTTTTGAATGTGAGAGTGGTAGCTACACCAGCACCTTTCACTCCATCTCTCCTATTGATGTCTTATGGATCAATCTACATTGTTAATTCCCATCAGTAGGCATATCTAACAATGCCGCTCATATCCCTGTCCCACTGCATGGCTTCCGCATTACTGCGGGGCCAATGGGCTCACTAATGGTATAAAAAATGAAACCGAACTATATACCAAATTTGAATCTAACTGCTTGTACCGAAACTGCCAAATCGTTTATCAAGTGGTTCGATTCTGGTTTACAATATGAAATCGTTTTCATAAACGGTAGTGTGGTGCAGTTTCGCATCATGCTTTAAACATTGATTATATTCCAATTAGCTCTTACAATCCCTATGGCAGGCCTAGACTCAAGAAAATCAGAAAACCCTCTTATCTCTCTCGTTGTTGCTTCCTCTCCACGGTGGCGCATCCACCGATCGGTTGCTGCTTCTCCCACAGTACTGCAGTCCTATGCCTTCACTGATTGTGAATCTGTGGTGTTCTCTTCTTTTCCATCTCTGGCTGTGGTGTTCTATTCTTTCCCATCTTTGGTTGTGGTGTACTCTCATTCGGCAGAGTTGAGGTTTACCATTTCGACTAAGTGCGTTTAGAGCCAATAATCTAAACCTTTTGTAAAACCACAACTGAAACCGTTAAAACCATTAGGTTGAAAAATGATTTAAGAACCAATAAACCAAAACAGTTTAGTAAACGTTTCAATTTTCGTGTAGTTCTTTTTCACTAAACTGAATTGAAACCGCACCATTTAATACCCTTAGGGGCTCACAAACAGGCATCCAAACAAGGGGCAAAATGATCAGGCCACCAACCGTGTGTGGATGCACGAGAATACAGCCAGACTGAGATCTTTTTCCCATATATATTTAAACAACCATGGGTGTCATTAGAGTTCCCTCGAGCTCCATGCCAAAGTACAAAAAATTTGTCAAAACTATTCCTTATTCTCATGCATTTTTATAAGTTATTCTTTTGTTTTTCTCTCTAATTTTCCCAGGTGCAACCAAGATAACCAAATCCTTCGTTTTTCTTTTATTTTATTATTATTATTTTTTAAACAATGGATGGGGAAAAAAGAAACACTTAACAAGTTGAAAAGCTTGACTTCCCATACAAAGATTCAAGGGGAAAAAGATTATCTCCTAATACCTAGTTGGACAGTTAGGATGCATCGGTATATGTGTCAAGTATTCCAACTCGTTTGATAGATGGCTAGCGTGACTAGAAAACAGAAAGGATCGAGGTCGAGATTCAAGTCCCTTGTTCTCCATGGATTGTTGGTATTGAGACATTCTTACCACTAGGTTGAAGTAAGTCTTGATTCTGATCATGACAGTTAGAACTTTCTTCTAAAATAAGGGGGAAAAAAAAACTCACTCAATCAATGATATCGGAATGGTGGTGGGATTGCCATCTAATTTAAAAGTTTAAGTTATTAGGTGGTGCCATAGACGTCCTGACACTCTCCTTCACGTATAATCCGAATAAATGTACATGTGGAAAGATAATACAATGGAAGATGAATGGATGCTTTGATACTAAATTTCATCTATACCCCATCAAAGATTGTTAATATCATCTACACCCACAAGAATGCAGAAACATCACCTAGGTTCACTTAACTGACGAAAATCACTAAAATTGTTGAAATACAGTTTTACCTTTCATTTTTATATTTTATCCTTTTAATTTTAAAAAACTTAAAAGATTTATTCCAAACAACCTTCTTCTCCGGCGACGTGAAAATTTTTCCGGTAATGTAAGCTTGAGACAAAATCTGGATATGCTTTGCTCCATATCTCCATCGTCAATTACGTCTCCCTCTCTCTCTTTCTTTGAGAATATCTGCCCTCTCTCTCTTTCTTTGAGAATCTACTGCAACTTTCCAATCTCAGGTGAAATGCGTCCAAAGAACATATTACCATCGAGAAGAAGCTTCTAAACTCCAGAGAAGTTACCTATGGATGGAGGCAGAGATCTCGTGAGCTGGTTGTTCGAAAAAAAGATATGCCCTAGATTCACAACCACCGAATCAGTCTCTGGAAAACTCCCTGCAAGATAGTTATCTTGAAACTCGACCTGAGCGAGTTGGGGCAGGCCGAAGAACCCTTTTGGAGTTCGATTGGTTTCATTTTCCCCCAAACAATAACAAAAATCTTTTGATGGAATGCAATCTATCTTAGTGGAGCTGACCAACTATTGGAGCCATGCCAGCTCCCCTAATTTTCCCCCAAACCAGCTCCTGCCATATGAATCTGATTATGGAGAAGAGCAGAAGAGGAAAGGAAGAAGAAGAAGAAGGGTAAAATGATATTTTATCTTTACTCTAAGGGCAGTATTGTCCATGGAAAATTTTATTTCAACTGACGTCAGCATGTAACGGGAATCAACTGACGGAGTGGACTTTTTTGATTACCACAGCCAAAGTTTTAGGACCTAGGTGATGTTTTTGCAAACTTGTAGGTGTAGATGATGTTAACAATCTTTGATAGGGTGTAGATGAAATTTTTTCTAGATTTTAATATAAAAGCTATAATTGTTAGGTTTTAGACAATCGATGTAGGACTATGATTCTATAATATTAATTAGCTTAATAGGGCCAAATGGCAAATGGTATCCTTTATGATTTGGTACCTTATGGAATCTCAAATGTCTATCAACCCGAGAATTATTTATGTGCCCCAAATCGATCAGAGGTTCAGCTTGCTTTCTCCTCCACCTTCTTAGCGTTCTAGGGCCCTAAAAAAATAGATAGGTATAAATATAGATAGTATCCTTTCTTCCACTTCCAAAGTATGGAGGGGGCATACAGTGAAAGAAGCATCGAAGGGCAGTCCTTTGGTTTGGCAAGAAGGGTAAATTTGCTTCTCTCCCTTCAAAATTTTTTTTTTATTGGGGTGTGGAGGGGGGGTAAGGTTATGAAGCTCCTCAAGATACAACTGTGAGAACAACACAATTGGAAGGGGATTAAAACAAAACCATGGAGCACCATAGGCTAGTTGTGCCAAACTAGTGCCTACAGCCCTACATACACTGAATTCTGGCCATGCTTGGGCTGGATCAGGCCAAAATACCTAATATTTTGAACTAGAACTGAATCTGCAGCCTGAAGGCTTTGGTTCCAGCTTTGCTAAATCGGGGACTGGGCTTTGGTTCCAGCTTTGTTAAATCGTGAACTGGGCTAGCCCATGACCCATGGCAAAACAGGTTACAATTCAAACTCCAGCTCCAGCCTCATGGCCCATGTACCTTCGGTATTCCCAGACTCACTTCTTTCATTGCCTCAATTTGTCTCTTCGGATACCAAAGGCACACAATGTTGGATCCATATCCTCTCCCGCCTGAGTTTGGGCGAGAGATTTGGCGGCCTGGATGGATGGCCACCACCTGGCTCTCGGGTGTATCCGAGCCCTCCATCCCAGCCGACACCCCAGCCAACAAGCTAAGCCGACAGGGGTGTTAGCTCGGATCCACCCGAGAGCCAGGTGGCGGCCATCCATCCCGGCCGCCAAGTCTCCCGCCCAAACTCAGGCGAGAGACGATATCTATACCACAATGTTAGAGAAAATGGATAAAGCCATAGTTCAAATAATCGGTATCCAATTGGCCGGATTGGCATATCTGTTTTGATCATGGCCAATCACAATCCCATACTGATTTATGACAAGTTTTGAGGATCTATCTGATACTGTTTCAGATCGTCCAACTGATCCGATCCGATATCCATTATTTTATTTTATTTTTTAATATTCCATGTTATGTGTCAATTATCCAATGGATGGGGTTGCCATGTGGCAATCATCAACTGTTCAATCATCCATGATTTAAGAAAATAAATATAAAAATAATATTTATTTTCTTAATAAAATAATAACCAATTCATATTATGAGATACGACCAGTTCCAAAAAGGTGTCTTTCTAACTTGATGGGACCGATATCAATTTATCCAAATCAATTTTAAATTGGTTTAGAAAACCACCGATATTATATCCGATACCTGAATTTATAACCATGGATATTATATCCGATACCTGAATTTATAACCATGGATCGGCATGCTGAATTGATGGTATCCTGGCACCAGGGCCCTCTTCTTCTCCTTTCTACAACCAAAAAGAAGAGGGAAAGTTGGGGCTTTAGAGATTGGATTGGATATTTCAAATCGAACCAACCAAGGACTGAGAGAAAGGTGCCAATCAATTCGGTTTTGGTTTGATTTGGTTTGAGATGTAATGAACATAAATCAAAATCGAATCAATTATTAATTAGTTTTCATTTTTCAATTCAAAACCAATTAAAAATCAATTCGACTTATTCGGTTCCTAATAGATTTTCCCTCTACAGTCTTTTTCCGTTGGTATTGCATAAAAACCCAACATTCCCTCTAGAGAGAGAGAGAAAATGGTAGGAAAACTGCAAATTCTAGTTGAGATTGTGGAAACCCTGACAGAGTTATAGCGACAATGAGAGATGAGAAAACACGAGAGAAAAGAAAGAATAAGAGACATTATAACATTCAATATTTAACAGTTTATCGGGTTGCAATCGACAATTTCTTGATAAAATCAAAACCGAACTAATTACGGTTCGATTAGGATTTTACCAACCAGTTATGGGTTGGTTTATTGGTTCCGGTTCTGAATCAACACCCGTACTCTCTTCCCCTCCACAAACACAGCAATGGATTATCCAAAACATTTTTCTGTGTGACTGCTACTCAAGGTATTCCGTACACCGCTTTCTATCCTCTTCTTTTCACATCTTCCCCTCTCCTTTTTAGCTCCATAAACTTCTCTGTAAAAGCTACCCAAAAGCTCAAAACAATGATTTTAAACCTCTCAACCTTTCCCCCAACTTCATCAGCTTACTCTCTCTTGAATTCGAAGTCAGTAATCTCCAAATCCCCTTTGAAACCTAAAACCCAGTTGACAAATCAGTTTCTTTCTTCTTCAATTCTCAAAATTTATCACGCAAACCCGTTTTCTCGTGAGAACACTGGATACCCATACGAGAAAAGGAACTCTTTTCGGTTATCAGCGTTCCCTGGATTTGAAGTGGGAAGTTTAGAGAGTGCTCGATCTGTTCTAGAGGCGACAGCAGTGTTAGCAGGTATCATCATCGTTCACGAGAGTGGACATTTCCTCGCTGCTTATCTTCAAGGAATCCATGTAAGTAAATTCGCAATTGGGTTCGGTCCAGTCCTCGCTAAATTTAATTCAAATAATGTAGAATACTCCATTAGAGCAATTCCTCTTGGTGGATTTGTGGCTTTTCCGGATAATGATCCCGATAGTGATATACCTGTCGACGATGGAAACTTGCTCAACAACAGACCCATCTTTGATAGGGTTCTTGTCATATCAGCTGGAGTAATTGCCAATATAATCTTTGCATATGTTATCATCTTTTTCCAAGTCATATCGATTGGGTTGCCTGTTCAAGAGGTCTTTCCTGGGGTGATTGTGCCGGAGGTTCGAGCCTATTCGGCTGCTGCCCGAGATGGATTGCTCCCTGGTGATGTTATTCTTTCTGTCAACGGTATTGAATTGCCTAGATCAACTACTTCTGTTTCTCAGGTTGTTGATATTGTTAAGAAAAGTCCCGGAAGGCATGTATCTCTTAAAGTTGAGAGAGGAAAGCAGGGTTTGGAAATTGGTGTTACTCCAGATGAAAGTTCGGATGGGACTGGGAGGATTGGAGTCCAGTTATCTCCTAATGTTATGATTTCCAAGCTTAGGGCGAAAAATCTCCTGGAGGCTATAAACTTCTCTGGAAGGGAATTCTGGGGTCTCACATCCAATGTTTTGGACAGCATAAAACAGACTTTTCTCAATTTTTCTCAATCAGCTGGCAAGGTTTCAGGCCCTGTCGCTATTATAGCTGTTGGAGCAGAAGTTGCAAGGTCGAACATAGATGGGCTTTATCAATTTGCTGCCTTGCTCAACCTGAATCTTGCTATCATAAACCTTCTTCCCTTGCCTGCTTTAGATGGGGGTTCCTTGGCTTTGATCCTTGTAGAGGCAGCAAGAGGTGGCAGAAAGCTTCCACAAGAAGTAGAACAGCGAATTATGTCATCAGGGGTTATGGCTGTTTTCCTTCTTGGTTTATTCCTCATTATCCGGGATACACTTAATCTTGATTTCATTAAAGAGTTGTTGTGATTGACTTGTAAGCTTTTTCATGTTGAATATGTGAATGGTCGTGAAGGACTTCAGGTGGAGCTCATATGGTTTCTGAATTGATCGGCTGTGGTGTTCTCGAGTTTGGACAAGATGGAGTTAAGCTTGGAATTGAGTACTATATTTTGATTCTTCTGGGATGCTCTGCAGTGGGTAGTCCACTCATTTCATATAAGGTGCATCCTCTGCCCTTGTAAATCTTATTTTTCAAAATACTAGTGATACTAGCATAATTCATGGACTCCAATGTCTACTTTCCTCTGTAAAATAATTTAAGCTGACAATCCTTGCCAATTGAGTAAGCTTAGGAGTTACATGCTGGAATTTGGAGGAATACCATCTCTGATATGTGTTTTAGCTGTACTCACCTGGAGAACCTGTAAGAGTAAGAAATCCATCTCGTTTCGTATTAAAACTGTTAAGTTTCCATCTCAAAGTTTGACCTGTTAAGTGGAACTTAAGCAATGTGGGACTATTTCTAACACTCCCTCTCACGTGTTGCCTCTCCTTTGTGTAGCAGTACATGTGGCAAATGTGGCCACACTTTTGAGTGACCGTGGTTCCTCTTTTTGGTGGCCATCCTCTTTTCGGTGGCCATGTCTCTCTTTGGGTGACCGTAATGAGGGAACCTGGAGCTTTGATACAATGTTAAGTTTCTACCTGAAAAGTTCGAACTTGTAAGTGGTGGTACTCCCACATTTATAGAGCACTCAAGGTTCTAGTCTTAAGCAATGTGGGACTATTCCCAACAAAAACATGTCATGATTTTTATCTTTCTGTTTTTGTTGTGTCTTTTATCATTATCAATGATTTCGTTATTTACCATTAATTCATTATTGGTTTTTGAGGATTTAGTCAAATATTTGATCTCTTTGGATAAGGTTATTTAGGATGGTCAGTGCTTATTTTGTTTGCTTCAATAACCTCTATTCTTGGAGCATTTTATGGATTTGAATTCTAACAGTAAACATGGTGTTTCATTTTTGCTGCTCATACACCATAATTTACCCTGTATTCTATCACTATGTCAAAATGATCAACATTTACCTAATGACATTGTTTGCATTAATCGCCAGGAACTGCCAAACTTTAAGATGAAGCTTGGTCTGTTATTTAGTGAGGAAAATAAAGGAAAATGATCCTCTCCAGCCGACCAGCCCGTCTCATCCAAACCCGAAAATAAATAGTGTACATGCTTCTCATGGATTAACTGGTTCTGTGCTATAAACCGTATTTGAGTGGTTTTCTTTTATCATCCTTGGTTATTTATAGATATGATGAGAACTGTCAGCCGACATGATGAGCAAGGTTGTGGACTATGTTCTGACTTGGTTTAGAGATGGAAAGCACAGTGAATAGCATCAAATATAATCCATTCCTTCAACTGAATTATCTAGGAGATTGTTGCCACTAGATTTTCTTCTAGTGCTAACTGACTGATTCAAGCTGCTAAAGGTAGCAGAATGCAGCTGCTGTAATGTCAGAATTCAGGAAAAATCAAGAGAACTTATTGGTTGCATTAACCACCTCTTTTTAGCGGCAAGCATGTTTGGTGTTGCCGGAAAATGAGTCTGCAAACATCTTCATCAGCTATCTAGTAGGCTGAAGATTATTTGGTTTTCAACACCATTACATAACTAATCTCAATGTTAGCCTGAGATGAATCACTCAAAAGAATTGTGAGGCTTTAGGTGTGTGGAAACCCAGTGCCTTTTAAGTTTTATCCAACAATATCTTCATTTGCCCAGTGATGGAGCCTAGTGGACATGCGGCTTCTGGTCTCTCTTTTAATAGGTGGGTAGTTTGATAGCCTGGTGGGAAATGTGAGTTGCAGATGCTCACTGTATGTCTTTCTTTAAATCCCCCAAGCTCTAAAGGGCATGGGGAAGAATTAATAGAAAATGGATTGAAGTACTTGGAAGGAACTGAAACACATGACTTACTAGAAGATATAATAGATTGAAATGGGGAACCGGTCTTGAAGTTGTCGATGCCAATCGAAGAACTCAGTCGTGAAGATGAGTGATTATTCATGTATCATTTTGAAGTGTTGTTTGGTGTCATCAAGGCAAACTAACTGCTCATCAAGGCAAACTAAGTGATACCAGTCAAGTATCTTATAATCGAACAATTTAATATTTACTCAACACCTCCTTGACAATTGATTTATTACACATAATTATCCTCTCTTGACAAAAGTTCTAGGGACTACCCATGAAACAATATTTATAATAGTTTAGTAAACCAATTATCTAGTGAGTGTTTGAGTAAATTTCCCATGAATTTTTTGTTGCAGAACATCTTTCATATGGGAGAATCTGTGTCACAAATGCTTATGGTATGACTCACATAACAAGCAATAGATAAATACCCTCATGAAGGCTACTATGGAATCTGGATCCCTCATGAAGTCATCCAATCACATGATTAAAATATTGACTGCAAGATGCAAGATGAAATGCTTCTAATGATCAATTATATATCAGCCGAGAAGACAATCGGAGTTGCTCGGTTGTTTTGCAATAAAGTGCAGACTCCTAGGAAGTCATTGGCCCAATTCTCTTGTCTTCGTTTGTGTAATATGTGCACTCCCTCCCCTGGTCCCCTTAGTAGTGTAGAAGTCGTCTATGGGGACCAATAATGTGGGGCATCAAAAAATAATAATAAAATAAAATAAATCATATATCTGGCTTTACTATTGTTTTATTATAATTTACAATGCTAAATGAATGGTCCTAGTGCAAATCAAATTTTTTAAAAATACCCAAATATAATGGTTAAAGTATATCCTTTCAATTAAAATATTTTAGATTTTATGATGATTTGATCTTAGAACATCATGATTTTAAATGTTAAATGAATGGAGAAGATCCAAATCATATATTTTAAAAAATGTTAAAAAACTTATTGATGGTGTATTCATAAATCAGCCTGTGCCATGATGTTTGCTATGATTTTAAATGTTGTATTTCAAACCATGATCAAAATCAAATGTTAAAGAAAAATGTAAAAACGTAAGTTGAATCATATACTTCCAATTATAATCTTCTTTTTTTTTTTTTATCAATATAGGATATGGAAATTTTGGTTATTTCATCATTATATGTTGACACTTCTTGTTTGTGCTTTGTACCCCAAGGGTAGTTCTAAATCTGTATCTTATGCTCTCTTTAGTATGTATTATAAAATATATGTAGTTGTTTGGTATGATTTTGGTATTTATTTATTTTTAAATTAAATTGATATAATCTAAAATCTACAAATAGATTAGAAGGTGTTTATCATTATTGTAATAATCTATTATTATTTCTTTATGTCTAGTGATATTAAAAGATTATTATTTATGACTCCTAATTTATTTTCATAAATGATTTGTCATAAATAAATCATAAATATAAATATAAATTATACCAAATAGAACCTTAAACATAGTTTCCTAAACTGTTGGATTCCTCATATTTAATTTATTATTTTATTATAAGTTAATTTGATAAACTAACTTAATATTCAAAATATTATAAACTATAAGAGTATTATCATTTTAGAAAGTATTATATATGTACTAACTAACCAGATAAGGTTTACTAATATATTTCCCATCTCTTCCACCTACCAAAATGGAGGGAAGTGTTAGTTTCTTAAACACTAAAACCCTCTTATCTTTTCACTTTTGCAGTTTTTTTATGTAAATAAGTCAAGAAATAAGTTGACTCATATGGCAGCGAAGTCGGTTTCGCTTTTCCTCCGGTAGAAGTTATTGACTCATATGGCAGCAACTTTTAAAAAATATTAATTTTTTTCCCCTTAAGAGGATGAATAAAATTGCCCCATGAGAGAGTTTACACCTAAAAAAAAACATTTGGAATATGAAAATAAATAATATTCAATTATAATTGAAAAAAAAAAAAAAGCACATTACAATGCATTATTTAACAATACAATGAGATATTGTATTATCCAAAATAGGGGAACATAGAAAGGTATAAGAATGATCAACTCACCAATTTTGTTACATCACAATAGTCTCACATAAGGGTGTCAACGGGCCGGTCTGGGCCGGTTTCGGTCCGGGCTGAATCGATGTCGGGTTTTATAAGCCCAGCCCAAAACATGTCCATTAAGAGTTCGGGCTGGGTTGGGCTACGCTGGACACAATAACTAACGGGCTGGTCTGGTGTCGGTTTGTTATCGGGTTGGGCTTATTGAGGTGATTTCGGGCTGATTCGGTCTGGACCGGGCTTATCAAGCTTATCGGGCCAATTTTATATGTAAGATATATTGTCTATTTTATTATTTCTATCTATAAAATTAGCATCATTCCTTCTGTATGTAATTCAATAAATTGTAACAATTAATATACTTTTTTCAACTATAGATTCATATAATCTTTCAGATCAAGAAGTGAACTATAACAATGTAATATAATCATCAAAATTTAAAACCATAAAAATTAAGAAATTGGGTCCGGATGAACCTTACCGGTGTTCGGGCTAGTTCGGGCTCCTTAACGGGCCGGTCTGGTCTGGTTTCGGTCTAGGCTGAAACGGTGTCGGGCTTTACAAGTCGAGACCGAAACCTGTCCATTAAGGTTTGGTCTGGGTTGGGTTCGGGTTATTTTGGGCCGACTCGGTCCGTGCTATCGGGTCGGGCCCATTTTTGACACCCTTAGTCTCACATGTCTGATAAAAATTAATTATTATTTTATACCAACACCCAATATTGCATGTGATGTATATTAATCATTTGAAAGCAAAAGTGCCAACCTGGTCAATTATGTGCCATCACAGTAGTCTCACATGTCTGATAAAGTATTATTATTTTACATCCCATTTTGCACTCAATATTGCATGTGAGGTATGCAAAACCCATTTCTAATATCTATAAATTACCAATTTGAATGCATTCTATCTATCATCTACTTGAGTATAGCAAATCCTCATTAGTCATTATGTGGATCATGTTTGTTATGGACTTATAGATATATGGGGTTTTGAAAAATAGGAGAAAAAGTTTTGTGGATGGTGGTGTAAATTAGAGTCTATTTGTAGGGTAGTTGTACATCAATTATTACTTCTTATATTTAATTGTATACAAAAAGAATATTTGAAATATATAAACATACATGGGATGATATTTGATTAAACTGGTGTTGGTGGAAAATGTGATGGATGAAATCTGGACCATTTAATAGTGATCAAGAGAAATGCACCAGAGGTCATACACGTGTTCCTCATCAGGATGGTCCACGTATGCACTAGATAAATCTAAAGATCTTGCTTGATCTGACGGCGACGATCTAATTCGATTCATAAGTAATATCAAGGAGGATTTGATGGTATTAAATGAGGCAGATGTGCATTAATTGTACCATGATAAATGCTCATAACTGTGGATAAAAAAATTAAATACGTTATGCACTAACTAGGCTCGCCATGTCATCTTTTCTAAGAGTGTCATGAATAAAAGAACTCCAAATACTTTCGAGAAAAAGGAAATGACGGCCACTCACATCAAATCACCCAAGTGACATAAACCTAGGGGGTCGAAAAAGAAATATCTTGGATAAATACTTCATCCTAGGGGGTTGTAGGATCTCCTGAGCTACATATAGCTTGATAATAGTGCATTGGGAATCGGAGTGAGTTGGCTAAAGAAAAGAAACTTGTTCGATAAGTTTCACATTTGAGCTATAAATAGTAAGAGAAAGCAAGGGGAAGGGATCCAAAGTTTTCACTCTCAAAGTACCATTACTCTATCGAATTTCCTCTAGAATCTACTGTTCTGCGCCTCTGTGAGTCCTCACTCACCTATGATCTATACTTTACCTCTTACTTGGTTATCACAGTGAACTAGAAGGGGAAGGTCTTGTAGGACTTCTATACTTCAATCTCTTATCTTTAAAGAACTTGGGTATTTTATCCCTAAGTTTCATTCTGTTTGTCTTTGATCATACTAATTTAGGCATCGGAATGACTACGAGATAAAACTCATCTACCTCATTGTGCGTTCTTGATCTGCAAATACATGATAGCATCTTATGCATCGGACAAAACCTACAATAACAAATGGAATATAGAAGTTGTTATATGTGTTCTCTCTATCTAACTGTGCTGAATGGATTTTCCCATAAAATAAATTGTACTTGATTGGATAATGAAATTTCATTAAATATCTCATATAGGAAATGATGACATAATACCATTTTCACTATCAAAAAAAAAAAAAAAAAACAAATGGTTTTTGTCTTCCATTCACCTCATGCGTTTTTTAATCAAAATTCTCACATCATTCTATTTAGCCTTTTAATTATTTTATTAGTAAATAGTTTACAATTAAAAGGGTAGTTATTAGGGGAAAAGATCTTCTATAGTGATGACAGCCTTGTAATGAGGATCTCATCCATTCAAAGTGGATCAATATGTATCTCAATTCACTCAAAGTACATCGAGATACACATAGATCCACTTTGAATGAGTGTGACCCTCAGTACAAGAGTGACCTCGTTACAGAGGATCCCAATCCAATTATTAGTATCAATTATTTTTTTGGAATTTCCAAAACTCACAAGATACCTCTAATCCGTCTATTTTCATGATTTTATTTTTCTATTTAAATCATTTGTTCTTGCCCAGAATGGAAAATGCATAAAATGGATTATAGTATGGAAACCAAAATCTTTTGTTCTCTCTCACATGTGTAGAAAAGAGAGATAGAGAGAGAGAGAGAGGTATAGAAATCCTCTCCCGCCTGAATTTGGGCAAGAGAGTTGGCGGTTCGGATAGATGGCTGCCACCTGGCTCTAGGGTGGATCCGAACCGATACCCAAACCGACAAGTTGAGCCGACAGGGTGTCGGTTTGGATGGAGAGCTCAGATCCACCCGAGAACTAGGTGGCGAACATCCATCCAGGCCGCCAACTCTCCCACCCAAACTTAGGCGGGAAAGGATGTGGATCCGAGAGAGAGAGAGAGATGAAACAACATCCCAATTCTTATGTCCAGATTCAATGAAAATATAGTTCAAGTAATCGATATTGATTTCAGACATGATGCGTTCCTAATGTGAATCAATTTTAATATTATTATATATGGTATCAATCTCATATTCCCATTAATTCCACAACCTCAAAGGGAAAGGTAACAGTGTAAATGGACTGGTGGGTCTGCTGATCCCATACTCTGCAACTGTACGACCTATCTATATGTGCTTCCACGTGGGTACGTAGCCTATATGGGAGATCTGTCCACAGGGCCCACATCCTTCTTTCATTCGGTTGATCCAAAGTCCAGACACGGACAACTATATACCCCACATAGTGGCATAGCCACACCAACTACACCTCACCACGAACAACAAGACAAAATCCAGTGAACAGATGATGGAAAGTAAACTAAAAACACTTAGACCAAATCCGACCCAAGTTTTATTGGGTTGAGATTGATTTGGTTTGGTTTGATTTGGTTTAATTTGTAGAACTCAATAAAAAATCAAATGCCGGTCAGATCAACCAAGATGACTAACTCAATGGATTCAAACTGAAATCAAGTTCTAACAACTAATAATGGATTGATTAGAGCTTATTAAGTAAATATTTTTAATATATATACTTGTAAATAACTGAATCGGTAACAATATATCGATGGATAGTCGATTAACCCAATTTTTTGAACACGCATACATATAAAAACGGTACCAAACGATAACAACCCAATAATTACTGAACCAATCGAACCCAGGCTTTTTTAGTTTGGGTTTTGGGCTTATCGGTACAAGACTGAAATCAATTCAATTAAATCGAAATCAGATCGTACCAATCAATTACAACTTTAATCCAACGGTTTCCATTTATAGATTTTCTCCATGACCCCACCACAGGAAACCACTGACCAGCATTACTTCTCTAGGATGGGGATGGTGAGAGGAGTCTTTTAGAAAGGTTACCTTCACTCCACCAACTCCACATCACCTCTGATGAGTTGGTTTAAACTTTCAATCTTCAATTAATGAGGGCCCACATTTTTCCCATTCCACAATCAGATTTCATCAATCATAAAGGAAAAAAAAAAAAAAAAAAAACCTTTCTTCTCAATTATATCTTTAACTGTGATCCAACTGCTGAAATTCATCCAATGTGTATATCAAATGATCCTTTGGTAAGCACGCCTAATGATCTCAGATTGTCGAGCCGAGAGTTTAGAATCCTCTCTGGAAGGACTTTAACATTAAAGTTCACCTGACACACATATCTTCCTTTCCAAGGCTTAAGATTAGAGGTGTCAATTTTGAGACCTAACCAATAGCCCAGATAGAATCGGACCGTATTAATCCAAAATTAATCTGGACCGAATGTTTTAAGTTGGGATATGACATATCCTATTGGTCTCGGCCTGGTCTAGAGTCCAGGCTAGCCAAAAACAGGTTAGAACCAAAACAGATTTAGATCGAATGTTAAATCCAGAAGCAGAAGTTTTATCAAACGTGCCCTTAGATAGCCTTAACAAATTTTCTACTTGGTTTTCAATCTAAACCCGCCTAAACCAGTCCAATAACAACCCAATAAGACAAACTCGATAACTCAAAATTGAACTAACCCGTTAATTAATATGCAGAATACAACCACCAAACTCGAAATCTCTTAATGAACATATTACGGTCGAAGCATATAAAGCCTGACAAACCAAAACCGACCTGGCCGGACACCCGTAAACTGGAAAATTAATCTGATCAAGGCACGTGATGAATGCCAAAAAGTCAATGTGATGAAAAAATCTCAACCATTCATTTGTCCCATTCGTTTCCGTGATCGTCTTTATTAGTGCAACCAGGATTAGAGAAGACAAGGGCAAAAAGACCAAAATTCTTTCGAAATGACGTAAAAGTCGACTGGTAGCACCAGCTTGGAACGAGACACGGAAGCCTCTCCGAGCAACGGGCAACGGGCAACGGGTAAAGGGCAGCGGGCAGCAGTACCTTGATGACGCCGTCGCCGGATCTCACGGAGAAAATAATTATCCGCTATTCCCGAAATTCCCGAACCTAATAACGAAGCCTTAGGGTCGGAATTAGGTTCGGTTCTAAAAGTGAGTTCGAGATTCGAGAAAGGCCAGTGAAGGGAAAAGGGAAAAAAATTGGCGTACAGAAGGGACAGAGTAGAGAGAGAAAGGGAGAATCGGAGAGACGGCCGAAGATCAAAGATGGGGAAGACCAAGATCTCGAGGAAGAAGAAAGGTAGGCCATCGAAGGCCGATCTTGGTCGTCGTTCCGGTCTCCGGCAGAGTGGGACTGAGAAATCTTCTGAAACTGAGCCGCGCCGTAGTCTCCGTCGCCGGAACCCAACTTATCACGACGATTTCTATGAGGACGATGAAGTGGAAGATGACGAGGATGAGAGGAGAGAGAAGAAGTTGAAGTTGGTACTGAAACTCCCACATAAAGCAGATTTTGGTGGCGGCAGTGGTGGTGTTGACTCTTCACCGAGCCAAACTCGGACAGAGGGCAACGTGGCCCACGCGTCTGCGACTGCTGCTTCCTCTTCCTCGGACTTCGGAGATGGTAATAAGCCATTTAAGAAGCGGAAGATCGACGGCGAAGATGGTGTTTACAATGACGGTGAAGGTAATGATGGCGATTACGATGAAGAAGATGATGCGCGTTCCATTGGATCTGATCATCGGAAGAAGGTATGCCATCAATTCACTCAGTAGTGGCATTCGCAGCAGCATCAATGGAGTTAGTAGTGTGGGATCCCTCACTTGTGCAGCAGTAGAGAGTATAGAGATGAGGGTTTTGCGTGTAAGGAGTGTGGGATCCCTCACTTCTGCAGCAGTCCAGCTCAGCTGATCTCTACATCATTCCGATTTTTTCAGATTTTTCTAATTGGGCATACTTCTATTTTACTCACACTCACTCTGTCGGCTGTGTCCTTGATTTTAACGGTCGGGGTCAACTACCAACCAACCAATTCCCCACAGAATCTGATCACGCTCCACTTTCCTTTCTTGTCTCCTGTCTTCCTCACTCCACTCCTATCTTCTCTCTCACACAGTTGTATACGGACCACTGTCTCCATTATAATACACATAATAGCTATTTATGTTAATACTGTGTTTGAGATTCCGAGTTTGACATTAGGGATTGTTGTTCTTTAACTCTTATTCCTAAGCAAATTACCTTTATGGTTTTTTTTCCCAGGAACGAAGGCGAAATTTGGATACTAAAGGGATGGACTCTGCTCCGGGTTTGTTTTGATAACAGGGACTTAGTTCTATGTTTCGTATGCCATTTGATTTGGTTGTTGAAGTTCTTTTTCTTCAATTTGATCAGGTACACCTTCTGGTTCGTCGCCGGGCCTTCCGTTACCGGATAAGAAATTGTTGGAGTTGATTGTAGATAAGCTTCAGAAGTATGGCATTCTCTATCTCTCCTTCTCCATTCTTTTCTCTCTCCCCTTCTGTGCGTGTGTGGTTCTTCCATCGTAATTCTAAGAGGCTTCCCATCGTTGAATGTGCCAGGAAAGATACTTATGGTGTTTATGCTGAACCTGTTGATCCTGAAGAGGTGAAACTCTTATGTTGTTTAAACCTTCCTCTTTTTCCACTAAAAAAATCTTATATAGATATGTAGTATTTATTATTGAAGTTTGTCATTGTGCTGGTTCTTGCAGCTTCCTGACTATCATGACGTGATTGAGCATCCAATGGACTTCGGCACTCTGAGGAAAAAGCTGGCTAATGGGGACTACTCTACCTTGGAACAATTCGAGGTTGTTTTCTTACTCCTGAGTTTTGAAAGGCTCTGTGGGTCTCTTGCCGGTCTAGATTAGTGACTTTTCTACAAGCGGCCTAAGGTGTCTTCCGTTGATGGGGTATTTGGGGACGTATGTGTCCATTATTTAGGCTGTGCTAATTTTTCCGCAAAATATGTCACGGATTTGTGGAAAACCGATGCAAAATTATGGAAGGATTAAGAAAGGGGATATGTTTTACTGGAGTACAATACAAAATGTTAGAAAACAACACCCATTTCATAATTCAGGATGCTGTTTTCCAAATATAGTGATGCTATCTTGATAATTGGTACTCTTGGCGCACATGGAGGACTCTACCTCTTGATATGGCTAGATTCTTACCCTTAAATCATGTTCAAATGTGCTTACTGGTCATGTACAACAAATAAAATGCTTAACGGCAGAAAAATGAAAAATAAATTTAATAAATAATAATTATTTTGCCGTAAAAATTTTCAGTGAAACAAATAGCCTTAGTGTGAAATATTCAAAAGGTTTACTTTGTGGACTTCTTTTCACTGTTTTATCCTGCTACGTGGGTGATCATAATCTCTTTATTACTTCATGGTTTTGGTACTGAATAACTATCATCTTTGTTGGCAACGTGGACTGGATGATGAGCATTTTGTTTCCTCTTTAGTATCAGTTTGGACTCACAGGAATTGTAACCTTCATAAATCATGTTAGTTATTGTCAACTTACCTGGGATCACAGGAATTGTAACCTCCATTTTTAGCTTAAATCCCTATAGCCAATAGGAATCCATTCTTTCCACCTAAAGTTGCAGAATCTGATTATTTTAAGATGTGAATTTTTTTTTTTTAGTATCCATTCTGACAGCTGGATGGTTAGTCATCAATGAATATAACATAACACCTTTCCAATTCCTGGCTATTTTGAATCACAAAATCCAAATGAGCTTTGAAAGTTTTTATTGCTTCTGCTAGACTGAATAAAAGAACTTTAATTATTATAACTTCTTTTTTATATTTCTTGGTAAGAAAAAACTGTCCTAATGAATATGAATTTTTGACACAAAGAGCTGTCCTTAACTACCATGAATTGTTACCTCAAGTCACTTAGCGTGACTTGCTGTAATGTATTCTCTTACATTAAAATCTCGACGAGATCTCAAATTTCTCGACTTGGTTGAGATGAGACTAGGTACGAGATGAGATCTCGAGATTCTCGACCAGTTCTCGAGCAGTCTCGACTGGTGTCGACATTTTCAACGATTTCTCGACATTTTCAACCATTTCACAACATTTTTGACTAGTTTTCGACCATTTCTTGACAATTTCGACTAATTCTCGTCCAATTCTCAACTGGTCTCGACATAATGTATGAATTATGAATGTATGGTCTACTTGACTACTTTGGATTCTTTTGACTATGACAATTAACTAATTAAGTGTTATTATGTTTATTCTTCTTCTAATTTTATTGGCTCATTTGGTCTCCTTTGATCTTTTACTAGTGTAACATTATGTAGAATAACCAATATTACCCTAGGTTACATCTAAACTTCAGATCGATATTGCCAAACATGAGCGTAAACACAAATAATCACAATGTGTGACTAGTTTTTCAATTTTATAGTTTAAATGTGTTTATATAAGTTAAAATAGTGTTTCCTTGGAGTATCAAAACTTAAAATGGTCATTTAAGGTTCGCTCTCGAAGCACTCATTTCTAGCCTTCGAGGCTTTTCAGCATCTTCTCGCTGAGGTCGAGTCAAGATCTAGGAAATCTCGGTCAGGCAATCTTTGTCTGGAATGCTTGATCTGGCCTAGAATCTGTCTAGGCCAATTTGGGTTCAATTTTTGCTTGGATAGATCGAATTTTACTTGAGCTAAGGATCTGCTGATCTTGGCCGGTCTGGATTGTGATTGGTCTGGGCTGATCCTGATTCCTTCATATGTATGCACCAGACTCCCCAAACAATTTAGAAACATGGTTATGAAAGGCTGAATTGCTCTAGCAAATCTCAACATTAAAGACTAAGCTAGGGCCAATAAATGTTAGATGTCCAGAAAATTTGCTCAAAACCTTTCTTATTTCCAAATTCTGTCATTCCAAAATTGGAACCATTGATTCTCGAACCACTTTATTAGCAGCAGTGGTCTTTCAGCTATGGGGTGTACTCTAAAACACTGAAAGTTTAATTTGATGACTCCTAATTTTGTCACTAATTGTGTTAAGTGTGGCATGGCTCTTTGAGTCTTTCATCAATAGTTTGATTATTATAATTCAAGCTGGTGCATGGCTCTTTGAGTCTTTCACAAAGTATAGTGAACTGACTTTTAACTGTTTGGTGGATGATCTTTGCTTAGTTGAGATTTGTATTGGATGATAAACCTGGCAATACTTCAAATAGATGGTGCCTCCCCTCAATGAACACTTCGAATATTGTAAAATCCTATAGACAACATAAAAATGTCCGCTTTTGGTGAATGCTTGTGCTGTTCATCATGGCCACTGGATCAGATACATAACATTGAGACATGAGATGGATATGGTGGAAGTTTGCCTGAGGTATTTTAGTTAACACGTGGATTGTGTTTGCACTCTAGGAATCAGGAAAGTATAAGTTGAGTACTTTTACAAAAACAGTCTTCTGATCATTTTCTTATATATATATAAAAAAAAAAAAATCTAATCTTCTCTCACTCTTAGAAAACAAGATTTAAGGAATTAGGAAAGAGTGGCAGTGAGATTGATGGAAATGAATTCCACTGAGACCAATGGTGCTGGTCCTCCATCCCAAGATAATATTTCTCAATTCCTGATTCTGTTTTGTGTTTTTTCATTTTTCTAAATGCCCTCATTTCATTTCTAGGATTTCCTTCTACATTCTTTCCTTATTTCTACCTTCCCTTCACTTGTGGAAGTTTTGACTCCCTGCCACTTTATTTACTTTTTTTTTTTTTTGGGGTGGGGACTATTGTTAGAAACTTAGAGCTTACATTGACCTGTCAGTGGAGGCCTGATTTGACAAAGAACCTCTCAGGTCTACCAAATTTCTTTTGACTGTTTTTCATTCTCCCTGGTTAGCCAGTGATTCAATGTGGAAAGGACTCCAGTTCCCTGGTCAAGTGATACAGTTTGAGTTTTTAATTGTTATTTCTACCAAGTGCCATGTTCTTTTCTTTTTTTTTCCCCTTCCCTTAGTAATGCCACCTTCTTTATCTATCTTTTATTGTTTCAATTACCTACTTGGTAATTTGTTTAGCTCCTTTTATGTTGAATATATATATATATATATATATATATATATATATACGAGGAATAAAGTATTGTGCATCGGTCGAGCAATTTCAAGAGACGTATCGTATGTATCATAGATACGGTGGATACGCCAAGATACACATGGGAATGATTAGGGAATGTGCAAAACAAAATTTTTAAACATAAAAAAAATATAATAAGCAATCCTGAAGTATTTTCAAGGATTAAAGATATAGTTGATGACATTCAATGAGTTACAACCTTCGATTTCCATGAACTGTAGATTTTCAGCAAGGAAGAAGACTAGAAAAGTGGAAAAAAAATCAGTTGTATTAAGCTATATAAGTGCGTATCGACCGTATCGAGGTGTATCGGTCTGTATTGAGGTGTATCGGTCTGTATCGAGGTGTATCGAGCCTTATCGGTAAGTGTATCTTATTTTTTGCGAGAATGGAAACATAAGTGTATTGATACGTATCGAGTGTATCGACCATATCGAAATTTATCAAGCCGTATCGGTTTGATACAATTGATACATATGGATACATTTTTTTGTTTTAAAAAAAGAGATACGTATCGAAGAGTATCGTATCGACAGTGGTCGATACGGATATGTATTCGGTGGATACAGGGCATATCGTATCGATACTTAAAACCATATATATATATATATCTGTTGTTCCTTCAAATTTTTGTGTTTTGTGTAATCGGTTTCCTTTTTTGTAACCAACAATATCTTTATATGTTTCAGTTTTTATTTGAAAAAGAATATTTTGTATTGATACGTTTTCAATTTTTTGTCCTTGTTCCCATATAAAAGGACATACCCAGTGCTCGAAGCTCCCGCCACTGCAGGGTTTGAGGAGGGGCAGATGTACGCAGCCTTACCCACGCCTTTGTGGGGGAGCCAGGAGGTTGTTTCCCATTTCGAACCCCCACGACTTCGTGGGAGGCTGCTTCCCATTTCAAACCCACGTCCACCAGGTCACAAACGGAGCAACCTTACCCGTTGCACTGAGGCCAACCCTATATTTATTTTTGTTCTTTTTTTGGATGGCAAACTTTAATTTTGTTACTACATTTGTTATTTGAGCTAATGTTTCTTAAACAGCTGTCGAGATAAGCTTGTCCATGCAGCCCACCCTCTTTAAGGCATGTGGAGAGTGGGCTTCATAAGCCAATTGTTAGATCTCTACTACACTCCATCAATTAGCCATGTGTCAAATTCAGTTCCCATGTCAACAGTATTGCACACCAATTTTTAGCTTTAAGCATTATATTTCTGCAGTTGAAACCTTCTGAGAAAAGCTGGTTTTCAGCAATTTCTTCAAGTTTTATATCTCAATATGGAAAAATGCGCTTTGGTTTAAGGTTGCCAGACAAATAGATTTTGATGTGAACGTATCTACAAAATTTGCTTGCCAGCTAAATTGCAATGTGGTGTATATTAAGGCCTTTCAAAAAGATTTTCTTAGTTGGCCATGTGAAGGACATTTTCCCTTTCAAAATATATACAAAATTTAAATTTTCTGTGATTCTTTCTCCTTGCTTGATTTTCTAGATTGGAACTAGCTAGACACCTGTGGATAGTTGCATCTGTTACCGTGCTTCTGCCACACAGATGAGTGAACATCAATGACAAGAAATGTTTTCAATAACTTGTTGATGGAGAGAGAAGTTATGAACATGAATGGACCTTGCAGGAGCATATTTATGGTTCTCACAGACTTGGGGTCAATAAGAGAGCAGGCCTCAGATCAATGGTAAGGTTGCTCTATCGCGACCTGGTGGTTGCAGGTTTGAATTGAGAAGCGGGGGTAAGTCTACGTACATTTGCGCCTCCCCAGGCCCCGCAGTGGTGGCAGCCTTCTTGCAGTGGGCCCTCTTTTTTTTTACAAACTGGGGGTCATGGAAGAGAGATGGTTTGTATGCCAAGGCATGTAGAAGGCCTAGGTTGGTAATTTGGTATGATGTGATACTGACTACTGAGAGGCTCGTAATTTATTAGTTATTACATTGATTGTTCCATGAGGTGCTTGGATTGAAAGATGGACATGTTGCATGCAGTGTTATGGCATGACTAGATATGATGTCAAAACTATGTAATATTTACTTTTGGTGGCTATATTTGTCTGTGCCTTCTAGGTGATTTGTACTGTAATGGCATAACTGCCCTACTTAATTCTATTCATCCAACAGAATTTAATTGCCTCCTTTATAGAGTCAATGGATTAGGGGTGAGGGACAATGGCTTTATTTTTTATATTATTATAGACTGGCTCCTAAAGTTGTCTGTCTTGAACGCAGAGTGATGTTTTTCTGATTTGCACAAATGCAATGCAATATAATGCTCCAGAAACCATTTACTTTAAGCAGGTAAGACTTTAATTTATGTTCTCCCTGTTTGTTTAGCTTAAACTACTGGCTAATGTCTGTCACTTAATTGTTTTGAAAAGGCACGTTCCATACAAGAGCTAGCAAAAAAGAAATTTCAAAGATTAAGGATGGACATTGACCGTACTGAGAAAGAGCTCAAGTTAGATCAGAAAACCAAATCTAATTCTGCCATGAAGAAACCAATAAAGAAGCCCTCTTACAGGACTGTACAGGATCCTGTTGGCTCTGATTTTTCCTCAGGTGCCACTCTTGCTACAACGGGAGATACCTGTACCTTGTCGAATGTGACGCAGGCTGGTGGTTGTGAGAGGCCTAATAATACTGATGGACTTGTAGATGGAAGTTCTTCCCTGGTTGATAATAAGCCAGAAAAGACAGAGGAACAACTTTCAGGTAAGATTATGGCCGTCTTCATTTTTTTGTTCTCCCCCACCTAAAAATATAAAAATAAAAATAATATGGATATTAAAAAAATAGTTTGGAGGAGATTGTTGAATCAGGATGCTGGTGATTTGGCTAAACAAGTTTGTTAGATCTACATGGCTACATTAGATTTTCAATGAACTTTACTTTTACAAATCATCTTTTATAATGTTAACTTTAGCCTTTTTAAAAGGGAAAGATAAGTAGGAAGTCCAAGAAACTTTCTGGAGTATTGATCATATGGTCATACCTTCGAAGCGTATGTATAAACAAATGGACTCATGTAGAAGCTGGCTGATTAGCGAATATAAATGTAGCTCTTATTTGTCTCCCGAGAGAAATCCTGAAATGTGATGTGTATTATAATATACTTTTTGTCCTTGCTATAGATTTAAAATAAGGCATGTATTGCGCACTCTTATCTTCATCATTGTTCACATGATTTGCTGCTAATTGTGTTGATTTCTCTTCTGCGTTAGGGAAGGGGCTCTCATTTAAATTTGGAAGGAAGCCGTTTGTGATTGATGAAAACCGTCGTGCAACTTATCATTTATCCAATCAACCTGTCGTCAGAATGGATTCAACCTTTACAACTTTCCAAGGCGAAAGCAAGCAGCTGGTTTCTGTACGTAACAAAAAACTGATTTCTCCCCTTGCACACTTGGCTTCTTTACTCGTTTGGTTTCAATTTTCTGAATCAGGTTGGGCTTCATGCCGATCATTCCTATGCGAGGAGCCTGGCTCGTTTTGCTGCAACTCTTGGACCTGTTGCTTGGAAAGTTGCCTCCCGGAAAATTGAGCAGTCCCTGCCTGCCGGGTTGAAATTTGGCCGTGGCTGGGTTGGAGAATATGAGCCACTTCCGACCCCAGTATTACTGCTTGATAAAAATGCCCGGAAAGAATTCAATTGTGCTGCAAATTTGAGCTGTACTAAAGATTCGAGAAAGGAGAAGGTAGAGGGTTTGAAGCCTATGCAGGACGATTCTTACCTGGGTTTCAAAACTCTGAATTCATCAGAGATGACTGCTTCTAGTAAGAGCACGGAACCTACAAAGGTGAGTTCTGTTAGTGGGCCTACTTTAGATGGGAAATTTTTCAGTGTTGCTGGGACCAGACCAATCATTGGTGCTACATGTCAGCAGCAAAAACCAGTAACCATAGCAAAGTCTGATAGTAATGTCTTTAAGAAAGCTGAATTGAATAGCTCTTCTGCCAGTGGGAACCCCAGTGAGATTGCCCCACGAAAGCAATTTGATTATAATTCAGAAATGACTTCTTCGAGGTTGTTGGATATGGTTTCCAGGAACAGAAATACTATGCAATCTGTACCCCAAAAGCAGCAAGAAGCCAGTGGGGTTGCTGCTGGACCGTCGCCTACTGGTAAAGCTGTGAGTGGCAGTTTGGATGGCAATAAATTAAATGGTTCTTCCTCTGAGTTTGTTTCTAACCAACAGAGTAGGTACTTTCCCCATGGAAATCAGGAGGGTCTTAGTGACCCAGTTTTGTTGATGAGAGTGTTTTCTGAGAAGACACAAAGCCTGCAGAAATCTTCAAACCACACTTCGGTTGGTGCTCAACAGGTTATGCCATCCATTCCATCCCTAAGAAGAGATGATTCAAATGCTGCTGCCCGCACTTGGATGTCCATTGGGACTGCAGATTTCAAATCTACAGACAACTTAGACCCTTCCAAAATGCAGATTGCTGCTGCTTCCCTGTACAACCCAGCTCGAGAACACCCTCCTGTTTCACGATTTTGTGAGGAATCTCCTTGCTCTGGAGGGCTGCAGTTGCGTCAAGAGAAAAATATGTTCCCCCCTCAGGCTTTCCTTCCACATCCTGTTCATTCTGGGGATGAACCACGGTCCCAAAACAACAGACCAGTTGTTTTCCCTCAACTTGCAACCACTGACTTATCAAGGTTTCAGGTGCAATCGCCATGGCGTGGTCTTGTGCCACATACTCAGCCAAAGCAAAAACAGGATATGCTGCCTCCTGACTTGAACATTGGGTTCCAATCATCAGGGTCGCCAGTGCGGCAATCCTCTGGCATTCTGGTAGACTCCCAACACCCAGACCTTGCATTGCAGCTCTGAGTTTGGGTAGTGTTTTATAAAGGGAATGAGAACTGAGTTGAAGAGTTGATGCTTCATTATTTTCTCAACAGAAGTTTCTTCTCCGACTCCTCGGAGTTGCATCAAATGTCCAATTTATCAACATCTGTATCTATTTTAAGAGAGATTGATGCTGAGGATGGGAGCAGAAATCGTTTTGAATCTTGATTTCAAGACCTAGTGCCATTTAATCTGATTCACCAGAGTTACCAGTAGAAGAGGTTAAATTGAATACTGAGATTAGCTGAAGGCTACAACATTCTTCACTGGGACATCTGGCAAATTTTCTGAAAGATATTACTCGACTCAGTTTAACTATGTCTTTCTTGGTCTTGCTCTTCTGCCCAGGGATATTGACATGCAGTGCAGAGGATATGTTATTTACGGATACATGAACATGCAAATTAGGGAGCAGGTACAAAAATAGGTGGTCTATTCAGGAAACCCATTGGATTATGTTTTGTACATTATCAGAAGATGAGTATATTGTTTAGATTTTTGGATGTCCTGAATATCCCTGGCCTGCTGATGAGTCTTCTCTGAATAGATTCTTTCACATCTTAAATCATGTACATTGGACTAGGAAAATTTTTAAACAGAGAAGTAGCACCAACTGCATCGTTTTGTTAGTATTCTCCATGGAATGTGGTAGTGCATGGCTTTTTGACTGAACCATATCCTTCCAATTGAAATATTTCTGAAGCTATTAATGGCCTATTCTTAAATCAGATTTGTCCATAATTTTTCTTTTCCATTGTTTAAAATAGGGCTGAGATTTCTTGTCTGGCTGGGTGTATCATGTGCCAGCGCAGGGTCCTGGGAAGCATGCATAAATATCCAAGAGGAGAGGTAAGTGGTCATTTCAATTTTCACAGGCCATGGGACTATGGGAGGGTGCATGACACGAGACAACTTTTTTCTTCTAATTCTCAATTTGCGGTAGAATTGAAGGTAGTTTGGAGATGCATGGTGCTCACTGATCTTGATGGCTCCCCTTTTGCCTACAGCTTCGCTCTGCATGTATTTGTATCTTTTTTGGAATTCTTTCACCATCTATATCTAGTGGGTTTCATTATTCAGAGGTGGATCCCACCACATCGGCCGTGATGAGGTTTTCATTTTAGGCATAAAAGGAATTTTGAATTTCTAAGGAGGATACAAGTACATGCAGGTGATTTGAATTCTTGGCAACAGGCGGAGGGATTGTCCCTGATGGTTCAGCTGCCCTAGGGTTTGTGGAATTGTCTTCCTGATCTAATCGCTATGGAGTACGGATAGAGAAGGAAGATCGGTGGAGATGATTGGTGCTTATCCAATGTTCTGGTTAAGTTACGATTGGCCGGACTCCTTCAAAGTCCGGCCTGCGGAAACAGTGGACTGGGCCGATCGAAGGCCAAATCCACATGTTGCATGCATGTATCAATGCTCTCTCCCTTGTTGCAAGTCCAGCCCATCAACCCTTTCAATGACTTGCTCTGTTTCTCATTCTAAGATAGAAATGCATACATATTTCAGGACTGCACCTCAAGACAGTGATTTTTTTTTTTTTTAAAAATTCTTGTTTGTGAGAAGTTTCTGGTAATTTTATGTCAGCCTGGGTTCAGGCTAGGAAAACCCAAAAGATGTTACGTTCAAAATATTAGGACCTTTCTCTCTCTGGTTTCCATTTAAAACCAAACAAACAAATGGGTAATGACTGGGTGGGTATTCATTATTAGTGTTGCTACAACCTAGAAGGTGGAATCAGAGATGAGGGAGGGAAGATGATGGCCACATCATTGTCTTCATGATTCATATGCAGGCATGGTTCTTCCCTGCAACTGTAATTGTACGAGTAATGTAACTGTGCAACCACCACCCAAACGACACCATTAGGGATGCACTCAATGCACAACCATTTAATACATCTCATTCATCTTTGGGCTTTTGAAGTTTCTTTACTGACTCTGAAGGGAGACGGCCATGGCCGTTTCTCCGTGACCCCATTTTTTTTAATCTTCAATTCTACAGTTTCTTGTGAGAGATGGGTTATTTGATGTCATTCACAGATTCGATTCAATTTAAAAATATAAAAAAATAAAAAAAAAACCCTGAATATAACATGCAATTATGGATTTTTAAAATTTTTATTTCTGAAAAATAATAAAAAAAATAAAAATACTTAGATTTTTTTATTAATTTCCTAAACGTTCTGTTCCAACCGTCTATTACCATTGAAATGTATCAACACGTGTTCCAATACATTTTGTGTTGTCAGGATCTCACTATTGTCGACAGTCATTACAAGGATCTCAATCTATTTATCAAAAAGAATTGGTCCCTTTTATACTTGGTCTTCCTACCCGACAATCACTGCAAGTCCACGTACGGACTGAAGAACTAGAACGACTGGACGATCGAAGACGAACCCGGTCATTAAATTCAAAACCTAAACTCCACATTATCATATGTTATTAAAGGCCATGAATGCACCCCTGGCATCTGGATCCCAATCGGACGGATGGAAATCAAACCGTTACTCTTATTAAAGGCAAACCAGTAACGTTAAAGCTTTTTTTTAAGTTTACGAAAATGCCCCTACCAATACGATAAGAGAGATTTCGTGATTTCATCAATCAGACAACAAAAGTCGCGCCGATCGTCTCCTGTAATTCTCCTTTCACTCACGTCTTCCTAAAAAAAAAAAAGGCTTCCAAATCCCCATCTCTGGAAGACTGAAACATCCATCCAAAAGCATTTGAAGTTTGGATTCATCTGAGAATTCTTCATTCTTTTTTTCTTCCAAAAACATTCCAATCTCACTCAAAAGAAGGGCCCTCTCTTGTCTCTCTGTGATTGATTTTATATTTTTCTTTATATTTGTCTCTCTCTGTCTGTATCTCTCCATTTTTCTAATGGCGATTCGTTTAGAAGACTACGAACACAGTCGAGTTCACTATGCTGTTGCACTGGGAGACCACACTACTCTCTCTCGTCTCCTCTCTTCTCTTCCTACGCTCCCTGACCCTTCTCAGATCCTTACAGAATCTGATTCCCTAGCCCAAGAGCGTATTGCAGATCACATTTCCTCCCAGCTCGACCGTCGTGATGTACCCCAGAAAGAAACCCCACTCCATTTGGCCGTTCGCCTCAACGACCTCATCGCTGCACGCTCTCTTGCCGCCGCTGGTGCTGATGTCTCCCTCCAGAATGCCTCCGGCTGGAATCCCTTACAGGAAGCTCTATGCCGTCGCTCCTCTGATATCGCACTCTCACTCCTCCGGCTTCACCACCGTTCCGCTTGGTCAAAATGGCGCCGTCGCCTTCCTCGTCTCATCGCCGTCCTCCGCCGTATGCGAGACTTCTATATGGAGATATCCTTTCACTTCGAGAGCTCCATCGTCCCATTTGTTGGTAAGATCGCTCCTTCGGACAGCTACAAGATCTGGAAACGCGACGCAAACCTCCGTGCAGATACTTCTCTAGCAGGTTTCGACGGCCTTAAGATCCAACGCGCCAATCAAAGCTTCCTCTTTCTAGGAGACGGCAATCAAGAACATGGTCTACCTTCTGGAACCTTGTTAGTCCTCAACCGTGACGATCGCAAGATCTTCGATGCCTTCGAGAATGCAGGTGCTCCAATGTCCGAATCCGATGTTGCAGGGGTTTACTCGCAAACAAGCGTATACCGGCCAGGCGTGGATGTCACCAAAGCTGAGCTCGTAGGAAGAACAAACTGGAGGAAACAAGAGAGAACAGAGAGCGTAGGAGAATGGAAAGCAAAGGTCTACGAAATGCACAACGTTGTCTTCAGTTTCCGCACAAGGAAAGTTGTCGGAGACGCAGCTGATGGGCTAGGAGGCGAGCAGGTATTGCCATTAGAACTCGATGAAGACGCTGATGGTTTCCTGGTTGCTGAAAACCCTAATTTCAGTCTTCCACCACCGGCACCAGATCGTCGTCGTCACAGCAGTTTTGTTAGAGAAGAGAGAGAATTTGTTTCGTTGGGTAGGAAGAGCGTCGATATTCCTGACCGGCGGCGAATTCCTTCGGTGATGCCGCCGCCGCCGAACAAGGAGAAAGAGTACGTAAAAAGTCTCCGGCCGTCGGTTTGGTTGACGGAGCAGTTTCCATTGAAGACACAGGAGATTCTGCCATTACTGGATATACTAGCTCACAAGGTCAAGGCAGTCAGGCGTCTCAGAGAACTGTTAACTACCAAGTTCCCGTCGGGAACTTTTCCGGTCAAGGTAAAGTGGGCCCAATGTTTTATTTTATTTTTTTTATTTTTTTAATATTTTTATTTTAAAAGTGGGCCCCACTGTTTGATCTTTCGCTTCTCTCGATGCTTTTCGTCAAGTCATCACTCATCAGTCAAAAATAAAATACTTTCTTTTAAGGGGTAAATCAGTCAAACACAGGATTTAGACAGTGATGGGATGTGGGTCCCACACTACGTCTCTATTTTAGGTCATGCTGCTTTGTTGCTTGCTAACATAGTTACTAGGTCGCTTTCGGTGTCGGGAAAGCCGACCCGATCCGACCCTACCTGTCTTGTGGAACCTTAGTTACTAGGTCGCTTTTGGTGTCGGAAAAACCGACCCGACCCTACCTGTCTTGTGGAACCGGCTCTCTTCTATGGTGTCAAATGGGCCTGGTCCTGTAACACGGACCAAGCCTGCCTGATATAACTAGAACCTAGTCCGGATCAAGCTTTAATGGGTAGGTTTCGGTCTAGGCTTGTAAAGCCCAATCCCGTTTCAGCCCAGATAGGAGCTGCCCGTTAAGAAACCCGAACTAGACCGAACGGATACTACCCCATTCGAACACCGGTAAAGTCCGTCTGGGCCTAGTTTCTTAATTTTAATGGTTTTAAATTTTAATAGATTGTGTTACATTGTTATAGTTCATTTCTTGATCTGAAAGGTTATGTGAATCTATAATCGAAAAGATTATATTAATTGTTACAGTTTATTGAATTACATACATATGAAATGAATGTTGTTAATTTTATGATAAAAATAATAAAATAGGTTATATAGTTTATATATAAAATGGGTCCAATAAGCTCGATAAGCTCAATCCAGATCGGACCAGCCCATAATCACTTCAATAAACCTAGCCTGATAAGAAACCGTCACCGAATCAATCTGTTAGTTATTGTGTCCAGTGCAGTCCACCCCAGCCCGAATTCTAAATGGACATGTTTCGGGCTGGGCTTATAAAACCTGACACTGATTTAACCCATACCGAATCTGGCCTGGACCATCCCGTTGACACCTTTAGATAGGGTACAGTGTTGTTTGGCATGATTTATAGTACTTATTTATATTTAAAATAAATTAATATAATTTAAAATTTATGAATAAATTAGAAAGGGTTTATCATTATTGTTAACCTATTATTACTAACGGTATTAATAGGTTATTATTTATGATTCTTAATTTATTTTTATAAATGATTTGTCATAAATAACTCATAAACATAAATATAAATTACATGAAAAGAACCTTGTATAAATTGAATATGAAATAAATTTCAGGTAGCGATACCAGTGGTGCCGACTGTAAGAGTGATGATAACGTTTACGAAGTTTGTGGATCTGCCGCCGACAGAGGAGTTTTTTACGCCGGCGTCTAGTCCTGGGCAGTGGATTGGGGAAGGTCGACGGCAAACGGAAAGCAGCAGTAGCAGCAGTAGTAGCTCCTCTGTTTCCTCTTCCTCTTCCTCATGGTTGGGACGTAACAACAGTAGTCAACATGGGGCTTATAGTAAGCAGCAGCAGCGATGGAGTTCGGCGGTTCAACAGTCGGATCCGTTTACCATTCCCAGTGATTATACATGGACAAGCGTGGATGAAAAGTCCAGAAAGATGAAGAAATCAAGATCCACCAGGAAGGCCAAGTAGATTGGGTATTTTCCCTTCTTCTCTACTACTTTCTCTGTTCAAATATTGATGTACATATGCCCCAACTGTCTTGTGGGGTTGTGGATGTCAGGAAGAATGTTCACAAGTTCACTTTTTTTTTTTTCTTTTTTATCTTTTTCCCCTCCTTTGGTCCCTTTCCTATTAGGACCACATCATGCTTGAATGGATCTTCAAATATTAATTAACAATTATTTCTCTTTCTCTTTCTCTCTTTTTAATTCAAACCACTGGTAAAGTAGCTATTGTTAGACTTTTTTTATTCACAAGTTTCATTCCAACCCTGATCTCCTTCCAAGCCCTGATCATCTATCGAGAAATCTAGAACACACTTTAGCTATAGAGTAAGCCATAATTATAAAGATATACTTGTGCGTAGGAATGTAAATTGATCAAATTCGAATAGGATGTACCACTATTTGAATCCCTTATCCTATCTGAATTAGATCCGAAATCAGACGAATGAATAAAAACTAAATCAAAATTCGAAATTTAATCAGGTTTTAGATTAAAATCCAATTTGAATCTGGAAAAATAGAATTACAAATTGTATGTCAAATGAGAGAAAAACCCTAGTTTAAAACAAGTATATAGCTTATCTTAAGAAAATAAGAGATAGAACCTTAAATGGTTATATGCGTCTTAACGCTAGGCTAAACGAAGTGGATATAATCTTAACTGTTTGATTGATATCTGAATCCGCATCCAAATCGGACCCCTGTTATCTGAATTCGAATGCCCCAAAATGGATGTAAATTCAAATCAAATTTGGATTTTCGACTATTTGTTTACATCCTTACCTGTGTATAAGAGATTGATTTGATTTCCGTTATTAATTTTGAAGCTTTAATTACAATCTTTCACAGCACGTAGAAGTGTTCCACTTACTTATCAATGCTCATGGATGACCTAATATATATGATACTCTCATAAACCCTAATCAATCCCATATTAATTAGGGTTTACCTAATCTCTTTGTTATATGACGAATCAAACTGACCCGATCAACTTAGTGACACAGATTCCTACTACTCAATTGGATTCGATAATTAATCAAACCCACAAATATATTACAACAGTTATCTTCGCCATGAATTTAGTTCACGATATTGAAATAAGTATCGAACAATAACGATGAGTTGGGTCTTGACCATGGCCAATTACCGATGCCTAAAACCATAAAACCATGATCATTGGCTCTAACTTCAAGATTGCTTTTGTATTGCTTACTAAAATATACAAACTAGTAATTTTAAATAATCACTTTTTGTTCTTTAAAATACTTGTTCAATAATTTGGTAGTGAGTACCAGTTGACATTTTGTTCAAAATATTTAATAGATATTTCCTCTTTAAGTATTAGTAGACAAGGAAATAGAGGATTCAAAAACCTTTAAACTAACCTAATCTCGCATAGATTAAAAAATAAAAAAGAAAACCTAATCTAACATTCTAATTAACTCTCGGACTCCAAATCCGCATTCCAAAGGATGATTATTTAATTCAACAACCAATCTTTATGGATCATAATTTTGTCCCAAATAATGGTTTGTCAGTGCTTCTCTCTAGGGTCATTTCTCCCATCCCCATTCCTTCTAATTTTGGAACTTACACTAATTCCAAACGATGCAATCATTCCTAATTTGGAAATTATGCAGTCACATGATCATATTCAATGATTTTCTTTCGATTCTTGGAGACCATTTATATTTATTGAGGTTCACTATGCTTTTTACCCATATGAAGTTTCAACATTTCAACATTAAAATATTAAAGGTAAAATTTTGTTAAGAGATTGTTTGAATCACACTTCTATAGGTATCTTAGGCTCTCTTTGGTTTGTATTATATAATATATTATGTAATACATTATAAAATTTGTGATTGTTTGGCATGATTTATAAGTCTAATAATTAAAATAAATAGATATAAAATCTACAAATAGTTATTAGTTGTTTATCATTATACTATTTCTTTATATGTTGTGATCCAAACGGTCATTATTTATTACTCAGAATTTATTATCATAATTGATTTGTCACAAATAGCTCATACATTATATAATACAAATCAAAGAGAGCCTTAGAGATGATATATTTTTATTATCTATTGGTAGATTTTCCAAAGTTTTTTTTTTTAACAAATTTTTGAAAATGATTTTTCATTACGTCACGATCAAGAATTGTCATTGTCAGCACATACATGTGAAATGATAAGAATTACCTTTATTAAAAACAAAAATATATAATAAAAAAAAAAAATAAGACTCCAAATTATTTAATACTTTAAGAAGCGTCAATAAAAAATTCTCATTATATAATTTTAGATATTTGACAAAGGTGGTAAACAGATATCTTAAAAGGGTGTCCCAGTGTACGAGGTTCTCATTACTGCAAAGTCTGAGGATGGCAAAATATATGCAACTTTACCCCATAGTGGTAAACAGATATCTTAAAAGGATGTCTTAGTGCACGAGACTCTCGCTACTGCAAAGTCTGAGGATGGCAGAATGTACGCAACTTTATCCCCACAATGGTAAACAGATATCTTAAGAAAACTAAATTGGTATATCCATTGATGGAATTCTGTGACCCGTCTCAAGATTTTTTTTTAGTAGTAACATATGAGGTTGTGTATTTTGTTAGGAGTTTATTTTTTTATTATTAATTTTTTTTAAGGTTAAGAGTTGTTTAAAATAGAGGATTTCACTCACCCCAAAAAAATGAAGAAAAAAAGTTCCATACCCATTGCATGAATACAAAAGTAGGGGTTCTCTCTTGGTAGGCATGTTGTGTCTTCTCCAACCGTTGGATCTATACTGGGCTATTCAATGCGCTGGAACTATTAGATTCCAATGATTTAATAACAAGTTCGACCATCGTTGAAGGCTCTGTGAAAAACCAATAGTTGTTATTTTCAATTCTTCAATATTTCATTGGTTGCATGGGAAATTAAAAAGAAAGAAAGTGAATTTTCAAAACTTTTTTTGTAATTATTATTCAGCATGATTTTATAAAGCATAATTATCCATTTAACAAATGGATGTAATGTTTCTAAAAATCACAAGAAAATTTTGAGCCATTTAATTTTACATCATTTTTAATCTAAGCTATCTGATTTTTGGGAGAATACACAATAATGCTTAGAGTACTGATACAGATACATGAATATCCATGGGATGCATGTCTATACAAAAAAAAAAGGTATTTAATTGAATTAGGCATCGAAATTTGATGTGTAGTTAATCTAAATAATATTCTATATGTCCAGTGATCGAAATGGACTCATGATCATTTACTCACCTGGTAAAATAAATGGCTTATGATCTTTGAAAAAATAATAGACCCTCGTCGCAAAAATAATCTGTCTTGTATAATAATCATGGATTTTTTTTTATTGGCACCTCGCATAGTGTCAAATAATTTGATACCTTACATTTTTCCCCTATTAGTATTACACTTATTTTTTTCTTGAGTGTAATTCTTGTCATTCCACATGTCTTTTCGAAAAAAAGTGCAACACAATGATAAAATGATGGCACTTTCAAAAAAAATTTCCGAAAAATCCTTTTTACTTCTGACTTAAGAAACTTTTGAAAATAAGAAAAACGATATTTAAAAGAAGGTGTCATATACCAAATGCACATAAAGAGGTGTAATTCAGGCACACCCATTTAATAATGATACTTTTTAAAGATAATTACTATTTTGCTTTTCAAATTCAAGAGATTTAGATGTAAAGTAAAATAAAATTTAATAACTAAATGTAATATGATTTATATTTATATTATAATTAAGTAAGATAATAATGACAAAAATATTCTATTTTAAGTTTAAAATTTTTTGCTGTTTAAATTTTTTTGCCATCTTTGATATCCTTTGCAGTCAAACAAATCTCAAATGTTGGTAGGAGTTTGAATATGAAAATGAGACCATATCTCTATTCAGTCTTGGATTCAAAAGTAGAGGAGGTTTCCATCCATCTACATGTGGCAATACTGTCACTTGGCAACTAGGTTGGTGATAAAAAAAAGTGTAGGTGATCTCTATATCACCTCCTACTAATATGTTAAATTTAAGTCCAATTGAAATTTGCCATGTGTCAAAATAAAGTTTTGAAAAATAATTGATTATTCTCATAAATTTTAACTACTATAAAATATAAGATGAATAATTAAATAAATAGTGGAATCATAATTGAGATGTAATCAATCCAGAAGATACCATAATTATATCAGCTCTTCATGTTCCAAAGGTAGTTTTCAGAAAAAAAAAAAAAAAAAAAAAAAAAAAACCTTATAGCCTTCACTTTTATTTTGTGCACATCATTACTATTGTGTGGTATTTTTTTTTTTTTTTTGTGGTAATTCTATATTTTTCATGTTAGCCCTTGACAAACTATTTTGTTTGAAATTCTTGTATTTGAATAGAGTTCTTATATAGATTAGTCGATTCACATTGATTTTGGATTGATTGATGATCTTAAAATTTTATTTATTTTTTTTATACACAAGACATATGTCAATATAAAAGAAAATATTTAATTGAATTAGATCTTAAAATTTGACAAGTGTCTAATCTAAATCATATTCTCTTATCCAATGATTGGAATAAATACATCATCCATCAATTTGATTCTGGCTTATTTTTAGCATTAAAATCGATTCTACCCCTCCCTAGACCCTACAATAGCGAAAACTTTGTGCATTGAGATATCTTTTTATATCAATTCTTGATCATCTTCTTTTGAAACATTGTTGGATTATTTGGAAAAAAATAATGAAAAAAGAAAAAACAGAGAAAATTATGGGAAAAAAAACCAAGGGTGGAGGCTAAAAAACGCGTAAAAAAGGTTGACCTGTTGACCACATAGCCTATGTCGGAGTGGTTATCGGAGTCGGAGCGAAATGGAAGCTCCCTCACTCAATTTTGTTGATGGGCGCTTGCTGTGGAAGACCCCGAAGAATGGGGAAAAAGATCCTTTATAGTGAAGCATATGTGGAGTGAGGATCTCACCCATTCAAAGTGGATCGACACGTATCCCAATGCACTCAAAGTACATCGAAATACCTGTGGAGATCCACTTTGAGTGGATGAGATTTTCAATGTTCAGGTGGCCTCACTATAGAAAATCCCAATCTGATGAATGACTCTTTTGTGGGTCCCACCCAGCTACGATGGAGGGACCCCTCAGAGAGCCCTACAGTCGTTTCTCATTCTCTTTCTCTTTCTCTCTTTAATTCCATTTATCATGTTCTAAGCTTTTCATCCTTTTCTGCTGATTCCTGGAAATATCAGAATTCTTAACGTTCAATTCTCAGTTTCTTTTTCTCTCTCTTTCCCATTCCTCTCTGGCCTTTACACCAGACAAACCCAGAAATAGAGGCAAGAAATCATCATCATCATTATATTACAATACATTAGAATTTCACAACTTTTTTTTTCCCTTTCTCTCTCTCTCCCTCTCTCCATTTTTTTCCTGAATAAAGAGAGAGGAGAGAGATCTTCCTTAAAAACCCAAATCTCAAAATCTTTCTCTGAAGAACAAAACCTCGAAACAACAACCCAAAAGAAGAGATTTCCTTCAGGGTGATTGAAAGTAACAACATTAAAGAAAAATAAAATAAAAAAACAGTGTTTGATTGTTGGTTGGTTGGATTCAAAGGGGCGACGGATGGTGCCTAACAATGGCTCTGTTAACACCAGCAACAACAACGATGCGTCTGGTGGTGGCAGCGGTGGCGGTGGTGGGTCTTCTGGGTCGTTGAAGAAAGGACCTTGGACGGCTGCAGAAGATGCCATTCTGATGGAATATGTGAAGAAACATGGAGAAGGTAACTGGAATGCTGTCCAGAAGAATTCCGGCCTATCGCGTTGTGGTAAGAGCTGTCGTCTCCGTTGGGCTAATCATCTCAGGCCTAATCTCAAGAAAGGCTCATTCTCTCCTGATGAAGAACGTCTCATTCTTGAGCTTCACGCCAAGCTCGGTAACAAATGGGCTCGCATGGCTGCTCAGGTTTGTCCCCTCTCCTTCTTCTCCGAATTGCAGCACTTCTTCTTCCTATCTCCCTGAAACCTGGATTTGATTTGATTTGTGGTTTTTATCAGTTACCTGGGAGGACAGACAACGAGATCAAGAACTATTGGAATACCAGAGTCAAGCGAAGGCAACGAGCAGGGTTACCGCTCTACCCACAAGATATACAGAAGCAAGCAGCATCATTCCATCAAAACCAGAACAACCAGCTTCGTCCTTCTCCATCTGCGCCTCCTTCTGCACCTGCTCAGCATCCCTCGACGCAGCAGCAACAATCCCACAAGCCCAATTTCGGTTCTCCTCTGTCCCTGCTCGATCCTGTAAATTTTCATGTGACGACCCCTCTGCTAGGCCACCATCCTTCTCCTTTTCTTCAGACTCCATTTCATAGATTCAAGAGATTTCGGGAGAACGACAGTATTGGATTCTCTCTCCCTTTCTCTGCAACTCCTCCTCAACCGAATCATCCATCACATCTGTTCAACCAGGGTCTTAGTACCCAAATGCCGCGAGCACCATCGCTTCAACTCAATTCCAGCAATTTCGATTTCAATCCTCCATCACTAATACTGGGCACCACCCCATTTGAAACCGATAGAGGTTCCCCCTTTTCCATGAAAATGGAGCTCCCTTCAAGCCAACTGCCCCAGCCAGCAGACAGAGCTACTGCTGCCTTGGGCACCACCACCAATGAGTATAGGCTCGCCTCACCACTAGGACAGAGCAACAGTGGATTATTGGATGCTCTGTTCCTGGAATCGAAAGCTATAGCGGGAAGCGAGGATTCGAGAAGAGATGGTTTGTCAGAGGAGAAATGTGGATTTGATGCATTGGTCAGTGTCAGCGAGGCCCCTCCTTCTGGGTCAATTTTCTGTGAAAGCGCTACCACCCCTCCACCATTAGCATCTGCCAGTCACTGGGATGATTCCAGCCCTGTCCATTCCTCTGCTGGTGAGCTCTCTTCGTTCTCATTGGATTTCCTTCTCTAATTTTCTTCTATTTTTTCATCACCTTCTTCCCATTTTCAGTTCAATTCAATTGTGTTGATTGCCTTGAAGGTTATCTCTGATTCTGTTTGCTTTTTAAGTTTTCACTCTGTATTTCAATCATTCTGGATTCTGGATATAAATATAGTAAAAATCATAATGAGATATCAAACTCTTTTTAGGATTCTCTTCTCTGTTATTAAATGTTTAGGATCAGTTACTTTTTATATCGTCTACAGGGATATCTGTTGCCGCTTCCCATGTTGCTTGTTTTGTTCTGTTGATTGTTTCAAACTTCATTGATCCATCCGTATTCCTTGCTGCTTTCACTGTTTCAGAATCAGCTCCTTTTTCTTCTTACTTTTTCCTATTAAGTTCTCCTTTTTGGGGTTCAAAAGAAAAATTGTGATTAAAGGGCTTAAATTAGATCACAATATCTATCAATAAACTTTCAAATTTTGAGTTATCTTTCTTAATTTCTGCTTTCTTGTGCATTAAATCAGCATCATTATTATTACTTCCATTAATGTTTGATAAAAGTCAAAATTGGAAACGAACTGTTTTTTGGGTCTGAACCCAGAATTCGTGAAGCCTGTCAGATCAAAATTGATAACAAAATTGGGTTGCTACCATTGATTGGTTGCAGGGTTGAAGAGGAAGAAAGAAGGAACAGATGAGATCAATTCAGCGGACGATGAGTTGAACAGTCTGCTTGATATCATGCCGTCTACAATGCGAGTCCCTGAGTGGTATAGCGATAGTGGTGAGATGTCTGGTGTGACAGATGATGAAATTGGGCTTGAAATGCAGCAGATAGCTTCATCTCTGTCTGCCCCCAACACTACAGACCCCGATTGGACAAGTTGGAACAACATTCCTGGGATTTGCTAAGAATTTTGGAGATTCAGGACAATAACATGATTATAGCTTATAGATTAGACTTTACAGATTGATGATCTTGTGTACGTAATTCTAATGGGATGGGTTTGGGGTTTGTTTCTTTCTCTCTCTCTCTCTCTCTCTCTCTCTCTCTCTCTCTTCCTTGTTCAAGCTTTGATTGAGTGGTTTGTTCTATACATATGAATTATATACATACCTACAAAAATACATTTATAATCATCATATAGTTAGCAAAATTTGAAAGACATGTATTGTTTTTGTTAATGAAATACTAGTTTGTGGCTGTACCTAGTTAAATCTCTCTCTCTTTCTCTCTCTCTCTCTCTCTCTCTCTCTCTCTCTCTCTCTCTCTCTCTCTCTCTATTTATTTTGGGTTTCAAGATCCTAAATAACAAAATTTATGTAGGAAAGCTAAATATAACCAGAGATCCATGACCATGAGATCATACCCAGGAACCCACCACTTCCAATTTTCAAAATCAAAAGAAAGCAAATTTCAGGTGGGGGAGGGTATGATAAACACAAAAGGGCAAACAGGGTGGGCCATCCATTGTTTCTTTCGCCGGAATCTCACTAAGTTTAGCTGTGGATCTCCAACTTTGCTGAATTTGGGGTGTGTACCTTCCTGGGTACGTATCTTGTTATTTTTTCTAAAGAGGCCAGGCTATGTGAGCTGTTGAAATGAAGCGTGTTCTTCAATTGCCTTTGCTTGTACATTCTGAAACCTCCCTATTTTTGTAAGGGTTCATGCAGATCATCTCCTCTCTCAAAGTTATGGGTTTGATTCTTCTGTCTTCACTGAGTGTTTTAAGGCCGTCATAGTCACGGGTTCGACTCTTCTGTCTTCACTGAGTGCTTTAAGACCGTCTTAGTCACTTCTCTGATTTCTCTTCCTTTCCCTTCGAATGGTGGGTTCTTACCCTATAAAAAGTGAAGATGTATGGAACTACGTATGGAAAACATCCAATGATGACTGGAATCATAGAATTATAGGATTTACTCCATCTTTATGCCTGCCAATGTATGCAATTCCCATAAACCCTGATCCAATATCTTCCACCATTAAATTAGTATAGAGCATTGCAGTTTTGGGAAGAAGGGGGGGGTGGAAGATATTCTTCACCATGTGATGAGCTCAAAGCATCATATATAGGACCCTGGGGGTCCACATTCTTCCCCCTCATGTCATTAGTTTGAAGCATTTCATTTCAATTTCAATGATGGGAAAAAGAAGTAAAGGAAGTACTACACTCCTCACATTCCTTCTATTTTTCTCCTCCTCGCAATCTGGGCCATTGTCTCCTCCAAATAACCGGCTACCGATGTTTCCTATACTCCCAATTTCCCGCTAACGTGTAGATCCTCCTCCCTTCAATAATTTAGGGCTTTCTTTCACGAATCAAGATCCTCAGTAGCACAGTAGTGAGGATCTTGATGGTTGGGGAGAGCATCAGGACACGTGTCCAATGCTCCTTGCCATCAGATCCCCTCGCTGCCGCCCGGGTTCATTTGATTTTAGGGTTTTAGGGAGGACATTCAGATTGCATGATAGGAGGTATCCCCAACCATGCATAATAAGTGCCACGGTTGGGGCAGTCCCACACACCACTTACACATTTCAATTTAAATGCTTCACTGCTTCTTTCCTTCTTCCACGCACCCGTCACTGCATCATTTACACAAATGATGAGAATCACATCAACCATGTGTTGGCCCTTCCCTTCTGGATTTTATCTTCTGGATAAAATCCCATGAAGTTCCCAGAAATTTGATATTATCAGGATGAGAAATCAGGTCAGGCCCCACCCAGTTTGCTATTCAGACATCTTGATCCAGTTTGATATTAACCTGAGTTGTGGATCATATTGTGATCTTCTCATTTTCCTGTAACCAATAAATTCAAAGTTTAAATCTAAAGAAAGAATGCTCTTTTTTTTTGGGGGGGAATTTATAGACCTTGTTTTATATGCTGACAATTATTGAATTGTACATTAATTACAAAAAAATTTCAACCGAACTGAGCATGATCAGCCGGCCAGATCTGAACTATGATAACAAACAAAGTTTCAGACAAAAGTGCCCATCTCAAAAAAAAAAAAAAAAAAAAAAAAAAAGACAAACATTTGGTCATGAACCTGGTCCTGGTCAGACACAACCATGGATACCAGACATATTTGATTTTACCACCTTTTCTCTAGTCATTTGGGAGTTCTTTTTCTCTCCCTTCAGCCCCTCTCCTCTTAAGCTTAGAATACCTGCTCTGTGTGTGTGTGAGAGAGAGAGAGAGAGAGAGAGAGTTGTGACATGAGGAATCTTTCTCAGTCTGTTTTACAGCTCTACTAGCTAAATATGGTAGCTGACATTGCAATAGAGCATCATCCACTTGCGTAAATCAGTTCTGTCCTATGGCCAAGTTAGGCTGATCAAGTAAAGAAAGGGTTGTGGGTTGGAACATACTACCCTACCATTCCTACAAGGAGGATGCTAATTTTCTTGATAGATGCCATTTCTTCTCATACCCCACCATATATTCCCCTAATTTTAGAGGGTACATCTTTTTCCTTCATCAGTTTTCCATTTGATAAATTTCCTCCATTTTCATTCTTCTTTTTCTTTTAAACTAGGATCCTGACTGAGCTCATCAGCACTATCATGTAATTATTTAAACTCAGTATTTCTAAATACTAAAGCTGCATTAGAATTAGATGGGTGCATAATAAGAAATGATATATGAAAGCTCCACACTGATTATCAGTAAAAAAATATGTCTTTAAACCTATCAGATCTTTGTTTCTTCCTACCAAGGTGCATCTCATGCTTTCTTTTTCCCAAATGGTCTGGTGCAACTACTTGTGTAAGCCTCAGATGATTCCTTTTGTATTGTACAAGACTGTAATTTGTTTAAAATGTAATCAGCTTTCTTGCTGATCAAGAGGACTACAAACATTCAAAGCAAAACAATGTGCTTGCATCCACTTATCTATTTTGAAACTTCCACCAAGCTCAAAGATGGGAAAGTTTTGACGAACTGTATACACCTAGCGTACCGAAAATCTATAAAGAAAATATACTACCACATTTATCACTTTCCAATTTAAAATTAGAACATATCCATGAGCTAACTCACACAAAAAAGAGAAATATTTAGTGAAATCCCAGAACAAGTTAGAAAGGGAAAACCTTAACCACACATGTGTGTATTGGAAATAATGGGGTTGAGTCTTGGTTGATGTATCCTGTAACAAACTTTTACATGATATGGATCTCAAGAATACAATTCTGGAAACAGTGGGCCTCTTTGGTTAGTATTGAAGTTTTAAAAAAAAGTTTGAGTGAAGCAATCAATTGATTATGATTGTACTTTAGAGCATTTTCACTTCCACTTATATTTGAAGATTTGGTAGTTCTGCATTTCTCTGTGGGCTCGAAGGGGTTGAATGTGGAAAGGAGGGAAGGGCTAGATCTATAGCAATTTCAGTACGCAAAAGCGATAACAATATCAACCAAGAAGCATACCAGAGAATACTTTTGAGTTATGAAATTTTGATCAACCAAATTGTCATATCCCAAAGCATAATGGAATAAAAAGATGCATGGTAGATAATCTAAAGTAGGGCAAATGTAATTACATGAAACAGACAAATTACCATATCGATACCCAAAACAATTGGTTTACAGAAAGAAAAATGATTGTAGATAAACTTACAGGATAAAAAGATGAAATAACAAAATAGAGAACTGCAGGTTCAAGTTGAAAGAAAATTTAACTTCTTGAAATGTTACTTTTATCCATTAAAATAAAAAAAATCTCTCCAACCCCCTCCCCACAGGGACTACTCTCCATTTAAAATCAGGATATCCATAGTGAAGGTGTTATCAGTACATAGGAACTGGTCTCCATAAAACTTAAACTTATTTTAAGGGCATGCCTCCATTCCAACCCTTTATGTCCATGCCACCACTCCTTACTGCCCACCCCCCCCCTTCCCTCTTTTCCAACTTATACTATCACTTCAAGTGCTTTTGATGTATTCATTTCCATCTTTAGAATTGTTGGTCACCTATCTCAGTATATCTTTATTGCAGCGAATGCTCATTTTATATATTTATTAGTTGCCTAAGATTGAGTCCCGCAAAGCATGGCCATCTTGTAAAAATTTTATTCCATTTTTTCATATATTTGATAAATAGGCTTGTCTATCATTTCTGAAAATCAGTTTTATCAAACTCAAGCAATTAAACAAAGTTTATAGAAGAGAAAGACATTGAGAAGCATCCATCATTCCTTGGAGTATATTTTTTAACTAGAATATCTCCTAAGAAATATCCAAATGTGTTCTAAAAAACATTCCTCTCATCATTACTTTATAAAAATGCCAAAATTGTTCCACAAACTTGTATAAAAAGTATTCTCCTTTCTTTTGGAGAGATAAGAAAGGAATTATGTTGAAGACAAGGAAAAGAGAAGGATTTATAGATGAGCATATGTCCATGTACATTCTTACAGAAAGTGGTCAAGAGAGATTGGGGGAAAAATTCTTTGGCACAATTGCTTTCCCTTCAAATGTGAACTCATATATAGGAAAACCACATTCAGTATCGATTTTCAGTTGGACTGCCTATGAAATAGTTCTAACTTCGATATTGCAACAGACAAACCAACCTTTGAGTGGATGCTTACTTTGCAAAATAGTAAATTAAACTGTGAGCAATGACCCAAAAAATTCTAGTTCTCACAGTTACAAGATATTGATTTGGACTATTGACAAACTTCTCAAATATCTTTCTACAAACATCTTAGGTGCATTTACTAGAAGAGTCTTTTGGGTTGCCTGAGGAACATAAAGCTAATTCCAAGCTTAACCCATATGACTTAAACCTTGTTTTAATCTGAACCAGACAACTTAAGCTATGCAACCAAATAACAACTTGTTTATTTAAGCAGCTTAGAAACCAGGGTGTATGACAGAAAAACAGTAAATGAGAAACATGAAAAAAAAAAAAAAAAAACAGAGTCTCTAGTGGATCTCATCACTACATTGATAGAAACAGGTACTACTTAACACTAGGAACTTGACGGATAAAGACATTTTTCTCCAAGTTTGGGTTTTCCAATCACCTCAATATCCATCCATGCTTCAAAGTAGGGGACTCCTGTAACACCAAATGAAAAGGATATTCATTCTTCAATCTTGATTACTCCTTGCTAAAGAAAGCTAAAAGAGCTCATTTGATTTCTAAATTGCATTGGAATTATCCAAAATAGAGTTTTGATGGAAATCAAACACTTGATGGTTGACAGTAAATGAAATATAGAGCTCACACTCCAATCAGTTTATTCTCATTTATTTTGGTCAGTGGCTTGTGTTTTGAGTCTTCTTTCCATTAAAATGTTGGGCTGGGCCTTTTATGGGTCCCCCCATAAACCTATAGCCCATCAATGCATCACATGGATATTTTACCACAAACCTGAGAAAAAAAGCCACGCCACATACATGAATAGTGTAGGATGTTTTCTCATGTCTTCTCACATCTTCACTTTATGAGTATCGTTCCATTGTGATCCGTGTGACGTGGGGGATTTTTTCCTACACTCTAAGATTGAGAAACCCTCCTAAAAAATTATTTCAAGCTTTAGGTTTCATAAGATCTATTCCAATGTGCAGTTACCCCAAAAAAAAGAAAAATAAATGCCAATGTGGTGGGTGGGTGGGTGAAGTGTAAATAGAAAGTGTAAACCAGGCATATATGTTTAAGAGGATCCTTCAGAACTAAGAAAAAAAGAGATTGGTAAAATTGGGATGGACCAATCAATCTCTCTCTCCGGGCCACCATCTATTGAGCACAACTTGGCAAAAAAAAAAAAAAACAAAAAAAAAAAAAACCATTGCACACATCACCAACTTGGCACAAAAAAAAAAAAAAAAAAAAAAAACTAATGCTCTCATCACCGTCCACGGCCAGTGGTCCCCACATTCCAAAGATGGGTCCGCTACTCTGTGGCCAGTGATGACTCCCGTGGAGTGTCCCTGGTCAGGGAGGGGGCCAATTATGGATTCAATATTGGTATCAGATATGGGTATTGGTCAGTTTCGATCAATTATCCGGCTAAATACGAGTCATATGTTGATGTAGTTTACCTTTTTGGTATCGATCAAATGATAGTCTTTATACCGATTCAGCAAAACAATACCGTATCAATTCGGTATAATATGATACGAATATCTAAAACCATTTAAATCGATCTTGAGAAAAGATCCTCTATAGTGAGAATTCTGCTTACTCAAAATGAATTGACATATATCCTGATGCATTTAAAATACATCAAAATACACAAAAGATGCATTTTGAATGAATGAGATCCTCAGTATTGAGGATCCCAATCCCCTCTCACAGCTCAACTGAAAAGGAAATAATTCCCATGGTGTGGTGGAGTGAAGAAGGAGATTGGGAAGTAAAGATTCCAAAGTTGATTTACAGGGTGGAGGTGAGAGAAAGCACAATTGTTCTCTTGATACTTTGACTCTTTTGAGTCAGTATACTGCTCACCATTAAATTCAGGGAACCGAATAATGCGATAGTACTTATACTAATAAATGTATCCCTGTCAGACAGCTGTTCCATCCCTACCTGATTCCTTTTTTTTATTAAATCTCTTCTTCCCATACCCGGACGAACGAAGATCCAATTCACAACTATCAAGTCGTCCTCACCCACTGCTACTGAAATCAATCTTCGATTTCTCTCAATTTCAAGGTACTCTCTCTCTCTCTCTCTCTGTCTGTCTCTTGTTTAAGGGTTTTATCTGGAGCTTACTGGTTTCTGTAATCTGTAGATCTTAATTTAAGGGATTAAAGTTTTTTTTTTTTTTTTTTTTCTTTCTCTTGTTCTATTTTCCCCCTTTCGAGAGAGGGTCAGCAAGCAAATGATTCTATTGAAAGCTATATTGTCCACAAAATTTCGTCTCTCTTAACCCTCTTTGCTGTTTCCCCCAAACCCTAAAAGATTAGATCTAGATTGAGATGATGATGATATCTGAATGGTTCTTTCAATAAGCATCTCTTTCTTGGGGGGCCATTCAGTACCGATGTGGGACTTCAATGATGCTGACAGGAAAATTTCTTTTTTGTGGATTTTCAATTAAATGTAAACCGGATGTGTTTCACCTCCTACCCAATTAATATTTCTTAATCTTTGATAGGAATCAAACACACACAGGTTACCGATTCCCCTGTATTCTGGATTTGTGAAGATCAGTAATGGCTGATGAAGCACCAAGCTGGGCCGATCAGTGGGGGAAAGGTGGAATTGGTTCAGGGGGAGATGATGAGAAACCCATTACACAGAAAACGAGCAGCGGCAGCAGCAAGATGGCAAACGTGAAGGCTGCAGCCTCAACAGGGTTCGGCAAGGCAAAAACAGCTGCTGTGGTGGGAGCAGAGAAGGTCAAGACTGGGACATCAGTGGGTATCAATTGGGTCAAGACTAAGTACCAGAAAAGGAGCAGCAACTCCTCCAAATGATTGATTTTCTCCCTGTTGTTATATGTACCCTGCAAATGGGCCTAATTTGAATCATTTTTCTGATGATTTTCTTCTCTATAAATGGACTTATCAAGCTTAGATATTCATGATTTTCAGTGGTTCACTGTGGTGTAAGAATGTGATTGTAAGTGAAGGCCAAAATTAGAGTAATATAACTTCCAATTCACTCACCATGGGAGTCTTAAATCAGATACAGGTTCTGTCATCTTGAACATCTTCGAAAATCGAACTAGTAGTCTCTCACAGGTGTTTGTGAGAAACCTGTGAATACTCTGTTTGATAACATGCTCTGGAGTCACTTTATCCTTTTTACTCAGGATTCAGTTTTTTTGAGAATAGAATGCTGTTAGATAATGTTGTTATAGTGTGATTCCAAAACTTATTCAAAATAGAATCTCATTTGATAAAAGTGAATATAGAATTGATTCCAGATCTGGTGAAGGCAGTGGTGGTGGTGGTGGTGGCAGTGATGGTGGTGGGGGTGGTAGTGATGGAGCAGTGGGTGGTGGTGTTGGCGGTGGTCAAACTTTCATTTTGGCCTGATTCTCTTTTTTAACTCTCTTTCATTTGCTCTAGAGTAATAAGAGTAATAAGAGCTAATTTTTTTTAACTCTCAAATTTAGGATCTGAGAATCACATGGAGTCTGGTTCACTCCCTGAAGTCTTGAATAGATGTTTTCTGCAGCCCTAATCAAGGCTAAAACAAAATTATTTCGATTGCGAAGGTGTCTATCGACCAGGCATTGGGGAATATCTTTCCCAACAATAAATAAGTGATCGGACATGAACATTGACGCACACAAGACAATGTATGTTTGCAAAGCAGGAAAACATTCTCCAAGAAAGCCAAGGGTGTGGTTGTTTCAGACATAATCGTTCGATTGTGCCAAGAGTTTAGAATCGGAGTAGATTTACCACATAATATTCAACTCTCAAATTGTTTCCAAGGAGATAGAATCAATAGAATCCAAGAGCGAAAGTGTTATCAAACGGGCGAAGAGTCCACACTCCCTTCACATGCTCTCGCTTAAATGTGGAGCTTATTTATGGATGAGAGTGGCTATTGCCCATTGGACCTGACAACCCAATCTTTAGAATTCAGGATCATGACTTGGATTGTTCTAGGGCAATACCATGCTGGATTGGCGATCTTGGAAGGAAAGAAAGATCACAAATCTTGTAAAATAAATTCCAGGTCAGATCATATGCGTGGGGTGCAAATGACAATTGGTGGGCAAGCGGGTTTGGATACTCACCTGTGGCTGGAGGGATTCCAGTCCTATCCAGCGTTAGGAGTTGATCTGGTACGCATACTGATGTAAAGATCACCCGGAGTGCATATTATACCGATGTATCAGTATGTATGTTCGGGTGACATAACAACGATTTGGTGAACCAGAGGGCAAAAGGTTTTCTAGTGTGCCATTAGGAGGTAACTATCGTGGATCGGTTCATATGTTCAAAAAATTTATTGGGGTTTTTTCTTCCCGCTCATAACCGTGTTAATTGGTTACCGATAATATGATAACATTATGGAAAAACAGAATGGAATTTGGTACAGTACGGTATTAGTATTAGGGACAGAACAGGTGAGCACATACCGAATACTGTAACTTTATAAAAACTGTACTCCAATTTTTCTCTTGTACCTCAAAATTTGTATGAAATTATGTATATATCGGATAAGAAATTGTATATATATCAAATAAAAACTGTATAAGATATCGAACCAAAACCATACTAAGCTGATATGATAACGGTATGAAAAATCGGAATTGGAATCACCATATTGCGTTATGTACCGTACTGATTGACACCCTTAATTATAAACCTAAGATACCCCAAAGGAGCAGCTGATGTGGAATTGGAAAAGAATCTGTGAAATCTTGACAATTTATCTTCAATCCCTAGCATCAAGGGGATACACACCCCACCCTTGAATCCATTCCAATGCCCTTACTGATGCATTCCAACCTGTCAAATGGACGACTAACAGGCTGGGTGACAGTAAAAGATCTTTTTCACACTCAATCCTACACCTTGTCTAGGGACCCACACTCCTATGTGGAGCCCACAATGCAAGACCTTTGAACCCACATCCCCAATACCCCTAGGTCAGCTTTCATACCAAATGTCACAAAACTAATCCACTACACAAAAGATGCATCTACTAGAGTGGTGCAGACCCACAGACCTTAGGTTTGCTCTAATACCAAATATTATAGATATATACTCCACACTCTAAAAGATGCACCTATTAACCGCTATCTCTTTCCAACTTATAAGCCTAAGATAATACCCAAAAGGGTGACCAATGTGGGATTGGGAAAAAAGGGAAATTTGTGAGGCTAACAATGTTTCCATCAATATAATGCTTAGAAAATTAAAAGAATAAAAAAAAATTAAGACAAAATGTTTCCATGTACAACCACAAAAAGTTTCCATGTACAACCAGATATGTGTAGAGTCATACAAGGATCCATCAGACATGAACCCATTCCCATAAAAAAAATAGAAACAACAAGGTCCATTGAAACTATCCAACAGGCAGAATGAGTAATCATCAATAGAGATATCAATTATTGATCTCATGGTCATGACTTCTATTTGCACATTCCATTCCTTTGCCGCAATTTCCTTACTTTGTACACCTAAACTAAAGCTTCGTAGTAACCTATAAACACTTATTTCTCACCTGCAAACAATGAGATGGACTAGTGTTTCATAAAATAATAGAATATTTATTCACCCACCATGGTGAAAAAGCATAGATTCATCACTGGGATTTCATTATTATTTTTCATACTAAAACAAATACTATAATCTGGAATATCACGTATCATAACCTCCTTCCCCTTTCAGTTTTTAATTTTTATTGGTACACCGGTTGCTTATTGAAATACCCTCTTCCTTTGGGATTGATGGTTAGGTACAGGTTCCTCAAATAATACATATACACAGAAAATATAAGAAACTCCTAAGAAACTGAAAGAGGACTGGAATAATAATTCAGACACCATCCAATCCATCATCAAACAATAAACCTAAAATATTTGCAGCATCAGCTTGAAAATAGGTCATTCGGAAACCCAACTAACACGTAAGAAGAGTATTTCCAAAGGGAGATCAAAGCAGAGGAGATGTCAGGAATTTACACATTTTTTCCCTTTCCATGTTCCCTTGGTTCATGAGTTCTTATTTACAATTTGGCTAGACTGCACAAAGAAATCAAAGCGGTTCATCCAAATGTGTTCTCCCCACTGTAAGTCATGTAGAGGAAACCATCTTCATCCTTGTTCTCCTCATAGATTGCAGACATCATGGCAGCTGCAACAGCAAATTTATAGCATTATGAGACAATTTGTGGAAACTTAAAGATACATTGTGCATTATTCGTAGAATTTAACTTCCAGAAATACACAAATCAGTTAGAAAAATAATCAATCTTATAACCATGAAATTCTTCACTTGAGAAACTTTGCCAAAGTATTAACAGTGCAACTGTAATTACTTCCGCCACCCATATAATGTATTTACCAAACAAAAGATGAATAATTGTACAAATAAATAGTGCAGAAAAACATCAAAGGATCGCTAAAAATTTCAATCTCATTTATTTCAAGGTTGGCCATACGAGGAATTAAGAGGATGGTGTTGGAAAAGATGGTGCCTCCATCAGAACTAAGCATTAAACAAAACCCTTCCACTACTAATCATCAACATAGGATGCCGGCTCACCAAAAGAGGTGATCAGTAGAACTGTCCCTAATTCAACTTAATTCCAACCCAAACCACAATGTATTGGAGATTCTTTACAAAGCAATATTGAAAAGCAACAAAGTTCAGTGGGAAGGAAGGAAAGAGAGGAAGCAGATGCAATTATATTAAACAAAGGGTTCTCACCAGTGGGTGGTAGCACATTCTTGACAAAGACAAAAATGGCCTTCTCAGCACTAAGCTTTATCCTCTTCCGGACCACATAAACAAACTGCCCAACGGTCAAATCAGCAGGAACCAGATATCTGCATTAAAGAAAAGGGTAAGGATTCTATATAGCCATAACAGTTCAAAAAAAGAAAAGAAAAGAGGAAGAGATAAAGAGAAGAATGAATATGAAACAAGTTCACCATTACAATGCAGTATTGAAGAAGAGGAATTGATTCAGTCCAATGATGGTGTTTCATCTGGAACTTAAGACTTAAAGAGTTCAGTCACTGGTCAGATGGTGGATTAGTTTTTAGGAGTCATTTTTTGGTTGATTGTTGGTCCATCTCAAAGTAATTGCTGGACTGAGTTAGTGTTATACCAGTTTGAATTTTGACTGTCTTATTAGAGGCCTAGATGAACTAAGAGTACTTTCAAAAGCTGTCAACAGATTCTTGTCAGTCAGTCCAAGTTTGGATTTTAGTTTTCAGTTACAGGTTAGAAATAAGGCCAGGTTGGTCCAAATCAGTCCTTCAGTCCTTCAGTCCGTCCAGTCTAAAATTATGAAAAGATGAAAAGGACTAACAGCCTACCACACCATTTTATTTAATATAGAGATTTCAGTTTTCTTCTGGTGCTGAGGATATAGTAATTTCTGAGTGGATTTCTCAGGTTCTACTTGGTGGATTGCAGGGGGGTTTCAGATAAATTCCTGGCTCTTCTATACTTTAATCTTCTGTCTCATTTATCTACAAATAACAGGTCAATTTCACTACTCTTCTCACACCTGCGGCAGTCTGTTTTCACCCAAATTTCTGGTTGGTTCTTACTCCAGTATCTCTCAGAAAATCAATGAGAATTGGCTCAAATTTGAAACATAGGCATCTAAATATCTGTTCTCCTGACTTCAGTGTTGAAAATCTGCGGTTTATTGCTTAATATTCTATTCCAGTATTGCTATTTTGTTCTCCTAGTATTCTGAGAGTTGTCTGTGCAGGCTAATATTAGACAATATTTTTCTGAGATATTTTGCAGACTTCTTTTACCAACGTAGAAGAAGTCGACCAGAGTTTGGTGAGTCTCTGATTCTTGTCTCAAGCTATAATATCTTCTCTCTTAATCTCTCAAAATCTCTGTTCCCATGATCCTGTGTTTCGTCAAGTCTTTTTAGTTCTAGTTGGGACTGGAATTGCATCAAGTCCTCACATGACAGCATCCAAATGTTGAAATACAGAAAATAATTGATCTCAAAATTCAGAAACTAACAAGTTCTTCTGTTTCATGAATCAAAGCACAACCTTAAGTTATGAAACAAAAGCATTATTATTTCCAGTGGGAGTGATGTCTCTAGCAACAACCAACTAAACCCAGACATTATACTATATAACAATGCCCATATTAATAGTCTAGCAAAAATTATACTATATATAAAGATCAATGGATGGATTGTTTCTCCTCATGCACATCTAGAAGCAGATCATATTTGCCAACTTCATAATCCAGGAAGTGTGGTAAGTTCACCGTTCACTATTTACAACCCTACACACAGAAGGAATAGCAATATTTGAACCCCCAATGTGTTCAACTTAATTCCAAATGAAACAAAAAAAAGATTCAATTTATGTATGATGACAACCTCTGAACATGCCTCATAGGCATTACCCAACCAATTTAGAAACAACTCATGAAAACAATACTAGAACCAGAAAATGAAGCTCAATAACAGATAATAAATTTTCCCTAAATTTTATTGGAGGACAGGGGAAATTGTTCTACCATACAACACCATAAAGGGAAACGAGGACATAATAGAGTAGTCCTACTTACCAATGGCAGCACAAAGAACCTCAGAAAGACAGTTCAGCATCTTTAAAGGTTACCCATGCTAGATGATGAAATCAAAATGAGTGGAATAACAAATGCACAAACACACTATGATTTGAGACAATATTTTACGGACATGGTTGGGAAGGAAAGTTGATGAAGGACGTATATGATAAATTACAGAGATGAATACAAGATGCAACTTCAATGGAATGCATAAAAGCAACCAGAATCCTATTACTCCAGTTAAAGTCCACAGCAATTGCCTGTGATCAAACCATAACCATGTTTTGGAGTACCTTTCACAAAAATTTGTTGAGAACACATAGAAAAGGTTGGTTCAACAGTGAGAAAATCCTTCTCTCAGTATACCAATCAACCGCTACAATTTTTCTCTTTTATTTATAGAATTTTATCTTAGCAAATGCCAAGCAACTCAGGGTCTACAGGTCCATATGCCGACAACACTTTGCACTTACTGTGTTAAAACTATTTTATTCCAACAACTTCTTGTGGAGGTTTTCCCACGTTCTGGTGAATCCTGGTGGCAACTCCAAGGACCTAATGTTGCTGACAAATGATAATTAGACCCATCTTCCAAAAAGAAAATCACTGTCTTATTGTTTGATTACTGACAGATGTCTTCGGGGATACACAACTACTTCAAAATTGAAAGATTGACATTTACATTAAGGTACAGTAGCTATGTCACCGAATGCTGTGCTTCAATCAAAGTACAGCTTGATCTAGAAGGGGAGGGGATCATATAAGATTGTTGAAAGAAGAAAATGCAATACACACAGAATAGAAAAGTCAGGATGTTGGTAAATCATGATAAACAGCATAGCTGATATGCAGTTGCTAGAGTTTGCTATAGCTGACAATCAAAGAAGAACAAAAATCAATTGGCAGTTCTGGACATGCTAAAAAGACTGATTAGGAAACAATATACAGTTTTCAATCTTCCAACGAAAGGGAGGAGAAGGGAAAAGAGAAAATGAGTTCCCTACCTTTCCAGTTCTCGCAGTCATGAGAGAGAGATTAAGTTTGTTACAAGACTACGAATGCAACTAACTTCATTTACATTCACATAAGCAAGCATATTTGAAGGATAACTTATAACAAGACTACAAATGCAACTAACTTCTTCTTGTCAATATCAGGAATGTCACTCCTTTCAGCCTTCTCCACAATTACCTGTGTAGAAAAATGATAAGTTCAGAAGACAAAGTTGAAAGAATGTACAAAATATTTCACAAAAACAAGCTGGTCATTTTCTTGATAAACATCACTCAAAAAAGAAAATGAAAAATAAAAAGGCCATACTGGTATTCTGTCTGGATATTTCTCCCTGATACGAGCAGCTTCAGCTTGCCTCCTTTCTGATATCAAGAAAAAAAAAATTTACAGTTAAAAAACAAAATAATATGATACATGGCAGAAGTTAGTTTTTCTTTCTTTTTAATAATCATGAAGACTAGTTTTCTGTTTCTTGTTTAAAATACTGGACTAGAGTTATTCTCGTTACCATAGGGCGCTGTCCATTAAATTTTGGCAATTCAAACATTTTTTACATAACTAATAGTATTATATTATCACTGCCAATTCAATTACTAAAATGCCATATTTAACAGATTATAACTGATTTTAAAAGACTAGAAAATAAAGAACAGGTGACCGCCGTTGCACTGACAAAACGCTGAAACAAGATCAAAGCATATGTTGAAACCACCATTCTGACCTACAGTTTTGTTATTTTAAACCTTGGTCTATTACGTAGAGTAGTTGACATCACAAAGACATCTTTTAGAAATCGCCAAGAAAGGTGAAATCAGAACGAAGGATTGAATGATGATCAGGACTTTAACATACCACCCCCCAAAAAATGGTGCTCGAGGAACAATCAAAATCCAACAAGTAAAAAACGCATCTTCCACAGCCAAGGTAAGCACAACGCTACATGCCTACTCCTGGTGGTTAAGTACATAATTTATCCAAATCTTCTCATCAATAAAAAGGTTGGATGTTAACAACGCCATCTTTATTTTTATTAAAAAAATAATGTACAAGTTCTTCTTACGAGGGTTCTGAATCATCGAATGCTTCAATTAAAACTATTCCGCTTCATTAAACTACAATACAGCAAAAACCCAACACTCAAACTTCGCGAATAATAATCAAGTACGAAAACGAAGGAGAAAACATAATTCAGTACGCAAAATATTAAATTTTGATAATTTAAGCATTCTACAGCAAACTTCTAACAAAACTCATGCATACAGCAGAACTCATTGAAACTTTAGCACAGTATACCACATCCACCGGAAAAGAAAAATATCCAGAAAGTATGATGAAGTCAGGGTTACTAAAAGTCACAATTCAACACAATTTTTTTTTTTTTCTCAAAAAAAGATTAAAAAAAAAGAAAAATAAAAGGAACGAGAACACAAACCCAGAGGGTGTTCGAGCTTGAAGGAGCTTTTGGCCATGGCGAGACTTCTGCTACTGCAACTACTACCTGCGAATTTCAAACACGATCTATCAACCAAAAGAATTCAGGAGCAAATAAAGAGAAGAAAAAGAAAAAGAAAAAGGGCGAAACAACCCTAACCCTACCGAGACAGAAGTAAAAGATCGAAGCGCAAGATGGATTGCAGATCAACAGAAAGTTCGAAAATAAATATCAATTGTGAAAATCAAAGTGGAGAAATTAGGAGATGGGTTAGTGGGGAAGGATTAGAGAAAAAATGTAGGGTTTCTGATACCAACACGAAACCAAAGGGAAATAAATAAAGAAGGATCAATTGCCTGCTAAACAAGGAAACCGTGTCCTTCTCCTCCTCCTCTACGACCCCACCTTCCCTCGATTATAAAACTGTTAACACAGAAGCTATGTTTGCTTACGTGGGTAGTAGTTTCTTCTTAAGGGACTCTACTATTAATAATTTTATGAAAAATAAATAAATAAATAAGGTTCCCACGCAGATCTGTGTAGGAAATTTAGGGGTGCCAATGGCTTTTTTGGTGGAGGTCAAGTCGGTTTTGGGTTTTTTAGCACAGTCCGAAACATGTCCAATAAGAGATTCGGGTTAGGGTGGGATGCACTTTATACATTAGTTAACAAGCCGATTTGGTGTCGATTTTTATCAGGCTGGCTTAATGGACTCTTATCAGACCGCTATCGATTCGGTTTCGGTTTACTATATGTATATTTAGTAAAAAAAAAAGTTTGGATCAATGGGCTCTATCGGACCGGTTTGATTTCGATGGATTTCCTACATATATATTTAATAAAATATTGGCTTAATAGACTCTTATCGGTCCATTATTGAACTGGTTCAGTTTTTGTTCGGTCCAATTTTGTTCAGGCTCATCAATTGGCCGGCCTAGTTTCAGATTTTCATCGGACTCAAAAAACACAACCCAAATCCTGTCCAATCAGGTTCAATTTCGGTTTGGTCCGGATTGAATTAGGTTGGTTCGGTTTTTGATTTTCGATTTGGACCCAATTTTGACACCCCTAGTAGGAATGCTTTCTCCTTCCTGATTATGAGAGCCTTATTCGTAAAAATCGATTCTTAGCCGATTGGTGCGTGTGGAAAAGGGTGTATATTTGGGCCCCGAACTGGAACCGTCTGAGAATCGTTCTGCTAAAAAACGTTTTCCATTACTAGATGGGGTGGTTTTGGGAGTCAATTTTGGGATCGAATGTTAAATGAGACATGAGGGACGGTTCTCAGATGAGTTTCGCAACCAATCCAAAATCGATAGCCTAATAAAAAATTGTTTAAGATACAAACCTTAATTATGCAAATAATTTTTTCTTATTCTAATTTCTCCCTGTGGAGCTCTCCGTTTGTTTGCATTGAACATTTTAGGTCAACTTTTGGAGTTTTCATTAATATCTTCTTATGTTATGTGACCATTGACACTTGCAATTTCTTGTGCATGCTTTCTCGATAAGAACATTGACTATTGTATCTAAGTTGGATATGATGTATGTCATCTCTCTATGCCTGTTATTTTATGTCTGCCAGAAATAAACATGCATTTTAACTTAAGAAAAATGCATGAAACATGCTTTGTAGATTATTCAACCAGCAAGTCACCCAATTCTTCTTCTTTTTTCTTTTGTTGTAATTAAAAATAAGTGCAAGTTGATTTTGGATGAGATTCGTCGATTTTCTCAAGGAGTTCATTTTGTTAATCAACATGTGACACTCAAATTGTCAAACGACACGTTAAGGGTTTTTTTTTTTTCTCTTTTGATTGAGAATAAGTTAGGTTTTGGAAAAATTACACAGGCCTCTCTTGAACTTAGCGATAATTCCAAGCAGTTCTCTTACTTTTGAGGAAATTATTCAAGCCTCCTTTTATTTGCAAAAGATTGTTATACTGTTATGTGATGACATCACCTCGACTAAACTGATTTAACGACAAGCTTGCCCTTAAAATGGTATGAAGTTACTTTTTTACCCTCTTTCTTCTTCCTTCTTCTACAAATCATGTTCTCCTTCGCACTCCATACTTTCTACTTCTCCCATTGCCCACCCGAATCTAAGTACTGACTGAACCTTTCTAAGAACGACCGAAAAGCTAGAAAGAAAAGGGAGAACATTAAGCAGATGTATAAGAAAATCTATAAAAGTGAGTTCCAATGTCATGGTTCTCCCTCCCCCAAACATGCTCATCTCAAATCTTAATTTGTAGCCCATATTCCTAAAACAATGTTTGTACCTCCAAATAAATGATTAGTTCTTGGGTAACGAGGGCTGTTCAGCTCTCTTATGTCCACTCCATCCACCTTCACCTTCCCTCTTGACATTGTAGAAACTCTATCTGTACCAGTCCAACCACTGTCGATTTCTCACATCTGCTTTTTCCGACCAGCCCAATGCTCATCACTGGCGTCACCTCCAAGGCCCAAGCACAACTTGTGCAACACTATCTATTTAGAAGAAAGGTAAAAATGTCATACTACATTTTTGTTTACCACAGTTAATGTATAGGATGTGGCTGCAATTTCCTCCAAAGATAGGGAATATCTTAGAATTATGGCTAAGTTCAAGGCAGGTGCGTGTAATTTTGCTTAAGATTGGAACCGGTAAAGAACCATATCTATTACTCAGAACCGCCCTCCAATAGTCTTAGGCATGGGAGGTTCCTACAATGATTTTGTAATCTCTCTATTTTTTTTAGGAAGAAAGTAACTCTAAGTTGGCAGTATAGCATAAAATATTAAGGAGAAATTCTCTCGAAATTTTCATGTGCTTTTTTTTATTCTTAAAAGGAATGAGTAAATGAGATCTCTATAGGTGTCTTTAGAACATATCATAATAGTCTTTCTTTAATTACCGTTTGTGATACCCCCATGGCCCCATCCAAGGTAAAATGAAATTTTCACAAACTTTTTTTAAATGACTTATCTTTTATCCACTATCAAGAATTGTTATTGTCTTGTACATTCTAAACATTTTAAACGATGCCCACACACAGCCTGAAAATGCCAACATGCCCACACGAAGCTTCAACAATATTAAATCATAGGCCGAAATGCCAAAATAGCACCCATATATAGCCCACTGGAGGGTTTTGCACCGAAGGTTACGAAGGATAGAAACCCTCTCCATCCTCAGTATTGGATGGAGAGGGGGCGGCCCCCTTAGAGGTGCGACACGTGGGGCTCAGGTGAATCCGAGCCTTCCATCATAGCTGACAAGGTGAGTCAACACCCCCTGTCGACTTATGCACCGGCTCGGATGGAAGGTTTGGATTCACCTGAGCCCTACGTGTTGCACATCTAAAGAGACCGCCCCCTCTCCATCCGATTCTGAGGATGAAGAATCCTGCACGAAAAACAGTTCCTTCGATGTTTCAATTTGAAAATCTGAGTGGTAAAAAGAAATTAGAGGCAAATTAGGTTTATATAAGCCTCCAATATCCAACATGGAACCAAACAAATCAATCAGATGTCTAGATCAAGTCAAACACTTAAGCAGCAATAAGAACTTTTAGCCGTCTGATCCTCTTTAAAATGACGGGTTATATTTGGTCCGTCAGATCTTGCAAGATCAATCTGCTTTTTGCTGGTGGAAGAAGATCAAATCATATAGAATCTGACTGGGTAACTCTGCGCCTATACTACACTCTATCACTTATTGATCGCATGTAACACATTTTATGGCTTTACTATGCGCCAACCAACGGCCAAGCGCGCTGTTATTTCAAGCCGTCATCAAACAGCGCTCAGAGCCGTCTTGACCAGAAACGTCGATCTAGCATTCCTTCGACCTGGCGATTTCGCAGCCGTACAATATATATATATATATATCACGTACCCGAAGACTGTGGCAGTCGGATTGGATTTTTTTATAATGAGGTCATCCTTGTAGTGAGGATCTCATCCACTTAAAGTGGATTTGTGTGTATCTCAATGCACTTTGAGTGTATCGAGATATGTGTCAATCTACTTTGAATGAATGAGATCCTCACTACATGGTAGCGTCATCACAGAGGATCTTTATCCGTGACAGCCACCCCTGTAAAATCAATACAACTTGAGAGTTCTTAAATTTTGGTTTTTGACTCTTTGGAGGCATTGTCACACAGCTGACCATAGCTATACAGGAACTGAGTGAAGCGAAACTAACTCGATGATTTACATGTTTCATGTTCAATGAAGTTTATAAAACCACATTAAGATCCACCAAAACCTATCTCAAAATAAAAAGTTCCAAACGAAACTTGGAATTCAGCTACGAAATTATTACCACATCTTCCGGAGGCTCCCCACACCAAAAAAACATATATATTCCCTTTAGAACTCTACCGAAATCATATAGGGGTTGATCGATTCTATATCGGATCAAAATCGAGTCAACTCACCGACAAGACCCGATCAACTCAGTGCATAACTTTCTATAAGCATCTTTAAACACCTGTATATCCTATGTAAACATCACCAACATTGTACAATTTCCTACAATGACAACTTGAGCTCCCCCTCCGTGCTCCTAGACCCCTTTAAACTGTGATGACTCAATTCGCGGTGGCCTTGGGTGGTATGGGTGCATTGCTCAAGCCCCATCGAGCGTCCGCTCTTCGCGATCAGAGGGGGAATCATGACGACTTCCATCTTCTAGGCCGAGTTGCTTGCTATTCTTCGATGGCTTGCTGCTGCTAGCCTTCCGTTGACAGTCTTCTTGTCTTGCAAGGTAGGTTAGCCATATGCATGATTCCCTAAGCTAAATATCCAATTGGTTACCGACCGAGACACTGACAATCAAATACTCGATACTTTCCTTCGATTGCACGAATAAAGTCTTTGTTGGAACCTGTAACAAGTGAGAATAATAGGAGTAGGCAGTATTGAAAAGGCTAGTTACAGCATAATAGAGGTAACGATTTGTTTTTGGTAACCCTTGTTGTTGCCGGAGAAGACTAAAAAGATGATGATGACCTTGTCGTCGCCTGAGAAGACTGAAAGATGATGAAGAAACTTACCTTGTTGTCGTTGGAAAGGTTTACAACAAAACCCTGCATAAAATGATGAAAATGTTTGGTTATAACGAAATAAAGAGGTGGTGGCAAAATTGTTATTTTGATTGTCAAGTTATTAGGAAGAGTAATTGGGTAATTTTGTATTTTCTGTTAATCAACTTAACAGTAAAGGGTGCACGTGAAATTAATCATCAAGTCGGAGGTTGAGTAATTTAAAAGCAAAGTATAAGGGTGTAAGACCCGCACTCTACTAATCCTGTCTAACCTGGTTAATGTGTCATGACAGGTCTTCCCATCATAACCGGGTCGGACGAACCAGTTAGATGACGGAACACCACAAAGCTAGGTATGGAAAACTGTCAACTCGAAGCTTGTCCAGTCGGACAACTCAAGTTGTTTGGTCCGCATAATAGGTGACTGGTCAAACTTAAAGTCAGATTCCGAGTTTAGGAAAGTTTTCTTGTTTGGTTGGGAGACTCTCCTAATTAGGAGACCACTCCCAATGAGAGATTGTCCTCTATAAAAGGAACGAACCTTCACATTTTTCTCACTCTTTTGATCATTCACAAACTCTTATATTGAGAGAGAGTTGAGAAGAAGGCTTGGAGAAGAAGAAAGCTCTGGAAAAGGAAGAAGGAGAGAAGTAAAAGAACTCATCGTTGGTTTTCAACAGACATCGTCAAGAGACCAACGATAAGTTCCTAATCTCTGTAACTAGGTTAATGCATGTAGGAGATTAGGTTCATAGCCATCAGAGGCAGTGATTTAATTTCACTACTGTATGAATCGCATAACGAATACCATTAGGGTTGTGTAGATCTAGGGTTATAGTAGAACTCTTAACCCTAACGTGTTCTTAACCTAGAGTGATATTGGATGAACCCCAGAGGAGAGCTGTAGAATCGACTCTGAAGGAAGTTAGTCTGAAAGACAACCTGAAAGATGCCTTGGAAGTTGTCCGGTCTGTGTTGTCCGGAAGCACCCAGAGTGGGACTGGACAAGCTATCGGATACTCTCAGGAAGCATCTCAAGGTTGTCCGGTAGCACATAATACAGTTTGAATAGTCAACCAGACAATGTCCGAAAGGCCAAAATACCAGTCCAGATAGTCAGTTTGAGTGACAGAAATTTAACAGAATTAAACCCTAACTTATTCTAATGGTTGTTTAGGGTTCATAACCAATTCGAAATAATTTTCAAGGCTTGGGAAGGATCCAACATCACTCAATAGATGAGGAACAAGCCCTAAACTAACTGGTTAATAACAAACTACCATGTATTGTTGCTTGTTGTTGTGTTCTGTGTTTGTGAATATAACATGTCATCCAATAACTGCTATTATTGTTCATGCATATTTTATTATTACTTCTTTATGCTGATGATGATGAGGATATGCATGTATTTGTGTGTGGTTGATGTTTTGAGTGGGGAGAGATTGTAGCCTCAAATCATTCACCATACTGATATCGTTATATCGCTATTACCTTAGCGTGGTTAGTACGTAGCAAGGTATCAGGGGGTGCTCACGGTGTGGGTCATAGCTCTACCAGTAAACTCTAGCTCTATCTCTATTCTATATTGAAGGGTACTGGGATAAAGCCTTGGATACACTTTGATGACATATAGGATTGGTTAGTGACGAACCTAATTTGCAAGCCCTCGCCAATAGGGGCATACATACTAGTATGGGATAGGGTATCAGGGGGGTGTTGGCGGTGTGTGATTCGTTAGGTTCTAACTCTATCTCTATCTTGTAGTGAATGTTATGAGGTGACATCAGTTTTGATAAGTGCATCATTGGGTGTGCTCACACTCTCGTGTATAGAGGTGTGGTTGTACCGTATCCTTACCATAGCACAGTGTAAACTTAAATCAGATCAAAGTATTGAATACCACATCATGCATATTGTTTGTTGTATGTTTTGTTTCTTATTGAGCTAAGTTGTGAGCCCACTTCATGATATCGTTTTCTTTTTAGTTGATGATGCAGGTACTACTGTAGAAGATTATATCAATGCGTCGTCGTATGAACACGTAGCGACCATGGGTGTGCAGTCAATGGAAAACAAGTATGACTTGTCATGCGAGTGTTTCTATTGTGTCTATTTTTAGGGTTTCATTTAAAGTTTGAAATTATAATACTTGTAATGGATTATTATTTTATGTTTTGGTATACATCGAGATAACTGGAATTACTTATTTATTTATCACTTAATTCTCAGTTCATTATTAATAAAGACTTCTGTTATTATTTTTTTATCTCTTGTAATGTGGATGTGTTGATTTAATTGTTGGTACGATCATATGTGATCATGGCTTGAACTGTTAGTTCAATTGACGATTCAATCACACTTCTGATTTGATCAGAATTAAAGTGTGACAAAAGGGGTAAATGAAATTTTCCCTTTATATTTTGACAATTTTAATAATTAGGTTGATTATTACATGTAAGATCCAGATTACCAAAAAGGGTTGATCTTGATTTCCAAAAACTAACTTTTTGGATTTCTCTTGTTCTTTTGTTTGGTATGTTCTTTAAAATATGTGGTCACAAGACTCACGACATATCAAAGGGTTATTTTGGTAAAAAACACAAATTGGTTGGGAAAACTCATAATGGACTGTTATCAATCATTTAAGTCTTCACTTTCACAAAGTCCCACCAAGTGAACCCACCATGTATAGAAATCTATTCCCGCCTGAGTTTGGGTAGGAGAATTGATGGGCCGGATGGATGGTCGTCATCTGGCTTTCGGATGAATCTGAGCCTTCCATTCGAGTCGATACCCCAGCCGATAAGCTGGGCCGACAGGGGTATCGGCTCTGATGGAGGGTTCGAATTCACCCGAGAGCCAAGTGGCGGCCATCCATCAGGACCGCCAACTCTCCTACCCAAACTCAGGCGGGAGAGGATGTGGATCCACCTCACCACAAGCTAGTAGCCAATGTGAAAGTGAACTTTGTGGGCCCATGGTAAACAGTTCATTCTAATCTCTATCAACAGTAAGGACCCCACTCATCAACATTATTAAACTTCTTGTCAAGCTTCCATTAAAGCCCATCTCAAAGTTCTTCACGTACTTCCCTCTCTGCCCCTCTCATTCTCCTCTTCTTCTTCGTATGATCATGTGAGAAAGATTCTCCAAGAACAGTGCAAGACAAGAGGTAAAGAAGGATCAAGACATGGGCCAGTGTTATACTGCACCATCAGCACAGAAACAAAGCTCCAGCTTGAAAAATAGATTCCTTACCAAAGCAAAAGAACAGAGATCTCGGTTCTACATTCTCAGGAGATGTGTGGTGATGCTACTTTGCTGGCACAAGTATGGAGAATATCAGGGTTCAGACTTTGAACAGTCATGAGAAGCTAGCCGGCCATTCATAATATCATCAGGGTTGATCTTCCAGGCTTGTCTGCAAGCTCTTTGAAACTTGAAAATGGATGAAGTTCTTCAAGATTACAGAAAGAAGAAACTGAAGGAAAGGTGAAATGGGTTTTTTTTTTTTTTTTTGGGAAGTAAAAATTTAAGAAAGGGGTGCACCACAAAGACTTCTCAAGAGATCAGTCATCCTAGTACTAGCCTTACCAGGCAAGCAGAGTTGTGATAGGATCCAGTGCATTAGTGCTGGTATGATCGCAGCCAAAGGTGATAAGGGTTGCTGACCTTGGTGATAAGGGTTGCTGACCTTGTTCGTGAGTTATTTTCCTTTGCTTCCCAAACAACCAGATGTTATTAGCTTATCTGTATAGAAATTTGATACCCAAATGAAGTAAGCTTCAGTACTGTAGTAGGGACAGGATTTTCACGTGAGAACAGTATGAAGGAGTTCGTACCAGTGATCAGAAGGAAAAAAATATGTGGAGTAGATGGAGAAGGGTACTTTTTTTGTAATGTAAGAAGCTGTGTTTTAGGGTTAGAATTCAGGGAAGTGGTCACTGGTGTTATGTGGTACACTTTGCAATTATTTTGATGGAGATGGGAATGGAGTGTTCATACTTTCTTTGTCTTTCAATGCTTTTAATGTCTTTGCACGGGTGACAGCCCCACCTTTCATTTTAAATTTTCTTCAAATAGTACGGTATTCAATATTTGTGGATTCCCCATTATAGGGATGGAACCATACCCATGGAGGATGATAGAATTCCATAAGAATTGCAGGTACATGCTGGTGAACTGAACTCACTTTTCATGAAAGATTCAAGAGAATTGTATGATCTTATTTTGTTTTCATCTCTCTCTCTTAATTAGACTTTTAGAATGCAGATCCGCATTTCTAACATATTATGGATAGGTACATAATCACTTCAATCCATGTCTGGAGTTCTGGAGTCAGAACCTTTATTTCCATGCATTTAAGGGAACTTGAAGGACAGTAGCGGCCATGTGAACATGCAAAAGCAGAAAAGCTTGGGAACCAGAGGATCAGTTCAATAACCCAAATATGAAACAAAGGTGTTTTGCTATTCACACTAGAGTTGCTCTCTTTGTATATACGGTGAGTCGGGAGGGTTTTTTTTTTTTTTTTTTTTTTTTTCATGGAGGGAACAGAAATGGTATTACACATAATAAAAAGAAAGGCAATTTATACAATCAATGCCTTCTGTCATATTTGGTCCTATCATATGGTTACAATTCAGTGTAACCATGCATCGATCTAAGGATTCCTTGTTCCTTTTCACAGCTGGTTTTGCCACATCAAACTCTTTTTAGGTTAAAACTTGCCATATAGGCAAATGACCTTATATTCTATCTGTCTACAAAATTTGAGTTCCATTGGATTTTTCATGTAGTAGGGCTATTGAAAATACCTTTGCCATACATATTTGTTACTATTATCTGGTAGAGCTGCAGTTTTTCCAATCTGAAAAAGAATTCACCTTCTATAGAATCCCCTCATCTTTTATATCTAAAGGTGGGTCCCACACACTATAACCCCTCTTGACTAGTATTTTAATTGTATTGATCAATCATGTGTCCTTACCTTATTGACTCTACTATTAACTCGTATCAGTTTCAACAATAACCGATACCAATTACAATAACCTTGATAGTAAAAGATAATATTGATTTTTTTTTTAAAAAGTGATAATATTGGTGATGTGGCTAAAATAGCTAGTCCAACCTCAAAGTCCTCGAGTTCCAAAAATTGTTGACTAAGAGGGGTATATTCGCTGCTTAGCTTTATCACTTTGGTTTGCTTTTATTCTTCATTGATCTAAGTTTCTCTCAGTCTGCCTTACTTTAAAATAAAAAATAAAAAATAAAAAATAAAAGGAAGGGTAGAATAGTTAACAGTTAGCTTAGTACAGTACTCATGTCATTGCTGGCTCTAAAGCATCTGTTGTTGGGATGTCATGACAGATCTATTAGGCCTGTGTTTTGAACTTCGGTCCATCCTCTTTCTCACTCATTCGTTTCCCAACTCTGAATTTTTCTCCCATCCATTACACCCATGGTTTTCAAATATTATTTGTATGAATTTTTTTTATAAAATTAAGAAAAAAGAAAACAAGCAAGACCTAAAGTGACAAATAAGATGAGCTGACAATGAAAGTAGGATCCTCATATCCAGGGAACAAACTGAAGCAAAAACATTAGGAACCCTCCACATTGGAAGGGATGAATGATGAGTTCTTTAGAGGACTGGTGGAGGGGATGATGCATCTAGCCCCTTTGAAAATGATGGAATTAGAGAAATATTATGTCTTGATGCATGGTTGCTTTGCAGACCTGTAGCAGATGTTGATATGCCGGAATGAGCATCATCACTAGGTTGTAACAATCACAATTCAACAACCTGTGCGTTCATTGATTTTCAATTATTGAGGGTTGGAAGATATCACTTCATTGACCCAGTAATCCCTTCAGTCTAAGGGAACATGATCATATATATAATTCAAAGTGAATCTTTACCACCACAAAAAAATTTAAGACCTTTTTTTTTGTCAATACCTAGTTTAATTCTCCACATCGAAGTTGAAGAGGAATATCTTCACCCCGAGTGTTCAGTGGGGTCCAATTAGGATTCATGAACAATGGGGAGTATTGTTGGTATTCAATATAACGAATCAAAATTTTCAAATTCAGCACATATCTCTAATTAAACTAAATTTCGATTATTTATTTTAGGTACGACCAAGATTTCCTTGACTGACAATAAATGGAGAATATCTTCACTCATCAGTTTGAGCACTTGAAGAGGACTCAAGGAGCAATGCGAAAGGTATTTTGGCTATATCCTTTGTATAGGGATAAATAATTATGAGATTGCAGCGGAGGTTCCCTTCACCCATGATAAAGAAAAACTTTCTCCATATATTCTAATATAGGCTAGTTTTATTGTTCTAAGGAAATATATCAAAAGCAAAGTTAAAACAAAGCTTGATTAGATGTAATATTGATATCATATCAGATTAGACATCCTAGGTAGGAGGAATTAATCCTGAACAAGGAGGAAGAGGAATCTTTATGTAGATAATATCATGATATCCACCAACATTTTTTTAATTATTTTTCAAAATGATATGTCGACCCATCATGATTTCATCCTAGTAACATTAATTTTTGCATAAAGTTGGACCCCTAAAATTTATTTTTATTATTTTTTTTTTTAGGGTTTGTAAAGTCATCACACATCGGGCTTAAAAAATTCCTTATTAGACTCATTGGTTCTTGATTGACACTTTGGTTCGGTTAATTTTATATGAAAATTTTACATGTTATAAAATTTTCAATATTTATTTAAAATATATATATATATATATATATATATATATATATATATATATATATATATATATATATATATATATATAATGATGTCTAAGAATAATCATTTTGACATATACAATGGACTTGTTTAAGAAGGGTCTAGAAAAGGAGAATGGAGAGAAGTGAATGCACCTGATAAAGTTGTACCAAAAAAAAAAGAATGAACCTGATAAAGAAAGTGACAATTTTTAATCAATTCTTATATAACTCTCAAAAATTTATAATAAGGTTTTTCTGTGGTTGTAACCGACTTAGGTTACAAAACAGCTGTAACTGACTTTCCACTCCCAATTGACAAGCTCATGATCGAATTAAATGTAACCGACTACGTTACAACTAATCCACTGCGCAATACTTTAAAGTGGAGTGGAAGAAAAAAAAGAAAAAAAAAAGAGGTAAATAAATGAAGAAAGTCACATAAAAATGAGGTCCGGTGATTCTTATGCAAATGTGTATTGATTTTTCATGTGATATGGAATCAACATCAGTTCCTTAACACCCCTCGATCTGGGTTATCACAGGAATTACTTAGTAACCTGACTATGCAAATGATGGGAAGTGTTGATTGATTCATCAAAAACACCTCTTCATCTTTATTCTTTTTTTAGAGGCCAGATTCTCTCCCCAAATAAGGTACCTTCGGAGGGATTTTATCACCATTTTCATTGGTTCTTATTAAGTTCTCAATTCAAAAGTTCGAATTAGTAAGTAGAGAGACTCTCACATATATAAAACACACAAGGTTCTATTCCCTAAGCATTAATGTAGGACTATTCCTAACATTCCCCTTCACGTGTTGCCCCTTTTTCAGGTGACAGTACACATGGCATATGGTCTCTCTTTTGGGTGACCGTACAAAGTCAACCTAGAGCTCTGATACCATGTCAAGTCTCCAACTCAAAAATTCAAACTAATAAGAGGTGGGACTCTCACATATGTAAGATACCCAAGATTCTAATCTCTAAATCATATAGGATTGTTCCCAACAGATCCCACATCCTCCATAAACCACCTTCATCCCCATGTTACATTTACTGATTTACATCCTTGGCAAAGATGAGAAAAGGTAGATGAGAATGGATTAATGTACCTCAGGTTTGACATGGCCTGCCTGGGGAAGGAGAATGTCAAGGTGTCCGTGGAATAGAACACTATTATCGTGGAAGGAGAAAGAGTCAATGTTATGTACAACGGCTGCTGTTGGTTTAATAAAGGGTGTCAAAAATGGGCCCGGCCCGGTAGCAAAAACCGAGCCGGCCCAATATAACCCGAACCCAGCCCAGACCGAACCTTAATGGATAGGTTTCGATTTCGGCTTGTAAAGTCCGACACCGTTTCAGCCCAGACCGAAATCAGACCGAATCGGCCCATTAAGAAACCCGAATTAGCCCGAACCAATAATACTTAAACCAAACACCGGTAAGGTCCATCCGAGTCCAGTTTCTTAATTTTAATGGTTTTAAATTTTGATGGACTATATTTCACTGTTATAGTTCACTTCTTGATTCGAAAGATTATATGAATCTATAGTTGAAAAGAGTATGTTAATTGTTACAATTTACTGAATTACATACATATAGAAGGAATGATATTAATTTTATAGAAATAATAAAATAGGTTATATATCTTACATATAAAATAGGCCCAATAAGCTTGATAAGCCCGGTCCCGACCGAACCAGATAACAAACCGATACCGGAGCAGCCCGTTAGTTATTGTGTCCAGTGCAGCCCAACCCAGCCCGAACTCTTAATGGACATGTTTTGGTCTGTGCTTATAAAACCCGACACTGGTTCAGCCCGGACCAACCCGTTGACACCCTTAATTCTTGATAAGCACTCCAGCAAGAAGGATCAGATCAAGGCGGAGATGAAGAACGGAGTGCTCATGGTGACTTTTCCCAGGGTGGTGAAGGAGGAGAGGAAAAAAATCGTCTGTAGCACTATGTCATAGCAAAGTACATCATGATCATTGAGAGTGCATCACTTACATCTCCCAATGCTTTCTCATTGGTCAGGATCAGAACTTCTGCACCAAAGTGCTACAGACGATCCTGGCCCAAGAGAAGACTCAGGAGAGGGAGGACGTCGAGAATGATGTGATCTTTAGTTTTCGGTTGGTAGTAGTGATATTTGTCTAGAGATTTTTTTTTTTTTTTTTGGGTGATGGATTTGTTTAATTAAAATGAAAAAATGATTTGTCCTCAAATTTTTTTATTATGTCGGAAGATCCAGAGAATCTGAGACTAAGGACTCACAACTGATTGCATGGGTAATTCCTATCTTACATATTAAGCTCTCTTTGTTATAGTTTATATTTATGGTTATTAGTTATATATAATAAATTATTTATAAGAATAAATTATGAGTCATAAATATTAATCGTCTAATACCACTAGATATAAAGAAGTAATAATAGATTATCACAATAATGATAAACACCTTCGAGTCTATTTGTAGATTTAGATTATATCAATTTATCTTAAATATAAATAAATACCATAACTCATACCAAACAACTATTTATATTGTAATGTATTATATAATTAATTTTATAATATATACCAAAGAAAACCTAATTCATTTGAGCTGATTTGTGTTTATAGAGTTGGATTCAATCACAAGGAATGTTGGAGAGAATTCAAACCCAAATCAGAAAATCTTAACTCCAGCTCTCAACAGGTGATATTGCCACATCATAATAAATTCATTACGTCCGTGTTTTCACAATTCAAACACGGGTCCTTTCACCGTATAAAATCCTCTCTCGCCCACCTGTCGCCGGCCAAGGGCGAGATTTCAGTCGGCCCACCTCCCAATGTATTGGTAGGCGGGCCGACTGATCGCCAGCCCTTGGATCAGCGGCAGGAATCTTCTGCCACGGCAGAGGATTCGGTTCCCCTTTCACCAATAAAACATGGGAATGGATTTTTTTTATTTTTTGTGGTAAAATAGGGGAGTGGATTATGACTTTCTTCGAATAATTAGGAATATATATAAAAAGGAGTTTCAAGTATGTTTCAACTAGAACAGAAATCGTCTCCCGCTTGGGTTTGGGCGGGAGACTGGGCGGCTCGGATGGATGGCCGCCATGTGGCACTCGGAGGGATTCGAGCCCTCCATCCGAGCCGACTACCCAGTCAACAAGCTGAGCCGACTGGGGGGTCGGCTCGGATGGAGGGCTCGGATCCCTCCGAGTGCCACATGGCGGCCATCCATCCGGGCCGCCCAGTCTCCCACCCAAACCTAGGCGGGAGACAATGTGGATCTGTTTCAACTATGGTTTAAGACGGGTCATTCTCTCCCAATCTTGTGTGATGATGTAACAATATCAATGGCTGAGAGCTATAGCTAGCTAAGATCATCTGATTTTAATTCCAGCTTTCTCCAACATTTCTCTTCAATCATTGCCCATTTATAAGTAAATATAGAAAATAAATCATATTGAATACTAATAATATATTGTCTACTTTTTAATGCTTGTATTCCAGAAATAATTATATAATACATTATGATATATGTAGTTGTTTGATATAATAAATGATATTTAAATATAGAAAAAATTTCATCTACATCCCATCAAGGATTGTTAACATCATCTACACCCACAAGATTGCAGAAACATCACCAAGGTCCACTTAACTGATGGAAATCACTAAAATTATTAAAATACAGTTTTACCCCTCATATTATAAATTGAAATTTTTAAAAATTATATTGTTTTAGCCACTCTCCCTCATGTGAACTTCCTTCAAACACAGAGAGAGAGAGAGAGAGAGAGAGAGAGAGAGAGAGAGAGAGAGAGAGAAAGAGAGAGAGAGAGAGAGAGAGAGAGAGAGAGAGAGAGAGAGAGAGAGGAAAAGAGAGATGAGATTCGAGAAAGTTCGATTATTTTTTGTGGGTTTTGTTTTTAATTTCTTGTTTTTTAATTTTAATTGATCCATTGCCTTATTTTCTCGCTTGTTCTACCTCGAATTTCTAAATGTTCAATGTTTTTATGATTGGAAATCAAAACAAGAAAAACATTCTACGCATGAAGAAAATGAATTGAAGAACTCCTGCCTGAATAAAGAATCCGTAATTTAGCCGAGAAGTAATGGCCGAGAGATGCGAATTACGACCATATCGGGAGAAGAAAAATGATAGAAATAGAAATGAAAGAACTAACGGTTGGGACCCCAACAGATGAGATTCATGACTTCCTCATCCTTCTCACGCCTTTTTCCGGCTTTTCCCGTTCATCCAACGCCGTTTTCTTTAAAGGTTCAAGAAGACCGAAATCCCATTTGATCCGAGAAACCGATAACCGATTGTTCTTGATGTGTTGATAAAAAAGATCTCATGGCGTAATTCCATCTACTGTAACCCTTGATCCTTCGGCTTCAACGGCCTCCAATGCTTGCGACCACGATCCAAGCTTTGCTTGCCGAACTCATTCTCCGTCTTCACTTGTTGCTTATCTTTGAATCTCGAGATTCAAGGGAAGAGATGGATTGGACCCCGTCGAACAAGAAATTCAAGAAACGGACTTTAAATAAAGAAAATTTCGAGAGAGGGTTGGAAAGTAGAAACCATGGGCGGTTTTATTTTGCCTACGGCGATGATGTCCTTGCCTTCTCGATAAATGTTGGAGCCATGCCGGCTCCCCTAATTTTTCCCCCAAACCAGCTCCTACCATATGAATCTGACTATGGAGAAGAGCAGAAGAGGAAAAAAGAAGAGGAAAGGAAGAAGAAGAAGAAGAAGGGTAAAATGGTATTTTATCTTTACTTTAAGGGCAGTATTGTCCATGGAAATTTTTATTTCATGCCGGTCGGCATCTAACGGAATCAACCACGGGTGGACCTCTTTGATTACCACAGCCAAAGTTTTGGGACCTAGGTGATGTTTCTGCATTCTTGTGGGTATAGATGATGTTAACAATCTTTGATGAGGTGTAGATGAAATTTTTTCTTAAATATATTTAAAATAAATTAATATAATCTTTTTTTTGGTAAAAAAAAATCTATTGAATCAAAGCACGAGAAGAAGATAAGGCTTCATTCACACCAACTTCATGAAGCCAAGAAGTGGAATATGGTCATTCAACCAACCCTAAAACGATTAAGACCTTTTGGGCAAGGGTATGAGCAATAAATAATCTTTTTTTTTTGTAACTAATATAATCTAAAATCTATAAATAAGTTAGAAGGTGTTTATCATTATTGTGATAATCTATTATTACTTCTTTATGTCTAGTGGTATCAAACGTTTATTATTTATAATTATAACTCATAATTTATTCTCATAAATGATTTATCATAAATAACTCATAAATTTAAATATAAATATAAATTATACCAAAGAAAACCTTAATAGGAGAAAGACATAATCTTCTCTCTCTCTTCTCTCTCTCTCTCTCTCTCTCTCTCTCTCTCTCTCTCCTTTGTTTTCCTTGCACCCTCTTCTTTTCAATTACGTAGTCCATTAGGGATGGATCCGATAACCCGAATCCATTTAACCCTCCCCAAAGGCGCTATGGGAAAAGGGGGATTGATAAGAAAGTTAACTAACATCCCTTCTTCCCCAAGAATCTCATTAAAATCTCATAAATACTAAAATAAAAGCTCACAGAGGAATCAAAGTGTATCGGTGAGCTTTTCTTTATTTATGATGGCATTTTAGTACGAATATAATTAATACTCACAACCTCCTTGCCTGTTGGGTTGTTGCAGAATTCAATGCATTTCTTTCAAGATCATTTTCTTCCCCCACTTTCCTTCACAAATACCTTACTTCTTCTCTCCTTCATTCTACACCACAAGAGCACGTCCCTCCATTTCTTTCTTTTGTTTCTCACTTTCTCTCTCTTATGTTTGATCTTCCATTTTTTCAGTCATCCAAGTGGCTGGTTCAGCTCTCTCTCTCTCTCTCTCTCTCTCTCTCTCTCTTTCTCTCTCTCTCTCTCTCTCTTCATGTATGCATGACTTGTTATACACTAGTTTTGGTTGCTTTGCTTGAAGCTTGAATTTGTATACTAGATGATGAGAGAGAGAGAAGCCAAGAAAAGTGGGAAGGCTTAGAATGGATTGGTTTAACGGGATATTGGTCCGGTTCAATTAAAAAGCTGTGCTTGTTAAGATTTGGGCTCTGTTATTTGATTGAGCCGTGCCAATATCACGTCCATGGTAATGGTATATGGGTGGGTAGTTTGATTCAGATTATTATCGTTTCTGCTGAACTTATTTTCTTTCTTTTCAATGATATTATGTGACCCTGATGCCATTTCTTATCATTGAGGCTGCCTTTGACATGCATTCTAAGTTAAGAATACATTTTGAGATGACAATAACAATGATAGGTATGCATTCTCTTTCTTGAATTATGGAATACATTAAGAGAACTTGACTGATTCTGGAATCTGGATCACACTCTTTTGCCCATTCTACATCCGGAACTCAAATGAAAATGGCTTTCTCTTTAGCTCAACCTCATCTGATTTAGGAATGCATTCTACATTATGAAAATGCATTCCAAGAAGGACATGGCTTGCTTTGACCCATTTCCTTCGAGAAAGCAATTTTTTTCAAAGATCCATAAAGTGGGGACTGAGGATGAAGCATTCCTCTCTGGTTTCAGTCTTCTTTTCCAAGTTTAAAGTTTAAAGTTCAAAGAAAAAGCTTCAATTCAGAAGGACTTTGATCTTAACATTCTTTGTAGCTGCTCAAATATTCTTTTCTTGTTTTCTTTTCAGACGATGTTCTACGTTTCAGTAAGGGACTCAAAGCCCTTCAGCTTCAGATGCATCATCAAAGCAGAGAATCTTCTTCAAGCTCTGTTTGGACTCAGCTAGGCAAATCCCAAGCATGCCTGACCCTCTTCACCACAAAAGCTACCCTTCAGGACCTTGAGAGCTCTCATCAGGCTTCTGATGATATTTGTTTATAATGAAACTAATGTGGGTTTTGCTTTTAACTTATCAAATGTGGGTTCTCTAAGAGTTTTTCGTTTCTGGGTCTGCTTCTTCTCTTTGTACCAATGGGATTTTCGGGGAGACCTTCTACAGTAAGTTATGCTTCTGCTTGTACAGATGTGAAACATGGCGAACTAGCAGAGAATAGCTTTTATTTATGGATATTTGTAGGAGCTTTTATTTATTTTAAATATGAATTTCATACTTATTCAGTCTGCAACTTTCCTCTCCCTTTCTTACTTTCTGTGAAATGGTTAGATGAGCTTTGCTTGCAGCAGTGTTTGTTGTTATGGTGGTATCTGCTACATAGTGAATAAATTTGTATTTTCGCATTCCATTTTTGTTTTTGGATGGATATTTTATTACATACATTATTACTCATTAATAAATAAAAAAAGGTATCCTATGCACGAGGTTCCTGCACCACGGGTTCTGAGTAGGGGCTTATGAATGCAGTCTTACTCTAATTCCTATAGAGGCTATTTCTAAATTCGAACTCATGACCACCAGATTAAGATAGAACAACCATACCGTTGCCACTAATTATAGTAATACCTAATAAGGTCCAATGAGAGAACCTATAGTCCTTGGACAGGCCCACACGCCCTCTTCCCTTCTATGGTTTCTCATACTGGATTTCCTAATGAAAGAGGATCCAAACCTTGATGGGGATATTCTCACAATCAAGAAAGTAATCAAGATACCCATATGTAAACAGCACATGTTAAACATGGGTCATGTCTAGTGCAGTGGTAGACAGCCGACCAAGGAAATAAATCCTCTCATGCCCCTCATGTCGGCATGAGAAAATCCAGTGACTGTATGCACGGTAAATTACAGTCATTGAATTTCCTCATGTCAGCATGAGAGGATTTGAATTTGCGGACCAGTGAATGCAAGCAAGGTCGAGAACATCCATGGTTCAACACCTCCTGTCACATCGACATTTCTTCCCTTCTGTTAGTAGATGGTAGCATAGCTCTAGTGCTGTGTAGATGTAGCAGCCTATGGGCACTGTAACTAGGATATAGGGTCATACAATCAAGCAGACCAAGGACTAAGAAGGGGGAAGAATCCTATGTAAGGTAATTTCTTGTCAAGGATGAATGCATTTAGGGGTGTCAAGTTTGTGATCGAACCGGTAATCTGGATTGAACCGGCCCGAATTAACCTGGACCAAACTGTTATTGAACATGTTTCGAGTTGAAGTGTGGCATTTTCTACTGGTCCTGGTCTAGTCCGGGCTAGCCCAAAACCGGTTTGAAAAAGTGGACCAATGAGCCCGTACTGGATAATGGCCAGAACAAACCGATTTAGACTGAATATTTAACCCTAGCTTCACTATTTCAGCCTTCTAAATGGCCTTAACGGGTTTCCTAACGGGCTTTCAACCCGAACCAGCCCGAACTAGCCTGATAAGAACCTGAAAACTGACCAGTCCGTTAGTTAATGTGCACAGTGCAGCTCACCTAACCCGAATTTTTTAATGAACATGTTTCAATCAGGGCCTATAAAGCCTGACACCGATTTGACCCAGACCAACCCGTTGACACCTTGTTGGTTTTTGTTGAATGTTCTTTTTTGTATCCATATTCTCAGCTTTTTAAGTAAGCCTTCTTTATCAACTAAGGAACTTTCCATCCACGTCAAATTTGTAACAGCTTTGAATTATTATTGAATAGATGGAACATTGGATCTCTCCATCCAAGGCCTCTCATTGAGATTGATTGCGCCCTTCATTTTAATGTCTCTCCATTCATAGCCCTATATATGTTGTGGATCACTCAGTAATTACTATTTTATAGCATGCTTCAGTTTATGGTATGGATACAAGTCAAATCCTTTTCAGGAGGACCAGCATACTCCCTTGTTCTCTGTCTCAATAGTTGAACAAATGTTGCATGATCATTAATGGAACTTGATACATAATCTCAAAATTTATTAGAATTAAGAGGTCATGAGATCAAATCTCCTTGGGTCTATCTATCTAATAAAAAATAATAAAAAGTATCTGGATCAAAATCAAGTTTCAAGTTCACATACTTGGGAAGGGGATCAGCTGATTGCGATTCCGATCTGATCTCAAGGTGGATCAGCCTGAATCAGATTTGATTCAAATTGGTCTTGCAGCCCCATAAGAGGAGGTTTTATGTTTCTATGGGTGTGATAAATCAATCTCCCTATTTGAACCTACGACTAGTCGAATAATAGTTGACCGCTCTACCACTAACCTACTATAGAACGGGTATGATATCGGTGTCAAGTTTCCAACTCAAAAGTTCGAACTAGTAAATAGTTGACCACTCTACCACTGACCTACTATAGAACGGGTATGGTATCGGTGTCAAGTTTCCAACTCAAAAGTTCGAACTAGTAAGTGGATGGACTCTCCATATATAAGACCACAGGATTCCAATCTCATTAGCAATGTGAGATTATTCTCAATACTCCCCCTCACATGTAACACCACCATTAGGTGGTGTATATGTGGAGTATATTTGGCAATACATGACACTTTTTCAGGTGATTGGTCCCTCTTCTTGGGTGACTGATCCCTCTTTGGGTGACATATAGTCCCTCTTTTGGATGATCGTCCCTCTTTGGGTGACCATAGTCCATCTTCTGTGGATCTGACGTCCCTCTTTTGGTGACTTGGAACTCTGCTACCATGTCAAGTTTCCAACTCAAAAATTCGAACTAGTAAATGGAATGACTCTCCATATATAAGACAACAAGATTCCAATCTCATTAGCAATGTGGGATTATTCCTAATAGGTATCACAGATATGGGTATCAAATCAAAACCACCTTTATTCTATTAAAAAAAACCTTCCAAAGGAGCTACAAGCTTCACTCTATGAGAAATTCATATCACCATTGTAGGCCAAGTAGAGTATCTCTGCCCCTGTAGCTGTGGATGTGACCATCAAATAAGTAAGAATCTATTCAAATCGAATTGAGCTCGTCTCAAGTTCGGAATGAACTTGCGACTTGCCAGTGACATGTTGATGGCCGGCACATGGCAAGTCATGAGATCCAATGGCTCTACATAAGGGAGTTGTTGACCTAGGAGTAGCATAAGGGAGTTGAGACCTAAGAGTAGAGCCATTGGATCTCATGACTTGCCATATGTTGGCCATCAACCCATCACTGGTAAGTTGCAAGTTCATTCCGAACTTGAGACGAGCCCGATCCATTCAAATCCACCCAACAATCAAAATACATGCTCAGTACCAAAATAAAGAAGCCAAGAAGGGAAAAGGAGTCAATTATATCTCATCAGGGTGTAAAGCAAAGAGGAACCTGATCTGATAAAAGAACCAAGCTTTACTTAATAGACATTTCAGCCAAGAAGAAACAATAGCCACAAAGGAATAACTTACAGAGATGACACTGATGCAGACCATGTACCAGTGAAATACTTCACTCTTTCACAAAACAAGGAGAAAAAATAGAAGGTCTAAGAACATTTTGAAAAAAAGAAATTTTTTGAGCCCTGTGAGGTTATTGAATTCTAGCCTCCCAGTTTACCAAAAAAAAAAAAATTTCTAGCCTCCCATAGATGCTGCTGTCCTGCTTGTTGGTTACAGTGAGTCATATGGATGAACACTATTTCATGGGGAACCTTAGAGAGAGATCTATGAATGTTAGAGAGATCTATGAATGTTAGGTGAACTTTATAGGCTGGCATGCTTTGATCCATATTTGTTTTTCTTTGAGTGGCATCCCAGATGAGATGAGAGTCAATCTCATGGGGACATGGACACATGGGCTGGATTTCTGTGAGAATGGTTTTAGTTCATGCTCTCAGAATGAGTATGGGTATCGGTATCAGCCATATGCTGATCTGGCATACCTTTTTGGTATTGATCAGATATCGATCATGTGTCAACCAGTAGCGGCATGTATCAGTCAGGTATTGATTTCAATTCCGATTCAATCATCCCATCCCGAATCAGCCAAATATCAGTATCGGTCACTGCCAATATTGATATGGATCCGAATACCTAAAACCATGCCTGTGAAAGACACCTGTGTGAATAGAAAATGGAAAGGACGAGTGGGTGTGTTGATCCATGGCGGAAAAAGAATAACTTAAAAGGACAAAATGCATCATGGAGTTAGAAGATGGTTGAAAGTGCTGTTGCTTTTTCTGCAACTAGCTAACAGCTAGCAATCATGGTGGATACAGCCTTCATAGGTATTATTTATAAAAGTGGTATTAAATGGTATCAAATGGTTCTAACAAGAAGCTTATATATAATTTCCTACAGTACTAATACTACTTGGAAGCTTCATTCACCAACTTAACTATGATAGTACGATTCTCCAATTCCTAGAAAAAGCTCATGACTCAGTTTTGTGACACTGCCGAACAGGTTGGCTGCTTTGATCCAATGCATCATCCTGGTCAACTCACATTGTGTGAAATAATTCTCAAGTCGAAAGCCAACCGCAGTTCCAACCAGGTCACATAGGAAAAACCCCACATGGGGTTCAAATTTGGTAGAAACTAAAAAGTCCTTATCATCATATAAAGAGGTAGGCTGAGCAGGATTCACATCCTCTCCTCCCAGAGTTTTGGGAGGAAGGGGACGCCCCCATTGGATGGCCAATATGTAGGGTTAGGGTTTGGGTGAATCCGAACCCTCCATCCAAGCCCCACATGTCGGCCATCCAACAGGGACATCCCCCCTCCTCCCGAACCTCTGGGAGGAGAGGATGTGAATCCAGCTGAGCAACAAGTACATTTGATGAGGAAGAGCACAAGGAGAGGTTCATTATGATTATGATTGATATAGACCACCAAATTGACATGGGATCCGTTTAAGGATTTCTCCATCACTCCACAATAGTCAATATGCCAAACTCATCAATCCACATGGCAAATATTGTTGTATGTGCGAGAAAGCCTTCAAGCTCATACTGTTCCCTCAGTTCATTTATTTAGTTAGGAAGTGGAGACGAGGGTGGCAGTGATCCAACTCACCATGTGGGTGCGCTGGGGCAACACATCTTATATCTGCCCGAGTTGTAAGTCAAGAGATCCGATCCTGAGATGATGTAGCTTTATCTTCACACTAAAGGAAAGCAATCAAAAGAGCATCCTCCTCACCATTTCAGTTGCAATAATGAAAAGGAGCAAAGACCCATCAAAGCCCAAAACAGCTTTTACTAATTAATGAAACAAAAGGCAGCAAATGCTGCCCCAAAGATTAGCTTTCATTATGAAGCTCAGTAGCCACTCAAAAGTAAGTTACAAAATGGCCTTCCAAGCATGTAAAGAATGGTGGTGACATCCTCTTGCTTCCTTCCCTCTTGCTGCTTCAGGAGTCGGTTTCCCCTGCTAACATGGAAAAGGCCCGTTTCAAGGAGCAAGCCCTCTCTCTCTCTCTCTCTCTTTCTCACAACTATAATTCTACATTTTGGTAATAAATACATTTTCTATACCAACATATTGCCGGATGACTCTTGCACCATTGGCTTTCCTTCTAATCTCTCTTCTTCCTGAGTTTGGAAGAACTCCAGTTTGCCTCTCAGAAAACTGCACTCCAGAGAGCATTTTCACCTTCTCCACACCGCTGATGAACCTCCCTGATTCTCTCAGCAGATTTGCAAATCCCACTGCAGCTCCAATCAAACGAAGCAACACAGATATTGCCTGCCTGAGCCTTCCACTCACAATCTGTAAGAAGTTCCATCACTATACAAATCTGTGTTGAAATATTAAAATTCCTACCAAAGCAACATGTTTTAAAATAAATAAATAAATAAATATATATATATATATATGAAATATTTGGTGGTGCAGCTACTTATAGCAAATTCCTGGTCAATCCAGAGGGGTTTTGTTGATCAGCACGCTCAATTCCAGGATCTCAGCAACTCTGGTGGGACGAGACTAGAACAGCAATGCGTCTATAAAAGTACGGGGGCTGCGCCCAGTGGTTGGGGGGGAGGTAGGTACTCTTCAAACATCAATCCCCAAACAGAAGCTAATTGATAGCTAAATATTTTGAAAAGGTTGAAGGTAGGTTCTTATTTCCATAACATCCAATGTGTTTAAGATCATGTGATCAGCATATTTTTGGCTATGGTGCACCAAAGATAGGCCACCAATAGAAATTTTTTGATGAATTGGTATAAGCCACATGTACAGCTTCAGTTTCAATCACCAATATACATATCCCTTCTTTAGTACATTCTAAATTGGTGTATGCATGGTTCCAAACAGGACTTAGTCCTATGGCTCAATGGAGACACCAGAGGGGAAAAGGGAATACGACATCCACATTAAGGCTGGTGACAAGCTGAAAGCTACCTTGGTTACTTGTGCCATAAATCATGCCTGAACTCAACTTACCAGTTTCCACCTCTTGAATGAGCTAGAGTGGGATGCACTTGGTTTAGTCCTGGGACCTTTAGACATTATTATAAACAATTAAAATATCTAATATGGTAAATCATAATACCAGGCTCAAATTTCCAGCTCCTCAACTGAGCTAGGGTTCTCTATGATCAGTTTACTCTCAGCTCCCTCAGGTGCTATTTTGTTCTTTATATAATTAAGCTGTCTAATATAGTATAAACTCCACAATTAACTTCTGTTTAGACCAAGGTTGTTATGTAATTGAATTTGTACAGAACAACACTAAAGCAAAGCAATTTCAAATTATCATGAAAAATTAAGAATTTACCAGGTGGGGTACCACAACATAATCTTCTATCATCAATATGCTCCACATCTAACCCAAGAAACCAAGCTCCCAATGAAACATCCTCATTAGCATATTTGTGAAGCACATGCCTAAGAAGTATACATATAAGAACGGTGAAACTGAATGAGGTAAACCTCAGATCTATATAGACAAAAAGCTCGTTTATAAGAAGTCAACCCTTACTGGTTTATTGAGATATAGGTAGCCAGATCTTTTGAAATGGCATATAGCTGACCCGTAGCATGCCGAAAGTATTTGTTTCCCTCCTCGCCAAATTTCCAATGCTCAGGTTCATGGTATCTAACTCCTCTATTCCGTGACAAGGGTCAGTTAGTAACCAATGATTAGCAGTTTCCAATCAGAAGATCAAATTACCGGACCACTTTAAGATAGAGAAACTTACTTTTGAGCGAGGACAGGACCAGACTTCATGCATCCAATATACACCCGGGGCTTCGAACGGTGCCTAACTAAAGTTGCTCCAAGTGTTGCTGCAGTAATTTGAGAGCAAATCAACGAGTCAAAGGACCAACAAAGACTATAAAGAGAACTTACTTTCTCATCAATAATGGAATTGTTATCTTTGCCAATGTAAGATTTTCTTAAGAACAGTATAAAGATGCCCTGCATGTAGCAATTTTCTTCACTTAATCAAGACAATATCTCCATAGGGAGCTTGAGTAGAAAAAATTTCCCACCAAGAATAGGGTAATTTTTTGAAATTCAGCCATTTTAGAAAGTATAAAAAAAATCCAGTTTCTGACATCATTGCCGGAGGAAGGAGCTGTGGTACAACCTTGAAAGTACATTAGGAAACGTGGTATGCAATCAATGATGGTGTTTCTTTTCACAGACAAACAGATCAATTAGAAGTTGCAGTCATCAATTGGGATCATCCATTCGAAAATCCCCTTGATGAAGGATATATCACTTGAACAACCAACAAGAAGGGTTCTCTTAGTCATGTCATACATTTTGTTTCTTTCCCTTTTTTTTTCCATACCATCCAAAAAAATGTTGATGGCACAGCTAAGAGGATCATATGTATCATCCTTTTCTAAGATAAGACTATTAAGTGATATGGCAATGGTAAGTGCACAGAAGTAGGACCCACCAACAGGGTCAGAGGCAGCTCACCGTGTTCAGGTAAATAGAGCTTATCACGCAAAATTGTATTATACTAAAAACCACAAGGACTAAAACTGTTGCATCAGCTTAAAAATAGGATTTAGTAATCCTTAATCTCATATTGACCGTTGTGGTATTATAGCAAAACATGGATGCCTAGGCTGCCTCTGCTGAACGTCAACACTTGAATGAAATTATTGCTATCATGGCTAGTGGCATAAGAAGTTCCAATGTTTCTATCTGTCCGCCTCAACAAAACGACAACAAAAACAGCAACAAAGTCTTATCCCAACTAAATGGGATCTTAGGCAAAGTGTTTGTTGAGTTTGTTCCTGAACAATGGAAGTGGAAAGACACTAAGGGAGAGGGATATACTCCTCTTTTTTTTTTAATCGCCGACATTGTACGACGAACCTTCTTGTTTCAGGCGTACTACCCATGAACATAACTACATAAATTTTTGCCCTCCAATCAGCTCTGTTCGAGGTCAAATTCGAAAAAAGACTATGCAAGTCTTTCCTCACCACCTCACCTAGAGTCATCTTAGGTTTGCCCCTAGCTCTTTTAGATTCGTTGATTTACACCAAATCATTCCTCCATACTGGAGCATCTAAAGTCCTCTGTTGAACATGGTCATACCATCTCAAATGAAGTTCTTGTAGCTTATCATGTATTGGCACTACTCCCAAATCAGCTTAATATGATCATTCATTACCTTACCCTTCCTATTTTTTTCATCCCATAATTTGCAAGTTGGGCATGCGGGATATTTATGCGCCAACTTGAGGGGGGGGTGCTGTAATATATGTTTATGTCTAGATTTGATGTATGTAGGCATAAGAGTGCCGACTCATTCCTCACCTACTTCCTCACCTACTTTCTTACCTACTTTCCTTTCATGCAAATCCGTTACTCTATGAATAAAGCATGGCTTATGTCAATCTAAACAAGCCAATTATTCTCTCTCAACAGTTTTAAAGGAATAACGGCAATCACACAGCAATCTAGACACGCCTCTCTACCCCCCAACGACAACAACAAAAATCCACATAGACAGGAGTTTGCAAACCCATGAACAAGAATATATATATATATATATATATATATATAGCATTCCTTTGTACCTATATTTACATGGACATCATCATCAACTTTGATGTAGAAATCTGCATCCCATGAAGCAACAGCAGTAGCAAAATAAGACTTTGTCTTAGCTGATAATTCAAGGTAACCTTCAACGTGATCCTGATAATTCAAGCATCTGACTTGTTAACCAGTAACGTCGTTTTTAGATCAATAAAAAATTAGAGTGCTCTTAGTGTGTGCTTTAGCAGCATACATTAAAAATGAAATAGAAAAGGATAAAAAGCATTACCAGCCTGAGGAGGTCTCCATGCTTTCTATCCTCTGCTTCAACAGCTCTATCCAAAATACCACCAGATGTAGCACTGAATATGAAAATTCCAGTGAAGAAAAAAAAAATTAGTCTCTTGATCCATCAAAATCATACTTTATGCTCATTATGAAGAGAACCTATTAATGAGGATTAAAACCAGCACATATTAACAGAAGAAACCTTACATTTATGCACATGTGTAAGAAACTTTATTAATTCCCAGTGCTGGAAACCACTTTATCCTTCCCTACCCCAACAGAGTAAAGATATGCATACAAAGTTTCATCCAACTCTTCAACTTTCATACTAAAAAATTACAAGGCAAGCAACTGTGGAAAAAAAAAATTCAAATGTAAAACCAAAAGAAATAATGTAATATGCGTTAATTATGAGTGTAGTAAAGCTCTTCTATCCTTAGTTGTCTAGGCATCACCTAGACAACCAAGCCGTTTTTCAACCCCTGGGCTACACCTTGTTTTATTTATTTCTTTAATTTAATTGATGTCATTTGTAGCATTTTTATTAGATGCATAAAATACATATATACACCATAATGCTTGGAATCATGCATAAGTATTAAAAACAATAAAAATTGATGCTCTAATCCTCTCCTTTTGTATAAATCCTCAAATGAAAGATGTACCCTTACAATACCTTGGGAACGCCTTGAGTACACCTTGGCGCCTAGGTGCCTAGGTGCCCCTCCAGCGGCTTAGGTCGCCTTGACGGCGTTGACGCCTTGACAACTATGCTTCTATCTAAAGTTTAAACAGCCAAGAAGATCAGGATTTCATTCCATGAGATCAACTATAAATCAAGGCTCAAGGAATAATTTGTCTCACAATCACAGCTAAATCCTTTAAAAGGATGCAAGCAAGAACTCAAAATTTAACCAAAAGTAGAAGAATTTAGTCTTTAAAGCTCCTTGCAACATCTTTTCTATATTTCCATCCACTGTAATTAAAGAAAGAGAGCTTACAGAAGGTATCCTGAGATTGCAAATCAGTGGCATAGTCAAGTTGACAGTTCATCAAGATGAACCATAATCGACATAAGTTGTCGACATAGTTAAATACATGAGCCTGGCACCACAGTTTTATTCCAGGGAAAGCATATGAGATATGACACAGTCCTTTCTGTCTTTCTCCCTCCTCCCCCTTTACCGGTGCACTGCCTACTGAAGGAAGCCCAGGGTATCATTAAAAAATTGTCTTAGTGCTACATGAAACTTTAGATGAAACTTTAGATTTTTGTAACTTACTAAGAAATAAATTGTATACCCACCCTTTTTTGTTTTTCTTTCTTTTTTTGTTTTTGGCAAACGGCCCATGACACAGATTATCATCAGTAAAGGGATGGTGGGAGTCGTCATGCTAGATAATTGGCCTTGGAAAATAATAAACCAGGCATACTCATTTTTATCTAAAAGATAAATTTATTCATTAAATTTTTAATTAACATCCACAAATCCAAGAACACAACCCTACCATGGCTTAATCTAAGCTAATTATTGGTGCCCACCAATAGAACTGCAGTAAGTTTCTTGATGCAGATGAACCAATGAAGTTAAAAAATAATGCTTATATGTAAAATATAAGTAAAATAGAAGGAAGAAGTTAAAACCCCAAAAAGAAAAGCAATTGCAATGACCAACACAGAGAAGAACAAGATAAAGTTTAACTTATAAATCACAACTCTGAGTAGATGTCCTTGACAAAAGCTTATTGCAGGGGAGTGTCAATAGAACTAGGATATGATACTTTGTTTCCCAAGCTGTTGATTGAGCTTAAGCTTGATTTAGATACATGCTCATGACAAGAATCTAAATATCTTTGGTTTTTCCACCTCATTGAGCCAGTAACTCACAATTCCAACATTGGAAAAGCTGATTTTCAGATCAGTGTCTTGAATGCTTCAGTAAGAGTTCCATGATGAAGTAATGCAGCAAGCTTATCAAATTGAGTTGGACTACAACACTCCTCACTCAACTCAACTCAGTTCTATCCCAACTAAATGGTCATCCATGGATATTCTTTCGCCAATCAAATCTATTGAAAGCTATACTTGTTAGTTGTTACTCCCAAGCTATGCATGTCTTTCCTCACCATTTCTCCTATAATCATTTTAGGCCTATCCCTCCCTCTTTTAGTTTCTCCAAAAACTAATCAAACCCAACACAACTAGAGAGGATTGCTTTCCCAAGGCCTCACTCACACCTAGCTGTTCTGACCTACATTCAAGTTGGGACTTTTCCAGTCCAAACCCACCATGTTTAAGTTGTTCCCATTGGATTTCAGGAACTCAGCCAATTTGTAGTAGAGAAAAAACAGAAGGAAAATAACAGAATAGTGGTGGAGGCATGGGGAGAGGAGAGACCTTGGTTGAGAGAATCCAAAGGAAATACTGCTGACTTGAGATTACCGGAAAAAAAAAAAAAAAAAGGGTGTCCCAATGCATGAGGCTCCCGCTACTGCAGGATCTGGAGAAGAGTTCAAATTCTAAAATGTTATATAACACCACCTATTTAACACTCTAAATGTATTTCTGGACAAAAGATTATCATCTTCCTAAATTTTATCTTTCCCCAAAGACTGGTATGTTTACTGCAATTGATTTCTTTGAAGAAAAAGGGAAACCAGCCATAACTAATAATTTGTAAACAATTCTTTTTATTTAATTTAGTACTTTATATTTTTTTTTTTTTTCTGACTTCAAAACCAATATTGGATGAATAATAGTATTCTTCTCCAAACGGTGAAAATTTTTCTGTTTTAGTGGTTTCCACCAAGTTGGTTTGGTTCTAAACTTCTATAATGGAGTGATTCAGCTTTTCAGACCATGAATCACATGAACAAACGGTAGCAATATGTCCAAATAGGACTCTTGATATTATTTATCTGAAACCATAGTCAATCATTCAGAATCCAAATATTTGGAATTAAATTGTGAAGCTTAGAGATTTAACAATCATGCTATGCAATATGAAAAGGCGAACTTAGATCGGCTGACAACATGAATATAATATTATATGAATTATAAGTAATAATAGTTGCAAATGAAATTCTTAAGGTTATTTAAGTGTTGATGTGTGTCGAGGATGTAGGGATACAAAACATTGTCTTACACAGCCAAATTTCATACTGTGCTGTCATTATGTAGTGAATGGTGTCGCCTTAAACTCTTTGACCCCCGAATTTGGAGTATTCTACTTTCACGCGATTCACAGGGTTCAACAAGCAATCGATATTTCACGATCAAAGGTTGTCTAAATAGGACCTTAGGAGAGAAATTGGCTGCATTTTGACAAATTTCAGATAAGCAATAGTTTCTAGATAGAAGTTCTCAAAGAGTATTGGAGACTGAATTCACAATAAACTTGACCAGGCTATGAACGGAGAAAAGGGACAAAGGGGTTGCTTACGAAGGGATTAAACAGGAATCCTGATCTTCCCAACAGGATCTGCCACTTGCAAGTTGCCTAAGCAAATTTCAGATAATTATTTCTGTTACAGATGGTTTTAGGCTTGGAAGCAAGGTTGTAAAGAGTACACTTTAGCAACCTAGCCCTATACAAATTGCGAAACCAGGAAGGAGAATAATTAATGACTATCCACATTTAGGGACATATGTATGAACAAGCATCAATAAAGAGGACCTATGGGTGGTAATAGCTGCATATCACTTTAGAGTTGTTAGTGTAATCTTAATAAGTTTGAATTCATAAAATCTTATGGCCAAAACATGAACAAAAAAAAATGGTAAAGGATTCCATGACATTATGCAGATGTCAACAAACAAGGAATGACTCAAGTGTATGTTCAACTCTATTTTTTATGGTGGAATGCTCGCTAGTCTAGGCTGGATGTCAGAGCTTTCTCAGTTGGAGACAGTTCCAGTTTCCTTACAGAGATTTCTGAAAGTCCTAATTGAGAATCTTGATTGTAGAATGATGGGGGCTGTATCCTTTCTGGCTCCCCTATGTACTCCCGGAGGCACACAAACAAATGCATTCATTCACCAAATCATTACTCGAGTAATCGGGACTACATAATTTTAAATCTGTAACTTTTAGTTCTATGATTTCTCTCGGTCAATAAAGTTCACACTTCATCAAGATAACTATAACAAAGAATGCCACTTTCCAGTCCTAATTATTGCATACATCTAAAGCCACGGTTATGCTAGTGCTACAAGAATGATCAAAATCAGTGGCCATGAAGTTGAACAAAATCAAAAGAAAAAAAAACATGGAATAAGGGTATTAAGAACAGGGATCAGATTTAAAAGGAATTAATCTTCGCACCTGTGACCAATAACAAAGCGAACAATGATGCCCTTCTCTTCCTCCAGCCTTTTTCTTTTCTCACCTATTTCCAATTTTTTTGACAGAACCCAGAGCAATAAATCAGCTTCAAGCATGCATCATGCAGATTTATACACTTACCCAAAAAAAATGCAGAATCATTAAGAAACACATTTAAGGGGAAAATACAAGCAAGGAATCAGTCCACAAACCTTGTGGCATCCAAGTGGCACGAACAGAATCCCTTCGCTTCCTACTGCTAAAGGCAGTGTTAATTCCTATAACCATTAAATATTTTCTTTTTCTTGTGGACTGAGAGACCTTTAGATTCCCCGATATAGGAGACCCATTGAGTATAGACTCCTGAGTTGCCCTTGCAGCTGCTAATTCCATCTCTAAGTTTGAAATTGTTTTATCCAGTGTTCTGCGTATCATTTGTGGTTGTACATTGTACTTCAGTATCGGTATAAATTATAAAGCATCATACATCAGTAAAATGCAGCTACCAATCAAATAAATTTTTTTTTTTTTTTTTTTTTTGGGGGGGGGGACTCACATATCCAGGCTCACAACCCTCTGCTACTAACTTTAGCTTATCACCCTCGGCACTATTCATTCTCGTTAGACCTTTGTTTTCAGATACTTCAGGTACTGCCCACATTCTATTACCAAAATACATTGATAAATACCGCATACATAAAAGAGAATTTTTCTTTAAAATGAGAAAAAAAAAAAAAAAAAAAAACATCTTTCAGGAGTACGCATTGTAATGTTATAACTTCTGGAGGTCGAGATTTGGAGACAGACAGAAAGATTAAACCAAGTTATAGAAAATTAGGCGAATATTAATATTAAAACCAACGTGATGAATGCAATATCCAACTGCAAATCCCGCTTCATTAAGTATTCAAACAACTAAAACAAATAATAAAATCAGGAATATGGGAGAGAAAAGAGAAATTGACTATCGTGAAATACTGAGAGATGCAAAGTTGAAGAGGAAGAGAGAGAGAGAGAGTAAATCACAGTTTCCAGTACACGGATCTACCGAAATGGACAAATTTTCAAAGATGTAAGGAGCATTATGAGAATTATCATAAATATATTATTTTAAGAGAGAGAGAGAGAGAGAGAGAGAGAGACACAACAGCAGCAGCAGCAACGAACAGATGGAAATGCGGGATGTCGAACAATTGGATTGACCTCGATCTATATATACAATATGCAAATTGAAACACATACTGACAATGACAGCACTTGTAGATTCCCCAACCATTGTAGTAGAAGGACTCTTTTAGGTTGGACCAGACCAGGAATCCCAATCAGATCTATCCCGGAATTAACGGCCGACTGGACAGAATCGCAATAGAACAATAAGAAGGAAGAAGGAAAAAAAAAAAAAAAAAAAAAGAGAAATAGGAAACCCAGAAGGAAACGGTAACAAAAGCCCAATTCAAAGTACTCATACCAGCATCACCACATCAAGATTCATAAAAATGAAAGATATATAGTAGACAATTACGAACTAATTACACATGAAAATCAAATCCCATATGAAACAGTACAAAACACAAATTTTAATAAATACATCAAAATTTTCGCCGCCAAACCTGCTAGTTCAGAGGAATAATAAGTTTGGAGAAAAAAGACAACTGGTAACTCAAGAAACATAGAAGAAACCCAAACGAGGGAATACCTGCTAGTAAAGAGAATTCCAGCAAGAAAGCTGCAGAGACAAAACAAAAAGGTCCATCTCCTGGACACGACGCTCCTAGACTGCGAGTCTGCTACTTTACTCTTCAAATACATTCTGTTCATCCCTTCCATCACTCAAGCCACAAACTTTTCAAAGAAAAACCCATCTCTAATTTGGAAAAAAAACGAGCTCAAAATCAGTCTCAAATTCGAATCATGTTCTTAGAATTCAGAACGAATTTCAGCATCATATGAAGCACTAGAAATGGAAATCTGCAGGTGAAGGGTAATACTTATATCAGCACAGAGACAGAAGAACAGATTGACAGGGAAATGAAAGGAAAGGATCTATTTAACTTCTCCTTTACTTCCTTTGCTTTCATTCCATCATCTGCCTTTCTTCCTCTCTCTCTCTCTCTCTCTCTCTCTCTCCTTTGCAGGCAAGGATTCTCAGAACTGAGTAGACCCACCAACTGCTCAGTTTTTTTTTATAAAATTACAAACTAGTCCTTAACAAACTTCCCATATTTAAATGCTTTTCTTCTTTCATAATAGTCATAAAATTACATAAGTACCCTTCTACAGTTGAACGTTAAACCAGACGCAAATTTAAATTACGGCGGTCCACCCGTTTTGAGTTGATTTTAATTAATTTTTCATTAAAGAGTTATTTCCAATAGGGTTGCCAGTTTGAGCTTGGATTCTCTACGACCGCAGTCCTTGCAGTTGCATTCGGACCATTGGAATGCATCGGGGCATGTACAGATGCATTCTCAACGGCCTAGATGTGGCTGTAAGGGCTTCACGGCTGTAAGAAATTTAAGTCCTATAAGTCTTGCCCCATAAGTCGAGCCTGTCTTGAACCCACACAAGGCCTACGTTGAGAAACCGGTGCAAGAGTAGTACCAACAAAGTCAAGTTCAAGCTCCCACTAGGATTCAATAGCAGACTTGATGCTGAGGCAGTTTGCTGCTGAGGCACAAGAACCTTCTTTATGGAGGAGAGGAAGATGGATTAACTACCCGGGCCCTAAGTCAAGGTGTTTCTTCTTCTTCCTCTTGGTTTTTTTTTTTTTACTCGACCAAGATCAGTCCATGCAACTCCCTTCGAACTCGCCTAGCCGTAGGGCTAGTTAGGGTTGGATTTTTCAGGCCCAAAGTCAAGACAGGGCTGGGTCTAGCCCAGCTAAGGAACTCGGGGTTGGAGTAGGGGTTCAAAAGCTTGGCCCAACCTGATCCATTGGTAGTCCTAATTTTTTTTTTTTTTTTTTTGAAATTAATTAATCTTTCACTAAGGTTCTGTTTATTTTGATGTAAAATTTTACATGTAATATTTTATATGTATTTTATTTTTCAATGTTTGTTTCGAAGAAGTAAAATACAATGATCACTAAAGGAGAGGAAAAAGAAACTTTACATTTCTTTCACCTACTGAAAATAAAATTAATTTTTTTTATTAATAAAAGATTACACGTAACAATTTACAGTAAAATTTTACGTCAAAACAAACGGAACTAACCTATTACACTGTCAATGTCAAATGACACTTGATAAACCACCTAAGACTAAAAAAGATTTCAGTGCATCAAGTGAACTCCAGCTACCAAATTACAAACGAAAAAACTCTAGTGACGAGAGATAATTCAAATCCAACTAAGACAACTATGATTGTATAGAAAAAATTGGGGGAAAAAATTGTAGAGAGACCAAGATTCCATCAATTGTATGAAGTCTTTTTTTTCTTGTTTTTTTTTTAAAGTAACTATAACACTGTTGGTTTGTTGGTTTAGTGTGATTATCATTTGTCATAGTTTTAGTGTGATTATCATTTGTCATAATGTTATTTTAATTATTAAGACCCTACCTCCCCCCAAGGGTGTCATTCTCAAGTCTACATCATCATACTTGATCATGGCTCAATTAATCAGTATGAAACTAGTTGGATGGATTGATTCGTATCAGTTTTAGCTATGGTCGATCCTGATCCAATACTAATTATCCTCAATTCTTAAGAATAGTCCATAGGTTTCGAATTTGGGACTGGATTGGCCGTTCCGATATCCTTTTTTATTTTTTAATATTCCATGCCATATGCCATGCGTCAATGAACCAACTACTAGGGTTTCTACGTGGCAATCATTCACGATTACTAGGAATCTAAAAATAATATTTAATTTTTCTGTATAAAATAAAGACTGATCTAGTCATGAGATTTTATCAATTCCAAAGAGATGCCTTCACACCTGAATTGGACCTATACTGGCTGGTATTGACCGATTTGGATCAATATTGGCTTGATTTTGGAAATGACTAATTCCGTGTTCGATACCTGGACAGACAACCACGGACCTGACTAAGACTGTCCGAATAAAACCAATATTGAACCAATTGTTTATTAAATGGTTTGATTTCAATTTAGGATACGTTGCTATTTTTATTAGTCGTTCGGTCTTTGCCAAACACGATTAATCCGATAGACCAATAGATTAGAAATGAATGTATAAATATACCGGAAACTTTATCGATTAAAATTGATTAAGGACCATCAATTAAGTAATAATTAACTTATCATAATACTTCACCAAAATTGAGATATAAAAATAGAGCGGTGTAGTAGTCTGATTAAGACCAATTAGCCAATACCAACTAAAAACCGACAATTGAATAATAAAAATTGCATTTTAGACATTCGTTGAATAGATAAAATAATAATGAGATTATAGTGGTCAGATATTCTTTTTCCATTCTGAAGAAAAACTCTCCTGCATCGATACACATCAAAATAGAGAATAATTTAACTCAGACAATGACAATAAATTGAAGGGAATAAAGACATTTTTGGGTCATATTAGAGTTGGTCATTTTTTTTTTTTCGTTTGGTAGAGGAATTGGTGAGTTCGATATAAAAAATGACAAAAAATGATCCTTTAGTATCATCTAGTCTCTCCAATCATGATTCAACGGTTGGAGTTTACCTGATGCGTGTTTTAGCTATAGGAAAATATTTGAACCCGAAAATGACAGTCTCTTGGTATTTATTTAAGAGAAGAAAAAGAGAAAGAGAGAGAGAAAGGGAGAGGCAGAGGGAGAGGAATCATATAAAAATCCTCCAAAAATTAACCCAAAAGAAAAATGAAAAAAAAAAAGAAAAAAAGAAATGAGAGGGTTTACATTTATATATATATTATGTTATAAACGAATTCAAATCCTCTCATACCTCTTATGCCGGCATTAGAAAATCTAGAAGCTGTCATCTATTGTGTGCATATATCAATATATCGATATGTACACAAAGTAAACTACAACCACTAGATTTCTTCATGCCAATATGAGGGGTATGAAAAGATTTTTATCTGTTATTAACACCTTAAAGTGGTCCTTGGCGATCTAAAGAAAGTACCAATATCAAAATAAAATATTAGAGTCTATTCCAATGAAAATTCTACTTCCATGTTTCCAATCTATGAAAGAAATGAGAAACGGCCTATCTCTGACAAAGTGGTCTTTTTACCTGAGGGAAAAAGATCCTCTCTTATTGTTTAATGTCTTTAGTTGTGATCTAATTTTCGGAATTCATTCCTTACATATACCGATGTATTGGTATACGCACCAAAAAAACTTTAACCATTGGATTACTATTGCAATCTTTAACGTCAAATTAGGATCTTGGAATAATTAAAGAATTATTATCGGCATTCAATATAAGAGCATGTTATGTCCCCCACCCCCGCGTCTTGTGGAAGGAAAATTTTTATTAAAATATAACTAGATTAAAGGATCAAACAACCAAATCAACAAGCAAGAAGGAAAAGGGTAGAAGAGTCATTATGGTTCTTTCCGTTTCCATATTAGTCCACAGACAGGCAGAATTTTTTACCTTTAACCCTTTCGGGGTTTCTCTCTTTTATTTTTTAGCAGTCATCGTCACACTGCACACGTGGCCAACATGCAAGGAATATGACTCAAGTTAATCTTACTCGTTGGATCTCTCTACTGTCCATCAGCCAAAATCATAGATTCATAGTTGAAGTAATTGATAAATCGATTAGTATCTATTTTGGAACTGGTTCATCCCTCATTTGAGGTATGTTTGGACCTGGTTCATCCCTAATCTAAGATATCCGATCTCGGATCTCCAATGTTAGTATATTTTAATATTATTTTAAAGAATATTGAATACATGTTGGTTTTTCATTAGACCCCTACATTAAACGAATGAATTGATGGATTTTGAACACGATCGATGTCACGTCTAATTCTCGATTTAAAACCTTAACCACAATCACATCATGTAAAATTTGGACTAACAGAGGATGTCTGTTTATATATCAACTCAAATGAAAAATTCAGATCCAATTGACATTTATGTGTTGAGCATGGGAGGAGAGGGTTAGAATCCGTAAAAAAATCTCCAATGTGGTGGGTCCCACTCACTGAAATTTAAAGTGGAGGAGCACGAGATAGTTCCTCATATTCCACGTTGGCTTTCCACCATTTTACACTACAGTCACGTTGTTTGTGAGCTTGTGGGTCCACTTTACTTTCCTTGCCGATAATCAGTGTTTGTTGGGGTTGTAACTTGGAAGTGAACCTCTTACCAAAAAAAGATATAAAAAACACTTGTCAGTGAACCCGTAGGTTAGTACATGTGTCACTCGATTTTTAATATCTTATAAGGGACACGTGACAATCTCTTATTGGTTAATTTGCATCTCAGTCACGTGGCTTCCCTTGAAAAGTCTGCCGCCATATTTGCCCTACGGCACATGAGTGTTCACGTGTTATCATGACAATGTCTTTTGTTGCTGTATCGGTATCATTATCGATATCAGACGTCGATTAGTATCAATTATATACTAATGTGGTATATTTTCTTGCATCAGCAAAGTAACGATTACATGTTGATGTGGCATATTTTTTTTGGGTATTGGTCAAGTATCGATCCATATCGGTTATGTGTTAGTTAAAATCGATTCTTATCGATGACGTGTAGATCAGTATCGATTCATATTAATCCATATCGATTTGATATCCGTCTATATATCAATTCAATAGAATAATACTATACCAATCAGATATCCATATTGAACACATTCGATATTGATATGGCTGATGTTACCCATACCTCAAAAGCTCGGAACCACATCCTCTCCTGCCTGAGTTTAGGTGCGCGGGAGATGTGGTGGTCTGAATGGATGGCCGCCACCTGGCTCCCGGATGGATCCGAGCCCTCCATTCAAGCCGACACCCATGTCCGCTCAGTTTGTCGGTTTGAGTGTCGGCTCGGATGGAGGGCTCGGATCCACCCGAGAACCATGTGGCGGCTATCCATATGAGGGATCCCTCAAAATAGAGAAGGGCGGGCAGGGCTTCCGCAAGAGCCTCCCCCCTCTTCCCGGTCAAGATAGATGGGAAGGAGACGGACATAACCAGCCTCTTTATTTATGTACGTACCCTTTGTTCAAGGATAAAACCTCCCGCTAATCCGGCCATTTCGAACCTGTTTTTCCCACCCCAAAAATGCAATGGAGGACTTCTCAATTCTTGCGATTCCCAGCCCGGCTAAATAGGCTCAATGATCTCTTTCTTCGATAGGCCGGTCCGGCGCTCCGCATGGTTATATTCGTACATGTTTCGCCAAGTCTCTCTCCCGCCCAAACTCAGGCGGTCGATGATTTCTATACCAAAAGCTCAAACCATGTTCTCAACCTTCCCGGGGCATTCTCATCATTTCAAATATTTTTCATTAATTAATTATTTCAAACCCTAAAATAGTAAGATTATTTTAATAATTAATTATTTCAAACCCTAAAATAGTAAAAGATTTTAATAATTATTATTTTAGTGTAGATGAGAATTCCCATGACAAAAGGATAAGGATGATCATTTGAATTTGTATGGATTTATGAGAGAGATTAGAAGAAATAGTAAATAAATAACAGGCTTCTGCTTTTATGAGATTAACATTGAAATCAAGAAGAAGCACATTGGTTGGTTTCATCCAAGTCATCCAATCATACATACCCACACGATACAACAACTTTTAGTCATTTTCACTGCAATCATTAAGTAAATTACTAAAATAATCAGACATACAAAAGAGAATGTTTTTATATTAGGAAAAATAAATTGTGTCCCCCATGACTCACCTCGATCACATTAATGAGAATTAAAAAATATCTAAGGTTGGTTTTGTAAAAACACACTCGCAAGTAATCCAGCCATGTGGATGCAATGTTTTAAATCTAGGTATCGATCATATTTAAAATTAATTCGGTTTAGATTGAATTAGAATATTGGAGTATGAATCCAATGGGAACTTCGCACATGGCCCCCCTCCCTCACTCTCTTTCATTCCCTCGAAGTTTGCACTCCCTCTTCTTCTTTTCTTCCATTTGTGATTAAGTATCTTGACTCCCCATCGGTCTCGTCTAACCTAGTCACTTTCTTTGTGAACTAGAGATCTCCTCGGCTCTATTATGATTCTTTCTTATTTCCCAAGAGTAATTCCCAATCCAATTCAGTTGATGGTTCCCAAGGGCCTCTTTTGGTTTTTCCATGTGGGTAAAGAGGAAGTCTTTGAGTCAGATGTGGAGTATGATCCCTCCCTTTTTGAGAAAAACATAGTCTTCCAATGTTGGAATTCAGTAAGATGTCTTTCATCTCCCTTGATGCGGTCTCATTCTCTAAAGATTGACAAACGAATAACCAAATGAAGTATTTGAGTTTTATGAGAAGATCTTGGTTTTCTATCTGAAAAGAAGCTCCTATGTTTGAAGACCTCCTGTTCGTTTGTCAAATACAAGTAATTTTGTGGTTTGTTTTTCTATTCGGGGAACTCCCATTTTATATAAAAGGGTTTTCGAAAGTCTGCATCTTGCGAGTAAAGCTAGGATGTAGCTGTTCCCATTTTCGGTTTTGTTTGGTATTACATATCCTCCTCTACTTCCGGAACTCTTGATTAATTTCCAATTGAGCCTACTCAAATTGCCCTTTTAGATTGGGGTCTTGCTTTTTGATATTGGCCGGTGTCAAGGAACTTTGTCAATGATTCCTTTTGGAGGGCAGGGTTGGGGTTACTAAAAATACAAGTATCATAGGCAACTCGTAAATAGCGAGATTTTTTAGCGTAAGGATCCAATCTGGTTGCCGCCTGACAGGAGATCCAGCGATGGATATCATTTGATATGTATCCCGATGCAGTTCTAGTCATTAGATCCCCTCAGTACCAAACCCTCAGTACCAAATGCCAGCTAGACAGAGAAATTGAATCCAAATTTTACCCTGGATGAAGGACAAATTTTGTCTTTGCCCTTCTTATTAGTTTATAGTAAATGAAGGACAGGATCTTAAATTACTAAATATGGGAGGGCATGTATTTTTTTTATTTCTTTTTTTGGGTAAAATATGGCAGGGCGTGTAAACTTAACTTTTACTGGAATTATTGAACATTGGGGACGAAGTCTATTTCCAATGAACACATGCCACTTACAAAAATAATAATAATAAATGAGAGAGAATCAAGTTGAGAGTTGAGACATCATCATCAACGAGGAGATGGAATGTGGGAACCACTAAACACCCTTTGTAGGCTATTATAGCTCATGATTTATTTTGTTTCAATATTATTATTTTCAAGTGGTTGTAAAACAACCGCGAATATATAATAAAGAAAAATTTTCATATACATCCTTTGTAGGCTATTATAACTCATGATTTATTTTGTTTCAATATTATTATTTTCAAGTGGTTTTAAAACAATCGGAATATATAATAAAGGAAAATTTTCATATACACCCTTTGTAGGCTATTATAGCTCATGATTTATTTTGTTTCAATACTATTATTTTTAAGTGGTTGTAAAACAATCGTGAATATATAATAAAGGAAAATTTTTATATACACACTATTAAGGATTGAAAATCTCATCTATCTTGACAAGATTATAAAAATTTCAATCACATCCAATTAATTAATACAGAATTATTGAAATACAGTTTTATCTTTAATATTAAAATCCTTCATATTAAAAATTTAAAATTTTAAAAAATATATTAAATGACTAATTTGACCTTTGTAATGGTATGGAAGTGAGAGTAGGAGCCATGAGAGAAGCTTTGTAAGTTGTTTCTCTCTCTCTCTCTCTCTCTCTCTCTCTCTCTCTCTCTCTCTCGGTACCGAACAAGGACCAGACAATTGTTTCTGGTTTGTAAACCAGGACGCACAACTTGGGATGAATCTTAGAAGAGATTAAATGGATGTTCAATTACAACCACAGAAGGCCTTGGAAACAACAAATCTGGATTCCACCCGATCCACAAAAGGTTCTATGGTTTTCATGCTTCTCAGTGCGGTTATTGCACTCTCGGTATGTGTATGTCTTTCTTCTCGGCTCTGCTTAATTCTGAGAAGAGGCAGAGGCCAGACCCATCTCTTGGGTTCTCCAAGCTCATAGTGGCAGAAGTGAGAAAGTTATTGCTAGTGATCTCTATCGATGCACTGGCTACCGATCCATTGTAGATGTCTGTAAAAGCTTTGTAGCTAACATTGATTTAAAGGATCTGGGTTTAAATTGTTTCTAGAGAAAAGAGGAAAGTAAGGATACGAAGATGAGTAAATTGCCATTTTACGACCATCAAAATGAGATATGTGCATTCCTTGAATTCTTGAAAGCACAGATAAAGCCTAAAACCCTTTTGGATATAATCTGTCCCTTCAGTTGTGTAACAAGGCGATCCACACGATCACGAGTCCGCTCCCGTCGAGCCTCTTCGACGGCACTAGCCTACGGGTTCTTCCCACTAGCCATGGCTTGGCCTAACCTTTGGCTCTGATACCACTTGTCACGGCGCTAAGTCCTTCGACCTCTCCCTATGCTTCTGCTTTCTCCGTCTATGCCTATGCCTCCAGGGATGGATCCAATTTCCTGAGAGTGGTCGTAGAGCAGCTCGGCAGATAGGGGAGGATAGGAAGTCACTCCACTTCTAATGGAGGGAAAAGAGGGACAGAACTAAGGGATCCTTTCTTGACAACTTCCGCGAAAGATAGCACCGGAGCTCTCTTGTCCAATATAGGAGACAAGACAGACGCGCTTCCCTGATAAGAAGTTGTTTCTCTAAAGAGAATAGAAGCCGACAGCCGATTAGCTGACATATTCTTTTCCAACGGACAATTCAACAACGGAGGATTTGCCAACAGACGATTCGCCAACTAATGAATATCCATGCCCTATGGGCTTCTTTTCAGGCTTTAACAAGCAAGTACGTAAACAGCCTTTGGTTCCCTAGCCCGATCTGCTTACTTTGGTGCTTCTCCTGCTTCTTCTAGCTCTTGGATCTGGATCAACATTTTGATCCGAAAAAAAGAGTCTGATCTTTTCTTTCGTGTGATGGATGAAACTAAGTTTCCAATTTCAAATTAGTGTGACAAGTGCGGTGAGGTAGCGCTAGCCATTTGCAATAGACTGATTGATTGCCCCAGCTCAAAAGGCAAGGTGAGGTAGCGCTTGCCATAGATCAGTCTTGAATAAAAAAAAGAAGATTACGAACCTTGAATTCCCGCTTCCAATGTTCGAGTCGTATCACTCCCCTGCAAAGCCCTAGAAAAGATGTACCAGACAATAATCCCCGAAAGCTCCCCCGAACGTTGCTTTTCGGGTTTAAGGATTTTGAACCCTTGTTTTTGTTTTCTCTTTGATGGCGTTGTATCTTCTCTACGAATTGACATCTAGTTATGCTTTTTTTCTACCTCATGGAATCGATGAAATTGGGCAGAATACCCATGAATCAATCAGCTTCATGTCAATAACTAATTAATATGAATTTTTCAGAAAGAATGACAAGGAATGAATGAAAGGAGAGAAGAGGGAGAAATGGAGGATGATTAGTATTCATCATCTGGCAGCGTGTCGAATGCACCAATTTTAATTTAAATATTTCTTTACTGACCTGATTAACAAATTGTAAATAGGGTAAGCGAAGGTCGATCCCACAGAGAATGATTTGATCAAAATTTATATTCTACTCAAATTAAATATACTAATTAATACTAAACAAACACAATAACAAATAGGGTTTTGGTTGGTTGAATCAAATTGAAAGTAAACAGACAGAATTTAAATAGGAAAAAAATTATATGAGAAGATTTAGTTCTTGGTTCAATATCTACCCACACATATAATGAGTAAAATTAATCGCAATGTTAATCTCTTCTTCCAAATTAAAATTAAAGACCTTAGATAACAATACGCTTTGTTACTCGAGTTTTTCCTTAAGTATCTCTACTGAAACAAGTTCTTTAGAGAGATGTAATCATTGAACAACACTGAATAAGCTCTCAATGTTTAATTCAAAGACAGCATTAAGAGAATGAAAAACAGATCAATCTAAACAAAAATCACACATAAGCGGAGATTATTTAATTTAAGTTATATTATTCATAATGATGAGACAAAAACTTGAACATAATCATCTACCACTGTTTACTACTTGTGATTAGAACCATGATGATTACGTATCATAGATTCTAGATCTAGCAATCAATATTAATCTAACTGATTCAGCAAGTCATAACTGAATTATTCAGACAAATATCATAAATAAAGAGAAAAAAATAACATAAGCAATTTCAATAAAAGAGAGAAGAAGAACAACGTTACTGAATAGAGATTACACCATTGACATGAGTTGGGCTTTAGAATCTCCTTTAACTGAATGAGAAAATTAGTTAGACATTACAATTCTTTCAGTGAAAAAAAAATTTCAGCAAAAGAGAGAGAGATTGATTATTTTAATACTAATGCTCTATATATAAAACATGACAATCCTTTGTAACTTATAACTCCTTCTTTGTGTAGGATTCCTTCTATGTATAGGAGTTATTCTCTATTTAGAATTTTGAAATTGTAGAATCTTCTTTTATTCTTTGGAGTTTTCTATTGTAGGTTTAGGTTTCCTAACTTGATTAGGAGACTCTTTATGAAATTTACATCCACCGGTGAATGCTTTATCAGATCGCACGGCTGCTCCAATTTTGATTCGGTAAGATTTTCGTGTCAGACTTTTAGACCACTTTTGGAGACCCAAACGAATTCTGATTTTTCTCCATAATACCATTCCGAAAATATTGAGACGTCCTCTACAACTTTACTAAAGATAACTTTTTAATTATAGAACTCTTTTCATGTCAAAAATCTGTATAAAACTCAGAACATCAATATTAAGAATGCTAAAATTTTCTTATCTTTTAACAATTAATTCAAAATGTCTCTAAAATATGTTAAATTAATAAAATTCATCATATTTAGTTCAATAAGGTATAAAACACATTAAGAAGCATAGTGCAAAGAAAATAAAAATATAAAAATCACACACTTATCACCATAAGAGATTCATATTAGATTAGAAAAAATTGATGATTGATCAGAAATAACTATGAACGAATGAAACTCTCAAAATCAAAAGAATAAGGTTCCGATCAAGAGCCCACACAAAACCACAAGCTCTAATCTCGTAATCCACCATGACTTTCTCCATCTTCAAAGAATGGACTGGGATGGGTCATGGCAATAGTGGCGGTTTCGTTGAAGTCGCAGGTGCCTGGAGCTTCTCCCTTGATCTGATAAAAACTATTGAGGGCTGAAAATGTCGAGAGGGTTCCTGTACCTGCTTGAATCAGGGGTGAACGTGAATGATAGAGTGGTTTGGATTTATTTTTTCAATTTTACTGTTACGAATAGAAATGAAAATTTAGGAATAGGGTAACAAATGAATAAAATGTATTTTGGTCTTTTAATAAGTATAAAAGAGTATTATCGTCCATTAAAGTATTCAACGTATCTAATGTCAACAATTAACGAGATTCTTTTAACAGAGTGGACTTCGTTGATTAAGGAAATAAAGTTTTTATGTACTAGATGAGGTTTTTACAATCTTGTGGAGGAAGAGAGGTTTTCAATCCTTAATGGTGTGTATATGAAAATTTTCCTATAATAAAAATAACTCATGCTATGCCATATCCTGGATCATTTGGATTCCTTTTATGTGGTCTTCAATATGGCAAGGGCATCTAGGCTGAATCGGTCTTTAGAAACCATAGATTCGGTTTATGTGTGGGAATCAGGGTTAGTATATAGATGAATCGGGTGTAAATTGTGAATGAGGATTGACCCTGATCAATTTCAATCCGAACCAATCAGTCGACCAATCTGAACCGACACATGGAGATTCATACATTTACATATAAGAGAGATCTATATGGTCAAAGAAAAGAAAGAATAATAAACAAACTATTATTCAGATCATATTGAGTCTCAGTCTTATTTATCCTAGATTATATGATATTCGATTAACATTAAGTTTAAGTGACATATCCAATAAATAATTGAGGAGATAGCCATATTTGGTCCATTGAATATCCAAATTTTTTTATTATATACTATAAATGTGTGATAAAATCATATGTAATATATTGTCATATACATGACATTTAACCTAACAAAAGAAGCATATTTGTAGAGAAATATTTTCAATAAAGGATAAATAAGTAAAAATATGTCCACAAATAGGATGTAAAGGTGAAGTTAAAATATAGACCATTTCCAATTATTTAAACAGGTATCATTTGGTTTTTTTCTAAGAAAAAATAAACTAACAAAACACGTAGGTGTTTCAACGGGTCAGTTTGGGCCGGTTTTTATACAGATCAAATCAGTCTTTAGCTTTATATTCGATCTACTTAATTGGAGATTCGGGCTGGAGTGGACTGTATCAGTTTGGTATCTATCTATATATCGACACCGATACAGATACCTCAGAAGCTCAAACCATGTTTCCAACCTTCCCAGGGTGTTCTTTTCATTTCAAATATTTATCATTAATTAATTATTTCAAACCCCAAAATAGTAAAGATTTTAATAATTATTTATTTACTAATTAATTATTTCAAACCCTAATATGGTAAGAATCATAAGTCTTGTTTAGTAGTTCTGAGAATGAAGACAAGCTCTGTGAGTCTGAGGAGATGAGAATTTCCATGACAAAAAGATAAGGAGGATGATTTGATTTTGCATCGAACCAGGTTTCAAAACGAATCCATTTATGAGAGAGATTGGAAGCAATAGTAAATAAAGAACAACTGGCTTTCCTTTTTTTTGGAGATTAGCTCTGAAATCAAGAAGAAACACATTGGTCGGTTTGGACTTTAATCCAATTCATCCAATCATGCCCCATGATTCTATCTTGATCGCATTAATAAGTTAAAAAGTATCTAAGGGTTATTTTTGTAAAAACACACTAGCAATAGGAAGAGAGAGAATGTATAATACCAAAACTATCCTCCTTGAATGGATGAAATCGAATCCCCCATGCACAATTGGTGTTTGTGTATGGTCTGTGTATAAAAACTTGTTCTTTTAATCGGATGTGATTTTCATACATACACCATCATGCGATGAGCACTTCATTCTATAGGAGGGTCAGATTTGATATTACACATTCTCTGCAAGTCCTGGACTCCTGATCAATTTTCCAATTGAACCATACGCAAATTGCCCTTTGGATTGGGGTCTTGTTTCTTGACATTGGCTAGTGTCGGTAGTTCGGACAGAGCTGACCCGAATTAACCTAAAACCAACTCGAATCGAACTGTTCCTATACATATTTCAGGTTGAGGTATAGCATATCCTACCTATTCTGGTCTAATTTTGGGTTAGTCCAAAAAATCAGACCGATTTGGACCAAATATTAAGTTATAGCTTCACTTCCTTTGCCTTCTGAATGGGTTTTTTCAACCCCAACCAGTCTGAACTGGCCTGATAATAACCCGATAAGCCTATCCTGACAACAACCCAAAATCAGACCAGTCTATTAGTTAATGTACACAGCCTAAACCTCTTAATGAACATATTTTGGTCAAACATTAAAAAGCCAAATAGACACCGATTGGTCCGAACCAGACCCAACCGGCCCATTGACACCCCTAGTGAAAAGAAGAGTATCATAGGCAACTTGTAAAAAAAGAAAAAAATGATAACTGGGTAAATAGAAGGAATTTTTACACCAATCTAATATGGACACTAGCAATCGATAGGGACCAGTGTGAATTAGAAAAACCCATCAAATTGAGGAAACGAACACATTAGACGAGAAGCATGTCTATTTCCAATGAACACATGCCACTTGTAATTAAAATTAAAAAGAGAAATAAATAATAAATAAGTGGGAGAGACATTCAGGTTGAGAGTTGAGACATCATCATAATAATCATCATCATCATCATCATCATCATCATTATTATAATCATCATCATCAATGGCCACGGATAGGAATGAGGTGTGAGACCAACTGAAAACCCCCTGTGTAGGTAGGCCATATAACTCATGATCTGTATGTTTCAATATTATTACTTTCAAGTGGTTCTAGAGGAGCCACGATATATAATAAATAACTCATGCTATGCCATATCCGGATCATTTGAATTCCTCCTATTTGGTCGTTAATAATGGCAAGGGCATGCGGGCTGAATCGGTCTCTAGAAACCCTAGATTCGGTTTATATGTGGGAATCGGTGTAGTATATTGGTGACTCGGGGTTGATTAGGGGTGGGCTGTAATATATACATTAATTAATATTTTGGTTTCGGTTCAGGCCAAATCAGTCTCGGCTTTATATTTGGTCTGCCCAATTTGAAGTTCGGGCTAGAGTGAGCTGCATTGTACACGTTAAATAATGATATGGTATGGTGTCCATTTGTTATCGGGCTAAGTTCATGTTGGTTTGGTCTGACCCATTTATTGGCTCGATAGGCTACGATAATGTTAATATTACCAACCTTACATGGTATAACATGCATATTAATGGGCTGACTTTGGGCCGATTTAGGCTCCTATCGGTTTGGTCCTCAATGGTCCACCTTCTCGATGCACCCAACAGGCTATCCCAAGCCAGATCAGGAACTATAATTCTCACAATGTCTGGCCCGAAATATGACCGGTAAAAATTCGATCACATTTAGTGTCTGCTTTAAACTGGTCGGTTTGGTATCCAAATTGACACCATAAAATTACGGTATATCCATTATGTAGCCTGTTCGTTTATAACCCCACAACTCTAACTAGTTGTAGTCAAAGTCGCATGAAACAAATAGATACGTATACTAAATAACAATGTATATTACTTCTTTCTGTCTCATTATTTTTTTTTTTTTTTTTTTTTTTTTGGGGTGAGGGGGGGGATCCACATCGTCTCCCGCCTGGGTTTGGGCGGGAGACTGGGCGGCCCGGATGGATGGCCGCCATGTGGCACTCGGATGGATCCAAGCCCTCCATCCGAGCTGACCCCCAGTCGGCTCAGCTTGTTGACTGGGCGGTCGGCTCGGATCCATCCGAGTGCCACATGACGGCCATCCATCCAGGCCGCCGAGTCTCCCGCCCAAACCCAGGCGGGAGACGATTTCTGTTCGTGGGGGGGGGGGGGGTTTAGGGGTGGATGTATGGCCAAAAAATTGTAATTTTTTTTGTTGCTAAAAAATGATAATTAATTTTGGTTTGTTATTATTTTAATATTATAAAATTTAATTATTATTTACTTATTTTCAACACATTCCCACGTTTTGGTATCAAATAAATGATTATAAATTTAATGAATTCAAAATAAACGGCGGATAGCGTGTGTAATTAAAAGATTTAGTGGTTGTACAAAAAAAATATATATACAGATTCCGTAAATTAATCCATAACTTAACATTTATAATTTTATTAGAGAGAGAGAGAGAGAGAGGAATGAGTTTTGTTTCTGATGGGTCCCCACTTTACTAACCCTTCAGTTAGAAGTCGTTGTGATTGGTCAATCAAAACCGTATAATTAGTTGAAATGTCTTTGGTGGTTGAAGAAACTGAATAATTTCCCTTTGAAGAAAATAAAAATAGAAAGTCAAACAAGCCACTTGATCAAGTGGTTGCATTTATCAATCAAATTAAATTTGGACCAGATAAATCGAGAGAAGAAGGTTGACTTATTATTAGAATAGGGTTTAAGGTTTAGGGTTTAATCCCGTGTTCTTCGGGTTTTAATGATCTCAGCTACCAAAGTCCGATCTGTCCGTTTAAGCAACAAGAAATCTCATTAAAAGGAAGGAAAGTGAAAATTTTAAACTTAAAAAGGATGGATCCCTGTTTCAGTAAACTTCTCTGTATGTACATATACATAGGATCTTCGCTGCTTGGGTTTTGTCGAGAAGAGTTGTATAGTTAGTATGTATCTCGTCTTTTACGGGTTTTGTTTGGTTGCAAAAGATATTAAAGAGAAAATAAAGTTTTAAAACATAAAAAATAAAAATTTTATAATCATTATGCACCATGGCCGGTATTATTGCAATGATGTATGTGATTATTTCTCGCACTATATGCTATACACATCTTTTTTTTGTTGGATGTCTCGATTCATTGTTGGAGGGAGCAATCACCCAATTTGTTCTCCTCGATTTGAAGAATGAAAGGAAGAATTTTCATATGAATTAGGGTTCAGGACCGAATAAGTTCATCCTTCGTGGGGAAGAACGAATGACTTCCATATTACTTGTCTCGTAAGAAAATGCTCTGTGAATGAACTGCGAATAATTTTTGTTTTCTTCTTTTTGATTTACAATTTCTGGATTCCCTTAGGTTCTCTTTGATGATAGTATTTTTGAAAATCATTTTTGATAATAAATAAAATGTTGTTTGGACATCCTTAAAATCAAACCGGACTGAATCCTTATTGGTTTAATTTCAGGTTGAGGCATGAGAAAGATATTGATCTTGGTTCGGTTTGGACTAGCTCGTATGGACTGCTAACGGCCCAGCCCAGTAGTAACCCGACTAGCCCAAACTGATTTAAAATTTAAACATTAAAACAAAGTTTCAACATGAGCTTTCAATGGGCTTCAAAATGGGCTAAGAACAAGGTTTAAGTAATCGATATCAGATCGGCCATGACCGACAAGAAATTAAAAAAAAAAAAATGAAGATCAATCAGAACTTGGACAGCCATAATACTGGATCTGAGTGGCTGTTATTTTTTTTATTTTTTCAACGGATCAGATTTGAATGCGAGGTATAGAAATCCTCTCCCGCCGGAGTTTGGGCGGGAGACTTGGTGGCCCGGATGGATAGCTGCCACCTGGCTCTCGATTGGATCCGAGCCCTCCATCAGAGCCAACACCAGAGCCGACAAGCTGAGCCTACAGGGGTGTCGGCTCGGATCCACCCGAGAGCCAGGTGGAAGCCATCCATCCAGGCCGCCAAATCTCCCGCCCAAACTCAAGCGGGAGAGGATGTGGATCCGAATGCGAAACCCACTAGCCATGGACAATGATGGAATCCATGGAAAGGCCCCCATACAGGATGAGGAACATACATCAGTGGATTCCACCGTTTTGGAAGGCAATGTCCAATAAAGGGGTGAAAGTTTTACCCTGGCAACCCGAGCCCACCCAGAACCACCCTAAAAACGGTCAAGGCCTAACTCAGTCTGAACTATAACAGGGCCCAATTAGGGTACAAGGTATTTCTTGCCCTATCAGGGTAGGGAGGTTATGGTTGAGGCTTCGGGTAGAGCCCGGCCCGACCCTACCCTAGATATATATATATATATATATCTTTTAATCTCCCAACTCCCATTCGTTTCTCTTAGGCGTAGCCGCACAGAGCCACAGACCATCGGCTTCGTCAACGGCCATTTAGTTAGGTAAACCCCCCCCACACTCTCTCTCTATCTCTTCTCTTTGTTCTGTTTTGCAACTTCACTTTATGACTTACCCAAAATGTGGATGGATTTGGTTGAAGCCTTATTTCCAGACCCATCCATGGCTTTTTCTAACCAGGTTAAAATGAAAAACTAATAAATATTTTACCATTGGACTCATTTCAAACATTTTTGTTTTTTTTCTTCTTCTTTCTTTCTTGAATCAATTCATGGTTTTGCAGAATAGTTGATTGCCTTTGGTCAATTGGCAAAATGGGTTTTGTAGAAGAGTAACTTCAAGTTCATGGATAGAGATTTATTTATATTTTTAAGTATGTTAAAATATTGAGTTTGGAGTAAATTAGGATAAACTCGACCCTGATTCAGGGTCAATCAGAGTAAACCCGACCTGATTAGGATAAACTCGACCCTGATTCAGGGTCAATCAGAGTAAACCCGACCTGGCCTGGCCCAATCAGGGTAGATCAGGATAGGGTAGGGTTTGATAGTACCCTGCCAAAGTAGGGTTAGGGTTGAGGTTATGTCCTACCTTGATAGGGTAGGATAGGGTATGGGTTAACATGAAAGGGTCTAGTGTAGGGTTACGGTTGAGGTTATGTCCGACCCTGACAAGGTAGGGTAGGGTTTGGGTTAACATGAAATGGTTTAGGATAGGGTTGGGCTTGCAGATACCTAGTCCAACCTGACACTGTTTCACCCTAATGGAAAGCTCGGTGGCATTTCTGCGGGAGATCTCCACCGTTCATTGCCTCATCATCATACTAAACCCATTAAGGTCGCTATTCCACAGAACCTGCAATCATTACTGGGTAACTGGGGCTTCCATAAACGCTTGACATCCAGGCCCACCCCAAGCAGGCCGTCCAGGTATGCCCATCCTTCTCAAATGTTCGAGTCCATGGGCCCTCCTTGTTGGGGATAGAAGATACTGCATATATGGATGTCGATCCTTAAATCGTTGGCTCTAGTATCAGTCATGTTCAAAACCGATTCGATCCAGATTAAATCATTGTACGGATGCAATACGAAACTAACATGTGGCCGATACTTTATATAATAATAGATCCAATCCAAAACCAATATAAATTGATGAATCCAATACTTATTACTTGAATCATGGTGGGCTCTTAATGAAATGAAATGCTTCAATCATCAAGCAATTATTGAAACCATTGGGTGGATTACACGGAGTTTTGCACTCTCTCTCTCTCTCTCTCTCTTAATCTATAAAACTATAATCTAATATGGGGTGAGTGAATTTAGAGAGTAGCTTACCATGAGATCATATCGTCTAAACCATAAGGACATGTTTGGATAGTGTTTATTTTGTTGTTAAATTTAGATATATTTTATTTTAGGTAAATTAATTTTGGATAATGTCACTATGGCATAAACTGCCATTTTTTTTGCCTTATTAGTTTTACCCAAAATAAATGGGTTTTGGTTTATCAAATTGTCAACTTAAATTTTATTTTGAAGAGGGGTTTTGAGGGAGTTGTTTTTGGGTGATTGAATAAAAGAGAAGGATATTAGATTGAGATGCTCTGAGCATGTTTTTTGAGTCAAAAATATTTTATTTGACTTCATCTTTTTATAATTGACTTTTATCTTTATTTGAATGCTCAAATAAGAGACCTCTTTATGATTGTTGGGTTTTTGTTCAACCGAAGAAAGTCGTTGCATTTATTATTGACCATCTCTTGTCATTTTCACCAACACCAGTCCTATCTTATTTGGGTAAATTTTTTTTTGGTTATTGGGTATCTCATAAGGTCTACCTATGTCATGAGATGCTATGATATACATATATTACAATTATGGTGTGCATGTGTACTAGTCTAATTATCTAAATACATGTCTTCAATCTTTGTCTTCATTTTTTTAATTATCTTGTTTAATCAATAATTTCTTCATGATTTGATGTCTTCAAATGTGTTTTTCTTTGACATTTTACTTCTCTTCATCTTCAATCTTCATTATCTTAAGGTCTTTAAGAGACACTAATTAATGCATTAGTTTAGCTTTGATATCTTGATTCTGACTTTTACTATGCGATGCTTAATTCAAAAGTTTGTAAATCTTCATATGTTTATTATCATCAAAACCAACTTAGAAAAGTGGGCGTGTTACATTGGATGTACCATTGATCTATATCGATATCAGACCTGTTTTGGTATTAGCTAATAGAAAAAATTTCATCTAACCCCCAAAAGCTATGTCAAATTCGATCTAATCCTCAATAATTTCAAAAATTTCATCTACCACCCAAATGGTTTGCATAAACTTCAATCGGCCCCAATTAACTGACGGATTTGGCTGAAAATGTGATAAGACATTTCTACCATTTGTATTTGAAACTGAAAAACATTAAATTGAATTAAAATTACTAATTTGATCTTTTACCACTTTCATAATCTAAACTATTTTTTAACCCTTTGATAAGACATTCTCTACGACATTCTCAAGAAAAAATGGACCCATTTTTTCGATTCTCCCACAAGAGGATCTGCACAATCAACCGAATCCCAAGCTCACTGGAGATGATACGAACCCTTTCTTGATCGGTGGCAAGGTTTAGGAAAGAAGTGGCAGCGGCAATTTGGGCATCGGGAGAGGTGCCTTCCTTTAAGGTTGCAGCGTCGAAGAAGAGGGCTTCAAGGGCTTGGTTGTTCGAAGGTTGCAGTGGTGGAGAACAAGGATTCGAAGAAGAGTGGCTTCTCCGGTGGAGAAAAGATCTTCATGGGTTCGATTGTAGTGGTTGCAACGACGGAGAATTGATTGGATGAGATTAGTGATTTGAGGATCAAACCGGCCAATCCGAAGTCGATCCTGATCAGCAACCGAAACGACAAGGGTTGCAGAGGGCGATCCTAAAATGGCAAAGTAAAAAGGACGTGGAAAACAAAACTGGTCCCAGACGGATTCTGATCCCCTGTTCAACTCCTTGCTCTAAAAACCCTTAAATCCACCTGACCAGAGACTATACGGGAACAGGGGAATTCAAAGAGGAGAACGATGAGGGAGAACCCTTAAGCAACCTACATGAAGAAAACATAAATAAATAAATCCCTAAAAGGAAAAGTAACAACCTTCTCTTCAATTTCATCCTAAATGAAACAGAAATTTAAAAGGAAAATACTTATATTTGGCTCTTAAGAGACGACCTTGGTATTGTACAAGAAAGCAACAGAGTAGAGAATGGAAGCAACGAATGCAAAAATTTCCAAATCAATTATCAGAAAAATCCCTGCTAACAGTATATCCACCATCTTCTTTGAAAAATCTGTTAGTTTTTGCCACTTCACAGGATTAGGTAAAATAGGATATTTCAATTCACCAACCGGATCTTTTATTTTTCATTTCTCCTAAGCACCAAGGAGAAGCTGCGAGAAGAGAGAGAGAGAGAGAGAGAGAGAGAGAGAGAGAGAGTGCAATGTTCTTTAGAATATATCGATAAAACTAGAAGCAAAATAAGATCGATGAAACCAGGTTTGTGGAGGTAGAGGAGGATGAGGAGCAACAGCGGCAGTGGAGGAGGCGTTGAAGGCGTAAGCTTGACGGAGAGTCTGAATGGTTGCAAGATTGGGGAGAATGAGGGTTGTGGATGATGGTTTAATAAGGGTAAAATGGTTTTTCTATTTGAGAATAAGGGCATTATCGTCCTAAGATTTTTCAAATAATGCTTACGTCATCAACTAACGGGACTCTACTAACAGGTGCGGTCTCTTTGATTAACGGTGAAAAAATTTTGTGTGATAGATGAGCATTTGGAAAACTTTTGGATGATAGATAAAACTTTTGAAACTTTTAGGGATTAGATCAAATTTGACATAGTTTTTTAGGGTTATATGAAATTTTTTCTAACTAATATGGTGTTCGATATCAATTACTAAATCCTTGCCCATGGGTGAGATCCTTGAATCCAAGTGCTTCATCCTTGCATGGGAGCCTATGAGGTTCCAATGATTATTTTCTTTATGACAAGATGCCAGCCACACGATAGGTGGGATGAGCCATTCTAGTTAGCTCCTGATTCAAATCGTTTCCAATTTTTAGAGGGACTCCAGTTGTGATTCAATTATTAGAATAGATTGGAGGGACTCTAGTTGTGATTCAATTATTGGAGTTCACCTAGCGCACCACTGGGGGAACTGAACAAGAGGAGACAATTTTTTTGGTTTAGCTCTTAATACTTTGTAAACAAGGTCAATAGAGTTTTGCTTGTCACCGTTCGAGGAATCTGCTGGGGGTCCAATCTTTGACATCCCACATGGATGATGGTCCCACACAAAGAATATATGGTAAAATTACATGATTACCCATTTTTGGATTTCTATTTACAAAACTACACACCTACATTCTTTAGGTTGACAAAAACATCTAATTTGAGGTTGGGTATTACAAAATTATACAAACAGTATCCATCCACAGTGTTTTCACATTTTTACCCTCAGAAAGCTCCTTTATCATTTTGGTTTGGTTTCATGTCTCCTATATCTTCTTTTTCTTCTCTAACCAGCTCTTACCTGCAAGCAAACAGAGATAATGACCTGACAACAATGGCATTAAAAAGCTTATCAATACAATAAGAAAGAAGCAGCAGAGGAATATGGGAATGGCCAAGTTCTGGTTTGCTTTGTTCATGGCTGTATCATCAGTTCAGGTGTTTGAATTGGTCGTCTCTAAAAAGGGTTTGCTGATTTTGAGCTTTCAAGTTTCGGCCCCTGTCTTGACTAGATTCATTTGCAGTCTTAAGTTGCAACAGGGGAAGACAGGTTGCAAGCAGGAGGTAATGATTCAGAAGCTGCGGGTTCCAATGGTAGATATATGAGATCTGATTCAAAGGCCACAAGGGTTGTAGTTATTGGACTTTTTTTGTTCATAGGGTTTCATCTCAAACCTTAATCGGTCCATACAGAGATCTAGAACACAATGAGGATACCAAGTAAACTATGATTGTAAAGACATATATGTGCATAGGGGATTGATTTTAGCTGTTAATCTGGAAACTTTGATCAAAGTTTTCCATAGACCTAGTATATATAATACCGTCACAAACCCTAATCAGTTCCACATTGAAATATGATTTTTCTATCTCATTATCTTGAAACGAAACAGATCAAACCAGTTAGCCTAGTGACACAGATTATCACTACTCAATAAACTCGATAACTAATCAAACCCACAAATATATTCCAACAACAATAGTAGCAATAAGATGGATATGCAAAAATGACACTGAAGTAGGGGCAGGATCTCAACCCGAGTAAGGGAGTCAAATACAGATGGACAATGGTGGGTGCTGCAGACATAGTCATACCATGAAGGTAATGGAGATGGCAGCCATGGATGGAGGATGAAGAAAGTGAGGGTAAAAATGTGAAACACTGTGGATGAATATTGTTTTGCTATGTATTTTTATAAATGAAAATCTAAAAGTGAATAATCATGTAATTTTCTCAGGAACCATGCCAGTCCAGATATGAAGTCAGCATCGACTGCAACTTGCGTCGTCCACCTCCATCCATTTGTCAGCCAAAATCATAGTTTTTCCCTTTCAGTCTTTTGTCCTTATGACCACTTATTTCTCTGGTTGCAGATTTTTCATTTTAATAACAGTGTAATCAAAATCAGTCACCAGCTAAGAGTTTTTAGATTTTAAGGTCATTGCTTTGCTAGCTATCTCTTTCTCTCTCTAGAGATGGAATCTTTGGTGGAACCATCCTTCTTTTTTATTAAACAGTTTTCTAACTTTTTGTTGCAGAAGACAGGTCAGACTGACCAATCCATGGTCTCCACATCTCTACCAATCTGGAATTTTTAATAAATTAAAAACTGGTGCAACAGTGAAATACCTCTTGGAAAAAGTATGAGTTGGGTTCATTTAAACCAGTGCTTTATAAAGTAGACTTTTTAGATTTTCAATAAATCATGATAACCGAATCCTTTTGAAGCTTGAGGATAATTAGGAGAGACCTGAGGAGAATGTTCAGGATTTTACTTTGTCATCTTTTTCTTTCTTATTCTCTTTTGATTTGAGACAGAACCCATTGGAACAATCTTGAAAGTGGTGATTTCAGGGGGATTTCAATCCCAGAAAAGGGTTATTCGAGGTTCCATTAATCCATTTTTCTTCTCCTCTGTTTCGGAAAAGTTAGGGTTTTTAGATTGCAGAGCACAACCAACCTCATCTCCAAAACCACTTTTTGATTTCGAAAAACACCTCCTTTGCATCATTCCAGCTTTTAGAGGAGTCAGAAATGGCAGCTGTGTATGATTTTTTCAACTCCGGTGGTGGTATGAAATCAATCAGAGATGAAGAATTTGAAGAAGATGATGTTTGGTCTGTTGTGGTGGACATAAAGGAGTCCACTGTCAAGATCAGAAAACCCAAGAACACCTCCTATGTTTCTTCTTCTCCAACAGTAAGGCGGTTACCAACTGCTTCAAGAATGATCCCAAGAGCTAACAATTCCAATCAAGCTCAGGAAGCCAAGATTATCCAGAATTCATCAGCACCTGTAAACATACCAGACTGGACAAAGATCTATCGGAAGAATCCAAGGAGGGGAGCTGATAACTATGGTTATGGTGGTGGTTATGTAAATAATGATGATGATGATGAAGATGATGGTGATCTTATCCCACCCCATGAATGGATTGCAAAGAAGCTGTCGACAACTCAGATTTCTTCATTCTCTGTCTGTGAAGGTGTTGGGAGGACACTGAAAGGAAGAGATCTCAGCAAAGTAAGGGATGCTGTTCTTACCCGAACTGGGTTCATTGAATAACAACCCACCTTCAGATTGTTCCATGAATTCCTTTTTCTTATTTAATTTTTCCTTCTTTTTTGTTTTGATGATCATATCTAGAATCCTGATGAAAATAAGAACTGAAAAAAAAAAAAAAAAATAGTGTGGAAGAAGAACTGTAGAATATAGAAATTGGGTGGAAGATTTGTAATGGTTGTGAGTGCCTTCTTGTGGGGTATGATCAGCAACCACTGAAATTTTGTCTAGTCAGTTTCATAATTTTTTAGCTTTGTTGTGTAGAAAAAATTTTGCCATTTTTAAATTCAAAGAACCTTGGCTTTCCTTTTTCTTGTTAGCACTGTTGAACATGATCAGTGGACAGACAGGTTTGCATGTGCGTTGAATGCTAGATATCTCACACCATGCCAAAGGACCTGATCTTCTCCTATGGCCGCCATGTTCGGCCGCCATGTTCGGCATGCATGCTGATGTATTTTAACTTTGGACTATTGACAGGCTAGACCACAAGGGAAGATCTTTTTTTTCGTACCCAAAACCTGCAAGATTTTTGGGATAAGGCTGGTTCTGTAGTTTGGGTGTCAAAATGGAGTCCAAACTGGAAATCGAAACCAATCAAGCCTGACTTGACTGGATCAAACTGGATCGAAATCGTATTGGACCAGATTCGGGTTGAGGTTGTAAATCTTATTTTACTCCATCTGATCTGGATAGCCCTAAAACCAGACCAATAAGGCCCAGCCAGATAGTAGTTCCGATGAACCCAAATTCCAAATCGATTAATCCGATAATACCTCCCTTTAATGAAAAGGCTATGGTTTTGTAACCCCCTTTCTCTTTCGTTTTATGAAGTTTCCACTCTTTGGATCTCAAATCCTTTCTCTGATGCGATTTCATTTGGGGTTGATCATTTGGTTTGTCTTAATGTCTGAGTATCATTATTTATGTGATTAATGCTTCATGTGCTTCATTATTTATGTGATTAATGCTGCGTGTGCTTTGTTTTTTTTTAATCAAAACGATTTCTTAGATTAGTTATGTATTCTCATTTTTTTTAAATCCAGAGTAATGTCTCCTGTCTTCTACCCAAAAAAAATAAAAAAATGTCTCCTGACAATATCTTCCCTCTTCTTGCTCTTTTCCTTGGGTGAATACGGGCGTATATTTACGAGCTTCGAATTGTATAACTTTATTGCGGTTAGCAACTAGGCTCATATAGAATCAGCGCGATAAGATCAACCTGATAAAAAATCAAAATCAGACCAATCCAGTTGTTATTGTTCACAATCCAGCCCAAAACCCTTATCGGTCATGTTTCACATTGACCTTGTCAAACCCAAAACCGAATTAGCCAAGATTGAAACGGGCCTAAACCACCATTGACATCCTTAGTTTGACCTTATGAATCTTCACTGCTCTTAGAAGGTATTTAAGGATTTTCTCTTTTAACCTCACCACCACCCAAAGGTGGGAGCCACTACCTATGGATGTGGCCTGGAATTTGGGTGTCCTGCAAACAATTGTCTTACGGCTTTAACAGGCTGATCTAACCAGTTCCAGTCACCTTGTCCCAAAAAAAATGCATTTGCAATATCTTAGGTTGAGAGGGCCCACATTGTGCCAAATGTACAGATGATGTTTTCAATTAGAAAAGATGTTTCAGTATTTGAGGTTTTCGCTATTACAGGGTATAGGGAGGGGGATAACGTACACAGAGAGTTATTTCTGTGTTTCGAACCCATAACTGCTAGGTTGCAATATGACAAAAAATATATATAATCATGTATCCAATTTCTGAAACTCAAATTTAATCAAATATTTCATGTGTATATTCATACACCTGGAGGTTTTTTTTACTATGCTCTTAGTTTTCAAACTTTATTTTATCATTTGGCAAATCCCATTTGAATTGAAATTTGACATGTAAATGATCAGGTAAATTTAGATATCATTTGGTCTATTGTAGAAGGATGGTCCAACTTTTCCTTTCCTTTAGGTTGAAAAGGCAACCTTAATGTAATTGAAATAATATAAATATCATTTGGTCTATTTTAAAAGGATGATCCAACTTTTCCTTTCCTTTAGGTCAAAAAGACTACCTTAAAATGTAATTAAAATAATATAATAACTATGATTTTAGTTCACGGTATCAGAACGGGTATCAGAAATGGGTATCGGTATCGGATATGTATCTCATAATTGTTGTACCAATGTTCTAAGATTAGTCTTTTTGTGATTCAGAAATGTCTTTTGTCATTGGATGAGATTTGAAAGCTGGTGAGCATGTCCATGGGAATTGCTGGTCTAATGAAGATATGAAAAAGGTTATTTTATCTCGAGGAAAGCAGCCAGACATTTTTGTTCCGAGAGTGTAAACCATTTGTCATCAACCTGGTTTAATGGATGGTGAATTTGATAATTTCATTGAGCATTTTCATTGGCAGCACTTCAGATAGTAGGGGGGAATGTTCCCAGTTACCTCATTGATGATTACAAGTATTGGATCAATGATATCTTGGAAACTAGAATTTTCTCAGTGTTAGAGTTAACGATATATTATGGGTCACAACTATTGATGCTATATATGGTCTTGTTTCTATTAGTTATTTCTATTTATTATTGTGAATTTGTTTCTACCATAGTGTTTATTTGTTTCCTTATTGGTTAGGGTTTATTTCTTAAGTTGTCTAGGTTTAGTTTCCTAATTGGTTTATGATTGTAATTAGGTAAGTTTCCTAAACTATCGTTTATTCTCCTTGATTACAAATAAAGGAACTATAGGAAGTGGAGAACATTGACACACATTAATTCTCTCTCTCTCTCTCTTCTCCATTCTCCATTCCCTCCATATTCCCTTTCTTTCTTTTCTATTTTGTTACATGGTATCAGAACGGGTGCCGGTTTGAGAGTCGTCTAAAGGTTTCCATTGTGGTGTGCAACCACCACTGCTGTATATTGTTCCTTACAGCTGTGCTCTCTTACCTGGTTCTTTTGTTGTATGGTACAACATCGTTTTTCGTTTACTCCTTGGCTTCTGCTTCTAGTTCCGGTTCATCCGAGAGCACGCACAACTTGCGGCTTCATCATCTTCTCTGCCGGATGATCGCAGCCTGCAATACCTACCAGTTTAACCCATAGATCTCTTGTTATAGTATCTTGCTTTCTGTTTGGATTAGTTGTTCTTCACCCATGGCTTATGTCTGGTCCCCTTTTTCTTGCTGTTGGTGGTAATATTGGTTTAAAAAAAAAAAAAAATCCTAGATCTTAGTCGATACAACCCTGTTTGTTCTGAAATTTGGGGTCTTATTCCTTTTGCATTCATTGGTCTTGCACTGTCTCTCATTTCCTAATATGCCCTTGGTCTTCTCGTCTTTATTCAAAAGGGATATTTAAAAGTGCAGATTAATTACAAATGTGCCATTTTTCAGTCTTCATTTATTTACTGATTTGCCATCATTTTCTATTCATGACGTATGTTGAGTATTATTTATCTTGAGTGTTCCCATAAATGTGGTCAGGATTTACAAATTTGCCATCGACCTATAAATGTGGCCAAAATTTACAAAATTGTCATCGCACCGCATTAATTTGTCTTTTATTATTTAAAGTGGGCCTATTAGTGGACCCAATCGGGTTTTCTCAACCTAGGTCCCGCATCAATTGATATACTTTGCTTGGGTGACATATTTGAAGTATTACTACATTGCTACTGTTGTTTATGAGATTTCTTGTGCTATAGATCCTTCAAGATGCTGCTTACTATTACTAAATATGATGATGAATTATTTTTTACTTGCATCCTTAGATTATTTGTTCACGTGAGATACTCCACGTAAGGGGGAGATTGGAGATTACTTATCTGCTCAAGTCATCAGTTCAAGATTATTATTATTTGTTGATTCATATCTACTCATGGAAGAGACATTTTTCTCTATCCTTACTTGTGTTGGGAGCCTACTACTGTTGCACGTGAGGCAACTTACTACATACTCATGTTGGAGCCTACCTGTTACTTGTTGCACGTGATGCAGCCCACTACAGTTGCACGTGATGCAACCTCTACCTACTTGTTGCACGTGATGCAACCTATTATTTTGTTTGTGTTAAAGCTACACTGCTACTTCTACTACCTACATCTGATGCGATCTCTACTACTTGGTTCACGGTGACCTATACAGTGCTAATGTTGTTGCTTGGTCACAGTAACCTATATTGTGTTGCGTTACTACTATTATTGTTGTTCCTGTTTCTGTTGATAAGTTATTTCAAGCTGAAGCTCTTACATTCCCCGTGCTCCAGCTTGAGGGGGAGTGTTAGAGTTAACGATATGCTGTGGGTCCCAACTATCGGTACTACATATGGTCTTGCTTCTATTAGTTATTTTCATTTATTGTAGTGGATTTGTTTCCACCATAGTATTTATTTGTTTCTTTATTGGTTATGATTTATTTCCTAAGTTGTCTAGGTTTAGTTTCCTAATTGGTTTATGATTGTAATTAAGTAAGTTTCCTAAACTATTGTTTCTTCTCTTGATTATAGATAAAGGAACTATAGGAGGAGAAGAACATTGACACACATTTATTCTTTCTCTCTCTTCTCCATTCTCCATTCTCCATTCTCCATTCCCTCCATCTTCCCTTTCTTTCTTTTCTATTTTGTTACACTCTGAACCTCCTGAGAAGCTTATTCCTTTGACATTTCTCTTTGTCAGAAGTTGAAGAAGTCCCCATGAATTTTCTCTGAACTAGATGATGTTTTCCTGATGCCATTAAAGTTATCTCTCACATTCCCAGGAGGAAGAGACATGGCGGTAAGGGATCACCTTCTTGAATTCCCTGTTTATAAGAAAAAACCAAGTCCTCATAATACTTAACCAGTAGCCTCACTCATTAGGTGTATGTCCAAAAGGTCCTTGGTTCAAACCTCCTACCTCCATTTTGGGTGCCCACTTGATACTGGAGTGTGATTTGAACCCATCCTAACTTCCATGAGAACCTTGGAATGGCGACCTGTAAAAGAAACGGAGAAATCCAAGAACTGAAGGTGGCAGAGATGGGAGCAATTGGAGGTCCCCGCAAGGAGGAGTTGATGGACGAGAGAGAAGAATTAGTTTCTTCGTTTTAGTCATAATCAGGAGCACCCTCAGAGAAGATATTAGAGTTTCATTGCATTTTCCATACCGCAAGGAGGAGTTGATGGACAAGAGAGAAGAATTGGTTTCTTCGTTTTAGTCATAATCAGGAGCACCCTCGGAGAAGATAGTAGAGTTTCATTGCATTTTCCATGGTTTGCTTAAATAAGAAAATAACCAAATCAAACTACTAATCAAGCTAGCTACTAAATTGACCAATAAAAGACAAACAAATCATTTTCCAACTAGGATTCCGACATAAATTAATTAATAATGTAATCACATATTTCTCACTCATACCATTAGTTTAGGCCGATTAAAGTGGTCCAATACAATGAAAACTCATTGGACCAAAGACCCAATACATGTGTAACCCAACCCAAAGCTTATTTCCACTCAAACAAGTCCACTTCTGTGATTGTCCAACATCACTGATCCAAAACTTCTCCTTAACATAAGTTAGGGTCCTCAAACTAGAGTTCTTTTCCCTCCAAAGATGCAGGCTAAAAGACAAAATATCAGCCAGACAAAGACTAAAGTTTTCTCAACCTCTACGATTGCAGAATTACATGCAGCCATCTATACTAAATGATAAATCAAAATATATGATAGCGTGCTTTTGGCCTGTACAAACTGATCCATTGGATTGGATCTCTCTGTCTCTTTTAGTCCATGAGCAAGTTTGGCCTGCTTCACTTGTGAGCTGCGTGGTAGAGTTCCATGTAGTCGAGTGCAGGTCGGTTCCAGGACCAGTCTTGTTCCATCACTGTCTTGCATAATGTGTTAAACCGATCCCGATCATCGTACCAGGTAGAGATTGCTCTGGAATGCCATTTATAGAATGAATCTTCATGCTAAATAATAGAAAAGAAGAAGAAAACACTACGGAATAATCTGAGCCCTAGTTTCAGTTATCATTAGCTGTTCTTCATTGCATACTAGAGAAAAGGCACATTGTATGCATGTGGATAATAGCCACGTAATTTTCCATCCACAAATTAACTGGTTATAAGGATCTATATTTATGTGTGTTTTATTAGAGAAACCAGTATAGAAGCATTAGGTAGTTCTCTATAAATACAGACGACTAATCAGCTGAGGACACATCAGACCATTTGATGGTTTTTTACCAAGAACTAATAGGGCAAAATCAACTCAGTCCTATGGAGGGATTTCCGGTTCACTCTGACATGTCCAAAAGGCGAAGATAAGACACCAAAACAGAGTAGAACATGGCACAGAAAAGATATCCTCCTAACTAAACAGGGATCCTATCCGCCTGAACGTACACAGGCTGGAGTTGGTAGCTCATCTTCATGGTATATTCAACTGATACTAGTGCCTTCCTCCTAGTCTCATAGTCGCAGCAACCAAGACATGCATACTAAAAGATCTGTTTATCTGAAAAGAAAATATTTATAAACAGAAATACATTTACTTACCTATTAAGAGCATAATTCACACCAGCATTGTCAGCTCCATCAAAACTAAATCCATTTGGTTCAAGACTCTGTGCTTGAGCTCTCTCGCTGTCATGGTCAACATCAAATACAGTATCATAGAGCCCTGTGAGAAGAAATAATCATAAATGTCCAATGTTATATTCTCAACTATTTCCAGAGAAAAAATATGAGTAACACTGTAAGAATCTACTGCAGAATACAGATGAAATGGCGCTGCTTTCTCAATCTACTACCACACTTGAAGCGATGCAATCAATTATGTTAAGTCTCCGAGAAGTCTGGCTTTGCTCTTCCAGTTCGTAAGGATCTTACACCATGAGTTACCAACCGAGCAGGCTCTACTGGTGCATTGACTGCATTCATTTCCTAACATGGAAAGGCAAGTAGGATGCTACTTGGGGTATTTATTTGAGAAAATCAGATTTTATCTCAAGAAGTGAAGGAAAATTAAGAATATTTACCCTACTAATATCCTGATACTTCAATAAATTGAAAATTTAAATTAAATAATTTAAATATTAATATAATATTATTAATATTTATTAATTAATTTAATAAATATTAATAATATGGCTTAACTTAGTAAAACCTTTAAACAGGTGCAACCCTGAATGATTCATTGTGACTTTTCTCCCTATTCAACCCGTGAAACCCATGTCCTAGGGTTGTACTAACATTCTCTTCTCATGGTAGGAAAATAAATGACCCAGTGTGGCCAAGAGGAAATACATCAAATCAGAGTGACTAATTTGAAGACTAAATAATAAACCTGATAATTTACGTTTGATTGAATCCACCAACAAGGTTTTGGTCACTATCTTTTATTTTATTTTATTATTATTATTTTTTTTGGGGGGAACCATATATTCTGGATGGCAAATGGAAACATCTGAGAAAGAGCAACATAAAGTATCAGAATACCTCCTGTTTTACGAACGACAGGTATTGAACCATATCGCATTGCTATAAGCTGTGTCAGTCCACAAGGCTCAAAAATTGAGGGGACTAGAATGAAATCAGCACCTGCATATATCTATAAGAACAAACATGGATTAGTAATTTCTGTTCTTGTATCATTCATGGAAAGTGACAAATGAAAATTCAAACATACAAGGATTCCACTTAACCGATGAGAGCATACCAAATGTGAAAGAGGTTCATCATATGTCAAACAAAGACGTACACGGTCACCATGTGTAAAGTGCAAATGTTTTGCTAGGCTAACAAAATCATTTTGTATTCGAGGGTCTGGAGATGAACCTAGCAATACAACCTGCCATCAATATTGTTTTCTATTAGTATATAAATGCATCACACATGCACATCATTAGTGAGACTAGAACCACTAGACACTATCTTTCACAGCAGAAAAAACACCAGGCATCTCAATGTGTGATCAGTGCTTATTATCCCTGATGAAAATAGAGAGAATACAACCTGTCCATTGCGCTCAAGTGTCTGCCCGATTGCATGCTTGATAAGATGAATTCCTTTCTGAGCAGTCAAGCGAGTGATCATTCCTACTAAAGGTAGTTCTGTTTTCTTCAGACCAAGCCTTTGCTGTAAGGCTTCCTTTGCAGCCCTTTTACCTTCTACCACATTTTCTGAGGAGTAAGATACCTGAAACGGCATGCATCATATACCTCAGTCACAAAACATTAACTAACAACCAAAACTTATAGATAAAAATATTGTTCACAGTAAGATGATATTCAATATCATGAGCATGTTCAATCTTGCTTTCGGGAAACAATTTTAGTGTTTTTCAACCAAAAAAAGTGCTCCTATGTTGAAAGAACATATTGGTTTTTATAAAATAAATAAATAAATTTGATTCTCAAAAAAGATAATTATGAAGCAGAAAAATAGAACCATTCCAGTTTTTCAGGAACAGGACAAGACCCTAATCAATTCAACCTTATCCAACTAAATGAGGTTGGCTACATGGATCCTATTTCTCCAATCAGTTCTATTCAAGGCCATACAAGATTCCAGTCATAAGCTATACATCTCTTTCCTCACCAGTTCTCCTTTCGTCATTTTTAGGCCTACCTCTAACTCTTTTAGCTTATTCAATTTGAAATAAATCACTTATCCATATTAGAGCATTCAAAGGCCAATTTTCTCACAATTTATCATGAATAGGAGAAACTTCCAGGTTTGCTATTATTTGTTCATTTTTTATTTTTTTTTTCTAGTTTTATCACTCATCCACTGAACATCCTCGTTTCAGCCATACTAACTTGAACATTGTTTGTGAATCTACATATATCTCAGATGAGTCAGCTGGTAAATAAAATGTTCTAATTGCTAACGATGATCTAGTATGTTCCATCCTCCTCTATAGATATTCACTGTTGTGAACTACCAATTCAATTCATAAGCAACCGAGAGTAACCACATAGGAGTTGAAACTTAGAACAACTATGCCCATATCTTTCTCACAATCTCACCAGAAGTTTTCTTAAGCTATTGCCTGACATTCCATGACCTTAATACACACAAAATTTTTTAAAGAGTTTTCAAACCAATTCCTTCATTTCTAAGATTAATTAGATTTGAACGGGATTTGCAATTTATGGATCTGTTTACACACTTCCACACCCATGCTCTTAAATTTCTTGCTTTTCTAAGGCACATTCAATTGTTCAGAAGACTTTGTTCTCTCATTCTGCATACTACTACAAGTACATGTGCAATTGAACCAATTACATTTTATAGTTTTATCCAATGGACCAGAACAAAATAGAGAGAGAGTTTTTCCATTGTTCAGGAATTTCAAGGATTTTGCCAGAACATGCGTTCTAAATTGCTTACAGGAATAAATGTATCATTGTATGGATCCCAGATATCTTGATCGATTCCATTTAAAATACCATGGAATTTGTGGAGGTGAGGGGCAACTGCTGGATTTCCTGAAACCTCTTTTGCATAAGTGTGGGATACCTGTGGAGTACCTATCAAAGATTAGTGAATTATAATGATACCAGATCACAGACATTTTTATGGAAATCCAAGAGCCTCCCTTCCCATGCTGAAAACAACAACTTCAATTATACAATAAGATGGTACAATGGGAAGATTCGAGATGTCAAAAATAATACAATTATAACTTATAATTACAGAAATGTACAATTGATTCAATGTGCAAAATGCAAGTCATTAATGGTACGAACCATTATAATGATACCAGATCGAAGACATTTTTATGGAAATCCAGGGAGCCTTCTTCCCCATGCTGAAAACATCAACTTCAATTATACAATAAGATAATACAATGGGCAGATTCAAGAGGTTTAAAGAAAATCCATTTATAATTTCAGGAATGTACAATTGATTCAATGTACCAAATGCAAGTCATTAACGGTACAAACCACTTTTTTATATCTAAATTATTAATAAGACATTTGCATTAAGCTATTGCAGAAAAATGAAAAGACATTTTCATAAACTAAAATATGGACTACCTTCAATATAGAATCCTACTATAAAAATTTGATTTGTCAAAAAAAAACTGGAGGAAATAGAATAAGTAGGAAGGATACGGCAGCTAGATTACTTGGATTTCCTGGATTTTATGTTTTGAATAATCCAAAATCTATACAGTAGGCCCATGAGGAGCATTTTAGTATTCAGTTTATAACCTATTCATTTAGTTATGGAATTAGGTTTAATCAGATCTGTTACATTGTTAGATCCATTTTTTTATTTTCAATTTTTGCAAGCATGGTATGAAGTTTAATGATTTATTATTCATTGCTTAATTGTTTCCAGTTTGGAGTTATACATTTTTTTCATATTCTTTCAAAGAAATGAAGTTTCAGGACTACGAGTTTATTTAGGATAATAAACCAAAGGGGAAGTTTGTTTATGTCCTGTTAATGCTAGGCATTGGAATTACTCTCCCCCTCTTTGTAAAGGTGAGGGTGGGGGTGGTAAGTGAAACTTCTGTTAACTATGCACTTCCTAGGCTGGCAATCAGGCAACAAACTTGGGCATGGGCATGGGCCTGTTTAAAATTTTAACAATCCATGCATCTCCTCTACACTTTGCTATTAAAGCATCATTATAATTCAGGACATGGTTCTAAAGGGCAAGAACTTGTTGATGTTCACCATACCGACAAAAGATATTAGGATCTAAACTACTAAAGCTGGCCTCTCAAAGACCTAAACCTGACCCTAATAAATAAATACATAATATACCTGATCCCATGGCTGAACCCCTTATCTAATTAAATAAACACTTAGGACTAACCCATGGGCATACAACTGAAGCCCAAAGTCCAAACCAGGTCCAGTTACCAAAACCCACCTTGATAACTAAAATAAAAAAAAAGAATTACAGAAAACAAAATCCTACATTACCACTATACTCTCTCATTCAAATCCTTTTCAAGTTACAAGAACCTGTTTATTCTTTGCAGTCAATCAACTCTGAAGCAGTAGTTATGCAAAAGAAGTGGTCTTAGGAGGCTATTATTCCAACTCTAGCCATCGTTGGCTACCACCCCCCCCCCCTCTCTTCTCTCTTCCACTCTTTTGTTTAACGAAGTACTTAATTTTAAGAAGGTCAGAAATGAAGAAAGAGCAGCCACTGTTAGTTATTACCCCCCCTACCCCCCACACACACGCACACACACAAATAAAAAAGGAGCAGCAGCTCCATGAAAGAGGAATATCAACATAATTTTTTTCCCTAATTTTTGTATTTTGACTGACTGACTACTCAATAGTTTTCAAGATGCCAGCATGGTGCAATGGTGATGCCTGTAATTTGTGTAGCTAGGCCTGGAATCGAATCTCACCTTCTCACCCCCTCCCCCTAACTTATCTATAAATAAAAAATTGTAACTGAATACACATGAAGCCACCAACCAACAGGCACAAGGGAAGTATTAAGCATAAAAGGATAAGAAACAAGTTTATCTAACTCCATTCCATCCACAAAAGACAATGAACCGTAAAATAAAATATCAGAAATCAGATAATGAGACACTGACATGGAATTGTCAAGCAAATTCTAATTGTAAAATAGAGCTTCAACAAAATAAATTTTAATTTAAAAAAAAAAACGATCTGAGCTCTCATACAAATTAGTTTAAGGTATTATAGCTCTGAAAGAGACACTAACAGTTGTAGCCTTGTCCGAGTAAGCTATTGCTTTTCCAATAAACCCAGCTCCAAATTCAAAGTTATGAATGGTGAAGACAACACGAGCTTTACTGAGACCGTAATTCATATAATGATCCTTAAATAACCATGCAACAGGTGCGCTAGGCCAATCATGACAATGTAAAATATCCTGCTCACCATGTAAGATATTGGTTAAGATACAAAACCTTGTGAAGGAAAAACTAATAACTGAAGGGAAAGAGATAAATGTCTCATGCACAAGGGATGTATCTAGTGAATGATATGAATGTACTTAACTACACTAGTAACAGGTGTCATGAGACTCAGGTTGGTGGTATTGGATCAACCTAGTCTGACCTGATTACTGAAACAGTTGGGTCAACACTGCCCCTATAAACCCACAGAGAGAGGTCATTGTCCTATTATGAAAGATTTATTGGTCAGTTCTATGTTTCTAACCCAACGGTTTCCAGCAGATTAGCTGGTTTTGTTCATCAGTTAACCTCATCTCCAATTCCAATATGGGTTGAAGGCTGGCCTGGGTCACAGAACCTTGCACACAAACACACCCTCCCCAATGCACCCATGTATACTAGTACACAATATTCAGAACCAACAAGGCCCCCCCTAGATTTCCTGTCCATTGCTCGGGTGAAGACATTAATAAACGAAAGAGATGGGTGTCTCCTAGCCATTAGAAGTTCATGTTTAGCACAAGGACATGTTTAGACCTAGTTTTGGAGTGGACCATGAAGCCGAAGGAGGAAAACCCCAAGGAACCACACATGGCAAAAAAATGCTCCACTCCAAAGGCCAGAAATCAGACTATCAGCAATCAGTGGAACAAATATCAATGAAGTTCATTGGTTCCAACATACAAAATGGAAACCAGACTGCATGATCAAGGAAGAATCCCTAATTCTTGCCCACCCTTGATAACCCTACGCTCAATCAAGCAAACTGTTGATAGCCATTGGATTTCAATAGTTCCACAATTGGATGGACTAATTTATGCATCTGAAATTTTATTACCCAACTAGGAAATAATTAAACCAGTTAAAAGCAGGCTTAAACACAGCACCCACAAAAAAAAAAAAAAAAAAATTCGAAGTACAGAACTTACAGGAGTCCATCCATTTTGAAGAAGAAACTCAAGAGCCGCATGGCTAAAAAAGCTAAATCTTTCCATATCATTTCTGCAACCATATATGCAACCTGCCCAAAAAAGTCTGCATAGAAAGGGCAATAAATTATTACTGCAAACTATGAATCATTGACAGGAATTTTTTTTATGGGTAGAATTCATGCCCAAATAACAAAATGTAACTCTTATAGGTTGTTGCAATTACGTAACATGGTTTACGAGGACAGGCTATAAATATAAAAAAAGCCCAAATTAGAGCTAAATTACTAAATGAATGGTTCTACTAAATAATGAGAAAGCCAAGATTACCAGTCTCAACCAAAATATTAAATCCAACATCAGTGAGGAGCAGTCATTACTTCGAACATGCTATAAATTTAGATGTCATCTAAAGCACTTCTCCGTCCATGTTATGCCTAATTCAGTACTTGTTATAAGACCATTCTAAGTATTATATGTATTAGTGTTTCATAGGGAGTATATAAATGTAAGTAAGGATAAATTGGGACTTTCTATTTTGAAGTATTCATAAAATGTGGGGAGAAGAGATCGACGGGCATTCTCTTCATGTCTGTTCTCCGATGACCTGCTTCTCTACTTCTTCTCCTTACTCCTCTTTTCTTCCTTCCATTCTCTTCTTCTCTTCTGTGACTCAAATCCTATTACCAACCAAAGCAGCTGAAGTTGCAACTTGGTATTAGAGCATACTGCCGGTTTGAGAGTCTTTCCTATTTCCTTGGAATCCTAATGTAAGAAAGGGTTCCAAAGGCAGCAATAACAAGTGAGGATCATGGTAATATATCTAATACTCCTTTTCATTTTTTCATTCTGATGTTTGGTGACCAGTTCCCCATCATTTTATTGTTTGGTTACTGTTACTTTTACGTTTGTTGATAATTACTCTCATACAACTGGGGTTTACTTTCTGAAACATAAAAATGATGTGCATGTAGCCTTTAAGAATTTTTATCCAATGGTTTGTACTAAATTTGAACTCAGACTCAAGATTGTCTGGTCCGGGGATAGAGAATGAGAATATATGTTTGGGGGTCTTCAACAATTCTTTAGTGATAATGGCATTCTCCATCAGCTTGCATGTGTTGATACACCCCAAAAAAATGGGATCGCCGAAATGGAAGAATCGCCACTTGCTGGAAATCACAAGGAGTTTGTGCATGTTCCCAAATCTTTTTGATCTGAAGCCCTTCTTACAGCCACATTTCTGATGAATCGCACCTCATCGAGTATCCTTGTGACCAAATCTCCTTTGGAAATTCTGTTTCCTAGCACCCCCAATCTTTCCAATTTCTCCCAAAGTGTTTGGAAGTGTTTGTTATGTCCATGTTCACCAATCTGACCACTCTAACTTGACCCTAGAACTCTTAAGTGTATCTTACTTGGATACTCTCCTACTGAGAAGAGCTACAAGTGCTATTATACTCCTTCTCGGAAACATCTTGTATCCATGGACATCACTTTCTTTGAGTCTGTCCCTTTCTCTTCATTCCAGATGACACCTCTTCAGGGGGAGTCCAAGTGAAGAGGTGGTGAAGAGTTAGTACAACAACCCTCAGCAGTTTTGAAGTTGAAGTTAAAGGGGGAGCAAAACAAGGGAGACTGGGGAACTGGGAAAGGTGAAAAGGAAAAAGAGGTGATTGTGTAGAAAAATAAGGAGAAGAAAACCAACTATTAGCCCTCCTCTGATCATCATCCTCCTCCTGACCAAGGCAACATTCCATCCTATCCCATTTACCCAAAAAAATTCCATCCTATCTCCAAGAGTTATATCTCCCTATTGCTGTTAAGAAGGGAAAAAGATCATGCACTAATCCTATAGCCAAGCATTGTCGTATCAATTTATAAATAAAATGTGATACTCAAAGTTGCAAAAACTATAATGGAATAAACTATGAAACATACTATGAAATTATCCGAGAGAGTACTTGAAATTCGCTTGTGACAAGAAACTACTTTTTCGGATTATAAATTTGATTTTATGCCAGGAAGACCAACCACAAAAGTTATTTATTTATTTGGTTAAGAGACTAATGGAAAGATATAGAGAACGTAAGAAGGATCTCCATATGGTCTTTATTGACAATCTCAGATTTTTCATTATTGCTATTATTCCACTAATGAAATGATCCTGACACTACCCCAGTAAAGTTTTTCAGTACTATCCCTACAGGAGCTAATATAATTCATAACAAGATGATTTGAAAAATTCTGATTCACAACTGGTAAAATAACAAGGAGGCACATTTGAGCAGGAAGTGACATTGCCTGAAATATAGGAGGAATGACAAAAACAGTAAAAAGTGGAAAAGCATAGAAAGTAATGTCAGTGTCAGGGGATAAAGAGCGACAAACATCAGCTTAGCTAATATATTGGAAATCAATATATTCAATACTAGAATCAGCCACCATACGAATATGGGGCCATAAGTGGTCCAAGACCTTAAGCACATAACAGGTCAGATTCTTATTGATAGCCAATCAAGATTTGAATCAAGCAAGTTCTTGTCAGCCTCATTAAGGTGAAATATAGAATAAAAATAGCTGATCGGGATGTAAAAATTTATTGGCACAAAATCAACAAGCTGTATTCTGATTTTCCCAGAAGTTGAACAGCTAAAATAGTCCTAAAATTCAACATTAGTTCTTCAATAATTTATCATATTGACTACTTTCCAAAAAGGAGAATATATAATTGTATGTTAGCATTAATTTAATGCACAATTCACTTCAAAGTTCAAACAAGAAAACCAAAGTCAAGCAAAATTTTAAAATTTAATCTAGAACAATTAACCTTAAAAGTTATCATAAATATATAAATAAATTCAATAATGAAATAATCATAAGCTACAACAATGAACTAATTAGTAACACTGAAGCAAACAAAACATTCAAACATATAATTGATAAAACTTTTAATCGTGTAACAAGAGTGATACATTACCCATTTTGAGGCTCCAAAAAGTAGACAGAAAGGCCTTCTACTTTCCCAATCCAAACTTTTATTTCAGTTCCACTCCAGTGGTAGCTCGAACTGAAATGAAAATCCTCAACCTATTTCACAAGATGTACATAACTTCAGTGAACTAGGGCTTCATTATAAGAACTCAAGATATAAGGGGGGGATACCATAGGAACAAGAAATGTAGCCATTTAGGGAGATGCTAACAATTGTGGAATCATAATCATATGTATGTTTAACAAAACAGAAGTACTGACATGTAAAAGAAAATCAGATGATCCTACATCACATCCAATACACTAACAAATCATGTAGACATTACAACTCTAATAACAAATAAAAGCATGAATTATCTAGGGAATAGATATGCGAAATATGAGAAATCTAAACACTGGAAAAATACATACAACCACCAAAGAAATTTTGCCCAAATCCAATGTACACATTTGAGCCAAAAGGAAAATTACGTTACACAAGACTAGTAGCCAGCTCATTATAAAAATTCAAGATATGAAATTACAGGTTTCAAGAAAGAGAGATTGATACCAATGAAACTCCTAAGGCTATGCTAAAGCAACAGATTTGAAGCTTACATTGCTAAGGTTCAGACAGTCATACTTCGGAAGAATTACATCAACATTGTGGCCCAAATCTTGAACAGCACGAGAAAGGCTTGTGACAATATCCCCAAGGCCTCCCACCTGGAACAGTGTTGGACATGACATATAAATACATTATGCACAAGAAGATATAAGTAGATTTTGTATACTTGAAAGAGCAAAGGTGGTTAGCTTATTGCATATACAATTTTGGAAAATATTCCTTCAAAATATGCCAATCCATTTTCTAGAAGCACTAAGTAGATCAATTACAGATGTTTTTTTCTTGATGAGGTCAGATAAATTTCATTAAGAGAAGAGAAGAGCCACCAAAATATTGGAAGATAATATGATCGACTAAGAACATAAATTAGAGTCATAATGCAAACAAAATTATCTACAAAAGAATACCAGATGAACGCGCAAAAATTTATATTTGCCCCTAAATTGACTTGCTTGTTATATCTGTTTCTTCAAATATTGGACTGATCCTTCCTTCTCAGATCATCCACCACAAAGCAAAAGGTACAAAATTCCACAAAATGCAGGCCTGGCTCATGTAGACTCCAGCAGTCCCAAGTATCAATAAGAGTGATGATGCATGTTCAAATTTTTAACATTAATTTTTCAGTATCACAATTTTCTTATACACTTATCCAGGTATATATCTAATGCAGAAAAGAATTGTCTTTACTAGTATAAAGTTGGAATATTATAGGCCCTAACTGGCCCCACTGGCTCTCAAAACATCGCCAACCTGTTTATGGTCCAAAAAATTTTTAGGCAAGAGTCCTGGAATCTACTGGCCCTCTATTTAATAGTCCAAATTGGTTTTTTAGTTTTCGGATCTTCAGGTTTTTGGGGTATTTGGATGTGGGATCTGCTAAGAATGGATTTTATTTGTGTTGCATGAGCAAGAACAGATTTGATTCGGTCATTTCTCCCAAAAGATTAAAAAAAAGTTATAGCTGATAGCCTGCCTTGTTGTTCCTTCACTTCTCTCATTCTACTGATTTTCTTTTCTCACAACTTTCACATGCAATGGGTGAGCAATACAACCTGGGAAGCGTTTTCTCAAATTTTGAATTTATTCAGACATTTCTCTCATTGTGCAACCAAGTTCTCACTTGGTCTAATTTTGTCAACTTCTAACCAGCACTGCCTATGAGAAAACCAATTGAATATAGCATTAGGGTTCAGACCTCGAAAGCCAGTCCATGGGTTGTTTTACAAATCCAGATGAATAACTCATATGTAACAACTCAACAGTGGATTCTCTTGTATGTATATGTAATAATACACCCGCCTCTATATTCTTGCTCGCTTCGCCATGGATTGATGAAGTTATGAACATTTGTTTATTTAGCACCCTCTAATGCGATTTTGCTATATGTTACAAGCTGTTTGACATATCCTTCTGACATTCAAACACAAACAATGTTTTAATACGCACCAGCCATTGCACATCCAACATTCATTATTGTAGCATAGATATTAACAATATCAATTCTAGCTATCTTAACCGGAAAGCAAGTGATTGTTTAAGGTCTGTTTCAATTTCCTAGTATTTCAGGGCAAGGATTTCTGAAAATAGAACATTTTCCTTCTTATGTGGGATCCTGTCCATTTATTACTCCATTGTTCTCATTGATGGAACAAGTAATGCAGTTCAAAGAATAAATTATTGGAAAAAGATCCTCTCAACTCCAACCACCCCTCAAGTTGCGATCCAACAGTTGGACTTGACCCCGCGCGCACATTGGTATGCGCGCTGGACTGACTCCAGTTGCTGGATCACAACTTGAGGGGCGGCTGGACTTGAGAAGAGCTGGGTACAAATTATCAATGTGTTACTATTCATATGACACTGTTCACATGATCCTATTCATGCAGTACTGTTCACATGAACAGTGGTTGCGGTAGTCTTCAAACCTTATTGGGAAGGTTCAGCGCCAAGATTCTAGGGCCCCGTTTGATAACACTCCAGCTCCTTACTTCTTAGCTCCGGAGCTAATCCGGAGTAGAATGGCGATTGATAAACACGGTTCAAGTTTTGACTCCAATGGAGTGAACAGTTCCAAAAATGTCTCTGGGAGCTAAAAAAACTTACTTCACTTGCTCCGGAGCTATTACCACTACCGACTGCCATCACCACCACCACTGGCACTGCCATCATCACCACCACCCCTCCACCGCCACCATCCCCACCACCACCACCGCCACCACCACCACCCACCACTTATCACTGACGCTGGCACCACCACCCACCACCTACCACCATTGCCGCCACCACCGCTGCCACCACCTACCACCACTGCCGCCACCACCACCAGCACCACCACCACCACCACCACCACCACCACCACCCACCCAACCACCCACCACCCACCACCCACCCATCCCCACTGCCACCACCCACGCCTCTACCACCACCACCCCCTATCAGCACCGTCGCCGCCATCACTACCACCACCCCCCCACCGCCACCAATACCACCACCACCACCACCACCACCATCAAACAGCATTATGGAAGCATAGTTTTTTGATTTTAGAACAGCGTTATCAAACAGCATTCTACTTCAAAAATTCTGACTCTGGAGAAGAAGTAGAAAACGACTCCGGACCAGAAGTAGCTCCATGGGAGCTGGAGTGTTATCAAACGGGGCCTAGAAGTCCTGTATTGGGATTGAGTGTGATCCAAGTTAATCCAGCTGCATATTTGGGGTCCAGAAATTTCTATTCTATTGATTGAGTGTTTCCCAAGTCTTTAGCTACATGCCATATTTTGCTTTATTTAGTTTCTTTTTTGATCTCCGGATTTTATTCGTGTTTCTATATAATATTAGAACAGATTTAGGAATAGATTTGATTTTATTTGATTTCCATAAGAGTAGTTTCTAACTTCAGTTAATATGCTTACTTGGTGGTCAAGTTTTACGTTTTGGAAATTTCTATTTTTATGTAATAGCAGTCCACAATTGGAGATTTCTTTTCCCCATTCGGCTTCTTGCTTTTAGACCTCTATTTAATAGGATATAAGGCTATTAGCCACAGAGGATTGAATGAAGTTAAACCTGATTTTACCAAGATTTTCTGTGAGATACAGTGAGGAGAGAGTCTTTGTGGTAGTGATAGACTACCAAGGCCATAGGTGAGAGGCCTTGGTCATACCCCACTTCATTCCTCTTCTTCTTCTCAGTTTTTTCCCTTTTCTTTTCTGATTTATGCAACTAAAATGCTACTGTATTATTTGCTTCCTGCGGTTCTGGTTGGTGCTATTATTCTGATCTCTGTTTGGCAGAAAGTCCAATTCAACAAGTAAATTCCTTAAGTTGAGATCCAACCGTTAGATCAGCCCCAAACTTAGATAATTTATTCTCTGAAATTTGGTGTAATTCTGTGGGTATATCAGTAGTTCTTGATGTGTTCTCGAATCTGATCCTACATACTACAGTGATCCTGGTTGGGGGAATCCCTATCCCCATCAACTAGGCTCTACCAAGTTGGTAGTAGAGTACCACCTAGATGATTGTTGTCAACTCATTCTTAGTAAGAAAATCTTCAACAGGAAGAAATTTGAACACCGTTACTCATCAAGTCATCATTACATTCCCAAGTTCTTGAAAGAATATAAAAAATAAAAATAAAAATCCATTAGCGTCTTATCAAATAGAAAGCTTCATGCAAAATACTCAGTTAAAGTATGGCAGAAACTGACCTTTGCAATGGGGGCCATTTCAACAGCCACATGCACAATATGCATTGGTGGCTCCTTTGCATCTCCTCCAAAGACAGGTATGTGGTAGTCCATCCCATTTTTATTGTCATAGATTCCACCATCTTGCCTCTCAGAGAAAACGAAGTCCATCACGTGCACATCCAATGGAACCTTAACTGCAAAAAGATGACATTCACATTTTCATGTCTGGACAAGTATTAACATACTAGTATACAGAAAGGGCAATCATAGTATGGTAGCAAATGAGAAAAGAGTGATGAGTCAATTGAATTGTAAATACTATAATGAAACTGCATGAAAGTCAAAAGTTTACTGATCAGATAAATAACAAGCATATGTACAACATTGTAACGCAAAAACTGTATTTCCATGTTGGAGTTCAGAAATTTACTAAGATCAGTCATTAGGTTTCTCATTATATTGGTTTCATGGTTTTTCATAATTCACTATCTTAGGTCACCCTTTTTTTTTCCTGAGACACATTTTCTTCATGGAATATTTGAAAATAAACATTTTGCAACATATTCTACAACTCCATGTAAAAAGAGATAAGGAGTTACCCATCAAAAAAAGTTTGTATATAGAGATAAATAAGTACAAACTCAACAGATAGCAAAAACAGGAAGAGAACTAGAGTGTGAACATTATTCCTACAAGGTTCGAAAATTATAATCCCAGAAAAAATGCTAAAGGGAGAGGGTCCTCTGAGCAAGCAGGGTAGCTTGGGCCCCTCACATAGATTTTCTATTCAGTTTTTTTTTCTCCTCAAAATAAACTTAAAAATAATAACATGTGAGGGCGCATAGCTTACGCCGTTTGCTCATAGAGACTTTTCTAAAATGAAAATAAGAAAATTAACTTTGAAGAATCCTTTTGAATATCTTATTAAAGAGATAATGCAAGAACTATGATTCTGACAAAACTGATAAATGGACTATAATGCAACAAGAGGTCCAACCAATAAAGAACCTCACCAATGGCTTTGACAAGTGAAGCATCATCAGTAGGCAACATTTTTTGAGGTGGTAATGGACCATTACGGTGGGTCCAATGGTTGAATGAGCATCTGAACCAAACTTCAGGTTTTCCTTTCAGAACTGTGTTTGCAGTATTATAAACAACTGTCACGGTACTTCCTGCTTGGACATTAACTGGCTCAGTGTAGACTATATGCTTTTGAGACAACAAAAACTTTTTTATGGTTCTTGACCTTGTTTCTGATTTCACGCGCGCTGTTCTTTCAGCCTGTGAGAAAGCATTCACAGAAGAAAATAGCATGAAAGAGAAAGATTTATAAAAAGAGAAAAAGTGAGACAAGTTAGATTTAATGGAAGAGGAATTCAGAAGGTTAAAAAGAATAAAGGTATTCATCTTGAAAATGACAAGGATCGTCTATAAAATATGGTACTTGTACAAATACACCATGCAGTGAAGAAACAGCCACTGAATCGAGGGTCTCATAAATTTTCAGTTCATCTGTGTGGACCAGTATGACAAAGGCATGCAAAAGGATTTGAAAACCAGCAGGAAGTGATCTAGATGAGAGAATCGATCTCTTTGCAGGCTGTTCAACTTGCAATTGAGATAAGGCATTAACAGCTTCTTGAACTCCCCCTTCTAAGTCCTAAATGACCTTCTGATAATTTAGAGGGCTTCTGTCAAATACTTAATGACATGGTCTTTAATCAGGGTCAAAATCCATGAATAATCAAGTGTTCCCATCCAAAGACATGCCCTTCCACTCAAACTCAACAACTTGTTCTTTCATAGGAAGAATGATGCATGTTGAGACAACCAAGCTAAATAGAATAATCAACTATCAAAATTCAGAAGATACCTTAAGCCTTTAATGACAACTATTAGGAAGAGAGGTATAAACTCCTATAATTTTAACCCAGTTGAGGACTCAGTAAAATAGAACAAAATCAAAAGTCATTTCTTAAAATTTTATTTTACCTTGTCAATTATAGAGATGATTCAAAGAAAGTTGAAAATATAGAATGCAAAGAGGAGTATTGTACACTTTAATGAACTTTCAGACAAGTTCTTCCAAGCCAAGGAGAATGATGTAGCTGCATCAAACACTAAGTAATCCAATGCTGATCCCAAACCAGTGAAATCCAGTGTGAGATCAGCTTGCAACAGGATCGCAGGTATAGGGATAGAACCAGGTTTCGAAAGAAAACCAGATAACTTGATAGCAGGAAATTTTATGCCTCTTAAACAGGAACTGAAACCAATATGCAATTGTGGGAAAGAAAAGATAGAAATATATGATCTGATCTACAGGATTAGAATCACCACCAATACCCCAACCTCGGAATCACCACCAAGGAGCCCACTGAATCATCTTAGAACCAAGACACCAAGGCAAAAGCTAAATTTTCACTCAATTTCTTGTGTAGATCTATAACCTTTACAGTAACCCCTCCCCAAACCCCGCGGAGGGAACCATGCACTGGGTACGCCATTTATCTGTAGCCCCTCACAAGGCTCTCACCATGGCGGGGTATGGGGAGGGGCAAATGTACATTGCCTTACCCCAGCTTAGCGGAGAGGCTGTTTCCAAAATCATACCCATGACCACCAGGTCACAATGGTGCAACATTACCATTGTGTCAAGGCCCGCCCCCCTAGAGTGTGTACTAAAAAACAGACTAAAACTAAGCTTGAAAATCCTTCAACCAATAGCTTACCTTGGAGGTAGTCTTAACTATGTAAAACTCTGCATAAAATAAAGAAAATCAACTTAAAACAAGGTTGGACTCTTTTAGACCTATTCCAGCCAAACTAAAACACTTAATAACCAATAATATCAAAAAATAGGACTCCAAATAGATTAACTAATATAGTAAATCCCGTATTCTTACCTCCTACCTATATTTTAGGCCCATTTAAGTAGCTATTACAAAGAAAACCCATTAAACCTGATAGCTAAGCTAGAGGATACGTGTATTTATAAATGAAAGTTTTAAGCTATACCTTCTTTCAAAAGTTTTGTGCATTGGAACGTGAAGCTTTGATCATGGCTTCTCTAACTCTTTTTTTTTTTTTTTGGGGGGGTAAGTTTTAACAGATATGGCTTCTTTAACTTGGTAAGCTTTGGATCTCATATCTTGACTTTATAGAATTATACGAGCTATTGGTTAGTAAACCAAATGTTTATCATGAATGTAGAAATTGTATATATGATGTCCAAAAGAAATCAAAAGCTTATTAAAACATAAAGATTTTCTCTATGCTTTCGCCTTTTCATGTTGCTTAATTTACCACCGCGCATGAAGTTCTTGGGCTCCCAAAAAGAAACTAGACTTCGAAATCATTTAAGTAATTTTCCAATCCATTGTAAGCACAAAAGATTGATTCTCTACAGAAACAGCATCAATTATGGTTTGCCTGACAAGTTCCTTAGAAGTCCTTCACCAGTGGAAGAGTATTGCACATTACAAATCTCAGAAAATTGAATAAAGCCTTCAAAGTTAAAATTCCAAAGCTCACTATAACTGTCCCACTATATTGACTTCAATTCAAATAAGACTAACCTTTGCATGCATAGCCTCTTCCTTTAACCTTCTATCTTCCCGAAGTTTGTTATATATCCGGTTCTCTTCTTCAACCCAATACAGTTCTCCAGGTATGCTCATCGGAACAATAGCATGAAAATCCTGAGAGTGGTTGTTATCATATATGCAGGCATTCTTGGGTGGTCCATCGGCAAAAACCCAATCCAAGATGACTGCTTGATCAGGTACAACCACTATTGAGGAGGGAAAAATAAAAATGAAAATACATCAGCCACAGATAGAAGTAAATTAGATCATATCGGCAATATGCATGCTACAAAATCTGTTCCTACTCTCTAAGAACTAAATCTAAAGATGAAGGTTCACATGCGCTATCTGTCATTATCCATAGTAAGGAAATCAGATGGAATTTACATTTTCAACTGAGAACAGCTGTTTGTAGGTCAAGCACAAACATAAACACAAACTAGACTGTGTATCAATTTTTAGAGTGTATAAACTCCCTAAATAAAATATAACATTCAACATAAATAACATACTCGGAACATGAAAGCTAGCAAGTAATGGAACAAATTAAACCCTTAAAAAACCAAATACATCCCAGAAAAGCAGATATTAGGTATTGGTTTTGGTGCACAAAGCACACATGCAAGTGTTCGGAACCCAGCATTCCATTGGTCCAAAATAGGAGACTCTATGGTGAAACTGCATATTCTATTATGAATAGAATCCTTTCTTAGGAAGTTTTTTTAGCAAACTATTTTTCTGATCACCCCAAAAGAAGGTGATAAAGTAGAAAATAATGAATATAGGTCAGTAAACTTCAGTATAGTGAACTGCGGTTGGTTGGACCATCCAATTCAATGGGTTTCTGCATGCACCCGCATTGTATCAGAGTGCCCTCCATAACATACTAAGTACCTACCCAAGTGGCAATAGATTTCAGCATAAGATAATCTATCTTCAGTAGAAAAAGAAATATATGACGGTGCCTCCACCAGAGAAGATTGTGCTCATGCATACCATCAACATACCACCAATTTCTCTTGGAATGGACAAATCTTCCAGTGATAGACACCCCATCCTTCCAATTATTGTGTCCCCCATGGATCCAAAGTTCGTTAGCATGAACAAGAGGACCCGAAGCCCTGTTGTAATATAACCTGACCAAGTCCCCACCTTTAAACTCATTAGGCTCTATATGCCAAACATTATCAGAAGACCTTACAGCCTTCTTCACAAATTGATGTAAAGTTTCCTGCCTCTTCTCAATCTCCATCCTAGCTTGTGCCTTATCAGCTTCTTTTGCAGCCCTTTTTGCTTCTTCTTGCCGCTCCTCTTCTAATTGACGTTCCCTTTCAGCTTTCTCTTCAGCAAGTCTTTCAAGTTCCCTTCTTTTTTCTTCAAGCAAGAAATCCTCAAAAGCAAACACACCAATTCCACCTTCCACATGTATAAAAAAATCTTTCTCATCATTATTATCATAAACATCTCTCCCATTGAAGAACACAAAATCAATATTGTATGCCTCCTTAGGAACATAAAGCTGGCAAGACCACCAATCTCCATTAAGATGAGTTTTATTCAACTTTACTGTGAAATGTTTCCATCTCCAATCATTGAAAGCTCCCGTGAGCAGAACATCTGTTTCATCTTTTAAAGTAGAGAGACTTCGATTTAGGAACAATTCTAGATCTTGACCAGGCTTCACTACCTGAGGATAAACAAACATTTTATTCCCCCTTGAAAAGTTCTCCTTGCCTAGGTCCTCAAGCACCTGCCTGTGCATTTCTGCATCCAACTTCAACTTTTTAACTGAATATTCATCCATCTCTGGCTCATGGTGCAATGAATATTCATGGTGATCAAGCAATTCTGGTTTTCCCATTTCAGTTTTTGTTATATGTTCATCAATTAGTGTTCCACTTCCACCAACTTCATCCTCAATTTCTGTCTCGGCACAGGTTTCTGCAATTGGTTTCTTGATTACAACAGAAAATCGTCCATCTTCCTCTGTTTCATTGATTTTAACGTCAGTGAAGAGTAGCCTCATCGATGTAGTTCCTTCAGCTTCATCTTCAATGTCACTCTTAACCACTTCAGTTTTTGTTATATGTTCATCAATTAGTGTTCCACTTCCACCAACTTCATCCCCAATTTCTCTCTCGGCACAGGTTTCTGCAATTGGTTTCTTGATTACAACAGAAAATCGTCCATCTTCCTCTGTTTCAATCTCTTAACCACATCCAAATGCTTGCTTGTAAACAATGATCCATCTACCTCATCCTCTTCACTCTGTGCAAAAATTTCTGGAGTTGGTGTCTCAGTTACACCGTTGTCTGTTACGGCAATCCTTTCCTTTTCCTCTGTTTCATTTCTCACTGCACCCAAGATTTGGTTTGTCAATATAGTTCTGTCAGCTTCATTTTCAATTTCAACCCTTCTTCCCAGTTCCTTTCCCGGCGCATATTCAATGTCACCATCTTCACCGGAGCCAACTTTGGTTTCTGTTGGTTTTTCGCGAGGACCAGAATGCTCGTCAGATATGACAGTGCTAGAACCACCTTTGTCTCCAGTGTTGCTTTTCTCATTCTTCTGGGTGCTCGCTCCAACTCGTGATTTTGGCATGAAGCCCTTTGGAGCAGGGCCTTTTGGCTTTTGAATCTGGTCTTTTCTTGGTTTCCTCCGTGAGAAATCTATGAGGTAAATAATAATCAAGTAAAAAATAGAGAGTTGGTAAAATAGACTTCAATATGCACCAGAACAGTAGTTTGTGGACAAAAAATCAATAACATACTGACCTGCACTTGCAATTATATGATTCGAAACCCCAATTGATACACAATCCTTTCGCCATGAAGACAACTGAAAGGAATAACTCAAACAAAATGAATGAATAAACAAGAAGACACGTCTCAACCTTTACCGAAATATGACAATCATCTTTTTTTTTTTCTTTTTTCTTCCATAACTTGTTAAGGAGAAAACAGTAATGATTAAGTAGTGGTAATGTTATTTTAATTTGAAAATCCCCATTAGTAATCCAGCTCCGAAAAGATCCAGGAAACAGGAGCAATTTTGATCGAACCAACCACAGGTAAACAAGCATTTAATCTTCAGTATAACTAGAATAAGAGAAAACAGTTTACAACAACATACATTTTCAAATATACATTATAAGGCACAAATTTCCGAAGAGAACAGTCTACAATAACGTACATTTTCAATAATTCATGAAAAGACACAAAATCAATGAAGTGGCGAAGTTAAATTTCTGAAGAGAACAGTTTACAATAGCGTACATTTTCAAAAATACATGAAAAAACCCAAACAATGAAGTATAGCGAAGTTAAATTTCTGAATAGCTTCAATCAATGTAGAGAATTACACAAAATTCAGAAAAAAAAAAGGAAGAGTGAGGAAACAGATATTACAGTCACTCGTGAAGATGAGTTGGCTCTGCCAATGGAGAATAACTCAACCGATGGTTTAGCCACTGAGAAAGTTCTTCTCTCTGAGGAATTTCTCGTTCCGTAACAGATGAATCTCTGTACAGGCAAAACGGCATCCATGGCCGATCTGGATGTCTGCTCACACTCTGTGCTCACTCGTTACGTCTTCACTCCCTAGAAGACCATAGAACCTTTGAATAAAAAATAAAAAAAATTTTGATCTCTCCCTCACTATAAATAATAAAATAATCAAAATATATGCTATGACTCCCTAACCGTCGGTTGGTACCATTCAGTACGTTGATTCCGATTGGACGTCTGAGCGAGATTCAAGAGTATTGGATCTGAAACCATTAAATATACTGTACACAGGCTGCGTATTAAGATCAATAAGGACCGTTGACAAGTAAGTGGTTTCCGGTGACGTGTGATTGGCATCGTAGGGGTATTTGCGTAAATAAACGATTGTTTTCTTAAAAATAAAAAAAAATAAAAACTCTATTTTAAGGGGCCGGTATAACGGTTGACAAGTTTTCCGCGAATACTAATCCACGTGGATCCGCAAAATAACGAATTAAATACGGGATCTCTAGCGTACGATTCGGACTTTCGAATAAAGTGGGGCTCTCTTCTGAAAACGTCACGTGGAATCTAAATAGTTCAGCAGGGAAATTACCAGATGATTCGCGGGCTATAAAATAATGGAGCTTTGAGTGATGATAAGCCAGTGCCAACAGCCAAGATTCAGATTCCTTTCATACGTGGCATTTAAAAAAAGACTTCAAATTATCAGTGACCGTTATTTTAGTGATGAGATCACCCTGGGACCTGGGAAAGTGGGACCCACATGAAAGAAAAGGGCATTTAAGACAATAAGACAAGTTGAGCAAGCATTTTAATGAGAAACGATATTTTTTCTGTTCCTTAAAAGTTGGGATGGTAACTTGACTTGATCACTCTGCGAATGTTTGGGAAGAACTGGACTCAGCCACTCCGGCAACTTCGGGATTCGTTGCTATGATCTATCCCACTAATGAGGTCGATCGCCTACACTGTCAATGTCCGGTCTGATCTGGTTTTGGTTTGGACTAAAAGGGTATTAGGCGTTACAAGTCTTGGCTTAAACATGTCCATTAAATATTCGGACGCATAGAAATCCTCTCCAACGTACATACCGAAGTATGGGTATGTGTGCAGGATAAACTCCAACTGTTGGATCACGTTGGAGTTCCTCCAACGGCGAGAGATGATTTGAATCCGTGTTCAGACTGGGTTGGGCTGCACTGGACACAATAACTAATGGGCCGGTCCGATATCGATTTGTTATCGGACTAGGTTTATTGGGCTGATTTCAGGCTAGCTCGGGCCGAACCGGACTTATCGGGCTGACATGATACATCAATGATCAAAAACATAATTGGTTCAATTGCCCAAATTTTTAATTGAATCACAATTTGTTTTAAATACTTCAAGTTAATCCATATATTTTCAATCTTTTTTTGTGTTTAGGCAGCAATTCATCTTTGTAGTCGGACTGTTGGGCCTTATAATACATAAATAAAATCAAATACGTCTCATCAAGAATTACCATATAACATTCAAATCCATTTGAATTCTATATCACATCAAGGATTTAAATGGATGCTATTGTCATGATAGAATGTCATTAAAAGAAGCTTACGTAAATCCTTTGTGAATTGGTTATTATTTGAGAAGCAAAAATAATGAGTTCGGGCGACCTCGGGTTTCTTAATAGGCCTTATCGATATTCGGGTTGGGTATTATTGGTTCGGACTAGTTCGGGCTTCTTAACTAACTGGTCCAATCTAATTTCGGTTCAGACTGAAACAATGTCCCGGACCGAAACCTTTCCATTAAGGACTCAGTCCGGGCTGGGTTCAGGTTATTTCAAGCCAGCTCGGTCTGTGTTATCAGGCCGGGCCCAAATTTGACACCCTTAGACCTTAGCCTACACAAACCTTTGATCACAAATACCAAAATGTCTATTTGTATTTTAGGATTTCTATGATAATCCAATGACATCTCATGAAAAAAGAATCAATATCAATAACTATTGACAACAGCCAAGTAAATGGACCTGAAACTTAAAACCCTAAACACTTACCCTAAAATCTTAAACATTAAACCCTAAATCCTACAATTCTAACCCCTAAACCTTACAACTCTAAACCCCTAAACCCTAAACTCTATATTCTAAACTTTTCAACCCTAAACTGTAAATCTTATACCCTAAATCATAAGTCTTAGATCCTGAATCATAATCCCCAAAATCCTAAACTCTATGCCTGTTGTTTCAACCCTTGGTTAAAAAAACCATTTCCTTATCCCACATCACTTGGTAATATCCAATGACTATTGTATCTTATATTTTTTTTTTTGCATTCTCTCTCTCTCTCTCTCTCTCTCTCTCTCTCTCTCTCTCTTTCTCCATTAAGGCTATGTTTGTATGTCAAGAAAAGAAAAGAAAAAAAACATAAGAAAAAAAAATGATGAAACAATGATCGCTTTATGTATCTACCTCTCTTCTCTAATTCAATTTTTTTTTTCTTTTATTTTATTGGCTTCCAAACATAACTTAATTTATCTAGAGAATTGTTTAAAATGAGAACTGACACTCTCACGACAACCTTGGTTTACACTTGAATGGTAAGCCACTTTCAAAAATTTTGAGAAAAAATCCATTTTACTTTTGAGGTAAAAATTTTTGGGAATAAGACAATGGGTAATTAAAAGAAAATGTCATGTTCTAAAATTACCTATATAGGTTTGTTTTTATAATTTATTATCTCGGGTTGATTAATCCTTAAAAATTTTAAGAAAAATGGTTCATACACACCCTTGAAAGGAACATTTTCATAGGCACTCACTTTAAAAATATTACCACGTGGATAGATGATGTGGCTCTTCATACCATTAGATAGTAAGGCCATCTTATAGATTATCCATGTGTTAAATTACACTTCTATGTTTTAGCATGCATCATTTTGTATGTCCGTGCATACCTATAGTACTTTGACCACGGCCATGCACTTTTTCATTGCCCTGTATTTCCAAAGCTTTGTTTTCCATGCCAAACTTCAATAACCTTTGCGACTTGACAAGTGAAACCTAAGGTTCTACATATACACAAAATTTAGATTATTTCTTGTTGGCCATGTGACATTTATTGATATTTAAAGTGGACGTATAGGAAAGGTTCCTACCATAGGCGTTTAGGAATCAAACTCCCAAATTTCAATATATATCGGGAAAATTTCAGCCACACTCCTCTGGTAAAATTTAATCTCATACACCGACCATTGTTCGTGATAATATCACTAATACCCCTTACTTTTGAAAGTGATAATATTACTAACATCCCTTACTTTTGAAAACATAATTCAAAAACATAATTCAGTTAGACCCCCTCCATTAAGTTATGGTCGTTAATCGATGACGTTGGAGAGAGAATTAGGGTAAATATGAAAATAAAAAGGGCAAAATCTGATAATTAAAAAAAATTAACTATTATATGAGTGGATAATGTTTGGGTGTCTCGGGGGTGTTAGTGATATTATTACGAACAATGATGGGTGATGAGATTAAGTCATACTACAGAGGGTGGTTTGAAAATTTCCCTTTATTATATTTGAATATAAAAACTTATATGACTCTACCCATTTTTTTCAGACCATATTATATTGTCTTATCTCTCCTAATCACTCTAACATCTCTCTGTTATAATCCCAATGGTTGGTAATGACAAAAACCTCAAAAAGATCATGACTTCGACTTCAAGTTTCCTTGGGGCCTACATTTTCAAAAAAATATTTTGACTCAGTTTTGCATTGTGTTTTCATGATAAGGACACCACTATATGGGAAAGGGATTTTGACTTTAACTAGTTCATTCGCCACCAAGAGGAAAAAAAGAAGCAGGAGACAATATCAGCCCGGGTAGGGCTTAGTCCAAGGCCTCAACTTTGATCCGACCTAGCCCTAACTCATGGCCAGAAATTCCCAATTAGAGTATTTCAGTCACAGTCAGTTTGAGCTCTGGACGGATCAGGGATAAAGACACCATTATATGGGGAAGGGATATTGACTTTCAGAAGCTCATTCACCATCAAGAGAAAAAGAAAAAGAAGAAGAAGACAAGAATGTTGGATTGGGCTGGGCAAGGATCAGTCCAAGACCTCAACCTTGGTCTGGCCCAACCTTAACTCAGGGTTAGAAATTCTTGGTTAGGGTATTTCGGTCCACTCCAAACCTTGTTTGAGTTCAAGACAAATTAGGAATATGAACACCATTATACGGGGAAGGGATTCCGATTTTCACTAGCTCATTTTTTTTTTGGTATAAACGAAATTCATTTAGAAAAAGTAAGGAAACAACTCAGGGTATCATTGATACAAAGATCTTTCAACCATGGAGTGGACAGAAGCCAGATAAATAACCCTACAACTGTCATGGCATTCCTAGCAAGGTTGTGAGCTATTTCATTCGCACCCCTTGAAATAGAGAAAAAAATTACAACTCTCAAAATAGGTCCACAATATCAAGAACAATGTTCTGAATACTAAAATATTGGATCCGATCCGATACGATAGTTTGTATAATGTTCTTACAATAAAAAAGAATCACCACCGGCCAATGACCTTCAGAAAAAAGGCCGTTTGCAAGGCCCATCTAATAGCAAGAGCTTCACCCTCCAAAGCTGATCCAAACCTAAGGTGAGCTGAGCAAGCTCGGATGGGGACTACAGATCTGCTGCGTAGAATGAAACCTATATTGTCTTTCGAAGATTTAGACTTAAAAGCCGCATCAGTATTGATAATGAAAACATCTTAAACAATAGAATGAGTATTTGTAGCCATATTTGAGACAGTTTTGTCTCATATATTTGAACAGGGAGAGTCCTATTAGAAGTCACAGATGAGAATTCAGTTCAGCTTCTATCCGCTTTTACCGCAACAAACTCTGGATAAGAGAAGATGGGTTGTTATTAAACATGTAATATTTTCGAGCCTTCCATATCTCCCAGGAAAGAAAAGATGCATGGTTGAGAGCTTCATTCGTAGATTGTTTGGAGTGATGAGAAAAAAAAATCCACTATTGTATCCACTGAAACAAAGAAAAAGATTCATCATTAGGCACCGAATAGGTTAATGAGGATGCAAACCAGATAGCTATGGCGAAAGGACAATGAAATATTATGTGGTCAATGGATTCCGATCATTCCCCACATCTCTTGCAAGTAGAATCAGATTGCATCTCTCTCAACATTATTTCTTCACCAGTGGCAATGTCATTCAGAAAAAGATCGTCTCCAGTCCGTCCACCCGTCCAGTCGTGGACGGACGGACTGGATTTAAAGGACACGCCCCCCATGTATTGGTATGCGTGTCCTTTTAATCCAGGCTGTCCAGTCCACGACTGGACGACTGGACGGACTGGAGACGATCCAAGTCCGTCCATGTCATTCGCACATGATCTCCATAAGAATAATTTGATTTTGGGAATACTATTGCACTTCCATAAATATTTCCAAACCTCAGAAGGAGTTAATTTCCAAGAACCGAAATGAGAGAATGAGGCTTTCCTCGAGATTTGCTCCTCCTTCAAATTAGATAGTAAATGGTAAACAGTTTTCACAGAGAATCTGCCACCATCCTTCATTGGCAATAAGCTAATTTGAATTTTCAAGATTGCTTATCTTTCTTCCTCATTAAATTAGGAATGAAGCAAATCAAGATTCCAAGATTTATTGCTCCCATGAATCAGAGCAGCTATCCGGTCTAGATCCAAATCGTCTCATCCCTGAGATTCGGGAGGCGTGGCGGCGACCCCACTGGATGGTCGCCATGTGGAGGTCGGATGAATCCGACCCCTCCGTTCAAGCTGACAAGTCGAGCCGACAAGAGAGTATCGGCTCGAACGGAGGGGTTGGATTCATCCGACCCCCACATGGCGACCATCCAGTGGGGTCGTTGCCACGCCTCTCAAATCTCAGGGATGAGACGATTTGAATCCATCCGGTCTTGGCCTACTGATACTCATTTGCCACCAGAATGTTGGATTAGGCAGGTAGGACACAGTCTAAGACCTCAACCTTGATCCAACCTGAACTCCGGGTTAGAAATCCTCGAGTTAGGGTATTTTAGTCCAAGCCCTGTCCCTAACTTGGAACGCGTCCAAAACCTCTCCTCCACGGCTCCCCGACCCCCTCTCATCCAACCGTTGGAGGGGTAAGCCGGCTTAAACTCCAACCCCCTCCAACGGTTGGATGGGGTGGGAGCAGGGGGGCCGACAGGATCAAACTTGGGTCCTGAGAGTACAATGCCCTTTTAAAAGTTGTACATGGCCAACGGTGCTTCCAACGGTGCTTGACACGTTGGCGGCGGAAATGTCATTATCTTGGAAAACTTGAATAAACCAGAGAGATCAAATGAAGCAAGACGGCGGCCCTGTCACCTGTGAAGCTGAAAGCGAAGGCGGAGGGACTGAAAATATCATTAAACAGTAGAATCAGATCACAACAATGGACAAAGACAAGATCAAAGTTGTAGCAGTCATCACTTGTTTCGCTGTTATCTCAATCTTTATCACCACTCAATACAGAAGAAAACGTCGAGATTTCAAATCTTCTTCGACGAAATTTTGTTATTTAGAGAATGAGCAGAAACCACAGAGCAACTTCAAGCGTATATTGGCAGACAACTCTTATACTCCATTCAAACACTTAAACCGAAACGAAGCAAACAAAGGTGCATTTCTCTAATTTTTTTTCCCTTATTGAGTTGATCACGTTGCATAAACCCTAGCTGAACTTGGTAATGCATTTATCAGAGCATTCTTCGAACTTACATCCGTATGAAGAAGAGATTACTGCACTGTTGGAAAATCCTACGGTTGAGTTTGACTTTATTAATGGTGATTTCGATATGGAAATTAATGGTTCTGCCGTTTGGGTGGAGACGGAGTCTCAATTAGAGGAGCTTGTAAAGGTCCTGAGTAGGGAGCGTGTCTTTGCTGTTGATACGGAACAGCATAGTCTACGCTCCTTTTTAGGGTTCACAGCTTTAATGCAGGTAAGCAATCACATGGTTGTATCTCTGCAAACGCTTATGAATTTCAATATTGTGTGCGTCTTCTTACCTTTTGATTCTCGACAGATTTCTACTCAGAAAGAAGATTATCTTGTTGATACAATTGCCCTCCACGATTCAATGGGCATCCTTCGCCCTGTTTTTTCTGATCCTGCTATTTGTAAGGTAGATTTCTTTCCATGTTAAGAAAGCAAAGCCGTACTTCTTCTTTAAGCTGAGCTGATCTCCGTGTTTGCTTTTCTCCACCGCATTACATTCGATGCATGGTTTGCTAGAATGATTCTCTTAATTTTATTTATGTACAACGAATGGAAACTATATGTTGTGAAGATGGTACTCAGAACTAATAATCAACTAGTCCAATTGATATCTATCTACGATGCTACAGTATGTAATCAACAGTGCAAAGGGAATTAACCCAAAAAAAACAGTGCAAAGGGAAGAGAAACTTATTGATGATGGTGTTGGGGTGTAGCAGGACGTGCTTGATAAACTCAAGAAGAGAAAAAGAAGAAGAGGATGTAATTCTTTACTGATATTGATTCAATCTCATAGTCATATTCGAATACAAGGTTACAAGAAATATAAATAGGAGACCTAGCTGAAACATAAAAGGAAAACTAAATAAAATAAAATAAAAATTTCATCTACACCCCATTAAGAATGGCTAACATCATCTACACCCACAAGATTACAAAAACATCACCTAGGTCCACTTAACTGACGGAAATCACTAAAATTACTGAAATATAGTTTTACCCTTGATATTAAAAATTGAAAAATTAAAAAAATATGTTGAATGACTAATTTGACCTTTCTAATGGAACTTATATTTTGTCTTTCTCTCCTTTTCACTCTCACCCAAGCCCTAGGATCCAAATTATCTCCTATTGAGTAATGATGGACATGTATCCTATATTTAATCCGACGGTGATCAAAGAATCCGTCGCAGGAGATCACCCTATGAGCCATCAGCAGGCGATCAAAGTTTGCTCGCGATTTCAGCTTAAAGGAGAAATAGGGATCTGAGGATACCTCTGCAACTCCAACTGCAAATCCGGAGGAATTAAGGCTAGCAAGCGTAGAAGAAGGAAATAAAGAATTTGGAGGATGACTTGTGTATCTTACGGAGAGAAAGAGAGCTAAAGAGAAATAGAGAGAATTTTCGAACAGCTAACAATCGAAGAAGACGGGAAAAAGAAAGGAAAAAAACTACGAATTTCACAAATTCCATAGTGGAGATGCATTTGACAACATTTTGAAGGATCCAGAAAGCAGCAATACAGAAAACCTTTCTTACTGAAGAACTCAGTTCAATTTTTTGAGTTAAGGCTTGTTCTTTGAACTGGACAAATTGTTCTGTAACACCAAGCATTTAGTCCACCAGGTTTTTGAAAGGTACTTCAACATAAAATTTTAAGTCCTCATTGGATCCAGGTGAGGATGGAGGATTCTTGAGCTTCTACACAAATTTAGCAATTCGATTTTCATCTGTGGATTTTGTAAGGAGCAAGATTTCACCATGTTTCATGACGAATATGGCCAAAATCATCACCACTGTCGCATCCCATGAGAACCCACTAAGAAAATCCAATAGTTCATGGATAGTTTTATCTGGAAATTTCTTTTATCTACGTTCATCTCACATGCAGAATTGCTCGTTGCTAAAGTTCTGAAGGCCCAAACTGATTTAAGGATCTCCTCCTTTCATGTGATTTTCGTCTGTTCTTCTGTTTTTTTTTTCCTTTGATTTCTTGTTCTGCAACTTTTTTTTTTCTGCTTTCTTTTCTCTTCTTCTCCTTTTTCTTCTGCAGTTTCCTCCCAGTCTTGCTGCCGTGGTTGTTAGAAGAGCGACTAATATGATCATCTCCTACCAAAAAAAAAAAAAAAAAAAGGGTTAAAAATCATGACATGAACGGAGAAGAAAGATCAAGAAGATGAAATAGAAATAGGTATTTGAACCGAACACCTTCTGATCTCCAGTTAAGTGCTTTTAAAACCCATCCATTCCTCGAATTTCTGTGAGTTCTGTGTCATATCCAGCCAGAATCGGCCATAACCCCTTAAACCTTCGAATGGACTACTTTCTATCCACCTTCCTAAAATCATTGCTCCATGACAAAAAAAAATTACTCTCTAGAAATAGCAACTCGTTTATTGTGCAATTAAAATTGAGGAGGGAAAAAAAAAAAAAAGGGATCAGAATGGAAGCACAATCCATACGCATCTTTACAGGTATGGATACAGCAACGATGTTTATGTGTACACTGCTCTTGTTGATTTTTTTTATTCTAAATTGGGTGATATGGGGAAGATGAAGGCACCGTCGACGGCGAAGAAGAAGAAGTAGAAGTCGGTCTTCGTCGTCCTCGTCGAGAAGAGGTAGGGTTTTCTTTTCCCTCTTTTTACTGTAATTGTTTTGAAGTGAGACAGAGGGAGGTAGGGTAGCAAATATCAACAGGGTATAATCGTCTTTTCAACAGGCCAGAAGGGTATTCTCGTCTCTGAAATATTCCAATCCACCTGACGTCAGCATCTAACAGGAATCAACTGATGGAGTGGACTTCTTTGATTATCACAGCCAAAGTTTTGGGGTGTAGATGATGTTTTTACATTCTTGTGGGTGTAGATGATGTTAACGATCTTCGATGGGCTCTAGATGAAATTTTTTCTAGAATAAAATAAAATCCTTCCTAATATTGCACACCACCAACAAAATGACAATCAATTTCAATGTGTTTCGTCTGTTTATGGAAAACATAATTATGTGCAATTTGGATAGCACTTTTGTTGTCACAGAATAGAGGTGTAGAAGAAGACTAGGGAACACTTAAGTTAGAGAGGAGCCAATGAATCCAAATGATCTCAGTAGTGGCATGGGCCGTAGCCCGATATTCAGCCTTAGCAGAAGAGCGAGCAATCACAGTCTGCTTCTTGCTGCGCCAAGAAATCAAAGATTCTCCCAAGAATACACAAAGACTAGAGGTTGATTTACGATCATTAGTGTTGCCAGCCCAATCAGCATCAGCGTAGGCGCGGAGTTCCAAAGGGGAGGTGGACGAGTATAACAATCCATGAAACACAGTGCCGTGGATATAGCGAAAAATTCAAAGCAGGGCAGCCCAATGAGTGGACCGAGGAGTAGAGACAAACTGATTAACCATATGAACAGCAAATGCAATATCAAGGTGACTCACCGTCAGATAAACCAAGCATCCAACCAACTCTCGGTATAATGTCGAATCTTCCAATGGGACACCATCAGAGGCAGAGAACTTGATATTTAATTCAACTGGAGTTGCAGCAGTACGTTCATCCGACAACCGCGCTCGACTAAGGATATCAGAAGCATACTTCGACTGGGATAGAAGGTAGCCCTTTGGTCAATGAGCAACTTTTATGCCCAAAAAATAGCGAAGCAAGCCGAAGTCCTTCATGGAAAATTCATTCAAGAGATGCCTTTTGACTTCCTCAATACCAGAAGAATCAACACTAGTAATGATCATATCATCAACATATAATAGGAGAACAATGGCCCACTAGGAGAAGATAGGATAAAAAGGGTAGGATACTGAGTACTCGCAATGAAGCCAATGCGAGAGACGGCCAGGTGAAGCCGTTTAAACCATGCACGAGGAGCCTGCTTAAGACCATAAAGAGCACGGTGGAGACGACAAACATGACCAGTGGGATGAGGAAGGCGTGGAGGAGGTTTCATATAAACCTCTTCAGTCAAATGCCCATGTAGGAAAGCATTCTTGACATCCATCTGAAAAAGAGGCCATTGGCGGACAGTAGCAACAGAGATCAAGGTACGAATAGTTGTCATTTTAGCAACAGGAGCAAAGGTCTCCTCATAATCTATACCATACTCCAGAGAGAATCCTTTTGCAACAAGATGAGCTTTGTAGCATTCGAGAGAACTATCAGAGTTGGTCTTAATCTTAAAAACCCACTTGTAATCAATAATATTTTTGTCTGCGGGCATCGATACCAGTTCCCAAGTGCCAGTCTGATGAAGAGCAGCCAACTCATCTTGAATTGCTTTCATCCAAAGAGGATCAGTCCATGCTTCTGTATAAGACTTAGGTTCATAAAGAGAGTGAATAGAAGTAAGAAAAGAATGAGAAGATGGGGAAAACATGTGGTAGAAAGGCTAAGACGAGTGGGAGCAACATGGATACGAGAACGATACCGTCGTTCAGGTACAGTAGTGTCGGTCGTCACAGGAGGTGGAGGAGGTGCAGGAGTATCAAAGCTGGAGATATCAGACGACCTGCGAGAATAAACATTAGGAAAGGGTGCCATAAGGGAAGGGGAAGAGTCAGTAACAGAGACGAGAATAAATTCAAGGGTGGAGGAATATTCATCAGGTGGTACAATCTCTGAAAAAGGATCAAGAACAACTAAATCCTCTTTAGAGACAGGGGCAACATTAACAGGAATAGTATAATAAGGAATTCGCTCAAGAAACACAACATGACGGGACACATACAATCTGTTAGAAACAGGATCATAACACTTGTAACCCTTTTGATGAATGCCATAGCCTAAGAAATCACACAATGTGGAACAAGCAGTCAATTTGCTACGGTCACGCTTTGGCAATAAAACAAAGCAAGCCGAACCAAATACACTAAGTGGAGAGTAGTTAGGCACATGACCAAACAATTTTTCATAGGGTGAAATTCCAGACAAGACAGAGGTAGGCATACGATTAATAAGAAAAACAGCAGTGAGAGTTGCCTCACCCTAAAACATAGTAGGAACAGATGCAGATAACAAAAGTGCATGGGTAGTCTCAATGATGTGACGATGCTTCCGTTCTGCAACACCATTTTGTTGTGGTATTTCAGATTAGGAAGACTGGTGAATAGTGCCACAAGAAGCAAGAAACTGTTCAAAATTTCCTAAAAGGTATTCTCCCTTAAAATCAGACTGGAGAGTCTTAATTTGTGTAGAGAATTGAGTGTGAACCATAGCATGAAAGATGCGATAAATGGAGAAAAAAATCAGATTTACAGGTCATAAGAAACAACCAACAGTATCTGCTATAATCATCTACAAATAAAACATAGTAAACAAAGCCACCTTTGGTAGGAACTCGAGAGGGTCCCCAAACATCAGTATGAACGAGAGAAAAGGGAGAAGAAGACAAAGATGTACTAGTATTAAAAGGCAAAGTAGGCATTTTAGCTAGTTTACATCCATTGCAAGAGGACAAGTCACTATCATGTAAAGAAAATTTTTCCAAATGACTATTAATACTTAATTGCTTGAATGTAGTGCCAGATATGTGTCATACTCTAGAATGCCACAAATAAAAAGGGGAAGAGTTACAGTCCAAATGGAATGAAGAAAAATTAGTAGAAGAAGAAATAGGAATTTGTAAGCTATCTAAAACATAAAGTTTTCTAGCTCTTTGCCCAGCCCCAACCAGCTTCTGTGACTTTCGATCTCGCACAATACAATTAAAAGATGAAAACAAAACATCAAATCCAGAGTCAGCCAATTGATTAATGGAAAGTAAACCAAGAGATAGTGCAGGAACATAAAAGACATTAGGTAAAGAGAGAACTGGGGTACAAACAGACCCAACATAATCAACATGCATAGGAGAACCATTGGCGGTTAAGATACTCACTGGAGAAGCAGGAATATGACAATTTCTAAGAGGAGATATTGGGGCTCATATGGTGAGAGGAACCAGAGTAAAAAATTTAGTTACTGGAAGTTAGATTAGAAGTGGGTGATCCAACCAAACTTGAGTGGGCAATAAACATAGCAAAAACATGCATCTGATTTGAAGAGGATGAAGGCAGTAGAGACTGTAGTTGCTCAATCATTGACTGAACCATGGATGCTGAGAGATGTTCACTAGTTCCAGCTGGTGGAGTTGCTAGTGTTGCGGGGCCTTGAGAAAAATGGGGATAGCCACGAGGTGATGGTCGAAACTGCTGGTTCGAAGGGGGAGGACATCATTTTTGGAGTTTAGGACAACTTGATTTCCAGTGGCCTTTCTGTTGACAAAAGCTGCATTTATCAATTCCAACCCGAGCTTTTGGTTTGCCAGTGATTTGAATAAGGTTGGACGTAGAGTAGGCAATAATGGGGCAGATGACGCTGCAAAAACAGATGGTTGAGAAGATCCGGCATGAGTAACTTTGAACCGAGTTTCTTCAGTGATCAGTTCTCGAATAGTGGCATCAATAGAAGGAGAGGAGTCCGATGCAGAATGGAGCCTCTGAGAGGTTCAAATTGATCTCGGAAAGCCATAAGGAATTACACCAAACGTTGTCTCTCCCTATAAGTAATATAGCTCTCAGAGGTTTGTAGATCCTTTGGCCCCATGGATGTTAATTGATCCTAATAATTAGTCATCTGATTGTAGAATTCCTATTTTGATTTTCCATCTTGTTTTACACAGCATATCTCCATTTCTCATTGATACTGTTTCGCAAAATTAGATTCCAAATACATTTGACTAAGATAAGGCCAGACATCTTTTGCAATTTTATATTTGGAACAGTTCATGCCAATATTGGAATCAACTGAATTATGGATCCAGGTGAGAACTTGAGCATTTTCCATCTCCCACTTTGCTATACCTGTAGCATAGCTTTCCGCCTTAGGATCAGATGATTTAACTGTGGAGCGAATAACATAACCCCATCTTCCTTTCCCAATTAAAAAATTCTCCATTACAGATGCCTAATAGGAGTAGTTACTAACATTTAGCCTAATGTTAATCGTCTGATTTTCCTTTTTAATAGAAGACATATTTACCACAGAAGAGAGAAGACAAAATTGCGGTGAGAGTCAAGAAATATGTACCGATTTTACTATGAAGTAGAACAAGGTACCAAGAATACTATCGTCTGTGAATGCAATAGATAACAGAGATTGAGTACTGCTGCTGTAATCTTGCTACTGTGATTTTATAGATATACCTTGAATGCTATGGGAAATACAAGAAGAAAACTGCTGCTAGTTGCCGTGAAGAACAAGAGAAGGAGAGATACAATAAGATCTGCAATATGGTTCTGATTTGATTCAAAGAACCTGCTTTGATACCATGATAAACTCGAGAAGAGAAAAAGAAGAAGAGGTTGTAATCCTTTATTGATATTGATTCAATCTCATAGTCATATTCGAATACAAGGTTACAAGAGATATAAATAGGAGTCCTAGCTGAAACATAAAAGGAAAACTAAATAGAATAAAATAAAACCCTTCCTAATATCGCACACCAGCAATCGTCATCAATAGTACCGCTGTACTGCTAGCTCATAGCCAGCAATAGTACCGCTGTACCGCCAGCTCATAGCCAGCAATAGTACCGCTGTACCACCAGCTCATAATATCGCTCACAGTGCTCACATTTATAAGGACCAATGGCAGTCCTCTGAGAGCAGTTCCATTGATGCAAAAGATCGCGGATCAGTGATCTCCAGGATTCAACAGTCAGACTGACTTTTATACATTGACTCAACTAATGAGATAGATGGAAATGGATCGATACTGAAGAGTAGCATACTGTGCTTTTGTCTATCTCTCAGCAGAGAAGGCCTCTTATCGTATGCAAGATGGCTCCAAAGGGTTGGATAGAATGGCCATTGAAAAATCCATTACACCCAAATGCGCGTATGATCCTTTTCAGATTAGGTAACCTGACTGACAAGGAATCTTCATAGAGATTAGTGCATAGTTGTCAAGGCGACAAGGCGATCCAAGGCGTTTGAGGCCATCCTGGGCGCCTAGGCGCCTAGGCGCCGCCTAGGCGTCGCCTAGGCGACCAAGGCGTTGCTAGTGTATTTTTTTATATTTTTAATATATTAATGCTATATTAATGTTTATATATATATGCAGCATTCTACATAAATAAACATTTAAGACAGCTTAATTAATATAAGAAAAACAACAAAGAAACAAATAATTGAGTTAAGTAGGCAACACGTATTTATGACTAACATTTACTTATTTTTAACAAATTTTACTTGAGTGTAACTCCTTTAATATATTTCGGATTCAAGCAATCTCAAATTCATTGCAAAGCTAGTATAATCAGCTTTCCAACAAATCCTAGATTGCTTGAATCCGAGTTATAATGAAGGAGTTACACTCCGGTCAAACCTTGTTCGAAGTACGCGAATGCTGTTAAAAGTCGTCTGAATGTAAATTATTTTTTGGGCATCAAAGCAAGATATTATTTTGGCGCACTCTTGGTTTTTAGTGATACTTTACTATAATAAGATTTATGGAATTTTTATATTTGGAAAAAAGCCTAGCATTTTAAAGTTGAAAATCGCCCCCGCACCCGAAAATACGATTTTTGTTCTTGAACTGAAGGGTTGACTTTTTATCCTTCTGGAATTTGAATTTTAAATTATTTTTATTGGATTCAAATAGGGGGTATTTGCTTATTTATGAATAATATCTTAAGTAAATGAAATATAAAATTAAAAAAACATTTACTTAAATGATATTAGTCATAAATAAGTACTGTCTGGTAAATGTTGTTCCTGTCTAGCCTAATAAATCCTGTGAAGCAAATTCAGAGATCAAAAGGAAAAAAAAAACACACATAAGGCCCAAGGCGATCGCCCAGGCATTCTGGGCGCCCAAGGCGTCCAAGGCAGCGCCTAGGCGACGCCCAGAGAGCCTGGGCGACTGCCCAGGCAACATTCATAAGGCGCCCAGGCCCTGGAATCACGCCTGGACGCCTAGGCGTCGACGCCTTAACAACTATGGATTAGTGTTCAAATGGGCTAAAATTTGTCAAAGAGAAACACAAGTTAAATAGCAGAAGTTAAGTGGAATTTGTAACATCATGGTGAGAAGAAAGAGCCCTAAATGAAGAGTGGTTCTTGTCTACAAACACAACAACCCAACCTTATGTGGGTCAGCGGCACTTGTTTGTGTGTGTGTGTGTCTCCACTCCTTGTACGATAAAATATTTCCCTTGGGAGACTAAAATATACAAACTTCCTAACTGAAGTAAGGTTGCTTTCTATTAATTAGGGAGTCACCAATGATAAAGTACTTATTAAAAGAAAATAAACTCATTACATTAGAGTTTTCCTAAAGGACAAATGGGAGTAAACAAGATATCTGGATAATAAATCTTAGATAGAAGAAGATGATGTAATATTATGAAATATAACAGAGTATGCAGCTCACAGCTCAAATAAATAAGAAAATAATTGAAATGACATAAAGAGCTTACAGAAATGAAAAGATGCAAAATGATATATAAGCTATAATGTTTATAAAGAAACTGTAGGGTGGATATAGAACTGCTGATTTGCGGGGCAGATCCAACACTCCTTCTCCATCTTTATTGACCTACTGGAACCAAATGCAGAATGAAGCCTTCAAACGTATGTTAGGTAGATTCTAAGCTTGTCAGCAACTTAGTAAACCTACTAGTTTTCTATTTCCATTTGGAATATTGAAGCTTTATGTACTTGGCAAAGAATATCTTTGAGGTAGCTCATTTAGTGTTAACTTTGAAAATTGACTTAGTGATTGACTGAATTGATCCTTATGCAGGTCTTTCATGGTGCCGATAACGATGTTCTCTGGCTGCAAAGAGACTTTCATATATATGTTGTAAATTTATTCGATACTGCAAAAGTGAGTATGTGTTGATGATACCAGATTTTGTTTTAGATATCTTTGGATACATATATTGTATTAGGTTTCCAATGTATGAGAATTGAACCTAATTAGTAGGAAAAGAGCAAGTAATATTTTTATCAGCCATTTTGTGGAAACACTTGCCTAGTAAGAATTGGGATATTATTACATGTACTAACTAAGCATGAGGTTGGCCAGTTCAGACCAGTGAAAATCATTTTTTGTATCTGTTTTTCTCTCAACAATTATACAGAAGCCCATGAGCAGGAAAATTTTTAGGTAGAAAAGGGTGAAATAAAAAAATTTCTAAGAATATATTAGAGAAGGGTCTGCATTTTTCATTTCCTTTTCAACAATTTAAGGAAAATCAAACAAAGTGGAGAAAACTCACATAATTAACATTATGAATGCCTGAAACCAAATTTCAACTGTTCTCGCTGTCTTCTCATTCTTTTTGCATCTCATAAATTATTCCATAAATCAGCCATAATTTTATTGTTGATACTTGTCCTTTGCAGGCATGTGAGGTGCTGTCAAAACCATACAAGTCATTGGCATATTTACTTGAGACTTATTGTAGTGTGACCACAAACAAGATGTTACAGGTTTGGAATTAGCTTTTCTATTTGAATTTCATTAAATATTGTATCACTACTGCCAGATTTTCTGCACTAACTACTTTATGGTTCTCCACTTTGTTTTTCCTTCTTCTTTTCCGCTTTTATAGAACAAAAATCAGCGACACATCTTTTTATTCCATCCTGATTGCATGTTCTGTTCCACTGAACATTTTTAGATTTGTATTTTTCAATTTCATTCAGCATATTTATATTCTTATCCCTGCATATTTCTTTGATAATGATTATTGATTTCTTCATTCAAAATTTTAAAGTGAGGTTCTTTTGTTATACATGATAGATAGGCTACTCCTGCTATGTTTATTTGTACCTATGAACATATCCTTATCCTTTGTAAAAGCATGATGCTCATTTGTTTTCTTTCTGAGTGACAGCGTGAAGACTGGAGACTTCGCCCTCTTTCAGTAGAGATGGTTCAATATGCTAGAGTTGACGCTCACTATCTTTTATATATTGCAGATCGTCTGGCTAGTGAACTCAAAATACAAGACACTGGTATGCTTTATCCGTTGATAAATATGTCCTTTCAAAACTTCAATAGTTGTTCTGCTTAAACTAGAATGGAGACCACATTAAGTGGGTAAATATTCCACTTAAGTGCATAATCTTTCTTCATTTTCTTGTTAATAAGTGTAACTCTCATAGTTGTCAAGGCGCCAAGGCGACTCAAGGCGTTGGAGAGGTGCCTAGGTGCCTAGGCATACCTAAAGTGTACCTAAGGCGTTCCCAAGGGTACATCTTAAATCTTAATAAGAAAGAAGGGGTTAGAATAAACTGAATTAAGTGTCTTATTGCCTGGTGCTAAGAATAGCAAAAAGAAGAATGCATTGGAGTTGAATTTGTTTTTTTTCCCCTTCTTCAAGTGTATGTCAAACTTATGGAATAAAGTTAGAGCATTTTTATCAATCTACTGGATTGTGGGCCCACTTATGCAGTTGGAAGTCGGAACTCCAACAAACACTTTTGGGTAAGGGTGTCAATATTGGGCCCGAACCGGTAGCCTGGACTGAGCCGGCCCAAATTAGCCCAAACCCAACCCGGACCGAAGGCTTTATTGGTGTGTTTGGGCTGAGGGGGTCGATTCCTTATCAAGTTTGGGCTGTCCCGGATCAGCCCGGGCTAGCCCATTGGGTCCCTGGTAAGAAACCCGATACGGCCTGAACCGCACCGGACCGAACTGATAATGACCTGGCCCGATTGCTTTACCCTTTAACACTAAAACGTTTAAGTTAACACTCAAATTGGAATGACGTGAGGGAGTGTTTTACAGGCTTGAGAGATTGATTTCGGGTGCTTGGACGGCTATGATATCTCCCATTTTCTTTTGCTACTAGTATTTCTCTGTTTTCTTTAAATAATCCATGATATGCATTTGTGACTTCTTATCATCTTTGTGAACCTCAATGAATGTTCTTTAGCTTCATTTGGGTTCTTTGGCATCCATGTGTACTCTTGCCTATGTGGTTTATTCCTCTTTGATTAATTTCAACCCACACAGATTAGATTCAACATATGTAGATTTTATTCTCTTTAATAATTCAATATGTTTAGTTTACTTCATGTCTTATCGTAATTTAGAATAAATCTCATCCATTTGGGCCGATTGGGTCAATCCCATCAAGCCGAGATAATTTTTTTTGGATTGGGTCAATCCCATCAAACCGGACCAACTTTCATCAGTGTTAAGGGTGTCAATATTGAGCCCGAATTGGTAGCCCGGACTGAGCCGGCCCGAACTAGCCCGTTAAAACCCAGTCGTATAACCTTAAACCGGACCAGCCCGTTAGTTATTGTGTTCAGCGCAGCTCAACCCAGCTCAAATTGTTATTGGACACGTTTCGGTCAGGCCTTATAAAGCCCGAACCGATTTGGCCCGAACTGAAATAGGCCCGGACTGGCCCGTTGACACTCTTGCTTTTCAGTATCAATTTGATCTTAGTGTCATTCGGATCGGTCTAGGATCAGTTCCAAAATCCAAAAAATGGCTTAACACCCCCTATACGAACCTTGCCAAAAAAAATGGCTTAACACCCCTCTATACTTATGAATCTTGCGAACCGTGCAGACACAGGACCGATCCTGCTCCAGATTAGCCAGGATCTTGGGGCGGATCCGAACCAGTCCCTTAAACAATAGTGTCATATTCATTGGTTGTTTGCGTCACCTAAATTAACTATATTTTATTAGGAGAAAAATATATTGTCCTCTAGTCACTTGTATGAAAAGTTTTAGTTTCAGGTTTCATTAAGCAAGATACAAATTGATGTGAATTAGTTTCAGGTTTCATCAACCACTGTGTTAGATACAGTTCTAGTGACTTGTTAACATATGATTGTAGACATCTCAATTTTGCCGTTACGTTTTTCAATATGCATCCTAACATTTCCTAGCAATGTAGGTACAAATTCCGGTCCCTCAGCCTAGTAAATATGTTTTCAGTTGTTAATTTGGTGAAATATGTTATCAAAAGAAGAAAAAAAAAGAAGAAAAAAAGAGGGGAGTTTTTAAAATGGGAAGAATGAGTTGTCGGCTGGCCAAGGAAAAAGAGGAAAAGAGATAAGGGTAATTTAGGAAGTTTAGAAAACAAAAAAAAAACCCTAAGCTCATGAAAACAAGGTGGGTAGACTTCTTTGGTTTTGTCCCAAAGAAAATTCCTTGTGACGTGGCAGATTATTGGCTACACAAGAACTTAATAGAGTTCTTGTTTTTTCTCTCTTTTATTATCCTAGTTCAGTTTTGGGAGGGATATCGCAAAGAAGGGGGAAGCTAGGGTTTGCTCAAGCTTTCCAGAAATGAAAGAGGAATCCACCTACCGCAAGGAGCCTAGTTCGGTTTTGGGAGGGAGATCGCAAAGAAGGGGGAAGCTAGGGCTTGCTCAAGCTTTTCAGAAATGAAAGAGGAATCCAACTCAATGCAAGGAAGGAAAGATAGGATTGAGATCTCTTTTGGGTTGGAAAGAAAGGCTGTCAGAGGCTAGGCGTAAATGCCATAAAGAGGAGGGAAGGCTTCTGCCCAAAAGGTAACAAAATTCACCCTCTAGATCTCTCTCATTCATACAATTTTTATTTTATTTTTTTGGTATGAGATCTCTCTCATATGATTTTTTTTTTTGGTATGAGATCTCTCTCATACGATTTTTTTTTTGGTGTGAGATCTATTCAGTTTTAAATTTCCTTCTATTGCTTCTAGACTCCTTGCCTATATATATGTATTAAAAAGTGAGGTTTGAACGTATCTCTTCATCTTTGTCTCATACTCATGGTTCCAAAATGTACTTGCAACATTACAATTGTATACATAGCATAAGGTTTGTGTCTACTCATAGGAACCTTTTTGCAGAGATCAGAACACTATTGGGTTCCAGATTTAATCCAATATGTATTTCAAATGACGATCTAGATGTACCTATAAAGCATGAGGACAAAGAATTGGCAGATCATGATTCCCCCAAAAAAGGGAAATATAAGATGAAAAGGAAGGAGGCAGAGTTGGCAGATCTTGATTCCTCCAAAAAAGAGAAATATAAGAAGGTGAAGAAAAAGGAGGCGGCGGATGTCTTGAGCTTGACTCCGCCAAACTATTATATAGGGTTCTAATAGGAAAAGGAATAGAGTTGTATCCTCTATTCAAGTTAATGATATGCTTGTTTTATTTGTTTCATGCTTCAAGAATTGTTACAACGATCTATATGGAAGGGCAGTTTTTTTTATGCATTCCCCGGCCCTAACTGAGTTAATTGATCAATCACCACCGCTACTTTGACTCTAGAACAGAAAGGAAGAAGCGGAACATTTAATAGTAGCAATCACCTATGTCCTAACAGCAACACCGAGTGTACCTTTAGAACGACTTGCCCTCGAGTACAGGCGCTGCACTTTTCGATTTGAGGCCCTGAAAGGGTTCATTGGAATAAATCGCTCGGATATAGGCGACTTGAATCGATCAATTCATTTCTCCATTTTCTGTGAAGAGGGGGGACAAAGAGCAGGATCTAATTCCCAGCAGGAGGATCCTTCTTTCGTTTCGCATTTCTCATCGGACAAATCAAGTCAAGGAATCCATGAAAAGCGTCCATTTTCTAATGGATAGGACCAATGAAACTTGTCGACCAATCAGGCTGGAATTGGGGGGCAGGGAAACCAACCGCACAACTCGATGAATTTAGTAGATCCTTTTAGGAGGCCCCAATGACCATAGATCGAACCTATCCAATTTGATTCGTTTCGTTGGTAAAACCAACGCCCATATCATATTGACTTTCTCTCGTCCAATAAGAGTTTCCGAGAGTGACTTTCTTAAATTCTCTCCTTTCCAAAGCTGCGCAAAGCGGCCCCCCCAGAACAAAGCCCCACCCCTCTTTCCCCCCTTTAATGAAAGACCCTCACCCCGCTTCCTATTCATTTGTGGGTCGGGACCCTAGGGCTTTTTTTTTTCCAGAGGTGATTTCAAGAATCAACCAACCGACAAATCCGTAGCCCAGGTGACTCACAGCCTCCCTCTCGCCCAAATGAAATGGGATGAATAAAATAATGACCTGCAAAATGCAAATAGTTTTAACCTGCTGAGTATAAATGAATTTTAGTGTTAATTTAAGCATGTCTAACACTGGCTCTGATACACCTAGTAAATTCATATATTTTGTTAGAAGCCCAAGAAATAAACATTAAGTGACGAAAGGGAAAAAAAAAACTTATGGCAGGAACATAATCATATTCTCCAATGCAAAGCAGATTCCAATTCCAAAAATTTGGCTTGCAAGGACTGAACCAGACTCTCTTTTGGAGGGTGGCACTGGGTACATGTGCAGGGTCCATAGTTTTTTGCCATGCTTGTTCTCTCTACTGCACCTTTAGTGCCTGTTTACTGGGTTGCAAAGTTGTCAAGGTGTCGCCTAGGCATCTGGGTGGTTTTTATAGGCCTAGGCCCCAGGGTGCCTTATGAACATGAAAGACGGCCGCCTTGTTTTTAATGTGTTTTTTTTTTCCTCATCTTTTTCCTTGATCTCTTAATTTTCTTCACAAGATTTATTAGGCTAGACAGGAACAAAACATTTGCCAGGCAGTATTTCTTTATGTCAAATATCATTTAAGTAAATGTTTCTTTAATTTTATATTTCATTTACTTTAGATATTATTCAAAAATAAGCAAATACCCCCTCCTATTTGAATCTAATAAAAATAGTCCTAATTTCAAATTCTAAAAGGATAAAAAGTCAACCCTCCAGTTCAAGAATAAAAACCATATTTTTGGGTGCGGGGGCGATTTTCAACTTCAAATGCTAGGCTTTTTTCCAAATATAAAAATTTCATAAATCTTATTATAGTAAAGTTTCTCTAAAAACTAAGAATGTGTCAAAATAATCTTTTGCTTTGATGCCTAAAAAATAATTTACATTCAGACGACTTTAAACAGCATTCGCATACTCCAAACAAGGTTTGACCAGAGTGTAACTCTTTCATTATAACTCGGATTCAAGCAATCTTGGATTTGTTGGAAAGCTAATTATGCTAGCTTTGCAACGAATTCGAGATTGCTTGAATCCAAACTATATTAAAGGAATTGCGCTCCAATCAAATTTGTTAGAAGTACGTAAATGTTAGTCATAAATACATGTTGTTTACTTAACTCTAGACACAATCCAAAGTCTCAGCGTACACTAGCAAACTTGGGTCCACACCACATATTATCATTTTGGATGTTTTTATTTTAACTAATGTGGGAATATATGTAAAATGGTTAAAATAGGCTACAGAAAAAAAAAACTCAGATCAATAAAAACACTTTTGGGCTCTCAAAACCAATCTGCAAGATGTCCCATGAAAAAATACCAGGTTTCGGTCGAAACCTGAGATATCTCTGTTTCGAGGCTGCCCGAAACCGGCCTCGAAACAAGCACCTCAAACCTTGGGTACAAGCTTACTTTTAGAGGAATAGAGGCACAAACACTTATTTTGGATCATAGTGGTAAGTAATATTTAGTCTTCCTCTTTGCAGTTTGCAGTCTTGTTTCTTACTTATATGCTAGGATGTTCTAAGTTCTAACTTTTTACTTCATTGATTTGGGATTTTTTGTTTATTATAAATATATTTTTTTATGTCCTATACTTTATTCATTATTTGTTGCCTTGTTGATTTTCTCATATTAATTAAGTTATGTCTTAAATGTTGATTATTTATGTAAAATGTTGCATATAAATAAACATTAATATTTTAGAAATAAAAAAAAATACACTGGGAACGCTTTGGTCACCTAGGTGCCCAGGATGGCCCCGAACGTCTTGGATCGCCTAGTCACCTTGACAACTATGCTGGGTTGACCTTAGCGTTTTGAAAGAGGACAGAAAAAAGCGAGCCAACAGTTTTCATGAGCAAAAATTAGCAGCAAACGAAGATATAGAGAGTAGCTCACCAAAAGAACTTCAGAAACTTTTTCCTGGAAACAGGTGCTAGTTCCAAAAACATAATGCCCACCTATTCAACAAAAGATGCATAGATCAAGTACCTTGGAAGTAGTATAAAATCTGGCAAAATTGACAATGGCTAGGATCAAAACATGAACCACTGTTACCACTGATGGAAATGCAATTTCCTCAAAACAACATATGAGGGGTGACCTATCAAGAAAATGCTGGAAAGAGTGACACTACATGTACGTAGAGCTTTAACATTTACAACATCCTAATTTTCAGTAACACAAATAATTGGAAGTCATAGCAGTTTATCTGTTTCAAGCACAATATGGAGAAAAAGGAAAGCAAGGGTAAAACAAGGGGAAAAAAAGCACATACATTCATCTAACAATACTGCATAAATGCATGGAAAAGTGTAACATGTTTTTATTTGCGGGGCTTGCACCAGAAAAAGGGGAGCAAGTAGGAGAGTGGTGACATGAACAGCCCATTAGTGGAGTACGATTGATGATCCCACGTCCATTGGGCCTTTGAAAAAAAAATTATCAAAAAACTATAGGTATGAAAAAGAACTAATAATGAATTACTAACAAAATAGGCACTATTAAACTTATAGCTTAGAACATCCCACATAAAAATGCAGCCTTACATGCAATGGTAGGCAGTCATTCATAAGTGCAGAGATTAGTAAAAAAATAAATAGATCAATGCCAAATTGCATACGAAAAAGTAAACAATAAATGCCATAAGAGCATATGGTATTTGTGTCCATGTCAGAAAGTTCGTTTCGACAGCAGATACCAGGAAGATTTGGCAAAATAAATCAATGGAGAAAAGAAAAAGGTGATCAACTGCTAACAATTCCAACATCTACAAGTCCTCCTTGCCACTTGTAAGAACTTTTGAAGATTGTGTGTTTTTGAAAGAAGGAAAAGACAAAATGGGAGAGAAGGAGTGGTACTTCTTCTGTGTTAGGGACAGAAAATACCCAACTAGTTTAAGAACAAACAGGGCTATTGAAGCTGGTTACCAGAAAACCATAGGTAAAGATAAGGAGATCTTCAAAGAGAAAATACTGGTTGGAATGAAGAAGACTCTGATGTTCAATTGTATGTTTGGTTAAACCCATATTCCACAGATAACAACAAGCACAAATATTTCACATAGTTCCACCACAAAGAGAAAATGGAAAAACAATTGGCATGGTGAATATCTAGAATCCAACCAATAACGAATCCAACTAATATCGTGATTGATTTGCACGGCAAACAAATTAATAGTAATGGGAAGTTGAAAGAAGGAATAACATAAAAAAAAATTTGAGAAAACAGAAAAGAAGAGCTGCAACAGATACTTGGTGTAGAGACGTTACCAATTTCTTTCCTTTCCTCATTTCAAACATTTATTTGGCTTCTTTCTTCCAATGGATTTTTCTGCTGGAGCATTAATCCGACGATGCTCCGATTGGAGAGCTCGGTGAAAATTCTTCAGTCCGACAATACTCCGGCAAGAGAGACAGGGAGAATCAGAGGGAAATGGCGATGGGAGGAAATTTTCTGCAAAGAAGAACGATGGTAGCCCTGTATGCTACAGAGGAGCCCGACCTAGAATAGAAATGAAAAACCCATTTCTCCCAGTGTTGCATAGTTGCAAGGTCTCGAGATGCTCTGGCAAGAGATATCAATGAGAAGCAGAGGGAAATGGCGATGGGAGGAGGGTTTCTCCTTGCATAGTTGCAAGGCCTCGATGATAGAAGGAGAGGGAGAGACGATGGGTTGTGCACAATTACAATTAACCCTTTTTGATGAAATTCAGTTGAAATTTTAATTTATAATCTATTTTCAATTTATTTCTAGCAATGTGTGATTTCAAAAAATTATCCTTATATATTTAATTCCGATTGCATCCTTACATGTAGTTTAAGAGGGCAGTTGGTGTCTTGTTATGTTTGGAAAAATAACAGACTCTTGTTATGTTAACATTTCCCCATATATATATATATATATATATATATATATATATATATGGGGACATCAACATTATCTGAAAAGAATTATATATGAAACTCATACATCATTCTAGGAACGTCAACATTCTTATTCCATTAATATGGTTAGTCTTTTCTTTTTTTTTATTTCCATTATTATAATTTTCGCTTTTTTCTGTCATTCTGCTGTTTTCCTTACTTCCATCTGACAAGTCACGTTATCAATCTCTGAAAATAAACTAAAACTCTCACCTTTTTTTTTTTAATTAAATGAGTTAAATTTAGTTTTCTAAGCTTAGAAAAACAGATCTTGCTGAAGTACTTAATGTGTAAAATCTTCTACCTGTTGTTTGTCCTATAAGTGAGCAAGTTGTGAGCTTACTGTCAGTTTTGCATAGATTTTTGTCACACCATCCGCTTTCTGAAGGTAACAATGTCTCATAATATTCAGCTTGTGCCAATGAAAATTTTCATTTTGTTCTTGAGGCTATCCGGCGTTCAAACATGGTCTGCCTGCAACTTTATGCGAAAGAGATTGAAACTTCTCCTGGAAATTCTTCTGCATCATCGATATTTTCTCGTCATTTCAAGATACAAGGAAGTGTTTCATCAAAATGCCATGAACCAAAGGTATGCACATTAATGATGGTTTGTGACTTTTGTCCATGGTATTATATTATCTATAATTTGTTTCATTTAATCTTGCCATTTTTATTCCATTTCAGGAACTTGTGAGGCGATTATGCCCATGGAGAGATTTGATGGTTAGTTCCAGTATACCTAGACACATGGATATCCTTATTTTTTATTTGTCTTAATTATTTATATTGTTTTTTATGAATAACAACTGTGCTAAGAAGATGCATAGAGGCCAACAATCAAAGATAAAGGCTGCATAATGGCCCAGTATACATATTATACCTCATCTCTCCACCCTTAACAAAATTTTCAGCCATTGAACTAGAATTTGCCTCCAACCTAATGAAAGAGTCCTTGAAGATTGAAACAACCTAGAACTCCAGATGGGGCAAATGAACCTCCAAGGATCACCTCTTGTCCAGGTAATTACTTGATGCGGGCAGCCCAACTCGATTGGGCCTTATTAGGCTTTGTTTTTAGTGGCCAATAGGTGTTAAGGGTGTTGGGATTTTAAATAATTGGCTTTATTGTAATTTGTCCACCTTTATAAGCCCCTATTGTGGGAAGTTCTAGAATATTGTATTGTTAAAAATGGTAAGTTAGGGAGTTATTAGTTATAAATATGGAGCTATATGGAATTGTAATGCAATGATTTTTTAGATGAATTGAATGAGAATTAATCGGTTTTGAGGCATATCGATTAGGGTCCTAGCCTGTGTTTTATGTGGTTAACTTCCCAGGGTCACAGGCTGATTAATGAAGGCCCAGTGGAAGAAATATGGGAGCTCATGATTTTAAAATTTTCATTAAGAGGTGTATTGATCCCATCAATAATGTATATACCCTTGCATAATTTTTTGGAACAAATTTTGTGCCTGTGTTGTCTCCTGCACAAAAAATTATTACAAATGTTTTTGCTACACACAAGCAAGAGATTTGTTTTCTCATGTGTCATGGTCTTATGTTAGTTACAAGAACTTGACTTGCAGTGTATAATTCCATTGTCCTTCCATCAACCTTACTATTTGAAGTAAAGTGATAAACCAAATATTTTCTGGGAGAGCTTAGGTCTTTGCTTTGTTTGGATCATAGCTCCTAAAAGTGGACACGATATGTTTCGCCAACTCTAGCTGGCATGTTTGATTACTGTTAACCCTTGTGAAGAAGTTTGATATATGTTTTTTTATTTTTGGGTAGATAAGTTTGATATATGTTTGTTTAGCATTTTAAATACATTGACTATTAGGTATCAATGGGTAGGACTTAGAATTTTGATCAGGTCTTAGCCCTGCTTAAAGTCTTAAACCCAGCTCTATAACACACTTCTGTCTTCTCCCGTCCGTGATGGACCAGTACATTGTTGTCTTATCAGGTATCGAGTATTTAAATATTGAGATAGAAAAGCTGCAAAATTGGAATCTTACATTCTTACATATTCCCTCCTGGTGGTCAGTAATGGTATAGTTAGTGTTAAAAATTTCATTGTTGTTTAGGCCAAGTTCACAAACATTGTGGTAACAAATTTCATTCTGCTTTGTTGTCCAATATTCCATCTCCTGTTTTCCTTATGATGGTGAAATGCTCCAACTTGCACTGCAATTTATTAAGCATTTTGTATTCTCCATGTACTACATTTCAGGCTCGTCTTCATGATGAAAGCTTGAGATTCGTGTTATCAGATCAAGCCATTGTTGCTCTTGCACATAAAGTTCCCAAGACTCCAACAGAAATATACGATACCATACGTCACGCTGATTTGAATGTGGATGGTTTGAGTAGTGGTTCTTCCCTCTCATCTCCATCTCCTGTTGTTTGCAGTCATTTGGAGGACTTCGATTACCTCCTCCAGGAGAAAACAGGCAATCTAGATGATGATTTTGTTAAAATTCTTCAAGATCATCTAGGCCCAAATGCGAGTTGTCCGCTTTCTGTTTATAATTATGCACTATTATCGAAGTCCAGTTTGAAAACAGCAAATGGAAAATTTCTCAAACAAGATGGAGTTAAAACAGCGAAACAGTTTGGTCGGAAGGCTTCTCGAGATCTATTTGTACAGAAGTTCTCTTGCAAAGCTCCAGTTTATCATAACTGTAGGATTCACTCGAGTGATGGTCGGTTGCTTTGTTATTGTGATCGCAGAAAGCTTGAGTGGTAGTGTCCACTGTCTCCTACTTGTCTACTTTAGATACTCGTCTGCTTTCCTATGTGGCACTTATTATCTACTGATTGCTGCAGGTATCTTCATCGGGATCTGGCAAAACTCATTGATAATGATCCTCCAGCTATAATGCTTCTTTTTGAACCCAAAGGTCGTCCAGAAGATGAAGACAATGATTTTTATATCCAGAGTAAGAAGAATATATGTGTTGGTTGTGGTGAAAGGAACCATTATTTACGCTACCGAATAATACCCTCCTGCTACAGAATACACTTTCCTGAGCATTTGAAGAGCCATCGTTCTCATGACATTGTCCTTCTTTGTGTGGACTGCCATGAAGTTGCTCATGCAGCTGCTGAGAAATACAAGAGACAGATAGCTGCAGAATTTGGAATTCCACTTTTTGTTAGAAAAGTAGCTGATTCACAACAAACGCCAGCTATAACCGGGTCTGGATTTGTGGAGGACCTTGAGGAAGCAGGTGTGTCTCCTTTGCAGTTACGAATTGCAGCAATGGCTCTACTTCGCCATGGACCAAGAATGCCATCCAAACGCTCTGAAGAGCTGAAACTGGTAAAAAAAAAAAAAAGAAGAAGGAACCATATATGTAGTATGATTTATAAAAATTAAAAAACAACATATATTCATATACATTGTACATGTTTTGGGTAAACCAAACCTAACATGATGAGTAGGGTCTTAAGCTAAGCCTTGGGTAAACCGTGGAAATCTTAATGCCATGATGCCTTTCAAATCCTCTTAGCCATTATCCTACCATAGTTAGCAGAATGAGCACTCCCTGTTTACTGGCCAAAGTTTACTGGAAAAGTTTAACCAACTGGTGTTCATTCAGGTACACTTGCTCACAGCTCGAAAAAACAATGAACCTCCTTCCACACTTTTTTAACGTCCTAACTGAGTTGTACCTCACCATACCCTGATGAGAGACTGTCCTAAAATGTTGCAGCAGAGTGAGTTAAAAAAAATTATAATAGAAATGATAATGATCCTGATTTCCATACCCCAATAAAACAGGACTACTTTTCAGATTTGGTTGACTTTTAGTAATGAGAAATCCCAAGTAGGACCTACCAACTGGTGGTAACTGGTGTCCTTGTATGTCCTGTAAGCTTTCTATTTATTGGTGATAACTAGCATTTATTCTTTGCAAAGTGATGATTTTATACTTCCTTAGGCTTTCAGTTCAGAATACCTTCTCTGTTGTGACCTTAAATTGTTGTTGTATCAAATATTTCCAATTTCAGAATATCTGATTTCCATATGTCAAAACATATCTTCTTCACTTTCTGACTGCCCTTATTTAGTGTATTGTATACCTTATTGATGGGGAGGACTTAATCTTAATTAATTTAGTTATTTACTTGGCTCGTACTTCCTTTTTGCCCTTACGAATAGAATATCTGGTGGTATTTCCTGTGCTTGTTTCAAACTGTAACTTGTTCAGTGAGATGGATGTTGGATCCTCGATCACACAGGCCCAACCACGCCCACTGAGGTCGGCCATTAGCAAGTGACTGGACCTTGTGACCAGACAAAATCCAAAAAAGCTTGTCACATCTTTCCTCTATTTGGGCTTCTCGTAGGAGCTCAAACATTTCCTTCTTGAACCAGATGAAATTGGTTTATTAATTGATTTTTATTTTTGTTGATCATTCAAGTTTATGATTTTGAATTAACTGCATGTTGCTGAACTCTGTAGAGCATTGCTTGACTTGTTCTTCTTTCTCATCTTTGCAGGTTGTCATGAAATACTTTGGAGGAAGGGAAATATCTGAGGAAGATTTAGAAAGAGCTCTATTTGTTGGTATGAGTCCTCATGAGAGAAGAAGATTTGAAAAGAAAAGAGGATTGCCTTTCAAACATTCATTACAGAGTGTCCTTTCAAATGAGGCCAATGGGAATAATAACAAAGACAATGGCTCATCTGCTTTGTTGAAAATGTCAGAAGTTGATATTTCTAATGATATATCTAGTCAGGAAAAAGCAGAATGTAGCAAACAAGGAGATGAAAATCTTCTCGAGAAAATGGATACTAATACAAGTAATGTGCCCATATGTTCCGATTTAAATGTCAACAAGGGATCATCTACCGGGGGTAGCGAAGATGATGCAAGGAGAATCTTTAATGGTGAAAATGCTATGGAAATTTGTGATGATGAAAATAGGTGCTCATCAAATGGAAACGGTGATTCTTATTGTCCTCAACAACAGAAAGAAATTGCCTCTTCTAAGCACAACCCAAAGTTATCAGTTTTAGGACATGGTCCCCATGGGAAACAAGTGGTAGATCATATATTAAAGGAGCATGGGGAGGATGGCATTCGGGAATTTTGCCAAAGGTGGAGACAAGTCTTTGTGGATGCCATTAATCCTCGTTTCTTACCTGGCGGTTGGGACATTAAGCACAGGTACTTGACCCCCGCGCGGGGCCGCTAAATCAATAGATATATAAAAAAAAAGTTATGAGGAACAAAAACTAACACAAGAAGATACTCAGCATTACCCAAACAATATTCTGGTGGTCTTTTAGAATCAGTATTGTTGAATAAATTATGATAATAAGCTCCTTTATGCTTCTTCCTTTTACTAGATAAAAGAACAGAACAGAAAGGGACTAGCTAATAATTTTCTAGTTATTGCAGTATCATATATTATGGTGGGCATGTAATCTTGTAGATGACATGCTGGTAATTTCCTATTTTTAAATTTAAAAAAAAATATATCAACTGTACGTTCTTACAAATTCTGATGATATATATATATATATATATATATATATATATATAGTTGCATCCATAGTAAAATTTGTTCTTTTTGATAAATTGATGCACTAAATTTTTAAATGAAGACAGCAACTTGCTGGCTTGATAAGGTTTACAAGGATAGGTTGGTATGCTGGCCGAAATTGTTGGTAATGGAAAGGGAAGTTAAAAAAATTAAAGAGCCGAATTGGTGGTAATGGAAAGGGAAGTCAAAAAATTAAAGAGAGTGCAACTACAAAAGCTATACAAGTCTACCAGAAAGTTAAAAGGAAATCTCATTTTTTAATGAAGGTTAAGTTTGGTATCATTATTAGAGTGCATTTTTTAAAATGCGTTCTTTGAATGGAGAATGCATTCTTAATATAGAATGAGAATGGGCTAAAGAACGAGGCATTTCCATTATTATGGGTTCACTCAGAACGCATAATGGGCTAAAGAACGCATTCCAAAATGGGCCATGTTCTCTAACGGATTCCATGATCCAAGAATGAGAATGCATACCAAACATGGTTTTTGTCATCTCAAAATGTGTTTTTGACCTAAAATGGATAACAAACTCAGCCTTACTTTAATAAGAAGAACCACCAAGTCTAACACTTTTGAGACGATGTTACACTTTTTTTATTTTTTTTATTTTGTGTGTGTGTGTGGGGGGGTGAGATGGGAGATAATGAGAATATTTCCAGGAAATACCCAATTGGGTAATTCTTCAGTCTTGTTACTAACTATTGCCTTGGGCATTCGTCCTCTGGAAAGCTTATTTTCTTAGTGGGAACTCTAGTTTTATTGGTGATCTCATAAATCCAAAATTTTGTTTTGCACTAACTATAAGCTTTTACATTTTGAGTTGAATGTGGTTTCTTTTTCTTTTTCTTTTTTTTTGTTTTTCGGGGGGAGGGGGTGGGCTGACGTTAAGACTGTAACAAAATAGAAAAATAAGAGAAGATGGAGAGAATCGATATATAAAGGTAAGAGAAAGTGTATATGTTCTTCTCCTTGTAACTTGTATTTATAGAAAATAGAAAACAACTATTAGCTAAGATCTAGGACTCTACAAGTCAGAGTCCTAGTCACAAACTAAAGACAAAGTTAAACTCCAAATAGGAAAAGGAAACTAACAAGCCTAATTGGTAAAGGAAACTAATAAAACAAATTAATAAACTAATTCGGAGTTCATATACTAATAGGAGATCTAATTACAATAGGATTGTATAAACTGTAAACACAATAGAATTGTATAAACTGTAAACACAATAGGATTGTAGAGTCATATTCCAACTCAATAACTGTAGTCGAAGAGTCCTACACCAACTGTGCAGGTCAAAGAGTTCCTCACGATGAGGACTGTGAGGAGCTCCCATCGTGTGGACTGTAGTGTAGTTTAACATCCCCCCTCAAGCTGGAGCACGGACGAATGTAAGAGCTTCAGCTTGAAATAATGTAGCAACGGAAGCAGTAGCAACAAAGAGAGATTCAGCTTGAAACAATGTATCAATAGAAGTAGCAGCAGTAGTAGTAAAGTAGCACAGTATCGGTCACTGTGGACTAAAAAACAACAGTAGCACAAGCTTCATCTTGAACAAATGTATCAACGGAAGCAACAGCAGCAGTAGTAGTAAAGTAGCACAGTATAGGTCACTGTGAACCAAGTAGCAACAGTATCAGCAGTAGCAGGAGCAGCAATAGTGGTGGCTCCAACTCCCACAAAAAGTAGTAGGTTGCATCACGTGCAATAAGTACTAGTCACTCTTGAATGAGTAAAACTAAATAAAGGTTGCATCATGTGCAACTGAACAAAAGGTTGCATCTTATGCCACTGATAATAATCCCTCACCAATGAGTAGACTTGAATAAAGGGTTGCATCTTGTGCAACTGAACAAAAGGTTGCATCTTGTGCAATTGATAATAGTCCCTTGCTAATGAGTAAACCTGAATAAAGGTTGCATCTTTTGCAACTGAATAAAGGGTTGCATCTTGTGTAACTGAACAAAATGTTGCATCTTGTTCAACTGTAGTAGGCTCCCAACACGAGCATGTAGTAGCAATAAGTAGCATCTCGAAGTATGAATAGCCCCAGAAATCCCATAAGCAAAAGCAGCTGCAAATAAGAATCAAATTTGAAATCAATCTGACAGTTGGATTAAGAGATATGAACAAGTCCTTGCAACATTAGGACTTCGGAAGATAGAGAATTTTTTTTTTGGTCAAAAGTCAAAAGTCAAATTTCGACCAACTGTTGTCAACTAAAATTGATATTCACATAAACATCAATGACTCAAGCGGAATATCAAAAGATGATGTTAATCCAATGGTTGGATTGTGAGATATGGCATTGTCCTACTATAAGAAGGAAACTGGAAAACTGAGAAGATACCAGAATCAGTATGCAGAATTTAATGCCTCAATTCTACAAACAATTAATGATCTGATTTCAGGAATAACTAATGGTGTGAACAGTGAACAGAAATTGAAATCAGATTCCAACGTTTTAGTCCAGAAAATTCAAAAACTAAGAAGTAGACTTGCCGTAGGATTCTCAGGAATTGAAGGCAGGATATTAATTTTGCCATAAGATTCTCAGGAATTGAAGGCAGGATATTAGTGTTTCTGAACTGAATTGGTACCAAGTATTTATTACTCAGTACCATATCCAAATATTATTCTGAAGCCAGATTTGATGTAGGCGGAGAGGTAATAAAATCACAATTAGAAACTGGACGGAAATTAATGACGGTATAACCAACTATGTAACGGAAACATAGGAATTTAATGATAAGCTAGAGACCAGTAAAATGATTATAAAGAAGGGAGAAGATTAACCCAGAAACTGAAATCCATAACGGTTGAAATTAAAATCGAAATCAGAATCTGAAAATATCCTTGCGTAGGATGTACTTATTAGTAATGGATAAGAAGGAAAGAAGAAGAAAAAAAAGTAGGGCGGATATCCAAAACGGTAATTGATGGCAAGAATTAATGTTAGCAGGCCCAGATTAAATGAGTAATTGAAATCCAGATTAAATCAGGATTTAAAGATGAACAAACTTATGGGAAACAATAACCGAGAGAAATAGGTTCAGCTACAGAAAAATAGAATTGATTTCACTGTAAGCAATAAACCAATGAAATAAAGCAGATCTCTTACTTGATTCGATGGAGGATATGAAAAACTAAAGCAGAGGCAGCCATGGTGGCTGCACATCAGAACAGAGACCTTTAAATGACTCTCAAAACGGTACCCGCTCTGATACCATGTAACAAAATAGAAAAATAAGAGAAGTGGAGAGAATCGATATGTAAGTGAAAGAGAAAGTGTATATGTTCTTCTCCTTGTAACTTAAATTTATAGAAAATAAAAAACACTATTAGATAGGATCTAGGACTCTACAAGTCAGAGTCCTAGTCACAAACTAAAGACAAAGTAAACTCCAAATAGGAAAAGAAAACTAATAAAACAAATTAATAAACTAATTAGGAGTTCATATACTAATAGGAGATCTAATTACAATAGAACTGTAGAGAACTGTAAATAATAAGACTATAGAGTCCTATTCCAACTCAGCAACTGTAGTCAAAGAGTCCTACACCAACTGTGCAGGTCAAAGAGTCCCACACCATTGTGTAGACTGTAGTGTAGTTTAACAAAGACGTGGGGATTATGATAATATTTCTATGGAAGCACACTTAGGGAATTCCTTGGCCTCGTTATTTCCTTTTCCTTTGGGCATTTTGGTCTGGGAAACATATATTTTCTTAATGAAATCATAGTTTCATTTATCATTCCTAATTCTGAATTCCTTGCTTGCGTTGGTAATTTGGTATGAACTGTTAGATTTTCACTTTGGATTTCAGTGTCCTTGCTTCTTTTTAAGTTTTGTATCTGTGCACTTCGATTGTTTGTCATTAATTTTAATTCAATTGTTGCTGTTCTGAATATCTCTTGCATTTTCTTGAAAGCCCACATTAACTTTGGATTTCAGTGTCCTTGCTTCTTTTTAAGTTTTGTATCTGTGCACTTCGATTGTTTGTCATTAATTTTAATTCAATTGTTGCTGTTCTGAATATCTCTTGCGTTTTCTTGAAAGCCCACATTTTTAGAAATGCCCTGAATTTTCAATTTTATCCTGATTTCTTCATATTTTCCTTTGCATCATATATCTGCTGTGGCTCTAAGAAATTTTTTGGGTTTGTTTTTTCTTCGAACCAGATTTTTTTTCGCTTTCTTTTCTTTTCTTTCTTTTTTTTATTTTTTTATTTTTTTTGGTTGGGGGGGGGGTATAGGAATGAAAAGAAAAGGCCATGGTGGTCATGATCTATGCGCTGGAGCACACTGAAGTTATGTATTACAGCCATTTCTTAAATTATGACTAGATCAATGGTTATGACCCATGACTTTGAAGGGTGTGTGTTGGCTTGAACCCTTCTCATCCTGCTCTTACTGGACTAGGGCTGAAAAAAATAAACATAACTGTAAATATTTATATTTTTCTGCATACAGCCCTCAAATTCTTAATGTGTGGGTGGGGTAGGAGTGGGATTAGGGACTGCTTCCTACTATTGTAGAATGGAACTGAATCATCGGAAGTCCTCTGTTGGAGTAATATAGTTTGACATGTCTAGAATGACAGAGCCACAAACGTTATGCTTCATTTATGAAGTAAAATGATTTACAAGAAAGGAAAGAAAGAAAAGTAAAGGGAGGAACACGAAAGGAAAGGTGAGTTAGGTGAGGAATGAGTCAGCACTCATATTCCCACATATATCGAATCTAGGCATTACGATATTGCCTCTCAAGTTGGAGCATAGTTATCTATCATTTCCATCTTGGACATAGGTAAATACATCAGCTCACTGGTCTTCAGATATGACGAATGGAATGCAAATGAGACCTCGTTCTAACTTCTCCTTGATGAAGTGACGATCTATCTCAACATGCTTTATTTTATTGTGCTGAATCGGATTATGGGCAATGCTAATGGCTGATTTGCTATCACAAAAGAGCTACATAGGAAGCTGAATAGGTCACATAATTCGTCTTATGTATCGGTACCGTATCGGTCATCTGAAATTAAGAGACATATCGTATCGTGGATACGGTGGATACGCACGGATACGCATGGATACGGGGCAAGATATGCACAAAAATGATTAAGGAACATACAAAACACAATTTTAAAACATAAAAACAGTATAATTAGCAACATTGAGAAAGAAAATGTTTCTTACATCATTGACACACATGATTATGGGGCAGGATACGCACAGAAATGATTAAGGATCATACAGAACAAATTTTTAAAGCATAAAAACACTAAAATCTATAATTAACAACATTAAGAAGGAAAGTGTTTCTTACATGTAAATTACTCAGCTAATTCCATATCGAGTGACGGTCCGGATCGAACTCTGACTCATATTGGGGAGGAAGAGGTGCAACCAATATTATTTGGAATGTATCTCTTATCTACGTATAGTAGGTAAACCAATCCATATGTTGATTATAGAAGATAGTAAACTGGTAGTAAAAACGTGCATACTCTTCTGAAGTCGACATTCTCGTTTCTGGGACCCACGATGTCTCAGTTTGACTTCCATGTGATATACTACCAGCGTCGATGTTCACCATTCTTGCTCCATTGTCTGCAGCAGAACTCATGCTCATTGACTCATTGACTCCATTTCATATGTAATCATATTAGTATCATCATCATGAGTTGCTGCCTACCCTTCCCCTTCCCCTTCCCCTTCCCCTTCCCCTTCCCCTTCCCCTTTCGGCTATAACTCATTTGTTGTAAGTGACCACCATGATCATCGTCTTGAGTTGTATGAGTATATCCTGTCTCCTCTGTAAAGTGCACCGGATCATATGATTGCATACCACCACCACTACCACCAGCATCACTTCTACCACTGACCGCACCACCACCACCACCACTACCACCATCGTCATCATCATCATCATCACCACTCTCCTCAGAAATAGTGTCTCCATATTTAGCACCTGACCTCGTCCTTCTGGCATCACCATCAGAGGGGGACGAAGTACTCTCACTTTGGACTTGATCTTGTGTTTGTGATAGTGTTTCGTCCTCTTCATTTAGTTGACGAATGATGTCATCTATTAAAGGATCAGGTTTAGTAGATTGTCCATTCTCAGCAATCTCATCCATCACAAATGCTCTATCGGTGTCCTCTACCCATGCTCTAACAGGGTCATCCTCATCAAGCGCATGGGTCATGTCAAGTGGGTCGATGTAGGATTCTATCTCATTTGGCTGCTCCAACTCCATAAATTTTTTCATCAATCTCATGTTGTAGTGCACGTAGACCAACTTTTGAAGTTTTTGATGGCTGAGGCGGTTGCGTGGTTTAGTATGTATAAGCCCAAAAGTGCTCTGGTTCCTTTCACAACCATTTGAGGAGGTCGTTTGAGACAAAATCCGGATTGCAATCCTCCTTAAGTGTGGAGCACTTGTGCCATAGTTAAGTCACCAATCAGCTGCACAAAGAACAATATTTCCAATCAACCACTAATTAGTTAAGTAAGACATCAATCAGTTAAGACAAAAATAATATGTCCGTTGTTTAACTTACCAGGAGCCATCTTGAATGCAACAGCCTTAGCAACCCGATCACCAAATTCTCCTCGGCATTTACGAAAAATTTTAATTTACAGTAGTTAAATAACTTTAGCCAATCATAAAGAGTTTATGCAACTAACATTTATAGAAAACAAAAGTGGTTTTTATTACCTGTTATGTGGCCAACAAGGCATTACTTGTATCTGGCTCCATTCTATTTATAACTTTTCTAGCAGCTTCTATATATTTCAACTCATACCCCAATCCAGAGTTTGAATATTGTTGATCTGGGTTTATATAATATGCTACACATCCAGATGTAAGAAACATTAGAAGTTTATAATTCAAATCCTAACTGATAAATATAAAAAACAATAATCTAAGACTAATGGAAACCAAAGTATCTGCCATATGAATGTCTTGTAACAACATTTCTTCCCATCGGTTCTCTATAATCTTCAAATATTTTTTTCTTAGATGATGGGTTCCATTCATTTAACTTATACCTTATCGTTCTTATTGCATCGACCAATAGTCCCATTATTCGCTCTTTATCACCATCAACCATCTTAAGTAGAACAAATAGGGGGCTTCATAATCTGAGTTATTTCATCAACCTTCTTCCAAAATTTTGTTGACATCAGGATTTCTGTCACCTCAGTCCCTATCTTAGTTGCATGATATGTACTCGACAACCATTCTCCACTAGTTACCATCTGAGTAAACCTGCCTTTCGCTATCCAAGGCTGTCCAAGGCAACGTAGTTGGTTGCAAACCTTGTTGCTCTAAGTCTTATCAAGTCTCCTTGTGTGTGCTTCCTCATTAAAGTCAATACCCAACTGTGATTGTAAATAAAATTTTGTCACTGTTCTTGCTTGACTAACCACCTTAGCCACCTTGGACAACTTTCAAATATCTTTAAACATTAAATCAACACAGTGTGCAGCACAAGGTGTCCCAAATAGGTGTTGCCTCTTCAGCATAAGGGTTAGTCCAACTTTTTTGTAATAGTAGCATTATCTGTAACAATTTGAACTACGTTTTCTTCCCCAACTTCCTCAATAACTTCATCAATCAATTTGAAGATATAATGTGCATCTTTCACACGAGCGGATGCATCCACTGACTTAAGGAAGATGGAACGCTTATCACAGTAGACAAAAAATTTGATGATGGACAGCCTTGTGGGCCCACTCCAACCATCACACATGATGGTTATTCCATACTGGGATCATTTCTGTTTGAAGGTTTCTATGTAATCATTCACTTCACCCACTATGGCATCCAAGTAAGGGCCACCAATCTGATAAGCTGTGGGGGCCATCACTCCAGGTCCACAGCGCTGTATCTCCCTCACCATTGCCTTGAAATAGGGATCTTTGGCCTTGTGTGATGGGATAAATGCACTGTGGAGCCATCTAACGATAGACTTTCCCATTCTCTCACCCATGAACTTAGAATGCACCGACTCCTCTATCCTCTGTTGCCCTGCATCTCTTGGTTTAAAGGACATTGAAGGAGTCAAGTCATGAATTTCTGGACTTTTTTTCCTCTTGCCTCTCACTCGATCAAACATACCTCCTACACTGCTGGATTTACTCAATGAAGCTGGTTACTTGCCTCTGCTTCTCTTTGTCCCACTACCACCAGCACCATTACCACCAACACCCTGAGACATAGACTTTATTAGCTGGTCCTCATTCCAACGTTTCTCTGCTACCTCATGCCTTGATCTCCTAACCACTTGCTGAATCTCATCTTCAGCATCCATATTGGATCTTTCATAATCCTCTAAATTTAAGTGACCCTCATCCTCCATAAGGTTTTCTGTTATTCTCTCTGCATCATCCTTCCTATGTTTTCCTTTTGCTTTTCCTTCAGTTAAGTGCTTTGCCATTGCCCTGCTAACCTCCACTGGACATTTTGAGCACTTCTTGACATTGGCAAAACCCCCTGCCATGTGTTGCTTTTGCCGTGTCACCCCACCACCATGATGTTCAGTGTCACATAAATTGCACTTTGTCATCAATCTATTGTCGTTGATTTTAGTGCAATACAACCAACCCAAGTCTTTGTTCGCCATATTCCTACATATCACTCGTGTGATACGACATACGAGATTAATATGTAATTTAATGTGGAACATTATATATGTAATTAAAAAAAAAAATTACATATAAAATTCTTACACATAATGGTAAAATTTTACATCAAGCAAATGGAGCCTAAGGTTCTTTGTGCACATGTAATTGTTCAACCCAAAAAGAATTTTCCCAAAGACAAAATAAGGGTAGAGAAATTAGGACCAACAATAGAGTTCATGAACCATTAGTGGGTGGGTGCATGGGCAACACATATATGACCATGATTTTATGGACTCAGGCAAGGATCGGTGAAATCGACCAAGGCCGATCCCAAGCAACACCCAATTCCGATAAGTGTTATGCCATTCCTAATCGATTCTAGGGTTTTTTAGGGGGCAAGGAATTGTTTCAAATTCAGCTAGGGCTGATCCCATGTTCTTGAACCTTGCATAGGACCGTATAACATTACATGGGAAGGTTAATGAATTAAATTATGAATTTTTTTATTTTTTTTTTGCTGAGAAATTATGGAAATATCTATGACTGGATGGGTCTCATATGCTTAGATGGATCTGGCACACTTACATTAATTGCTAAAGTTAATTCTAAAGTTAATTCATATATACTAATCACATTAAATATAAAAAAATGATGATAAATTATAAAAATTACATAGAATATAAAAGTGGTATTAAATCACAAAAACAAAAATCATATAATGTAAGCAAAGAGAGAGGCCAGAGAGAGAGAGAGAGAGCAGAGAGCAGAGAGAGAGCTGAGAGGTATTATATTATATAATTTATATATCTATTTTTTTAATCAAAAAATAAAAAAATGCTGAGAAGTGAGAACAGAGGAGAGAGCAGAGAGCAGAGAGAGAGAGAGCTGAGAGGTATTATATAATTTATATTTATATATCTAATTTTTTAAACAAAAAATTTAAAAAAAAAAACTCAAAAATTACCATTGAACAGCAAAGATGGTAGATCAGTGGTCTACACATCTTATATAAGTAGTAAAAGACCAAAGGAATAATTTTTGGAAAAAAAAAATCGAAATTTTAACTGTTCTTAAAAAAATTCTCAAATCGAACCTCTAATCAGAGTTTAAATCCATGATTGTAGTATGCATTCATCAAATGGGGTCATACTTCACTGATTCATGGGAAAAAAACAACACAAAAATCGAATTAAGATGAAAAAAATTGAAGTTCAAAGTCATACCTTTAGGGTTTTCCGCCTGTGGAGCTTGAAGAGATGATTTTAGCTTTTAATCTTCATAAACAAAGTGTTTAATGCCTCATTTTCAGTTGTTTTAGGGCTAAGAATCAAAGCCCTATGCTATTTTGGAGAAATCTCAGAGGAAAATCGATTTTTAGAGAGAAGAATGAGTATCGGCTGTTGGAAAATGACGAACAGAAGAGTGATTTTGTCTCCTTCGATACTGGTCGATACATATGGGTTGTATCCACCAGTATCGAGCCGTATCGGTTCGATACTGGTCGATACATTATGTTTTTTTTTTTTTAACTAATTTCAAAACTGTATCGATACAAATGCTATGTATCTACCGTATCGAGCCGTATCGAACCGATACAGCTTGACACGGTCAATAAGCTATGATACTCTGTATTTTTTTAAAAATGGGATACGTATCGCCTTGTTTCATATCAACTACTATCGATACAGATACGTATCGGCCGATACGTAGCGTATCGTGTCAATACTTGATTCCTTGCTAATCAGCATCAGTGTAAGCTTTAATGCGCATATACTCAGTGGAGACAAAAGGACACCGTGACCAGGAGCAGATTTTAAGTAACGTAGGATCTGATACACAACATCCAAATGACTCGAGAAAGGGTCATGCATGTATTGGCTAACAATGCTAACTGCAAAGGCAATATCTGGTCAAATATCAAAACGATAAATTACGGCCTACTAACCTCTGATATCCACCAAATATCAAAACGATAAATTACGGCCTACTAACCTCTGATATCCACCTTTATCAACCGGTTCCCCATCTTTTTTGTGATAGACGGGAGTTGGCCTCAATTGGAGTTCAACAGGCTTGCACCCGAGCATCCCAGTGTTAGACAATAAGTTAAGGGTATACTTCTGTTGATAGAGAAAGATACCTTGAGTGGAACGAGCAACCTCAATCCCTAGGAAATACCATAACGGACTAAGGTCTTTAATTTTAAACTCAGCGTCCAAAAAAGTCTTCAAGTGAGAGATTCAGTTGTCACTCCCCGTAACCACGATATCATCTACATACACAATAAGAACAGTAGTCAACTCGTCATTCTTTAGTGTGATCAGCATTACTCTGTTTGTACCCTACAAATATCATAGCTCTATGGAAGCATCCAAATTAGGACCGAGGAGAATGTTTTAGGCCATATAAGACTCGTTTCAATTTACAGACTTTACCAGATGTCGGAGGTCCAAAAAAACCAGGAGGGACATCCATGTTCACCTCCTCTTCTATCTCCCCATGAAGAGAAGCATTTTTTTTATATCTAATTGATGTAAATTCACCACACAAGGGAGAAGGTTGCGAACAGTATTCAACTTGGCAATAGGGGCAAAAGTTTCTTAATACTCAATGCCGAATGTCTCCGTATAGCCCTTGGCGATTAGCCGTGCCTTATATTTATCAACAATACCATCAATTTTTTGCTTCATCGTAAAAATATTTTTGCAGCCTACTAATTTCTCCCCCAGAAGAAGAATGACAAGATCCCAAGTCTCATGCTTGTCAAGAGCATGCATCTCTTCCAACATTGCAGCCTTTCATTTAGGATCTGCCAAAGCTTCCTGCCAGTTTGGAGGAGTGGAAATAGAGGATAAGAAGGAAACAAATGCACGGAAGGAGAGGGATTCATAAGACACAACGTTAGAAATGAGGTGTTGAGTACAAGATTGAACACCTTTTTGGAGAGCAATAGGTAACTCAATAGTGGAGTTTGGAGTAGGCTTACCAAATGGAGGAACAAGGCTTAAATCAAGAGATAACGATTGGAGTGGTGCAGAAGTAGTGTTGGTATCTTGCTCTTGCTACCGTTTGAACCTTGAACGAGTAAACACCTTTAGTGGGGGAACTAGGGGCTGAGAAGCCAGAACCGAAACCTCTGTACTGGTGTCAGTATCAATATCTGTATCATTATCTGGAGTAATAGCTGGAGCAACTGGGACAGCAGCAATGGGAAGATACTCAAGAAGAGATGCAGGAAGTCCAAGCACATCTTCATGAGCACTAGGGGACTCTCCTTGAAGAGGTGCATGAGCCAAAAAGGACACCTAAGTCTCATAAAAGACCACATCCATGGAGACAAACATTTGGCGAGAAGACTGATGGTAACATTTGTACCCATTCTGGGTTGTAGAGTAGCCAAGGAAAATACATCGAAGGCCACGGGGGTCAAGCTTGCCATGGTGGTAGTGGTTCCGGGCAAAGCATACACAACTGAACACCTTCGAAGGAACAACAAATGTCGAAGTACCCAGGAGTAACTCCAGAGGACAGCGGAAGTCAAGAACACGTGAAGGCATTTGATTGATGAGGTAAGCTGTAGTAAGAATGGCATTACTCTAGTAGGGGGCAGGGACATGCATCTGAAACATCAAGGACCGAGCAACCTCCAGCAAATGGTGATTCTTGCATTTTGCCACGCCATTCTGAGCAGGAGTGTCCATACAACTAGTTTGATGAACAATAACATGTTCAACCATGTAGGATTAAAAAGACCATCAGTATACTTTGTCCCATTGTCTATACGGATATACAGAGGATAACAACATTTGCAGCATATTGGGTTTGAATCATCCAATGAAAAAGCAAGAAGCAGCGAAATACCTCATTCTTGTTGCAGCGCAGATAAATCCAGGTGAGACGAGTATGGCAGTTAACAAAAGTGACAAACCATTTATAGCTTGTTACCGGGACACACCGAGAGGGACCCCACACATCTTCATGTATTAACTGAAAGAGAGTTACACTGGAAATAGGACAAATAGAATGAGTCTGCTTTGCAAAAATGCCAACATAAAAAAAAAAACCTTGTCTGACTTACATAGCTTTGAATACTAAGGAAAAGCTTGACTAAATTCTTAACAGGTGAATAACCCAAACGGTGATGCTCCATACGTAAAGTTGCCAGTGTAATTAAGCGAAGGAAGAAGCCTGTGTCGTCAAGGTCGAAGACTCTGAGGAGGCCTCAAAAACATACAAGCCATCAACCACTTTACCATTGCCAATTGTTTGCGTCGTCACCAAGTCCTGGAACACACAATGAGAGGGAAAGAAAGTGACTCGACCATTCAAATCCCAAGTTAGGCTACTAATTGAAAGAAGATTAGTAGAAAACTTCGGTACATGGAGAACATATGATAATGAAAGGGAGGGAGAGCATTTAATGGAACCCTTTCCAGTAATAGAGAAGAGGGACCATATACAACCCGAACTTTACCTTTACCAGAACTAGGAAAATACTAAAAAAAAAAAAAAAATGGGAAGACCCGGTCATGTGGCCAATAGCCCCTGAGTCAATGATCCAAGGAGTGGAAGCAAAAGAGGCACAATCACCACTGATGGAAATTGCTGAATTAGCAAAGTTGGAAGAAGAGGACCCTGACAGGGAAGCGATGGCTGATGTAGATGGAGAAGGGCTTGGCTGAGATAGAAGATGACAAAGCTGGTTCATCAAATCATCATGTCCAAGAGAGACGACATCAACATCAGCGGTCTCTGTTTGATGAGCCTGGGTGGAATCAGTACTAGAACCTCCCCCACGGCCTTTGCCATTAGCAGCGTGACCATGGAGTTTCCAACAGTACTCTTTGGTGTGACGTTCCTTACCACAGAACTCACATTTAATGGGCTATTTATCTCAACTAGTGTGGGAGCCAGAATGGGTAAAATTACCAGTGCCAGAGGAACCCGTACTGGAAAATAGAGCCGAGCCATCAGGCGAAGCAAGTTGCAACATAGCAGCCCGTTTGCTATCCTCAGACTAGAACATAGTGTAGGCCTGCTCCAAAGAAGGGAAAGGGTCACGACTCAAAAAATGAGCATTTATCTGATAAAATTCCACATTTAGACCGGCCAAGAAAAATAGACACAAAATTTGTCCTCTCTTTTGGCGAATTTCGTGGCATCTGTAGGACAAGAGGCGGAGAAGGCTTCATAATCATCCAACTCTTGCTACATTCCTGGTAACTCAGAATAATACTGAGATAAAGAAAACTCTTGCTTTGTATTATGAAGTTTCTTTTACAGTTCGTACAATTGAGCATCATTGCCTACCTGTGAGTAGGTATCTTTAGCAGTCTTACATATGCTGTCAGCCGAATCTAGCAATAAATAACCTCGTGCAATGTTCAGACCTATAGAACTGATAAGAAACGATATCATCAGGAGCTCCAACTTCTCTGATTAGCGCCATCAGTAGTAGCATCGCTAGTGAGGTACCCTGAAAAACCACGGGATGCTATAGAAAGAAACCAAGAACAAGGCCACAAATAACTATTCCCATCTAATTTAATGGAACAACCAGGAAAGCCAGAGAAACTCCGACCACTAGAGCCCTTGGGAACAGTTGATGCAGTTGTCATGTCTGACATGGCTGAGGCTTAGATAGAACAAAAATTTTAATCAGAACAATTTATAGTTGTACCTGGCTAATCAAACATCTGCAGAGAACATTCGATTTCATTGGAAGGAAATTGTGATCTCAAAAAATGAGGTGACAATCTTTAGTGACCCTCGGTGGAAACCATGGCCACCAAGGGGCTACCGGGAGGTGGTGTTAGGAAAGGGCAGCCGCTAGAAGAAGAGGATGTGGTGGTAGAAGGCCGAGAGGAGAGAGAGAGAGAGAGGCGGAGGCAGAAGGTGCCGACGCTAGTTGGTGGCGATAGCATAGTTGTCAAGGAGTTGCCTAGGCGCCCAAGAGGCCTTGTGACGCCTTGGAAAATCGGGCGCCTTGGTCGCCTAGGCGCCTTGTCAGGCCTCCAACGCCTTGGTTCGCCTTGGCGCCTTGACAACTATGGGTAACGGTGCTAAGTGGCGGCGGTGGCGCTAGGGTACAAACATCGAGGGAGATCCTCGCTCTTAATACCATGTTGGAATAATGGTGTGACATGTCTAGAATGAGTCAGCACTTATATTCCCACATACATCGAATCTAGACATTATAATATCCTCTTGAAAGGATCATGAGATTTTTATCTGTGCTCACTGCAGCTACACTGCAGTGGTATAATCCTGCTAGAGAATAAATAGCACTTAACAGGAATGTCATTTAATATCTACAGGTTTTTACAGTGGATTTTGTCCCGCTTCCTTTCTCTACCCCTTTTGTTTTGAGTTGTTGGAATATTTTTAGTGACTGAATCTTGTTTCTTTTTTTTGCAAAGGATTTAATATTGGAACACTGTTTTTGCCAGCGGTAGAAGGGACTTCGGTGAATACAGTGTATACAATCCTACCAAAAAAACTTCAATTGAAGTTGAGGTTTGAATGGATAGTCAGATCATCATGCTTCCAGGTAAAGGAGATGGGACACAAAGCAGACCATGTGGTTGCTCATGCTTACTTAACATGTAAATTATTTGAGAGGTGGGTTGCTTTGCTTCTTCTCATCCTAATTCTGGGTCATTACTGGAACTGAGGTACAAGATTGAACTCTTTGCCCTTAAGGCTCTTTTAAGTTTCATGTTTCTCATTTATAAGTATCGACATTAATTGTTACAAAATGAATAATTTTGCCCAATTAACACTTTGGAACACCATTTCATTTGATACAAGTATTTGCCTTGTGGATAGGCTTGCGCTGGAGATTTTTATCCTTCATGGAGAGTGCATTCTTGGGCAGACTACACCCTTAACAATGAACTGCATGGCCTAAACCTTGTCAGTGCAGTCTATTTGAGAACCATTTTTATTGTTTAGGAGCATAATGTTCATTAATATGATACTAGTCTGTCAAAACTGGAAAAAAGGATGTCAAAATGATGTCATTTAATTAGCTGATAGGCCTGTAGCTAAATGTGTTGCCTCCAATGTTAATGGGACTGGTTGAAGATACCTCGAACCTAATCAATTTAGAAAGAGGCTTACCCTGCTTGTTTATCTTTTGGTTTCTTGGCATAGGAAACCTGGTCCTAACTTGTCAAGGATCTTACTGACCCATAGCCAATAGGAAGGACCTAAAATACAAGGCTTCATTTTAATCTGCCCTGCCTATTCCTAATTAGGACTGATTTGAATGGTTAGGTTTAATTCATTGGCTGCTACCTTTGTATAATTTATTTCTGGCCAAGGCCATGACCGAAGGCAAAAACCAGGTCATATATCATGATCATAACGATTTAACCATCAAATCCTCTGTTTTTTTGCTGTTTCTTTGATGCCTGAGGCTCCCTTTGGTTAGAATTGACATGTGTGAAAGCGTCGAACCCTCGATAGTTCTGAATAAAAAACCATACCAAGTAAAATAGATATGCTTTTTACACTTCACTTCAATCAAACCAAATTTTTTTAGTCCACTTTGCCAATGAAAACTTTATTCTCTTCTAACCGAATTGGATCTATGGGAATTGGGATAAATAGTTTGTTAGGAAGACAATCTCATCAGACGGTATTGGCCTTGGAACTCAACAGCATTGTGAGATCCAATTTTGGTTTCAAAATTTCGTTTCCTTGGCTAACTTGGTCGCCTCACCAAAATGAACTCTGCGTATCTCAGTCAATTTGAATATTCTGGACTAACTTTTCAGTCAGTAACAAATATGAGGTGGGTTCTGTCCAGAAAACCAGGTTTTACAACTGGTCCTGCCTCAAAACTGTGACTCGGACAGGTCAGAACGAGTCTAGGCGAGTATTTTTTTATTTTTTTATTTTTTTAACTTTGGATTAGTAAATGTAATTTGGGACTTCTTTCCCAGATGTATCTTCCTCGTTGTTTGGCCCCTTCCTCAGGTAACAGCAAACGGAGAGAGTAGGGTGTGGGGGAGCTGTCAACTTCCAAGCCAATGAATTATGCCCTATGCTGTTCTGTAACTTCTGTTACAGTGAAGTTGTAAATCCAGGTATCGGACAAAGTATCAGTTATGTTCAAAACCTATCTGATTCAGATTAGTGTATAAATCCAATGGTACATTAACATGTGGTTATTCCTTAATAAAATAATATCAAAACAAGGATCGGATCAGCCACTCTGAAAACTGATATGAATCGGCTAATCCGTTATCAATACCTTGAACCATGATTACAGCAGTGAAGGCCCTATAGTGTGCTCGTAACGACCATTAACTTGGTGCAACTTTGCTGCTTAAATCTCTGGCCCTTAATGATTTTCAACCCTTGGTTCAACGACACTGTTCGTTGCAGCTCTAATGGACAGGAAATCAATCTCTGAAAATGAGAAATGATTTGTTGACAGTAAAGCCTTCTTTGTTCTTCCATTCTGTCTCGATATCAAATTTCAAGTTCTACCACAAAAATCCTGCAAATCAGGAGGCTGAGGGACAACAGAACTTTTGCAGAGGGTGAGAGGGAATAGCTGCTTCCAACAGTGATTGTAGTCTTATTTCCAACGGCAATGGCACCACCACCATCTAATCTTCGTGTAAAGTACCCAAAAAAATCGTCTAAACTCAACATGTACAACGGTAGAATAAATAGTGCGAATAGGATAGAATAAACAGCCAGAAGGAAAATTTTAGGGTTTCAGGAATTAGGAGAAAGTGAAGTCTCTTATGATTCGGTATAACTTGTCCGAGTCTATTCATTATTTATAATGACCTAGTTAAGATGATTATTGACCAGAATTTGCCATATTTTTACTCATATGGGGCGACTAGCTTTTGTATTTTACAGAAAAAAGATCTTATATAGTGAGGCACCTATGTAATGAGGATTCCATCCACTCAAAGTGGGACATGCATCGGTGATTTTCTCTTTATTCTCATTAATATTTTAGATTTTTGTGGTGCCAGTCAAATTTACCAAACGTAAAATACAGATTGAGATCCTCTGTAGTGAGGCCAACCCTATAGTGAGGTGTAGTGAGGATTCCACCCACTCAAAGTGGATTTGTATGTATCTCAACGCACATTGAGTGGATTGAGATACGTGTCGATGCACTTTGAGTGAATGGAGATCTTCACTACACAAATGCCTCGCTATAGAATATCTTTTTCCAAAACTCTGCCAAGCATTATCTAATGCCCATTATGGGGCCAGGATATGGAAATGGGCACCCAAGGGACGATCCTTTTTGGGGAGGGCGTAGGGGGAGATAATGGATGGACACACATCCCGTTAGAAGGTAGAATTTAAGCCCTAGTCCCTGGACTGGACATCAATGACCACTGACCTAACATCCACCACAGCACCGTAGGGCGCTTCATTAAAAACTCTTGGTCATGCCCGGAGTTCTAGCTTTTTTACTGAACATTGGAATACAAACAAGTGTCCAGAGCGATCCTCATTGGAAAGAATTGTTCCCTGGATTTGCCATTTGGTAAAAGTTTTTAAGTTGCTAAATGCTAATGTTCAGAGGTTCTGGAATCCGGATCTCCTGCTCAACTTGGATGGGGCATTCAAGGTGCCACCGTCGCTGGCCCAAAAGAGCATCCAGATACTCTTAAAGATACGCAAGAAATGGTTCTCTTTTGAAATTTTTCTAAAACCAAAGTTTTCCTCCACCCACAATGAAGAGAAAAAACACTTCACTGATAAAGTTTTGATAGTTGGATGACTCTAAGAACAATGCCAAAGGCTCCTGTGAAATTCGCATGCATGGGGGCAGTACTCCCTTCACCCAGGGTGATTATTACAAAAAAATTTGCCCCGGTCATAATTCATAACCAATAATAATCACTTCAGTTACCGAGATAACATTCCATTAAGGGTCAAATGGATATTGTTCACCCACTGTTGGTCCATTGATCAACATGGGGGAATAAAACTCACATTGCAGAATTATGTCCCTCGCACCAAAGAAAATTTTGTATTTAGATGTAAAATCTATTACCTGGGGGTAAAAACCCTCAACGAACTGAGACAATTCGATATATAATGCAACATTGGTTGTGGAAAATAGAAAAATCCACTTCACTGCTTCATTGATTTCTCCAAAACAACCATGGTAGATCCAGAAAAATTACTTTTCTATTCCGTTGAGTTTTTGCTCTCCCACCCCTCCCTCATCTTGTATTCACATTGTTCTTCAATCAATGCAGCTCTTCTGAATCAGAGAAGACCAATATGGCAGAGCCATGCTTAATAAAAATCTGAAGCTCCACCAGAAGTTAGAACACAATCACAGAAAGAATGTTTATCAGGTAAAGTGTGACCACAACATATAATAACAGTGTGGAGATCCAGCATGTAAATAATAAGAATTCATAAAGAGAACCACAAACTTCAGCCACAAAGACCAGGACATGCATACCAGTTACTTTCGAGGAAATTATTCCATCTCATAAACAACTACAAGAACAGCAACTGAGACTTGTGATCAATGCCATTAAAGATGAAAGTCCCAGACATTGGCACAAATTGTTTTGTGATGAGCTGCATAGAGCAGACAATATATCATATTAGTCACAAAGCATAAGTGTGAATGCATATTAAGAGACAAACAAAACCTTAATAGCCTCTTGTGACGCAATCCCCCCTATGAAGGCAGCGACTGCATGAAGCTCTGCAGCACCAAATCGACACATCTCATTGATTAGGTCCTCTGTCAAGGTTGATCCATTGCAACCCAAGTCACTTAGTATGCCAACAGCAATTGTCTTCAATCGAGATATCTCCTCATCAATTTCTCTGTATAGACCAATGGAATAAGGAAATTTTTTTAGTGCTAGCTCCTTAGCTCCTTAGCATCATATTATTTAATTTTCTGGGGTGGAGAGAGAGAGACAAAAAATGTGGCTGGTACGGTGCTCTTTGTTACCCATCAAACATTCCAGGAAACCTGTTGTAATTGGTTGCGAATCGGTCCGCAGCACGAAGAAGAATGTAAAACCCAACAGCAATGCTGCAACAACAAATGAAGGAAGAGGTTATAATCCATGATGTATGACCATAAAATCAGTGAAAGAGAAAAAAAGAAATGAAAAAATCAAATATGATTTAAGTGCCACTGCTTAATCTGTTATTAAGGTTATCAACTTAGAATCCAACCTCCACAAACACATTTTAACCTGCATATTGCAGATTCCGACTTCCACAAACAGATTTTAACCTCCATATTGCAGATTCCAACCTCCACAAACAGATTTACTCCGAATTGCACAGATTATCTTCTGATTTCCAAGTTTCGGGTTCGAAACACAGAAAGAGCCTCCGCATTGCGGGGGTAAAACTGCGTACATTTTGACTCTCCCCAGACCTCATGCACCAGAATGCCCTTTTTATCTTTTGATTGCCATGTCATTAACATTTCGAAGAGGAAAAACTTTCACCAGATAGAGATTATGAGCAAAACAAAAAAGAAAGATGAGTGCTTAATATAGATCCAAATACACAAAAGAGCAAAAGGTCTATTCAGGTCTGTTGAATAATCACAAAACTCATCCATAGGGAGCCACAAATACATAAAACTGGAAGATAAGTATAGGAACAACCCTCAAACAATTTGCTTCAAGTTCATGGTGGACAACAAACGTAATCATGCTTATAGGAATCGATGTAGGCAATAACAGGCAGCCCATATTTGAGTCTGTCGGGAGGACCTCAAAAACCACCTATTTCTAAGAACAAGCAGTCTGAGTTCAAGTAAAATGGCTCTGGAGGGACCAATGTACATGGACTTGGACTGACTATTTAAAGTCCCAACCTGATATTTCAAAAGTAAAAGCTCTATATTGGGAATGCCTCCAATTGAGCTTCAAAGCATTCATCTCTCTCTCTCTCTCTCTCTCTCTCTCTCTCTCTCTGACCAATACAATCATCTACAAGGCAACTTTTGGCTGGCTCAAAGACACACGTAGGCCGCACAACCCCATACTTTGATGGGTCCAGCAGAACTGCAATTTACAGCATCATGAAAGGAAGCCTTCTTTTTCCTCCCCCAACCAAGAATATTTTGGGCATACTATCAGATTTCTGTCAATTGCAGAAAGGTCATCCCAAAGGAGGAACGGAGGATACAGGGCATTGCTTCAAACTCCTAGAGAATTGGGCATTTTTTATTATAAGAAATCAAAAATCGAACATCTGGTGTCCAAGAAAAAAAAGTAAAACATGGTGAAGCATGAAGCAGATGTGAGCAGGGAACAAATCACACAGCAAACCAAAAGGATCTTGTACCTGAAAGACAGGCCAGATCAGTCTGATCATCCCCAATGGCTAAAATACAAGTTATCATCAAGCAAATGAGTCTAGGTATTTCTTCTAGAAAACCTTTACTCCACATGTTGGACCCAACCCCAAAACATCATATGGGTCATATAAGTTAAAAGCAACCGAAGGATCTTATTTTAATCATCAACAGAATAAGGAAATAGTACTTCTGCTAATCAGTTTACCTGTAATCTTCATCTGTCAAATACTTTTGTAATTCTGGTAGGATAGGTGAATTAAACTCATCCTCAATTAGGCGGTATCTACATACCTGCACAAGTAGTGAATATCATTAACTTAGGGAAAGTAAACTAAAAACAAGGACTGGGGCGGGGCGGGGCGGGGCGGGGCGGGGCTTTGTCCAAATTATTCTCTGAACTTGACGTTATTCAGGAGAACAAGGAAGTTGATGCAGGCAAGGGATTCAAAGAAAATTTTATATACACGTATGAAGAGGAAATCACATATCTGTTGCCAGAACCCACAAAATTGTCAGAGCAACATCTTTTTTTCTTCGATAAAAAGCAAGTGATAAAGATTAATAAAATGAAAAAAGGTACATGGATAGACTACAAGGTCTACCTCGGATGGAAAAATATATGAACAAAACTAGAAAGAATTAACCACCTTCGGCATCGCCACCAACAGAATTTTACAAAAATCTAATAAAATCTATATCGAGGTCTGGACATAGCATCCCATTCTAAGTCAGCTGTAATTGCCGAAGGATATGATTCCCAATAAAAAGTCTGCTTCCCGGTGTAATGCCCTGACTTGCAAGAAGATCCGCTATAACATCGATCTCACGATAGCAATGGGAAATCTTCCAGGAACAAGACTGAAGATAGTCTCTTAGATTCCACCACTGCTGAATAAATTTCCAAGGAAAAGTTTGTACATTTACGGCAAAGATCAATGCTGAAGAATCAGTTTCAAACCATAATCTGTTGATCCTTCTTCGTTGAGCAATTTAATAGACTATGATGAATTTAATAGCAGATACATTCAATTTCAAACTTTAATTGAAACATGTTCCCCTATTTCTTTTTGATGCATGGCAATGCCTAGATGCAGTTCATAGATGCAGCTGGGCATACTAGATTTTGTCCTAAAGGAGGAAAAACAAATTCATTTTACACATGCATAGGATACGAAGAGAAATGCATTAATATGCATAAAGGTGAAAACCAAAAAATTTGTCAATGGAGCTAGGATATACTATATTGTTGAAAATTTAATGGCATTTAAAATTCAAAGTTGAAGCTTTAATGGGAACGTATCTTCCATTTTCTTACTAGCGTTTGGTAATACCTAATGCTGTTCTAATCTAGATACGGGAGTTGGAGCCCACCTCAACCCCAGGCCACATCACCCCCCACAAAAGCAAACTAAAAGAAAAGGAAAATAATAATGGGGAATAATGATGCACATTGTATATCTAGAGATAAAATGCTACAAGCCTACAACAATTAGTAAATATGATCTTAGGGGAAAATTTCTTAGGAAGGGAAAGTCCGGTGAGAGGCCAAGTGCCTCAGATATTTAATCAGAATTGTGTGAGCCATGAAAATACCAAAACATTGATTGGCCCCTCCAAGGGAAATAACTTCTGTGCGGTTAGTATTCAAATAGTTAATCTGGAATCCTAATATCTGTGAACAATTAAAGCAACCACACTTCAATCTTTTATCAACTTAATTCTCGAACAATAAGAGACTCATTTTCATGGATCACAGGACTTACTGTGAGCTTTCTCGCATTTTTACAGAAGTTTTTTATGATTTTCTTTGAAATGGCATCTGGTTCCCTCCCGATTCTCTTTAAAATCTTCCTAACCCGTTGCTCAATAGCAAGAAAGTCTGCCTCAGCCTTAGCCTGGTAGATCTTTTGCAAATTTACATAATATCTGCAAGATAGTTGAAGCAAAGTCTTACTATCAAGGAAAAAAAGCAGCAACTCGCTCAATGATTTGGAGTGACACTGTATAGAAATTCAAATATTAACTCTGTTAAAGATGTCATATCTGGTATTGATCCATCAAGAGGTGGCTCACCTTCACCTTCATTTGCAATGAATTCCTGCAATATGAAGATAGACTTGGATTAGATCATTTCTAAAACATAAGATCAAGAAAATAGTATCAGGCCATAATTTTCTCAATCTCCTCCAACAAAATACATAGTCACAATTAATTTAAAGTTTAATACAACAAAAATTATCCTAATTTGTCATTATAATAATTCTAGCAGCCTTTAAAAAAATAAAAATAATAAAATACTAAAAACCTGTTTTGTGGTAAAGCATGAAATGTGTTATTATAAAAGTTTGATATTTTAACATAGAAAATTAAACATCATGACTGGAGAGGGGAGAGGGGGGGGGGAAGAACAATGGTGTCTTCAGTTTGTGAAATAAGGTGGTTTGGTTAGTTGAGGCTTCATTCTAGACCAAAAAAACATTCAACATTGTACTTGGATCTTTAAATTTGCGAAGTTACAGTTCAATTGGTTGTGGGTTCGGTTGCTGGTCAATATCAGGCCTCTTGTTATATCATGCATTCTTCTCCCTCCATTATTCATAAAAATAAATAAATAAAATTAGCAACTCTCAAAATATGGAGCAATGTCTAATCAAGGCCAAAGTAAAAATAGAGGACCGTTCTGGTGTTACAGGGTTTGACATCCACTTTTTAAAACTAAGATAAAAGTATGTTTCCAGAGAATCAATTTAAAATAGTACAAAAAGGTATCCTAGGTCTAACACCATTACAACACCATTATGACAGCAATTCCATAAACAGCATTAAATGGAAATAATGGATGCTAACCAATGAAAAAGAATAGATAGTAAGAACATTCCAACCAGACAAGATACCAAAATTACAGGAAATGGATAGCATAGTTGTCAAGGCGTCGCCTTGGGCGTCTGTTAGGCATCCAATGCCTTGGATCTCTTTGAGTCCTTGACAACTATGATGGATAGTTTCTGCTCAATTGCCAGAATAGGAGCATCCGTCAAACAGGAAAGCGGATCCCTGAAAAGCAGACAGGGAAACAAACAAATACATGGAAGAAGGCAGCGTTCCCCTACGCCCTCTCACATGGGCAGTGAAATGACCACCTTGCCCCCTGGTCACCATGTGAGAGAGCGTGCGCACAGGGTGCGGGGGGTTGTTGTCGGGCAACGATCTTTTCCCCATATAAGAGAGAATATAATGTAGAACAAATCCCATTCATCCCAAAATTGCAGGAATTTGCCATACATCCCTATACAGAAAATTGAAAAAAAAATATCTGGTTTCTGGATCCCAGGGCTTGTATTCAAATTGTAGGATTCTATGAACCTCCATTAGAAACAATCGCATTAAACAAAATCATGAAAATTAATTGTAACACCTTTGGAACCTATTATATATGGTAGAGTCAGCTCTATCATACCATGTGGATGTTTCTTTGCTCATTAGCTACAGAACACCCACCTTTAAAGCTGCAACCATCACCCAAAAATCTGATGAAGTGGAATCAACTTCAGCAGCACTATCATCTATTATTTGGCGGAGATTTGAACCTGGAATGTAGACAATTGAAGTTTCTTATATATTTCTCTGGAAGTTAATTAAATATTTGTCTTGTATGTGTGCACAGTTCACATGCAATTGATTATCACCCAAGCATCACAAAGACAAAGCTGCACCAAGAAAAGGAATCATGCCAACAGAAAAGGATTCATTTCATAATAACGTGATAGTTTTAGCTCCTGAAGTCTCCGGAACAGAAGAGAGAGAGATATATCTCCAGAGTAAATAAATGTAAAAGAGTGAAAGGGAATCCCTCTCCAATCCCCTTCTCATCATACTCACACACAAGAAGAATGATTAAGTTAACAAAGGGTAATCCCTCTCTTCAGAAAGTAAAAATAAAATCATTTGAAATTTTTTTGAAAGAACAAGAGAAGATGATGATGCACAATAACTAGAGATTGAATGTTAGATACATCTTCCTTTTCTGGTGCGAGATCTTTATCCCATTGTTTCAGAGCACATATATCCCGAAGAATGCCATTATTACAGAATACTTAAACCACATGTGGACAAGTAATTCAGTTGCAAGTCAAAAACAGTGACTGTTTTGATTTTTATATGCAATGGGCTTTTCATTTTTATGCCAGGCAAAAACATAGGGTCTAAATATCAGGTATTGGGGGAGTACAAATTTATTAATCTTTTTACATCTTGGGGACCTTGCTATTTCAGATGAATCTTTTTAGGAGTTTCTAATCTCAAAAGTTTTAATTTCCTTGAAGGAATAGTGTTAGCCGAAAATTATGAGGATGAGTTTCTGCTTGTCTTACACAAGAATATATAGAAAGGAATAAAGGATGTACTAGACTGACAAAATTAAAAATTGTGTTCTTCTCAAAGTTACTGTTAACTAGTACTGTACACAGCCCCATAACAGCACCTTTTTCTTATTTCTTGTTTAACTTCTCAAACTTTCAAATTCAGTCTACTCTAACCTTTTCCCACCTACTTTCCTTGTAGTTCACCACTAAAAATCAGAAGTCATAGCCGATACATCAACAAGTGCAACTTGTGTGCTTTCAAAGCTTTAAACTTTCCAATCACAGTTGGGGAACCCCACACTAATTCTCTTGATGATGCTGGAACCATAGTTGTTATGGTGCCTTGGTCTCACAGCACCATATTTACAATTATGCCATATTCCAGGTATTTTTCCATATTGCAACAGATGTTTTCAATATTACAAATATATTTTCTTCATCATCTAAGTAGGTCTCCTTGAAACACATGGCGTGTCAAGGCACTCCTTTTGACAACTATGCTGGAAATTGGAAAGAGTAATGCATAATTCTCAAAACAAAAGCAGTCTAATAAAAAAAAAAGTATTGAGGTCACAATCACATTTATTTCCAAATCTCTCCTCACAACTGCTTCCACTCATGACTCAACACCTATTTTTTGTTTTTTGGCCATAAATCAAGTTTTCTCTTCAGTAACCTAATAAAGCAGGACCGCATTCAGGTTATTTCATCACCTTTCAACTTTGAAAACTTTTCCAAAACAAGAAGCATGATCATCATCACTGAAAGAAACTACACCATGATTTTATGATGATTACAGAACATGACATTGACATGTAAAATGTACCTAGGGATGTAAATGCAGCGGATGTACCAGTATTAAAAAATTCAAATCGGGCTAGCATATCTGCCATCCGAATTTGATATAATATACTATGGATATTTCATATAAATATTCGGATTCGAATCCGACAACTATCCAAATTAAATTTTATAATACATGAATATTAACAAAAATAATGTCATTGTTCTTTATCTCACATAAATAGATAAATACCAAAAAAAAAAATGCATCTTACATAAAAACATAATCTTAAATTAGAATCAGATCAGATATATCAATATCCATGCTCATATCTGATTCTCACCAGAATACTAAAAGGCAGACAAATTCATTAAAGATATCTCACTGTTCAGATAAATATATTCATTCTCCATTTACATCACATAGCTAAAGGGACTTCAGACCTATAAGTCATGAATTTCTTGTCCATAAGGCACAATGAATGCGCTGACATAACACCCCAGGTCCCCAACCCCCCCCCCTTAAAATAAAAAAAAGAAGACAAAAGATTTGGTTCAGAGCCATATCTTTCAGGTCTCAATTGATCTTCGGACTCGAACACTAATCATAGATATGATATACGATGTCATCAAGTATAGATAAATCCATTGCTATATAAATAACTACGTAGATGTCAGCCCATCAGGATCACTGAACAACATCAAAGTTACTGCAGAAGTTTCCGATGCTCATTGATAATCATATACTCACTGAATCCTCGAGGAGTGGAGACTTTGAATGCAGCCTCAATAGCTTCTTTGTAATTATCTTCGTCGAAAGCAATCATCCTGGCTTTCAGAAGATCCTATAATATTCAGCGTAATCAGAATAAATAATTAGAAGAATACAAATAGAATAAGATAAAGGCAAGGGGAAGAAAGTATGTAAACCTTGAACTCCTTTTTTTCTTCCCTGGTTGACGGAAGGCAACCATCATGTTTAGAGGCCCACTCCTCTGCCATCTTAACAAGAATGACAACATATGGTATATGCTTATGAACCACAGGATCGGTCACATTTAAGTCAATGGTTTCTGCAAACCTGCAGTAGTATGAGATACAATCAGAAACTCAAAAACTGAATCAATGATCATGGTTGAGAGGAAGCCACAATAATTAAAGTTTTTATTAGAGGAAATCAACAAAAAAGACTGTACCTCTTCAACTCAGGCCAGGGATGGTTCAGTCGGAGATCATCCAAAAAATGATCGGGCTTTGACTCGATCACATTGTGTTCCTGACATTCATGATTCAAAAAATTGATACAGGGTGGGCCACTTTTGCATATTCGTTGAAAAGATATTAACTGCATACTAATTATTACAGGCAAGGGCTGTAGTCTATAAAGGAGCTAGGCTAGCTTGGCTTCAGCGCCTTCTTTTAGACTCGTGAACTGAGCCATGGTTGGTTATTAAAGCTCAGCTCATATGTTTGCACTTCTTTTAATCATTAAAATTTGCTGATTTCTCATCAGTCTTCAGCTACAAGGTCTGGCCTACGGGGCTTCTGGGCTTTTAGCCTGAATCAGCACAAAATATTTGCTGGACTTAAGTAAGCAGGATGAGCCCCAGTCTGAGCATAGACATAAGAGTTACAAGCCTAAGAAGAGCTTGGTATAACTAGGCTCAGCTGAGCCCAGCTCAGCTCAGCTCAGCTCAGCTTGTTTACAGCCCCAATTATATAAGGAACAAATCTTAGAAATATATAAAGTAATTATCATCTAGACACCACCTAAGCCAAGACTAGGACATGATCACAAAAATCAAACTCACTGCATCTTTTGGCATTCCAAAAGTGAAAGAAATTAAAGCACAGATTATGGCAATTCATCAAATCTAACCTAGGAGAGCTCCCGGGAGGACCATTTGTCCTATAGTTATCTATATACCTTGGAATCCATTGTACAGATCTACCCATTCATAAAATGCAAAAACAGTGAAATATGCCAAATTATCTCTCTCATATCGCATTACCTTCAAACTAAGACGAACAAGCCCAGTTAAGCCATATGAACGTGCAAATATCAACATAATATTTGCCCGCCTACAGATCCTATCCAATTTCAGCATTGAAGTTTCCACCAACTGACAATGCAATAAGAGGAATTCCATCAAATTTACCCAAAACACAAAAACAAAAAAAAAAAAAAAAAAAAAAAAAAAAGAGGAATTCCATCAAAGATATTGCCATCAAAGAAAATAAAGATAAATACAAGAGATTTTCAAATAAAACTCGTCAGCAAAGAAACAAAACGGAAGTCAACTGTAATAGAAATGCAAGGAAGTTATTTTATACATAAATCAGAAGATTCAAAACAATAAGACCATGCTCAGGGAGGAAACATAATATCATGTGTTCTCTGCAACCCCTATCCAAGGAATTCAATTTCCATTTAGAACTGGATTTCAAGTGCTAGTCAAAATCACAGTATGTCCACTAAAATTAACGAAACTATATATTGAGAAAAGATACCGAAATCTTTCACTTTCGCTTTGAAACTTTTTAATGATTGTTATTTTAATCATGAATAAACATCTAGGGATGAATGTACACACAAGACAACTATCAAAATAATTTTATGATAAGGAAGCCTGGTTTCATGTGTTGTTGAAACAGATATATTCTATATATCCACAAAAAGCACTTATTATCTAAGGCCCTTTTTTTTTCTTCTTTGCTTTGTCTTTTCCTTCTTTGTTTATATGTATTTGGTCAAGGGCCCTATTTCACCTCATTATGTAAGATTTGCAGTATATACCCAAACAAACAGCCCTTGCATATCATATTCACCCAAAACCTAAAACTAGAGCAGCCAAATAAAATCAAACTCAGCAAATTAATATGAAATCTAGCCTGACTACCACAGGCCCATGGTAGACAAAATCCAGTGCAGATGCAGGAGCTATCTTCACCAATAAGAAGTCAAAACTCTTTTAGGTAAGGGTTAACCAGAAGAGAATTATGAGAATTTCCAGATGTTAATTAAAAACATAATTACGAACCTGAGTTGCAATAACCAAAGTAAACTGAGAAAAGAAGGATGGGTTTGTCTCAATTAATGCATCCGGGGACTCCTCTACGAATTTGGCCTTAACAGCATCATTCAGCTCCTGCAGAAAGGCACATACACATTTTGCTTTCGATTGCCCAATGCTTGAATCATCCACTGCCAGCATCAAGAACCACATAAATACGGATAGCAAATGCTTACTGTATAGTTAGTTCACAATGTATAACAGAATTGGATGAAATTATACCCATAAAGTTGTTCCCAAGGTCACTTGCTTCAACTCTAGATCCATCAATAACAGTGATACTTCCAATTCCACCAAGAACAAGATTTTTTAGTGTTTCAGATCCAGTAGGACCACAATTTAGTAAGCAGATGCTAGCTTTCTCCAGTGCTGCCTGTCCTTGTTCACCCCAGATCCTGCAATTACAATTGAAGGAGACTTTTGAAAAAGATCCAACATGAAAGGATAAGATTGTATTTTTATACCCAAGCTTGATTTGGTGCATATTCCTTTGAATCTATCCCCAGCAGGAGATAATAAGGCAAAACATTTCCTTAGAAGAACCACATCTGGCAATTCAAACCAATAACTTCTTCTTTTTTTTCTTTTTTTTTTTTTTGGTGGGGGGGTAGTAAACTAACAAAATAATAAAAATTGAGCCAATACATCTAGATGATACTAAAAGAAAAAATTCAGCTCCTCATCATCAATATTGTCTGTCTAATTTACATACAACGCATTTGATGTATCACATTCATATAGCCACATTAAGTCTACATTATCGTATTATAACCACATGCGACATGTCAAATTCCCAATTTTACTGTATGTCTGCATCCAAATTCCAACACCTCTAAGCAGTGTTCTCCCTGTCTAAATTACAACAACCGCAATTGGTCCCCTGAATTCATAGTAGTCAGATGAACTTGATTGTTGGAGACTACTTCAGTGGGTTCAGAATCTACTAATCGAATACCACCAGATGAAGCAACACCAAATCCCAATCGCAAATGTAAGCCATTGAAATTCTAACGCTGGACTACTGATTCAACCTCCAAAAACTCTTAGAGAATGTTTCAAGATTACAACACCACTTAGAGTAAGGCATAGCAGTCATCTTCCAAAGAGAGCAAGAGAGAGAGGAGACAACGAGGGGTTCCGCAGCTCAAACGGTGAACCATTACAGGCTAAAGAAACAGCACGAGAAATGATCATAATTACAACTAAATCGAACAGACAAACACTCTCATAAAAGCACTGGAATAATCGGTCACTGTCAAACAGAAGAAAGCTGATAGTGCTCGAAGCTTGAAGTCAACAAACAAGTCTACCACAAGGGCAAGATGAAAATGGAGTACTAAAATAATCTAGGGCATATCAGCCATTCAACAACAGTTGGCGGGAAAGTACCTCAGCTGTCGATCGTATTTGATCTTCGGTTCCGCCATGTTCGACTCTCTGGAAAAAGTGCCGATGAGAGACTAAAGCTTGAACAAGGAACTCGATGCCGAAGAGCCTTTTCCCTCCTGAGCTTGTCTGCAGTCTGCTTGATGACAACGCAATAAAACGTCGAGGGCACTCCCGTAATTTCAATCCCACTAAAACTTTTTACCTTTGGTTGCCAGAAGTCGTAAAAACTACCCACCAATTCGTGGACGACAAGTGACAAGAAAAAGATAAAGATTCGAATCGGGGCACTTTCGTCATTTTCAGGCAGGCCATCAAAGGTTTTCATGACCTCCTAGCCTCCCATATCACATTTACTGTTCACTCTTTTATTAGCACTCCATACATTTAGTCTTGCTCAAATTCGTTTCGGAGTGCATCCCTCGGAACTCTGTACAATCGTTGGATTCAAATCGTCTCCTCTTAGGGGTTCGGGGGGAAACTCGATTGCTACCAATCGATGCCCAGTACATTGGCATCGACTGGATTCGAGCTGTCTAGCCATTTAATAAGATGAAATGCAAAAAGGGTGTCGACTTATACACTAACGCTGGCTAGATTGTTTAGATCCAGCTGATGCCCACGTGTCTGGCATTGAACCCCTGAGAGGAGACGATTTCAATCCTCAACCGACCCACTCTTATAGTCGATTCATATTTTCTAATGTGTATGTCTCCTCGAGGTAGATCAGTCCAGATGTCAACGACAACATCAAGTGAGGAAGGAAATTGACGACTCTTTTTGTTTACATCCGGGAGAGGAGTAATCTCCAACATCACATCAATGGGAGTGTGGAATAAAAATCACATGATTAGGGAGGAGAGAGAATAGCATGTGAGATACAAATAGGGATGTAAGCGGATTGAATTCTATTCGCATACTCCACTTTTCGAATCCATATCCGTTTTCAAACTACCATATCCAAGTTTGATCCGAAATTCGATGGGTGAATAAAAGCCAAATTTGAATCCAAATTCAAAATTTAATCGGGTGTCCGGTTAAAATCTTATTCGAATCCGGACAATGGAATTATAATACATATTGCAAGGACAATGAGAAAAAAACCTAGTTTAAAACAAATATATAGCCTACCATAAGCAAAATAAAAGACAAACCTTAAATGGCTATAAACATTAAGATTATATGCGTCTTAACATTCAAAAACATAAGGTTACATGTGTCTTAACACCAGGCTAAACGGAGCTGATATAATCTTTCCGTTTTGACTGATATCCTAATCCAGCCACTATTCTCTGAATCTTATTGTATAGATGTAAATGATTCTCACACTAGCTTTGTGGAGGTTGGACTGAGTTTTCTTGTCATCCATGCAAAGAAGAATATCTTCACCTTATATTTGATAAAATTATATTACAGGGTGAATGAAAACACTCTCTCTTTGTCTTCCCTTTTTTTCCCCATAACGTAAGCAATATGAACCAAACCATTGCCCACAACTTAAAATATCAACCATCACAACCACTTACGCATAGAATTCAAAAATCTCAATCTCTGATTTCATATTTTGCAAAACCACATATAAGGTGGCAGAACATCTTATAGCATTCTTAAAGGTTTTAGGTCTTGGTTTTTCTTCACCATGGTTTGATACTTTCATGGACTTCTAGGATAGTGAAAAAAGTATTCGTATAGTTATTTAGTAAGTAAATAATGTAATAATTAGATCTTAGTGATATGATCCTTTTATCCATGATGAAATTATTTTTTATTTTATTTGTTATCAAACATACAATTTGTTTGATGATGTGTTAAATTCAGCTTTAAATTCATTACTTTACCTTATTTTTTTATTTTTTTTATTATAGCTAAGGATGTGATGTACGCATGTATTTAAGCTATTTTTTAGAAGCTAAGAAAAAAAAAAGTTAAATTGAAAGAGAACGACACATTGTTTCATTCTATACAATTTTTATTTTTATTATTGACTTCCAAACAAAGCCTAGAAGATTAGAGAAGGAGAAGTAACATCAATCAACTCCCTTGACTTGTGTGCCACATATTTGTCTTCTTCATTAGATTCCACTTTGAAGGCCTTAGATTTAATGTGTGAATTTCAGTAATTTTTTGTTATGTAATTTTAATCTTGCCATTGGATTTAATGTGTGAGACATTTATTGTTTGTGGATTATTTAGATGCTTATTCATTGCTTATTTATTATGTTATTTAAAAATAATTTTATGTGTTAAGTGTTATAAGAAACACTGATTTCTACACTAGCAAGTTAGAGACAAATCTCAATATACACGGGTATATTTGCCACGTAGCAAATTGGATGGATTGACATTTTATGGACAAATAGATTCAAAAGTCTTCCGTTTACTTATCAAGTTTTGATTCAATTGGCGTTTGCTAAGTATCTAAATACATCATTGAAATTTTTTTGAGAGATTCTGTAAAAGTTGACAAATGTCTAAAAACACAGACATCTAATGATATAGCCATTTACGCTGGATCACATTAATACAAGAGAGTATGTTTGGTTGATTTATGATATGAAATTTGACATATGATAAATCCAAAGTATGTCATCGTATTCCAACAAACGACCACATCGCTTCTTTGACGTAGAACAAATAGATGTGTTAAACAATTCTTCTTCTTATATATAGGCATTAAAAACCAATAATTTTGTTTTAAATAATATTATCCTTACTAAATGTAAAATTATGTAAATATACTATCCTTTATTTTTAGAATGAGACTTTTGGAATTTCTTCAATTGCAGCTATTGCTCGGACATGAGGTTTGGATTTTCCTGAGAGTCACGAGTCGGTCATCCAATAGGGGCGTCTCCCACCTCCCTGAAGTACAGGGAGGAGACGATTTAAATCCTTGTTTTTTCTAATCCTTTATTTTATTGGTTTCCAAACATAGCCACTAGAATTCAAGTTGCCGCCAATGAACCGACAACTCTTTCCAAGGCTTTGATTGGAATATCATTTAAGCGTTCCTCATCAACCCTTTTAAAAGCTAAAGAAAAACCCCTACAATCCTTGAACCTGAGATCCGAGAGAATGTTTTGCCGAAGCTCCGTGGTGCTCGTGATCTTATGGTTGATTGCTTTCGCCAATCAGTAGCCATTGTTGACTGGTTTCTGCAGTGCATTGCCTTCAGTTGAAGAGCTACAGTACTGAAGATGTATACTGCGTTATTATCTCTCATGTCTAATCAACATCGCATTACAATAGTGTAATACGTTATCTGCTAATTCAGTGGTACTAGAGAACAAGTAACCGAAACAAGATAAAGGAGTCGAGAGGGAAAGACGAGCGGGAGTTTCTGGAATGGATGCTTCTTCTGACGAGATTGATACTGATAAGAGTCCCGTCCATCTATTGTTGACCTCCGAAACCAGAGATTTTCTCGTCTCTCCCTCTGGAGACCAGGTATTTTCTCAAACAATAAACTCTCTTTCTTTTTAGTTTATATGGTTGGCTTATACGGTTTATTATCTCTTCGCTTCTGTACTTACTATTTAATGCTTTTTGGCTTTTGATCGTCAATCTGAAAGACAATTTATTTATTTGGGCCTTTCCACACTTCATTGGGGTTTCTCTTCATATTCAAGTTATTTAAACGCCTCTTTCACCTACAATTACGTTGGATTACCCAAATCATTTTAAGACCTCTCTCTCTCTCTCTCTCTCTCTCTCTCATGGGAGCTGTTATTGGTAAAGTGCTGATTTGCCTACTATCGCAAAGTTTATGATTATGTTTGTTATGTGCGTAGTATTTTTTTTTTTTTTACAGTACCATTTCTAACGAAACTGAGAGGTAAGAAGGAAAAAAAAAAAACCAAATTTTATCGGCCTTCCGCTGTGTTTTGACAATATAAGACCCCCAATTTAAAAAAAAAAAAAAAAAAAAAAAATACACTCACCTCCCCTGAAACCGAATTCAGGTTCTGAATGGATCTTCCAATTGGGTGAATAAGGTTTCGCCCTACAATAGAAAGACAAAGATAGGGTCGTTAGAGAAATGCTCGTTCTTCAATTTTGAGATCTTTAGATTCGTAAGACCATGATAATCTCCAAGGAATTCGCATGGTTGGGCTATCAGCCTGCTCTGATCAGGTGTGCAACCATGATGGCAGGCTCTGATCAGGTGTGCAACCATGATGGTGTTAGAAGTGTCTGTTAAGTGGAAGGTAAATGACAATTTTACCCTTGCAATCATTCCCTTCAATTTCCCTCATTTGGACACGAGCTGCTGCTCTTTCTTTCTCTCCTGCCAAACTTTTGCAACTCCCAATCCTTTTCTCCATCTCACCACCCTTGCAACCCCCAACCCTTCTATCAAACCCCAATCCCGAGACACCGAAGCTATGATTGGGACACTTACCACCAGCTCAGCCAACCACAAAGATATCGACATAGTGTTAGCACATCACATTTTCTCATCACATAACAGTTAACAACCACCACAAAGTCAGAACGAAGCAGTAATATGTGGAAGACTGTATATAATATCCAAGGGTATCATAAGCTGATGTTTTTAGTGATAAAACAATTGTAAACTGTGTGTTATTTGTATCACGAAGATACTCAAGACATAGTATAAATAATCCTCAAATTGTATAACTCAAAGTAAGTAAACATGGACAACTTGTCTGACAATACGGTATATAATAACCAGGCCTGGCCTTCGTAGGCACATGCATCGCAAGAGCACTCAACACCGTGAGCCTCATCAGCTAGATCGTCCACACCATTGCTGTAGCCCTCTACAACTTGCGGAGCGTTTACAAAATCAATTACAATGTAGTCTGTATTAGAATTTGAGAAGAAACACACGTGTGGGAGTGAGCTTCACTAAGCTCAGTGACGGGATAGGGACTTGCAAGCAAACAATAATGAAAGATTGATAATATAATTAGGTTAGGTAATTGTGTACTACAAATAGTTTCTTGGGTATGAGTCGTATGACCACTGTCGGAACAGGATACCCACTGCGGGGATGGATTCAATACTGCCAAACCTCGTCGGGCGTCACCTATCCAACCTGATTGTAGGCCCTTTCCTGGCGTTTCAGTTATTGATACATCAACAATCAGAATTATCCGTGATTCATCCCTCCACCGGAAAATCATCGGCCACGAAGGGGAGAAAGGCCATATTGATTATGGGACCTTATCCTACATTCCATTATTGGGCCCATGCTAACACGTAATCCCCAATTGGGAGGGATGCAGTTACATGGGAATATACACATAGTCGCATACAATTCTACATGTCATAGCAATAGTCACAGGTTGTGTACCAGTGGGGATCACGGTACCAGAACTACCATCGGTCGATCACCCGTATTCCTGCAAGTGTACGATAAGGAGAAAGCAGGGCTCATATGGCAGTTTTTTTTTTCACGGTACCAGCACAACCTCGGTCACACCATACTCCACAAAAGCTAAACAACTATCCACCATACAACACAGTCAATAGTAAGAAGATATAATTACGCAATGCATTATAGTGGTATAGCAATATATGGATGACATGTGAGCAATCATAATAGACATAGTATGCATATTCACACATGATGGTAAAATAAACATTCCATAAAAGAAATCTAGTCCAACCCACTCACTTTGACGATAGTGCTTAAACAATGGAACTCCACTAGTATGTGAGTTCCCCTGTGAAAAATACCCAAAAAGTTTACCTAGCATGTATTTTAGTCGTAGTAGTTAGCAATTACACAATTCCTTAATGTCCCCAAGACATTAAGATTAAAATTGGAAGAATTATCCTCTACCGAATGCTTGCACCGGTTGGTGGATCTGCCGGTGGGTGCATCCGATAGCACTTTATTGATCTTGTTAGGTCATTATGGTAATCACTGGATGGTACCACCGATTGATGGATCAGCCGGTTGGGATCATCTGGTGGGTCCCAAAGCCATCCTTGTAAAATCCCGACAGTCATTCTGGTGGTCACTGGATGGTATTGCTGGTTGATGGATCAGCCGATAGGATCATTCAAAAAATCCTGACAGATCATTCTGTCAACCATCAGTTGAAGCTACCGGTCACAGGTTTGCGACCAGTGGGATCATCCGGTGCGTGGTTTTCTTAGTCCGAAAATTCCACCTTCTATCCGTTTCTTTTGGGATTATACTCAAATGGCTCCCATGACCTTCCCCGCTGGTTGGGGAACATCAGAGCCATTATGTAAGGGTTTCCTACTATTCAAACTCTGAATCATAAGTCTCATGAACTTTCCCCATCACTCTCATTCTAGATCTGGATATGAAGTTCATCATGATTCTCTCTCTTTCTTGCGTAGCCATTAATGGCTTCATGAAGATAAAATCCTCGCACATTGGAGATGGATAATCTCCCTCGAATATTAGAACCCATGAGTAAAAATAAAAGGGTGATCAAATTCTTACCTTAGGATCAAAATCCAAGCTTCCCAAAGGTTCTCTAGGGTATGGGAGGTTTTCTAATGGTGGTTTCTCTTCCAAAATCTCCTTTTGTGTTGGTGTTCTGATCTCCCTTTCTTCAGATCCGAATTTTGGACTTTCCACTCTCCTTTTATCTCTTCTTTTGGAATTTTGAAGTTCTTAATGTGATGAATATCTAAGTGTAACATGAGATCATAAGAGAGAAAAGGGGTTAAAATTTATGAAATCTCCCAGTCTCCTTCCTGCTTCGATGCTTCTCCCTTAACTCTTTCTCTATGCTACTACAACTGCTGGAATAAGGGTCGCCGGATTCAAAATCTATTATGTGCGAGGAATGTCTGCTTAGACCTAAAAATATGCCTCATGCAATCATTCAAAATCTATTCATTTCCTGAAAATTATGCCTATAAAAAGTGTTCACTAAAATCCATCCGAAATATTCAAGGATTTTTAGTTCCCTCTTGATAAGAATCAGAAACAGAAGAGAGGAAATTTTATTTTGCAGCTTCGCCCCTAAAAGTACATACTGCAGAAACTGATAACATCGAAAACAAAGGCTTTGCAAATGTTGTTCCAGCTGGAGAAGTTGTTACGATTACATCTGGACTGTAGGATTAGAACTGGGTTATATTGTTATAATCGTAGGATTGTAACCGAATAATATCTTCTAGAGTTGTAATAGGCTATCTAGTAGGAAGAGAATGGAATACACAGTAACGAATTACAAATCAACCTCTCTAATCTTCTTCTTCTAGGAGGCGGTCACCCTCGAAGTGGCTAAAACCCTAACATTGGTGCTTTCGTTGAAAGACTTCTATGGCAGAAGGAACTCGCTCCCATACCATTCCACTACACCTTCCCCGCTTTGATGGAGTGGACCCCGTCAATTGGATATCAAAGGCGAGTTGGTTCTTTGATTTTCACGGTGCAACCGACGACCGATGCTTGCTGATCTCTTCCTTCTCCATGGACGGCGCTACCCTTTGATGGTTCCAGGGGATACACTGCACTACCCCGTTCTCCACATGGACGGCCTTCACATGGACGGCCTTCACACGATCGCTTGAGTCTCATTTTGGGGGTTCTGGTGTCAATGATCCACAAGATGTGCTCACCAAGCTCACCCAGACTTCTTCAGTCGCCAACTCCCAATCTCGATCTGTGTTGGTAGCTAATTGGACGTTGGAATCATCTTCGGCATCTTCAATGTCGAGCCCCAGCTTTGGATTACTTTCTGACTCTGTTACATTGGCTTCTACCACTCCATCTTTATTGTTTGGATCTGGTTTTGTTATTGAATCTGTTTTCGCATCTCCTCCTGTTTCTTCTCCCATTCCCAACCCTCCACGACCTCCGTCTTACCCTTCTTTCCCGGTTTCGTCACCCCTTGTTCCCTTTCCCCACCACAGACCGACCCCTGCATCCAACCATTATGATTTTGGTAGCGTGTCGAATGCACCAATTTTAATTAAATATTTCTTTACTGACCTGATTAATAAACTGTAAATAGGGTAAGTGAAGGTCGATCCCACAGAGAGCGATTTGATCAAAATTTATATTCTACTCAAGCTAAATATACTAATTAATGTTAAGCAAACACAATAACAAATGGGGTTTTGGTTGATTGAATCAAATTGAAAGTAAACAGACAAAATTTAAATAAGAAAATAATTAGATGAGAAGATTCAGTTCTTGATTCAATATCCACCTACACATGCAATGAGTAAAATTAATCGCAACGTTAATCTCTTCTTCCCAATTAGAATTAAAAACCCTAGATAACAATACACTTTGTTACCCGAGTTTTCCCTTAAGTATCTCTACTGAAACAAGTTCTTCAGAGAGATGTAACCATTGAACAACACTGAATAAGCTCTCAATGTTTAATTCAATAGCAGCATTAAGAGAATGAAAAACATATCAATCTAAGCAACAATCACACACAAGCGGGGATTTTTTAACTTAGGTTATATTATTCACAATGATGAGATGAAAACTTGGACATAATCATCTACCACGGTTTGCTACTTGTGATTATAATCAGGACGATTACGTATCACAGATTCTAGATCTAGCAATTAATATTAATCTAACTTATTCAGCAGACCATTACTGAATTATTCAGACAAATATCATAAATAAAGAGAAAAGAATAACATAAGCAATTCCAATAAAAGAGAGAAGAAGAACAACGTTACTGAATAGAGATTACACCATTGACATGAGTTTGGGCTTCAAAATCCCCTTGAACTGAATGAGAAAATTAGCTAGACATTACAATCCTTTTAGAGAGAGAAAAATTTCTAGCAAAAGAGAGAGAGATTGATTATCTTCAACACTAGTGCTCTATATATAAAACATGACAATCCTTTGTAATTTAGAACTGCTTCTTTGTGTAGGATTCCTTCTCTATTTAGAATTCTGAAATTGTAAAGTTTCTTTCTCTTATTTGGAGTCTTCTATTATAAGTTTCCTAACTTGAGTAGGAGACTCTTTATGAAAATTTCATCCACCGTTGAATGCTTTAATCAGATCGTATGGCTGCTCCAATTCGGATTCAGATCAGATTTTCGTGTCAGACTTTGAGGCAACGTTTGGAGGCCCAAACAAACTCGGAATTTTCTCCATAATACCATTCCGAAAAGGTTGAGACGTCCTCTATAACTTTACTGAAGACAACTTTTCAATTCTGGAACTCTTTTCATGTCAAAAACCTGCATGAACCTCAGAACGTCAATATTAAGAATGCTGGAATTTTCTTATCTTTTAGTAATTAATTCACAATGTCTCTAAAATATGTCAAATTAATAAAATTCATCCTATTCAGTTCAATTAGGCATAAAACATATTAAAAAACATAGTGCAAAAGGAATAAAAATATAGAAATCACACACTTCTCAGATTCCCTTTGGCTCAAACAGGCCCTTCGCCTACCTAACCCTTCATCTTCATTTCCTTTGGACTCATCATCCCCTTTGGTGAAATTGTGCCAGAAAATTGAGGTGTTTGGGACGGATCCATACCTGTTATCCCTTAAAGCGCTTGGATATTAGAGTAGATGGAGGGAGATACTTGGGTTAAAGAAGCTGCAGAGCAATCACGGTAAACAGGATTTGTAGAAGAACCCAAAATATTCATCAGTTGGTGTGGATTCTTCATTGATCCTTCCATTGCTTTGAGATTTCGTTCGATCGACCGGGTATGATAGTGGTCAAAGGACCGAACTCTTCGTCAATATCTCAGTTTGCCTAAATGGCTGGCCCTCTCCAGAAGCTGAACAGTGTGATGCTCTGTTACCTTGCATTGGCGAGCTCCAATACTCAAACGTGAAATCCAGATCCACCACTAGTAGTTCCCAAACCTGCTTCCAACGATTGAATCGGAGGTTGAGATCCCCTGCGAAGAATTTGTTCAAATCTTCCATCCGTCGCCATGAGCTGTAGAATCATTTCGAACAGCACATGCTGTTGTTCCGTCATTGTCAATTGGAGCATATCGAGCCGTTGGCCTTGAGTTGCAGAAGTGTCATGTGTGCCGTTTTCCTCACTAGTGCCTTGACTTGTTCCATTTGTTCATTACTCTCATTGCCTGTACCATCGGGAAACACTCATGGGCCAAAAGAAGATACAAATACCTTTTCTACTGGGTTTGTGGGTGAGTATGTGAAGCAGGAAAGAGTCCTGAAACTTCTGTTGCTTGGCTTGGAAGGGTCTGGAACTAGCACTATCTTTAAGCAGGCCAAGTTTTTATATGGACACAAGTTTTCTGCAGAGGAACTACGGGGTATCAAGCTTATGATTCAAGGTAACAGGTATAGATATTTACATATACTACTTGAAGGCCGAGAGTGTTTTGAAGAGGAAGCTTTGATGAGGAAAAGAGGTGCTGCCTCTGATGCTGAAGAATTTGGCTCATGTGAAAGTGGAGCTGATGAACAAAAGCAGCAGTGCGTTTATTCCATCAACCAGAAGTCCCTGAAACATTTTTCTGATTGGCTTTTGGAAATTGTTGCTTCAACAAGTGAATATGCACCTGTTGTCGGCAAGGTTTGGAAGGATCCTGCGATTCAGGAAACATACAAGAGAAGAGATGAATTACATTTTCTTCCAGATGCTGTCAATTATTTCTTTTATGGGCCAATTGAGATTGATGGCGAGAAGCTTGATGGTTGTGCCGGTGAAATAGCAGCACAAAAGCTTCGAGGGCATGTTGGAACAACTATTATAGTAAAAGTTCACAGTGGCCAAGCTTCGGGAAGTGATTCTGTTTTTGGGAGGTGAAACTACCTCGAGAATTCATTAAGCTTTCCCCTATATCCTGCGCTTATTGGTTGGAATTACTGGCCACTGCTCGGATTTACTTGCAGCTCGTTCCCTGCTCGGATGCTTTGTTAGTGACGTATCTCCTAGATGTGTATGTGAAATCGGATGATCGAGGTAATGAACAATACCTGTTCGACGATGTGTGTAGGAGGGATGTCTCCCACTCAGTCAGTCAGTTTCCCCTACCTCTTTTGGACAACAGCGCCCTGCCCACCTCCCTTGTTGTCGCCAATCGTTGCAGCATCGGCAGTGGGTATCTCAAGTCCTGGTTAACTGGGCTACGCTGCAGTTGGAAGAAGCATCATGGATTGACACCCCCCCCTCCGACTCTGCCTTGATGGTACACACTACAGCAGTGACCTTCGTCCTACTGCAAAGCAACTATGGAAGTCTTCAATTGGTGATCTGGAACTTGGTATTTTGAATGCTGATGGGCTCCACCCAATGAAAACATGGGATGGGAATGGTCCATCAGATACATATTGTGAGGTAAAATATGGTCACAAAAGGGTGCGTACACGTACAAGCGTGGACAACCTAAGTCCAAGGTTCAATAAGGAATACACCTGGGAGGTCTATGATCCAGCTACAGTTCCTACCATAGGTATACTTGACCATAGTCAGCTGGGCAAGAATGGTACAAATGGTAACAGGGATGTGATAGTTGAGAAGGTAAGGACATGTATCTCAACTCTTGAGAGTGGCCATGGGTACACACATTCTTATCCATTGTTAGTCTTACAACCAAACATGGTACCTAGTGTCAATTACGCTTGCACCTATGCTGATTACACTAATCTCGGGTATGAGTCATCCGGTGGTGGGGTGGATGCCAGGAGCAACGCTTCTTATGCTTTTAACATGTATTATCAGTCGGCTAATCAGCGGAAAGGAGTATGGCCGTCGTCAATCCGAGTGATGCCAATGATATCTGATCTTCGGCAACTATACCTTCAGTGGAACCTTGAGGACAATGTTCTCGTATATGGGGACGACAATGTTACGATCACTTCTGGACCGTAGGATTAGAACTGGGTTGAATTGTTATAACTGTAGGATTGTAACCGAATAGTACCTTCTAGAGTTGTAACAGGCTATATAGTAGGAAGAGAATGGAATACACAGTAACGAATTACAAACCAATTTCCTCTCTAATCTTCTTCTGCTAGGAGGCGGTTACCCTCGAAATGGCTAAAACTCTAATAGAAGTAGCCGCCATTATGCAGATCACCTGAGTTTATTTGTAACGGAGGACACCCAAGGTTGGGGAGCTGTGAAAAACGGTCGTCTCTCGGTAAGAGTGCCTACAACCTCCTCTCCGCAGAGTCACAGAGCCTCCACAAGATCGTGAACCTTTGCTTCCTCTTCCTAGTCTTAGACTCCTACCAAGGTCTTGCAGAACAACTGGCGCTGCTCAACCACCCCAAAGCTCCACAATTTCCTATGGCACTTCTGCGCGGGTGGTCTTGCCTCTGCTATGGCCCTTCATCAACGCCATGCTCATATTGATCCTTGTTGTCTATGTTGTGGGGGCCTTAATGGAGAACACTTATCACATTTTACTAGATTATCGGTTTGCGAGATTGGTGTGGTTTAGGAATAAACTTTCCAGTCATGCTTGATCGGACAACTCAAAACTTTGTTAATGCATTGGAACTCTTTTCGTTCTCTAAGGAAACAAGTCTTTCAGGACAAGACATCGTTTTGCTCTTTCTTTATGAAGTACCTTTGGCATTCTAGGAGTACCTTACTGTTTGAAGGGAAGAAATATCGCCCAGCAGTCATTATTAACAATGCCGAGCAAGTGTTTTAGGAGTTCCAACACTCAATCATCACCTTCCCACAACACACAACTCCCAGCTCCTCTCTTGGTGAGATTATCTAATAAATCACTTAATGAAAGTAAGTAGATTATCTTCTCAAAACTGAGAGTTGCAGCGTTGCAACAGAGGGAGATTGGGAGATTTGGTAATTTTTAATCTCCTTTCTCTCTTCTGATCTCATGTGACATCCACTTACCATTTAATTTTGTAGATTTTTATCTCCGACCGTAGGATTACTTTAGTTCCACATGGCACCATCCACTGGGTGCTCCACCCCCTGAAGCACTTAGGGGTGCTTCAGAGGAGCTCGATCCATTTAATGGGAGGTAGGACTCCCAAAAAGGAAGGAATTCTTTTTAGTTTGGTATCTTCGGCAGTGGGTTTCAACTCCATTGCCATTTGGCAACCTCCTGTGAATTGGAGGAAGATCTACAACTCTCCTCTAATCTCCTTCCCCTCCTTCTATCAATCTACTTGCCACATGGCAAGCTCTTGCGAACTGGGGATAGATTCCTGTCTCTTCTCATATTCCCTTTTCCGAATCTCCCAGATTTCCTTCCTGTTTCCTTTCTCTCTTTCTTAGTTCCACTAAGCTTTCTAAGATAAGGCAAGCTTGTTCTTTGAGTTTGCCATCTCCCATCTTGTGCCACATGTCAAGCTATGAAGTGGCAAGTTAAAAACCTCAAACATATAATCAAAGTCTCTCCTTTTATGGGGGTTAGATCATGAGACCTCCAATAAACCTACACCTTGATCCAACCACTAGACTATTGGGTTAACCCATGTTTTTAGGCTCAATTTAATTAGTCATAACTGCTAGCCTGCATGGCCTAATATCAAGTCATACAAAATCCACACGACACTGGTAGACCCTACAACAAGAGGAGCAGGCTTTTGCTCGCATTAACCTACCGGATGATGCTGTTGGTTGTTGCTTCATCCAGTAGCTACAATTTGCAGGATTATCCCTGCATTTTCCCTATTTGTTCTCCTACCCTTCATGGGCTTCAAGATGCTCATGTGTGGGTCATGTTCATACTATAATTAACTCTTACACTTGTGGTAATGAGTACTTACAATGTAGGAGTTTGGAAGCCTTATTGGACTATGCTGGCTTAGAATCCATGGTGTCATCAGTGGTAAAACCTGTCGTTGAACAAAATCCAAATTAGTTCGGGATTTTGGATGTGGGTCTTACACCTTCTCTCCATCTCTCTGCCCCTGCAACCCCCAACCTTTCCCTCCCTCTCTCTGCCCCGGCAACCCCCTACCCTTTACTCCTTCCCTCCTTGTTCCCCTGCAACCCCCATATGCTCCCTCCCTCCATTCGACCCAGCAATCCACCCTCTCTAAATCACAACCCTTCAATCCGGAACAGCAAAACAACCACAACACTTGTTTTTAACGTGAGGATCCGTCAGAAACAAAGCTAAAGCTCTCCTTTTGCTTCTTACCAATGCCAAACAGAGCAACAAGACCAAATGTTATGATACATCCACTTACCCACAAAAAAAAGAAGAAGATATGATACACCCTTAAAGCTTTGCAATTGAAGCTCTTAAAATTGGAAATTCCCCCAACAAATACTGAACTTAATCGAATCCTATCAAATCCAATCCCTAAAGCCAACAACTAATGAAGAAGATGAAACAAACTCCGATGAAGTTTGAAAAGACCCTTTTTGCGTCTCTAAAAGTGCAGCTCATGAAGTCTGACTATTTTGATTCCTTCCTTATTTTATACCTTTTCTTTTTCTAAATTGCAAATCCAAAGAACCCAAAAATGATTTTTGTATAAAGTAGATCCGTTAGAAAAATCCAAAAAGATTAAAATGATGAAAGAATTTGCCGCAAAAAGCATATAAAGAAAAAGAATTCCAATAAGCAGAATCGGTTAGAGAGAGAGAAATGGAAAAACGAACTGTAATTGCTTTCAGATTCCCAAGCAGAGGCAACTACAGCAATAGAAAGAAGAACAATAATATCGAAGATGTCTACACAAGGATCAAAGAGAAAGAGATTATGAAAATGGAATCTGAACACCAACTCGAACTGAGAGATGCAATTACATAAACCAATCTATCTATCACTCTTGTAAAAACTACAAAAGAGAAACTAAAGAAAGAAGGAGGAAGATCAAATCAAACGAAACAAACCTTAGAAATCTGAAGAATCTAAAAATAGTGAGAAAGAGGAGAAGTAGTAGTTAAGGGATTTTAAGTTGTGCAAGGCCTCCATCGGTAACCGATTCCAACAAACTCCAGCAGTGGAGAACACGTACTTCTTCCAGAAACTGCGGGCAGCGGAGAACATATATATTACCTTGTGACAAGTTGCATGTTCACAAAGTGTTGCAGACAAGAAATTATAGGAGATATGAGTTGCAGAGCGTAGGAAAAAAAGGGTTTCGATGTAAGGGGAAATAAAATAACTTCACTCATTTATTAAGAGCAGTTTTGACATTTATTAATTATGGTAGCATGTACTTCATAATTTAATGGAGGACAACTAATGGAATGGAGTTAAGTGTAACAACTTGTAAACTAATGGGACTGTCCTCTGGATTGATTCCAAATGGGGGGGTGCGTCGTGTCATATCGCCAAAGTTGTCAAGGCGTTGCCTAGGCGTCCAAGGGCCTTGGAAAATGGGCGCCTTGGTCGCCTTGAGTGTCCGTCAGGGCTCCAACACCTTGGTTCGCCTTGGCGCCTTGACAACTATGGCCAAAACACAGGGGAGGTATTTCCCAAAAAAGAAATACTAAATTACTAATAAGTTAGTCGGATTGCCTCACCTTGTCTTCCCTTCGTGTCACTTCTTAACCACTTTGTTAAGGTGTTGATTGATTTTATTTTAAGTGATCTTTAGTATGTATTAATTGAAGTGCTATAGCTTTGAGTCATTATATAGGAAGACATGTTTGAGATCGAGTATCTTAAGGAAATGGGGACCTGTTCTTTTGGCTTGCTTGAGCATCTCTTTCATTTTTTTTTCAACTAGATCTAATTGATTGTGTACAGAAAGACAAATGTGGCATTGTGCCTCCATTAAATTCGAATTTAAATAGTTTAATATCAATCAATGTGCATGATATTATTCATTCCTTAAACTGTTTACAACTAAGGACATAACTGGACATTCTGTTCTCATGAATGATTTCAGACACAATTATGAGTATATATATTGTCGAATTGGATCGCTTGAGAATTTTGAATGGATTACTGTCAGTTGTCTCAATAATAGTTTATGGATGGTCTCTGGACCTTAGAGGTCCTTATCATGTGGATTTTGGTATACGTTAGATTGATGCCTCCCTGACTATATATTAGTGCACTGGATTCATGCTACTTATTTGTGAATAAAAGAGATGCTTGATAAGAAATTCACTTCCTGTATTGGGAGACTATTAAGAGAGAGAAATCTGACCAATATTGGATAAAAGCTCGGTGCATCTTTAGTATATAGTTTACGAAAAGGATTTAAATATTATTATTTATTAATAATTATATTCTTAGATGTTTTTGGAACCTGTTTAATGTTTGATCAGTGTTTAAGATTCCTTGTATATGGCGTTCTGATGGACTAGGGTATGACAATAATTATTTCTTTGTCTGTGTGTCCATTATGCAATGTTATAAAGTGGAGGGACTAAATCCTAACAAAACTATAATATTGGGGGATTAATTGTTACTACTACTTTTGGGTGTCCTTGTAAGTAGATATCTTTATTTGGGAGATAGAGTTGGACTCACCTAAGGAAACCTTGGTAGGATCACCCAATGGGATCCCACCATTTGACATACTTGGCATACAGGTATTTTAGCAGCGGAGAGTTATAAAAAAGCATCCAAGGAATGGAGAGAACTCTAACCTGCACAAGCCAGAGAAAGATTTCTTTCCTTGTGCATAACTCTTTCTGCGCATCTGCCTCTCATTCTCTCTCTCTCCCCCCTTTGTGAGTTGAGTATAAGTGTTTGAACCTTGTGCTGCATGGAGAGCTTCTTCCTGTGCAAGCGTTGCTCGTGGGTGCTGGTGATCTTCCAGTGGTTAGTGGTATGTTCAAGTTCTGTATTCCCTAGGAGGTTTTGCATCTGAGGAACATCTGTCAAACCCTAAGCCCTCTCCAAGGAAGTGTTGAATAGCCTTCTGCTGCATGAGGCAAGATCATGCTTGTTATTGAACCCCTTTTTATTTATTTTTATTTTTATTTTTTATTAAGTGCTATTATATTCTGTAACAGTATCAATGCCCTTTAGGACAAATTGCTTCTATATCTTTCTCTAACGGAAGAACCGAACTGATATTCCTTTCTTCTCCCTTCTTGACAACTGAATTCTACATAAGTTGCCTATTTGGTCCAATCTAGTTGGTTACCTTTTTTATTTTTTTTTGGTCCCAGTTTTATAGAATAGTAGAGATGGGCTCAGAAAAGAGCTATTACTAATACATTTATTTTGTTGCCACAATGATTGATACAAGCATTTCAAGCCTCGATGAATCATGAGAACTAGTAATCAATTATGCCTTCAAGAGAAACAAAAACGATGTTCCTAAAAAGGGACAGGAGGCCTGACATCTGCCCAACCATAATGGCCTGAAGTTCTGAAAAGTCTTTTCCAAATGGTTCAAAGTGTACCGTAACAAAACAAATGGAGATATAAGCTATTTAACATTGATTTTTCTATTCCAAACAGTCTATCTGAAGCGGATGGTTCTAATGGGTTGACTGTCAGAATTGGTGGGTGGGTGGACTATTCTTTTATGGAGCTGAAGGTGGTTATGGATTAGGACCAAGACTTTAGACTATAAATAGTTTACGGTGTAAATGATGGACAGTCCAATCTAGAGTGTCCCAGTGCACGAGGCTCCCACTATTGCAGGGTCTGGGGAAGGGCAGAATGTATGCAGCCTTACCCCCGCAATGCGGAGAGGCTGTTTCCGTGTTTTGAACCCATGACCACCAGGTTGCAATACGACAACCTTACCGTCACACCAAGGCTCGCATGGTGCAATGCGGACAGTTCAATCTAGCATGGTTCTATTAACAATGGCAGAAATATGAATGGTGGAAAAAGTAGGTAGAAGGTTTAGCAGTCGAAGGATGTCAAGTAATGAGCACTTAGAAGTCATTAAATAGAAAATTAGAAATGAAAGGATGTATGGCGTTAGTTGGCTGTATCCCATTAATGCATGTTGCTTGAACAATCCAAATCAATGCAACATCTGTTTTACTGTCTTTTTGCAAAATCTTTTTCCGGAAAAGATCGAACACAGGAAAGTTTTGCATATATGTAAGATCAGCATGTCCCATATTCACTTTAGCATCATATAGTCATTTCTATCAGTTCATGCTATATTAGTGAAAACCTAGGTGGGTAAATCTTTCAGAGATCCATTTTAATGCATGCAGTTGGAAACTTGGAACTACCATGCAGGTCAAAGTTGATGAATTGGAAGAAAAAACTATTGGGTTGTATTTCTCTGCAAACTGGTACTCTCAATGTCAGAGTTTCACCCCCGTCTTAGCCAATATCTACAACCAGCTGAAGGAACAGGGAGCCAGGTTTGAGATTGTGTTTGTGTCATCTGATGAAGACCAGTGCTCCTTCAATGAGTTCCATGGAACCATGCCTTGGCTCGCCATACCATTTTCTGATCTAAAATCTAAGAAGAGCCTGACTCAAAAGTTTCAGATTGAGGGTATCCCCTGCTTGATCATAATTGACCTTTTTGGTAAACCAATCCAAATCGAAGGAGTCGAGCTCATCTACCGATATGGGGTCCAGGCTTTTCCTTTTACTCCAGAGAGGATTTGCTGAGTTGGAAGCTGAAGAGAAAGCAAATCATGCATCACAAACTTTGGAGAAGCTGCTTTCAATCCAGAATAGAGATTATGTGATCAAACAAAAAGAACAGGTCGGTAGCACAACTTAGCTGAGAACACAATTTTCTTTATTATGTGTAAGATACTCATTGTAAGCAAAAGTTGCAGGTACCTGTTTCTTCTTTGGTAGGGAAAACAGTTGGGTTGTACTTCTCGGCTTTAGCATGCCCTCCCTGTGAAAAATTCACATCGAGATTAGTCAGTGTATATGATATTCTTAAAGAAAAGAAAGAGGCATTTGAGGTAGTGTTCATCTCTACTGACCAAGATGTGGCAGGATACTCAGGATGCTACCAACCCATGCCATGGCATGCTATGCCTTATGAAGATGAGACTGCCAAAGTGTTATTGAAGTACTTTAATGTACAAGGAATTCCTTCCCTGATCATTATTGGTCCTGATGGGAAGACAGTTACAAGAGAAGGAAGGTACCTGATTAATTTGTACAAGGAGATGGCGTACCCATTTACTGAGATGCACCTATCATTGCTCCAAGAAAGATTGGACGAAGAAGCTAAAAGTTTCCCAAGATCTTTCCTTCATGTGGGTCACCGCCATATGTTGAATTTGGTCTCTTCAAGCTCTGGAGGAGGCCCTTTTATCTGCTGTGAGTGTGATGAGCAGGGCTTTCGGTGTGCATATCAGTGCATTGACTGTGGGTTTGAGGTCCACCTCAAGTGTGTTAGGGATGATAGCAAAGTCAACCCAAAGAAGGAAATGTAAGTACTCTTGATCCTTCCTGTACTTGTAGCAGTGAACCTTCCTGTACTATATTAGAGGTGAATAACCGATGTATGTACATAGTGTCAACGTATTCAAACAATGAAGAACATGTTCAAGGTAGGAGTTTTTGTAAAATGTATGTATTTAGTGGCAGGTGTGGTTTTGTTGTGAAAATTTTGCACTGAGTGGCAATCATGGTGAGAAGTGCCTCACCCAAATCAACACTTCCCATGAATTGCATTCACCAAGTTAGTGTGGCTTTGTATCTGAAGCTTGGGGCAAGTCACCAAACAAGTAGCCACTGAGGTCTTTCCAAAAAAACCTCCCTCCTTTTTCTTATGTATTGGTACTCAAACCAGTGGCAAATGATTATCTTACATGTAAAATGTTTTTAATCCCTTCTTTAAGGATCATCTTTCTCTTTGCTATTTGCAATTGGCAATGGTCACAGACATCATTTCCTTATCCTTGTGTATGGTGCATGGCATTAGTTTTTAAAACAGTCTAAATGGATTCATTCAGTTTTTAAAGTTTGAGTTATGATACCATTGCAATGCCACACTGTCATTATTATTCCCATAAGCTTGCCTGGTTTCAATCAACCATTATACATGAGGTGAACTTTTAAATTGATATTGATCTGAAGTTATAAGCAGGTGGTATGAGAGAATAATCTGGCAGAATTGATTCTGTTCACCAGGGGTGTGCTTAGTTGCTTCTCATGATGATTTGCACAGTAATTTTATCCATGGAACATCTCTTCTGCTTCCCAACATCTTGTCTACAAATGGGACAAGCCATCCATCTATGATCTATGCATGGCAAATGAAAGAAGTGCCTGCAATTCGGGAGTCTCCTCAGAGTCTCTCTTTCTGAAATCCTGATCTTAGGTCTCACCAAAAAAAAAAAAAAAAAAAAAAAAAAAAAAAAATATATATATATATATATATATATATATATATATATTACACGGGAATCAAAAGCAATGAGGCCAAAGTGGTCCAATTTCATATGAAACTGGTTTTGTTGGGGTGGACCACAATTAAACCATAATGAACCCATTTTCAGGTTCAGCGATTCAGTCCGGTTTATGAAGTATTGTCCATCGTTTGCATGGGTTTAGGACACGGATTTGGACCCATCAATCTGGAATCATTCGATCGGATCGGGATTTCCACGTAAGGGTTTTTATTTTTGGCCGAGCCAAGTTGAGCCATGAATTGATACACAAATCTACCAAAACGAAGTAAAAGCGTAACTTTATTCTCATTCCAATCCAACGATTAGAATATCGACGTACACAACATCCTCATCCATAATTCATTTGCTGGTGGAAAGATTTGATGGAGCAGGAAGTGTAAAAAATGCATAGGTCAGATGATATTGGCTACCAGATTGGAATCAATCAGATCTTCTATTTACAAGGGGGCCCTACACATTTAAAAGCATGTTGTCTGAATGTCTGATATTGATGCGGTGATACCTGATGGTGATTATCTCTCAACAAAATCTCTCTCTCCCGAGAATCCGTTCTCCAACATCTGTCCTACACTGTTATCATCCTCTGCCATTAACGACCTCGACAAGCCGAGAGACAAATCGCCTTCTGCTATACGCTGTAACGTTTCCTGCAAACCATCAAAGCAGGTTATATATTTCCTTTTCGCAGATATTTCAGTTTCATTACAGCTCATGTGTTGTTCAGTCCCAAAAAGAGCGATTTTGGCGTTGTTTACTGTAATTTTTTCCCCTCATTTTTTCATGATATTGCTGTTTCTTTATCTTTCGATGCTTTTCTCTTCAATAATTTTTTTTCATCATCAAGCTTATTGCAACTTTCTCTGAGTCTATACTCTTCGGTAGATTTTGCTGTTCACTTTTCTGTAAGTCGGAATGCGTGTTCTAGGTAAAATATCGTTCTTGGTCGATTGACCATGGGATTTTAAATTCTGACCTCTAATGAAATGGAAATTTTTGGTAGAGTTTATGGGTTTTCTGAACGTTGTATATGTGATGAAATTATGATGCAATTGTATGCAGGCGAGATAGTTGATTTTTAATCACGTATATGTAAATGTAAAATCCCGGAGATACTGTTTCTTTGGGTAAGATGGGCTTATATTAACGCTTGCTAGATAATTCTTTTTTATTTTTTCCAAAATTGACATAAGAAGATGCGGGGTCATGTCATTGTATAATATAGAAACATCAAATGGGGTTTTCTTTTTCAGATTCTGAAAATGTCATTGTAGGTTCCAAATCTGGTAGATACTCTGTTCTTGCATTTATCCTGAGGAGGTTTATTTTTTAATTTTCCTGACAGTGGTTTATGGTAGGGATGGATTTGAGTTCTCCCGATAAAAGATTGGAAGAGTTAAATGATGCTCAGAAAGCAGATGGTTCCTTTTCTGTTGGAAAACTAGACCTTAATCTTGCAGTGAATAAAGAAGAAGGGACTGAGGCTTATGGTCATGAGACAGGGGCATGGGATGATACAGCTCCTGTGTATTTGAATCAGAAGAGGCAACACGGCTCCCCTTTATCTCCTGATGGCATTAGGCGTGAGGAGTCAGATGCCTTTTGCTTGGAATCCAGTTTGTCAGGAAGGACAGAATTTGATCACGATGAGGTTGGGGAAAAATCTTTTGTCCATGATGCAGAGGGCTTGCAGTCTCCGTTAAAGAACAAGCATTACCAAGGGGAAATTGGGGCCTTATCTGACAGTCCCTCAGGTAAATCCTCCTCTCCAGACGAATCAGAAATGTTTCAGGATGAAAAAAGAATTGAAGAAACTCATCATTTGTGGGAATCTTCTAGGACAGTTGATTCCAACTATCAGGAAGAAGAAGATATGGAGAAGATAAATATTGAACCAAGCCAGAGATACTCCCCTCTGCATGATGAAAAACGAATGGATTATTCTGGCATTTTGTCTAAAGATTCACCACATGAGAAAACTGAATCCATCCATGATGAAGTAGATGAGGGAGCTTCTGATTATCATGCAAGAAAATTGTTTTCCCCTGAAAAGATGCATGACAACATTGACAAGACTAGAAGGGAAGACTTCTACCGTTCAAGTAATTCACCACCTGAGAATGGAAAGATGGAGCAGCTTCATTCTGATCTGCACATAGAATCTCCGAAGATAACCCCAAAAAGATCTGTGTCATCGGGAAGGCAGATATCAGTTTCTCCTGAATCGTCACCTTATATAGAAAAATCTCTGCGTCGAAAACCATCTCCACCACAGAGTGATCAAGACCCATCATATTCCCCTAGATCATATAGAAAGAGACGCGCACCTTCTCTTGAAAAGTTGGGTGGAGACAGCAAAAGAGTTACATCCCAGGGTAATTTATCTCCATCTGGACAAACTTCTATTTCTTTAGAGAGGCGGTCTCGTCAAGATTCCCAGCGCAGGGGTGATACATCACCTAGAAGGCATACTTTGCCATCAGGTCATAGAAGACATGAGAGGTCCATGTTGAGATCCCCCGTTAGGCGGAGGGATTCTTCTTCTGGATACAAAAGGGACCTCTGTGACAGATCCCGATCAAAGTCTCCATCTACAAGAGATCATTACCGCAGATCCCCAAGGTGAGATTTTTTTTTTTGGTGGGCAGTGTAGTACTGTAATTTATTATTGTTTTTGTGTGTCACCTTCTGAACATTTTAAGCTCACATATGTTGCATTTCAGAACATCCACTTCAACAACCTCCCTTCCTAGTAAGAGGTTTTATGAATTTATATCCGTCATTTTGTTACTCCTTAAACTGGTGGGCTTATGTTTTTTGCTGTCATTTCTGCTTGTATCTGACAAGAAAAAATAATGTCCAGACATTCCATTGTTGTGGAGTAGAAAGTGACATTTCCTTGAAACATATATGGGCCGGAATAGAAAGGTTGATTGTGTGATCACACCTTTCACATTTCACTCTTAGGACATAATACATTAATACCTACACCATGTATGATAATTTTTTTTTTGTTTCTGCTGATTATGCTGGAATCTTATAACGTTGATATGATATTGTGTTTTGTTAGGAGGAGGTATTCCCCTAGGCGCAGATCTCCTCCTTCCAGGTACCATTCTCGTCGCCATTCTCCTAGGAGGAGACCTTGGTCGCCACCTCCTAATCGGAACCCTGGAGTAGGGAGACCTGGAAACAATCTATTTGTTGCAGGCTTTAGCTTTGTAACTACAGAAAGAGATCTTGAAAGGAAATTTTCAAGGTTTGGCCGTGTTAGAGATGTCCGCATAGTTCGGGATAAGAGGTGATTACATCTAATGCTTAATTGATTTTAATTTCTGACATCTCAGAAATGATCATGATCTGATACTGAAATTTCAGGAAGTCCTGTTTTTCCTGGTTTCACATTTATGTTATCTTTAGCTGTTCTGTGAAGATACATCTTTACTGGATCTCCCCATTTTTCAGGATTTGTTTGTAGTTTATGAAATGTTTATTTGTCCTATAACCTGATATTTTATTTCTTCCATTTTTTTTTCCTGCATTTGTGAATGATAGCCTGGGAAAGTGGTTATTCAGTCATCTTGATATCTTCTCTATTCTCTCAGATTCAGCTCATAACATTTGCCTGTTATTTCCTTTTTCTTACTGGAACTGTTTACATTTGTTTTCGGCTTGGAGTGGTGTAATGAAATATTGGTTGTACTTGAAATATTGTGTTGTAGTTTCTGTTTCTTTTTCCAAATTAATAATAGGTAATAGTGTACCAAAAGCAAACTTTGGTGTTTATGCTGTGTCAAATTGTTCACTGTTGAATAATGAAAGTGGTTGTTCTTAGATTATCAAAAGTTGTCAAAAACTAAAATTTCCCTACTTTTCTAAACATCTCTTTTGGGTTGGCTTAAGCCTTAGCTGAAGCGAGACAGATGCTTAGGGTGTGTGTGCAAAGTAGAAATGAGAGAGAGAACGAGAGAGTTTTTTTTTTTTTTTTTTTTTTTTTTTTTGGGGGGAATCAAAGAAGAGGGACACATGAAAGATAAATTGGTGTAGCAAACTAGCAATCAAACAATTGATGGTGAGGAACTTGGATTTCTAACCTTAATGAACACACTATTGTACTAACACTTGGACAAATACCTAAAAATAATGCTCTGATGATCAATATCTAAAAGAACATTTGCATGGGACATGGGGATCCTATTTTCGAAATTAGCCAGCTTCAGTATTTTCACTATCTGTTGAACTGTGCAGTTCTTCAACTGTTGGCTCTGGACCACCTGGTCCTAGGTTGTAAATAATGACATCCAAATTCTAGTTGACTGGTAACGGATTATTCTGTTGAATGAAACTGTTTTTTGGGATTATTGTGACTGATGGTTTGTGGTTGAACTGTTGGGTGGCGGACAACTATTATTGTATGTGATAATCAAACAATTTTGTCAAACATGTATTTTAATAAGATCATATACTCAGACTTCCTAATTAAGGAGTTACAGCCTTGATCATCAGTCCTGATATATTCTTGTTTTATAAAGTGAGTTTCCTACAATATACAGTTAAATTGCTAGTTTCCTTAAAATGTCATCCTGACCCATTTATAGCAGCAGCTTATTGGAACAGAGCAGTATGGCCTCTGATCCATTTTTATAAGATTGTTTAGATTCTTCCTAAGAGAAGCTGAATATCAAACAAACTGTTTTTTTCCTACTATTAAAACTAAGATGTAGACAAACTAACTTAGGATATATGTTTCAAGAAGACAGTTCCTACTACGATTAAGTTAAGATACCTCTAACGTACCTAAAATTTATCTCAGATTTTGTTTTGATTAATGTGATTTTGGTTCCCTCAAGTTATCTCGAGTACATATTCTGAGCTTGTCTTATGATGTTTGCCTTGAGGGATTTGTGGGAGACTGGTTGGATTGTATAACTTTTTTGTCTTCTTTTTTTTTTTTTTTTCCCTTTCTGGATAAGTACTTTTGTGGTTTGTTTGGCTTGCTATGCTTTACTGCCGTTGAAGCATCGCCTTTTCTGTCTATAAGGTCTGGTGATTCTCGCGGTTTTGGCTTCCTGTCCTTGGAAAGAGATGAAGATGCAGATGCTGCGATTCGAGCTCTTGACCAGACTGAATGGAATGGCCGGATTGTCCTAGTAGAGAAATCAAAAACACCAGTTCGTTGAAGCTCTGTTTGTTTAGTCATTGTTGCAGTGGTTCAAGCAAGTTGTGAAGTTTGAATTGAGTGGCGATACAGTTCGGCTGTCTCCATTTTGTTTCATACTTGTGATCTCTGCAAAAATATGGTATAAGTTTTGGACAAATAGCAATTATGACTTGAAGCAAGATTCATGACAATGTAAAGACTTTTCTTTAATGCTTTATATCATGGAACTAATATCAGTTTGTCATCTTAGTTACAACGGTGTTTGTTTAATTTAATCCATTCATGGCTGTGGAGGTTATTTGGAAACTTCATGAACAACTCTACTCTTTTTCTGGTTAAGCTACAAATTTTGCATCTCATTTGTATGATGCACTAGTATATCTTACCATTTGAAATCTTTTACTTAAAATAACCACTTGTATGAAATCCTTTCAGGGTTCATCAGCGGTTAGAAATGAAAGTTCTATGCCTTATTTTGTGCCTGAGAATCTGTACCTAGAGTTCCTTGTGCCTGGAAATTCTGGACTAGAACATGATTTCACAATTTGCCATTTTCAACTGATCATTCTGGAGTACGTGAGCATCTATTTTCAGTGGTTCACTTCTAATGTAAGGCGTTGATGCCACCTTGCTTGATTTCTGTGGTTGCTTTGATGAAGGCATGCTCTTGTGCTCTTATCTCTCTGTTTGTTCTTATCAACTTAACACCACATATTTCTAGAGTTTTCTCTTATGCTGCAGGCATTGATGACCAATTCTGAACCCTAAGTAGGAAATGGAGCGTGGTGGCTAGTAAAGTAGTTAACTCTGGGAAAATTCATGTAGCTGGAGATATTGGACTTGAATCCTAGTCTGATTGTTTTGGAGTTTGTGTTCCTTGTCAATGTTTACTACTTGGCTTCCAACCATATTGCCTGACTAGGCTGGATCAATCCACAGTGAATATTTGGTACTGATCATGTTGGTTATATTTCCTCCCCTCCCCCCCAACTCCTTTTCTATTTTGCCAAATTGCCATGCCTGCAGTACATTGTTCGGATATTGTTGTATTGCAGGCCATATGACATCTGATGTTCCTCAGCATAACTGTAAATTGAATATGATCAAATTTGATTGTCCAACACTATTCTTGATCGGGTTCCTTAAAGTCATGGGGCTTACAAACATCAGCAAGAAATGACATTGGCCATTTCAATATAATCATTGTGGACAAATGCACCCTTCCAATTTCACCTGTTGGTGTCTGAAACCAACCATCATGACACATTCCATAACTTGGCTCATTGCGTGCATGATTGATGTTGCCACCTGCTTCTGCTTGGTAACTTTGAGCGTATCTATTCTCCTTATTTGAGACTTGTTTCAACGGTAAGTAAGAATACAGTGCTCATGTGGTTTCTCTTTCTAAATGTTTTATTTGTATGCAGATTAAGGTTACAAATTTAGATATTGGACACGGTATCGGCCATGTCCAAAACCGATTTGATCCGGATCGGATCAGTTTACGGATCCAATGGGAAGTTGACACGTGGTCGATACCGTATATAATAATATTAATCAGGATCGGTCAGGTCCAAAACTGATACGACTGGCCAATCTGATACTGAATACTTGAACTATGATTCAGATGTTTGTTAAACTTAGCTATTAAACCATTTAAGCTTTCATTCTTGCCGATTATTCTTGAAGAGAATTCTGTTGTGAATCTCAGCATTTCGGGACCAAACTATGTATGTTTATGACTGTTGGTTGGCTGCTCAATTATGTATGTTTATATGACGGTTGGTTAGCTGCTCAATCGTTGATTACTTGCACTATTAGGAAGGTAACTAGGTTGTCACTAATGTAGCAATTTTTGTGCAAAAAAATGTAAATACTCTCTTGTTCTATGGTTGGTTAAAGGTTGTTGCATTTAGTCGGACATGCAGGTATCGTTCAAAGACTTAAGAGCATGTACTTTGATGTTCTTCTTTCTTGTGTAATTTGATGTTTTCTTTAGGTTCCTTGTGGTTGCAACTAGAGGGGAATGAGGGAAATGAAATTAATTTTAAAAAATGGGAACTTTTGTAATCATACTTGTGTTACAAACTTTTCAAATTCAATCTTTATTTTCTTGTTCAAATCTAAGGAATTTGGTTGAAAAGTAACGTTTAACTTGTCGCTGGAAAATATTATAAAAATTTTGGTTTTATTTTTTATTTAGTTTCATCTCCCTTCTCTTCACTTGCAATCAGATGAAGCATTAAGACAACAAAAAGATATCTCCCTGAGCCTCATGCCTTTGTAGTAATTTTGTTTTTCTTATAACATGGAATATTTTCTTAATGTGAATCACTATGATTGTCTTGGTAGGTTTTTTTTGCTGGTAAGTTTCATTGGTTTGTGCATTGGTGAGAATGAGAAAATTCGACCTCCTGTCAATTTTGTTGGATATGAAAAATCTATCGAGGATCTGTTGTTTCATGGAAAGTATTTTATTGGTACTGCTTAAAAGAAAATTGAATTTTTTTTATTGAAATATGATACAAAATTATAGAAAATGACTTACTTTTTAATTTTTTTGATGTTTAATCAAGTGGTGGCTTCTTGGTCCACGATACAATTACCACCAATAGAGGAATTGGATTCTCTTAATCCTTGAACGGTGCCTAAATATGCTTTCTTATCATGTACAATTATCCAAAAAGACCAAATGACAAAGAAAAAAAAATAAATTTATTAAAAGTTGAATTTTTAGATTTTTTTCCCCTTTGAAACAAATAGAGCTTAAGGGCTGGTTGTGTTCATGAAAAGCAAAGACTTGCAGGGACTTCGTATTAGTCTGCTGGACTCTCTTACTCTGTTGCCTCTTGAATATGTGGCTGAAGTTGCAGGTACTTTTTTCTCCCTTTTTATTGGTGTTAGGATCTTTGTGTCTTTGCATCCCTGTTGTGCAAACCCATGTTTGCCTCAAGAACAATCAGTTTTTATGCAAGGTGGTATTAAGATAACTGTTGTTACATTTCTCTGTTGAAACTTGAAATGGCATTTTTTTTATGCAGTCTTACAGGTTGCTAAGCAATGATTTGTATGTTGAAATATTACAAAGCAAGCAATGTATGCTAAGATGGGACACAGATTGAGAACTACAGCTGACTTGGACTGTTTGGCTGAATGGTTGAAATAATTTAAGTGTTGGCAACATATCCATTGTTCAGAATCATTTTGTTGCTGTACTAAGAGAGGTATGATCATCTCTAAGGCTCTCTTTGGTATGTATAATTAAGGGAAAATTTCAAACCCACTCCCCACCCCCGCCCCCTTCTGATGTATACCCTTGAATCAACCCCTCCCATCTTGGCCCATAATGACAACCTCCTCCCCTATTTTTGAAAATAAATATCAACAGAACCAGTCAGTTCATTAAGTGATGAGACGAATCGTAATTACTGTTTTCAATGATAATATTATCCCTGAGATTGTAAAATTTCATTTTTTTTACCTTTGAAACTTGAGTAAAAACTATTTCCAAGTTTTACTTCCATCTTTTATTGTTTCCAGTATTCATCTTTGTCGTTTTACTTTCAATCTTTTATTGTTTCAAGCTCAACTCCTATGAAGAAGTCTCCAAACAATTTGCCGCCACCATCATTGTTAGACAAAATTGAGCTCCCTCAGCTTCAGTTTCAGAAGCGCTCATCTAGAAGGGTAAGATTTTTGCCAACCGACCTTGTGAAAACCCAACATGGAAGATCTTCAGCGCCAACAATTCACCGTGAATTTTGCTTTTTACGGGCCGGCCTAGCGATCACTGCGGAAAAACGAGGTCCAAAATATGCTCAACACTTCCCGAGTCAAAGAATTTCGAGGGGTGAGGGATTCGGCTGTAGACCGACTAATCCACCGGCTCCGATCTGATGTAGATTTGAACAACGGTGTTGTACCAGTGCTGAAATACATCCAATTCGCCATCTTCTGCATTTTGGTGCAAATGTGTTTTGGAGCAGACATGGAAGGTGATGACATCGGAAGGATTGATCAGATGATGAAGTGATCACTCTCGACCCAAGGATCGACTATTTCCTCCCTCTCTTAGCTCCTTTCTTCTCCAAGCAACGGAAGCAAACCATGCAGGTTTGAGAGGAGCAGCTCAAAACCCTAATCTCCTTCACTGAAGCATGGCGATCGGCTTTGAAGAACCCTGCATCAGATAAGACGGCGACATCGTTCTCATACCTGGACACGCTCTTTGATCTTAAGATCAAGGGACGCAAATCAGCCCCTACGGACGATGTGCTAGTCTCACTTTGCTTTGAGTTCCTCAACGGCGGGACCGACACCATAGCCATGACGCTTGAGTGGGCCATTGCGAGGTTAATCGTGAACCTAGAGATCCAATCGAGGCTCTACGAAGAGATAAAATCAACAGTGGGAGATCGGAAGGTAGACGAGAAGGATGTGGATCAGATGGTGTACCTGATCGCTGTGATTTATTGAAGGCGAGGGAGCTTAGTTTTGTCCGACGATGATGGTAGCGGTGAGTTGTTCGAAGACTTCTTCGTAGGAGCTGAGCTTGAAATAGTAAAAGATTGAAAGTAAAACTTGGAAATCATTTGCTTAAGTTTTAAAGGGGTAAAAATGACATTTTACAATGTCAGGGGATAATATTGCAATTGAAAACAGTAGTTATGACTCGTCACATCACTTAATTATTGAACTGACAGGGCATATTGATACTTATTTTCAAAAATAGGGGAGGTGGTTGACATTATGGGCCAAGTTGATTTAAGGGTATACCTCCGCCGGGGGAGGGGAGTTTGAAATTTTCCCTAGAATTAATTATATAATACATTACGACATATGCAGTTGTTTGGTATGATTTATGGTGTTTATTTATATTTAAAAATTAAAATATATTGATATAATCTAAAATCAACAAATAGGTTAGAAGGTGTTTATTATTATTGTGATAATCTATTATTATTTCTTATGTCTAGTGGTATTAAACGGTTATTATTTACGATTTATAATTTATTCTCATAAATGATTTGTCATAAATAAATCATAAACACTAAATATAATCCTTATAAACTATACCAAAGAGAGTCTAATGTCACAAGTTTATGGGCTTACCCCCACCTTAGACAAAGAAATTAATCCATTAGGTCAGCCCACTATGGAGCCCAATACCCACATACTAGAATGACCTATCTACTAGAGTCTTCCACACTTGCATAGAAATAAAGAAGACTCTAGAAAAGAGATTAGATATTTAGAGAGAAGTAGAGAAATATCTAGTAGTATAGAAAATTCTAGAGATAGTTCTAGACAATTCTTTACACCATTGGATTAATAACATATGTATAAATCTTATCCATTGGTTTGTAAGGTTTCCAAGTATAAATAGGGGTTGTCCACCTTCATTTGAGACAATAAGAGTTAAGCATTCTTAAAGCATTCCAAAGCATTCTTAAAGCATTCCAAGCTTCCTTCCTAAAAATATCTCTTGTTCGTTATCTCTTTGTGTGCTAGTAAGGCTTGAGAGTCTTAGCAACAAGGGAGTTTTGTGTGAGTAGGCTGACTTGTGTGACGAATACGAGGGTTGTATGAGTGCCGCATGGGCGAGTTAGCTTCTTTAAAGAAGAAATTCGTGACACTAAGCTGCAATGATTCTTTTTGGTTGTAATATAGAATGGAAATTTGCCCTTTTACGTGGGCCCCACAATTAGTGGGTGACAAATGAGTTAATAAACGTTTCCTTACTAGTTGATTTTTAAAGTTTTAACTCAAATGAATGAACTACAAGCTATTAAACTACAAGGTTCTGATTATATAGTAAATACATGTATAAAAAGTGTGCCCATATGTGTATAAGAACGTGTTTTTAGTACCTAGTGTTTTAAGTATCTTAACCTAATTCCGTCGAACACTGAGGATGAAGATATTTCTTTTCACCATCGGTGATGAAAAACTCGGGTCTTGTTGTGCACAAACACCATTGACTAATAGATGATTGACATGTGGCAGCCTATGCATTGACCAACGGTGGGCATATACGAACTACTATGGTTTCAACAAAGTAACCCCTATAAATAAGTTCACTCACTAAGTGTTCTTTCTAAGTTCTTTGAACCACTCACCTCTTATTGTTGTTGTTCTGACCTGACTTGGGAATCACTCTGCACCTCTTTGACCCTGAGTGGGGGTACTCTTATGCTTGCTTGTCTCTTATCGTTTGCTATGCAAGTCACCCATGAGGAAGGTTGGTTAGATTCTAGTGGCAGCAGATCCTTGAAGATGTATTATGCGAAGAGTATACATATTTTCAGTTATAGAAAAGGCACATTTAATAAAGGGAAAATTTTCAAACATCCCCTGCGTTTTGGGATTGAGATCGTCTCCAGTCCGTCCAGTTCGTCCAGCCATGAATGGATGAACTAGAATTAAAGGACACGCCTACCAATACATTGGGGGGCGTGTCTTGTGATTCTAGTCCATCTGATTGCGACTGGACGACTGGACGGACTGGAGACAATCTTTTTCCTGTGTTTTGGCGATATGATAGGATCAATTCAGCGGACATCCCTGTTAGTTTATAAATTGTTATACTTAATTCGATTATGTTCTTAGTTGTCCTTTGTTAAAGTATGACATGCATGCTACCATAATTAGTAAATATCAAAATTGCCCTAATTCTATGTGAAAATACATTTTTGCCTGTACTTATGTTTTACCTTATTGTGCCGGGCTCACCTACTCAATTTCATGTTCTAACCTGGAAAGGCTTCAACTATATGCTCAGCAACTCCTCTCCAGCGACTTGGAAGGCACCATTGAGAACGTCAATGGTTCTTTTGAAGCTTCCTCCTCATTAAATGTTCTAATTCCCGTTTCTTCACCTCTGCAAATCCCCATTCTCGCAGCCACTCTCGCTTCTCCTCCTATTCTGTCTCTTGCTCCACTCTATTATACAACCTTCTCTTCCTCTCATCTTATTTGGTCTTATTGAAGGGTTTGATACGATTGGAAATTCGGAACGATTCCTTCACTTCAAGCATAACCACTGAAGCGTTTCAGAAAATACGAGTTCTAAAGAGAATGATTGTAGGGGTAAAGTTATCATTTACCTTCCACCTAATTTTCACTTCTAACACTGTTTATTTCTAGGGAGGTGAGCATATTTTTTTTTTTTAAATGGAAAGTCTTATTAAATGGTCCAAAATACAAGGGAAGTCAAAGGACATTTCCTTTCAATAAATGTAAAAAAAAAAAAAAAAAAATTTCGGAACATTTCCTACTTAGCCTTTCCAAAATTGCCAGCCTGCCTCCATCTTCCATGGCTCCAATGTCGCTGGGATAGTGGGATGAGGGAAGATACTGGTGTAGAAATCCTCTCCTGTCAACCTGCCGCCTACCAAGGGTGGGATTTCAGTCGGCCTACCTCCTCATGTATTGGTAGGCGGATCGACTGATCCCCAGCCCTTGGATAAGAGGATTTCTTTCCAAATTACTGCCCTAAAAGTTTAATAGGTTCAAACGTACAGAATGCATATATTCATTTATGGTTTTGCGTTCTCTTAATTTTGTTCCCCAAATTCTTTTATAAAAATTATATAAATTAGTAGCTTTTTTATATGTATTTTTTTAAGTTAAATTTTTAAAAAAATTTTCCTAAAGTACAGCTCCATTATGTCCATAGTAGTTCGTACCATTTCTTCCCATATCCATATTTACTAACTACATAACCACCGGTGTCTTTTTTTATTTTTTTATTTTGTATGAAAGATAATTATTCATTAGATTGTGATGTGTTCATGGACTGATGAACACACAAGTCATACAGTCATGGAGTGCATAACGGTTAAACTATTAGGCGTCCCAATGGAAAAACTAATAAGAAATCACGATTTTTGGTTCCTTAGTGAAATTCGGGTGACATCAAAAAATACGAGGTTTTGGTAAAATTTCCAACTTTTGAAGTAGTTTCTGGGCTAAAATGAGGTTAGATCGAAAATTCCTGAGAAAACATCAAGTCAATTGAGATGCTTTTTGGGTCCGGTCCTAAATGAAATGGGATAGATGCCCTTTTTTACAGTCTTTTGTTGGCCATTTCCCCTTGGAGCTTGGTGATAGAGATAGCGCAGGAGTTGAGCATGCCATTGGTAGTGAAGGCAACATCTTAGTCAAAGTGATTCTTTCTTTTAGGGATCCTTACGCAACTAGTTAAATTCCTATCTGACTTAGACAAGGTCTGCGAAGCAACGAGTCAGTCAGTAATGCTGTTAATCTCCCGTGAAATGTAGCTAAAAGAACAAAATACAAAGAGAAAGTAGGAAGAAGAGAGAGGTTTTTTTATTCTATTTTTTAGTTGGCAAAATATTTTGTGCATGAAGTGTGGCTCTCACCATTGGATGGAACTTGGTCAAAGTGCAAGATGCTCAAAATTTTATTTTATATAATTTCAACAATTAAAGAATAATAAAACAAGTGTTATCAATTGATTTGTATTGATTTTGGCTCGCATTTTTCGTTAATCTTTATGCCAAGATTGCCATGAGAGCAAGGTGACCCCAATGCATTGGAGAGTCACTAAATGCCTACGGTGACCAAAGCAACCGGCCTAGAAGATCGAGAAGATTAAGAAACCCTATTTTTCAAAGGACAATTCTGTTATATACCGGATCCACACCCTCTCCTCCCAGAGGTTCAGGAGGAGAGGGGGCGGCCCCGTTAGATAGCCGACATTTGAGGCTTGGATGAATCCGAATCCTTTATCCGGGCCGACAAGCTGAGCTGACAAGGAGGTGTCGACTCGGATGAAGGGCTCAGATTCATCTTAACCCCAGGTGTCGACTATCTAATGGGGCCACTGCCTCTCCTCCTGAACCTCTGGGAGGAGAGGATTTGGATACATCATATACCATGTTGTGACTACTCATTTTGTGGTGTTTGGCTGTTGGGAATTCAATTAGTTTTCTAGTTTTTTTTTATACTTTTTTCGGACTCTACTCTCAGGCTGCACCGGTCCAGATTTTCAAAGTCAGGTTGATACCATTTAAAATTAAAAAAAAAAAAAAAGAGAGGAAAGAGGAGTTGATTAATCTGAAGCTATAATTGTTGAGGGAGGGAACTTGGATTAGCTGTGATTGGATGCAGTAGATAATATATATAATTATATCATTATTATAAGACATTTGAGGGGTTATGTATTTGCTTTTGCTACTTTAAGTGCAACCTAATCATGGGGTTAGGAGATAAAGAATTAGATAAAATCATTTTATATGAGAATTCCATATCCATGACTTGTAATGCATTGTGGTCATCCTAGGTATTCATCAATTAAACTCTTAAAATATTTTTTCAGGTTTGGTAATGATTGGAGATTTTTTTTTTATTTTTGAGTATTGTTAAAGGTTTGGAGTCAAGGATAAGGTTCATTGAATCAAATCCTAGAAATTTGACTGTTCGCAATGGGCAAATGTTCATAGCCAAACCATTGTTTGCCATAATTTATGGGATTCGATTTCTGTTATAGTCAACTGTGATGTATAATGCCTTAGCATGATCCATCTCTTCTGTTGGTAATTCTGTTTTCAAAAATAAGATGAAATTCACTGTGTCGCCCCTATTGAAGATTCAAAAGGCAAGCACTGAAACAAGAAAAGCTTGTAGACTTGTGACGCAGCTAAGAAAACGGATGTGCTAATGCTCAACAACTTGCCAGGATACAAGTTGGAATCAGATGTTTTTTTTTTCCATGTTGTAACAGAGTACATAGAGTAAAGGAAAAATATCACACGGACCTACTACCATCATGGTTTTAGGCTTTTTGCAATCGGTTTGGTTTTGGCCGTGGTTGATTAGGATCCGATATCGATTACTAAAACTATGATTGCTCATGCATGGTAAGGAACCCATTTTGTAGTCTGGTCGTGCATGGTGGGATTAGGCAATGATTTTAAAGCAATGGGACATTGATACAAGCGGTGTCAAGTAGATGGAAAAAGGTCCTCTCTTGTCGCCCAACCAGCCAATCATCCATTGAACAGACTTGGATGCATTGGCATACGTGTTGAACATCTTTGCCTGTCCGATGAACAACTGACATAGTTGGGCGATAGGAGAAGATCTAGGTCCCAAGTAGACACTCTTCTTTATCGTTGAATAGAAAGTGAAGGCAAAAGTTTTGCTGGTTTGTACCCAGCCAAAAGAGTTCATGGTCTAGAATATCTCATCCTAAAAAATATATCAAACCGACCCCCCCCCTAATTGCTCTAGTATTTGAAGTTTTCATAATACCTTTCCTATCCCATCAAGAGTCAAAATGATTCCCCTTTCCATGATTTGCTCCCCAGCGAATCATGGAAGGATAATGATATGACTTCCAAAGTACATAATACAATGATGATTTGACAGGGGAGCATAAAGAGAGTGTATGGCTTAAGGAATAGCTGTTGTATTGGTATTGGCCATGATCGATACGAATATCTAAATGGTATAATATCGTTTACTGTATCATTAAGGGAACTGATACTTAACCATCAAACTAATATGGATCGATATTGACTGACATGTAATCGATATTGATTAATGCCAATCGATATTAAAACTATATGTCACATAATCGCATGAACATATGATCGATACTGACTAGTACTATTGGATACCCATTCTGATACAGTGAACTAAATCCATGAGAGTGGCATTTAAAATAATAACTATACTTATTTTAAGAGCTTATTCTAACATACCCACTACTTTTTTTTATTGATTCGTATTATTCAAACAATTTCACAAAAAAAAAAAAAAAAAAAAAATTCAAATCATTATTGCACGTAGTGAAATCTGATTGATCTGAAATTTAATACATGAATAATTGATTTAATTATTGGGGATTAAAGTGGTGCATGCGTCCCCATTAGTTGAACGGTTTAGAATTATTTATTTATATTTAAATGTAGGATCTTTACTAATCAATATTAATTATCATCTTTGTTTGATGGATTCAAATTGTCTCCTACCAGGGAGTCCACAGGAGATTTGGCTGTATACAATTGACGCCTGATACGTGGGCTTTGACTGAGTCTGAACCGTCTGGTCATTGAATAAAGTGAAATGTAGATGGATGTCGACTTATGTACTAGCGTTGGCTGAACAGTTCAGATTCGATTGACACTCATGTGTCAAGTATCGACAACATGCAGCCGTCTCCTACAAATACCCTCATAAGAAACGATTTGAATCCTTGTTCTAAAAAACCCCTGAAGGATTACCTCAAGAGCTTGGTCTTTGATGTATCTTTTTGCCACGTGGATGAGTGATGTGAAGAATCTAATCATTGAATTTTTAAATAATAATTTAAATAAATCATGTGTTATCTCAAGAATAGTTTGTCAGGAAGAACTTGTATCCTCATTGGGATCCCATCATGGATTTAGTTGGTTCCACACCACATCGACAGTGATAGAATCTCATAGAAAGTACATATACATACATACATGTGATCCGAATTCGTCCTTGCACAACAATATCATTTAAATTTTAAGAAAATAGATCTGAAACGCATACAAGTTGGTTATCCGAAACTGATTCATAAAACTACATTCTACACTTGCTACCAAAATCACAGTTGATTTGACCTATCATGTTATAGATCCAAGTGTTCATCATTTCTAGAAAATAAGATTCATTTGATATAAACGGTGATTGAATCACTTGGAGAGTATTCATATGCATAGGTAAACTATTTCCTCCATTAAAGAGGAGATTTCTCTGTGCTTATATGATCGGATTAAATACTCTCATGCCCCTTGTGTCAGCATAAAAAATTCCAGAGGTGCGCATATACTAATATATTGATATGTACATACAGTAAACTACGAACTATTGAATTTTTTATGCCGACATGACTGCATTGGAGGATCTATTTCCTGTAAGATTTAGGTGGGTAGAAATTTGGAAATTTGTTTTTGGTAAAGGAAATTTGGAAATTTATTCCAAGAAAAGCAGGGGAGTAATCGGTATCCAGGGGAGGAATTTCCTTCCATGGATACGCTTTCCCAGAAATTGGAACTTAATTGCTGTATACGTGTAAACCATTACCATGGTCCATATTTGAGCTGTAAACTAACATTCACGAATCACGGAAGCTTGCTTTTCGTAGATTTCGCTCTTATCTGCCCTTTCTCTGTGTTCAGCTCTGAGTCTTTGAAGTCACTCCACCACAAAAATCAAAATAAAACGTATGATCCATTAAGAATATTTACAACGAACCGCGTTATCCCTTTGTAATTTTGGAAATTATGACTTTATTTTTCATTTTTTTTTTTCAAAAAAAGAAGCTTACCTTACCAGTTTCTTTCCCTTTTCTCATCGGTTAAAACTCTATTTCTATATAAATATGGTTGCAGGGTTGGTAGTAATATAGTATAGTTGCAGTAGAAGCCTTAGAAGAGAAGCAATGACTGCGCGTTGGAAGGAAAGCAAGGAAAGCAAAGAAAGCAAGGAAGAGAAGATCGACTCTGTATATAATTTTTTTTTTGGGGGGGTTGGAAGTTTGTTTCTTATCGTTACAGTTTCCATTTCGTCGGCGACTTTGAATCTTTCTTTATAAATATGAAATTACATTGAATATTCATAATATTTTTAAAATAAAGAGAAAAATAGTTCGCCATTCTTCTGTGAAACGACACCTCTGAGACAAGGTCTGAGAGATTCTGTTCATCAAACAGATTTTTCTTGGTTGGCTTCTGTTGATTTCGTCCGTCTCTTCATTTTTTTAGTATATCTTTCCTCATTCGTATTTACCTTGAAAATCAGACTTGTGGCCTAAGATATGAATCCCAAATTGGGTTCAGAGATTCTTGGCATTTTATCATTCTCATATCGGTTTGACCTCTGACCTCCCTTCCTTTTCCTTTTCTCTTTTCACCTAGAGTATCAGTTTGAGTTCTGAAAATTTAATCCGGGTTCAGCATTCTCACTACACAAATCCTCCAAAATTAATACTAAAAGTCCTTTGTTTTGATCCATTCATCTCTCTTGAAAGTGTGAATTCGAGGTGTACATAGACATGGGTCACTGTTGCAGCAAGGACACAGTTGCAGTACCAAATACATCAAATCCTTATGCGAACAAGACAGCTGGAGGGGGAGGCGGCGGACGGACTCAACCTCCTGTGGTTCAGCAGCCTAAAGCTCCTGCCCAGAAAACCCACACGGTACCGGAAAAACGACCGGCCCCGGCACAGCCGCCTGCTCCTGCTATTCCCGAGCCAGATACCATCCTAGGAAAGCCATTTGAGAATGTGAAGTCCTACTACACTCTTGGCAAAGAACTGGGCAGAGGGCAGTTTGGTGTTACTTACCTCTGCACGGAGAGCTCGACTGGTCACACTTATGCCTGCAAATCAGTATCAAAGAGGAAGCTTGTTACTAAGAATGATAAGGAGGACATTAAGAGGGAGATTCAGATTATGCAACATTTAACTGGGCAGCCTAACTTCGTGGAATTTAAGGGTGCTTTTGAGGATAGGCAATCGGTTCACCTGGTGATGGAGCTTTGCGCCGGTGGGGAGCTCTTCGATCGGATAATTGCAAAAGGGCACTACTCTGAGAGGGCAGCTGCCTCCACATTCAGATCCATTGCCAACGTTGTCCACATCTGCCATTTCATGGGTGTGATGCATAGAGATCTCAAGCCTGAAAATTTCTTGCTCTCAAGCAAGGGCGAAGGAGCCATGCTGAAGGCCACCGACTTTGGGCTGTCTGTTTTCATTGAGGAAGGTGAGGTCACTCGTCTTCCTTTCCCTCTCCTCTCCTTTCTGTTTAGTGAACTGTGTACTTTAGCACCTAAGTTGATGATGTTTATTACGTGCCTTAAATTTATTCTAGATTATTCCTTTAGTATGTCCTCTTTTGCGACTTTATGCTTTTCTAAGTTTTGCTTGTTCTCAGGTCTCACGGAATTATGTCTAAATAAGTACCTATTAATTAGCCTTGTATTGGTAAAAAGCCTCGACTTGTCCTAGAACCTACCTACTTTGCTTATCTCATAATAAAACTGTCCAACATAAAACAAGTTGATGGATGAGTGGCACTAGGATAGAATCACAGATATAGCATATAGTGATATATGGGGAAAAGTTGATGAAGATGGTTCTGTAATTTGCAGCTAAGAGCAATGACTTAATGGCTGAAAGTGAGATCTAGCAAGTTGAAGTTGCAGGAATAGGTGGAGAGAGAAAAAATATCTTGGGTTGAAGAAGTGAGTGCTCACTTACTCATCCCAAAAAGAAAAAGAAAAAAAAAGAAGAGTGCTCACTCTGTAAGTGTATGAATGGCAGAGCAGGAATTGTCAGTAACCCCAAGTAGTAAATTAATAAGTGTATGAATGAAAGAAAGTCCTCTCTCCCTTGAGTTTTAATCTGGAATTCAGTTCTTTTTTTTTTTTTTTGGTAAAATAGATTTCAGTTACAGCCTACAGTCACTAACAGGAGGTATTATACTGATTTCTAAATGATATTTGATATAATTGAACCTACTCCACTGTCTACAGTTAATTTTTGTAATGGAACATGTGTGGAAGCATATTTTCAGTGAAAGATTTACATCTTGGAAGAAGTCAGCATCTGCTACCCTGGCATTGTGTTGACTTCAGAATTATTAAATCGGTTTTGTAGTGGCCTGTAAGCACTGTTGTTTCTGGATCACCCTAGGCACACACTTTAGACAAACTCTTAAATCAGTTCCTTAAGGACTAGGTAAAGCTGATTTCGCTGAACACTCTTCTTGTTAAGATGTTTGGAAGAAGACTCCCTCATCTTCCACTTTAAATTTAGCACTTTAATAAAATTTAATGGGCTGTGGAGAGCTCCCTTTCATAAATTCATAGACCTAGAAATGATTAGCACGGAAGTAACCTCGTCTTTGAAGCATGGTTCTCATTTCTGTTATTTCATTTAACTGTGGAGGATAAGGTGCCACACTCTCATGTATAATTATTTATTCAATTTATTTATTTTTATTGGCAGCATCCTTGTGTCTTGTTACATCTACCTAAAGTTTTATTTAAGGTATCAATTTGCACCTAAAATTGAATTTGGCTCTTGATTAATGCCAGACGTTGCGTCTGGAATTTCTTTAATCCAAAAGAAATCCAAATATCATGATTTTTTCTACTAAAGAATAACCGAAAACAATAATGCCTGGAAAATTTTAAATGTACTTAAAGGCTGAGCACTTCTTGTAGGCAGGATTGAACATAGCAGAGTTTTTGCCATCAGAAAGCAAGTAAAATGACCAGGGAATGATCTGTGAGGAAGGATTTAGAATCAATGAATTCCTTTGGTTCTTTTTGTGTAGGTTTGTCATTTTTGCAAAGGGTGAATTCCCCATGTTTAAGACTTATGAACACCTTTTTTTTTTTTTTTTTTGGGTGAATGAATATATAATAACAAAACCCAAAAGAGGGGAGACAAACCAGGGTGGAGGAAAGGTAGAGCCGGGCTCAATACAACAAGTAGCTTCGCCAATATTAAAAGAGGGATTGCTATCCACATTAATGAGAACCTAGATCCGAAGAAGGCAAGATAAACCTATTCCTAACCGTGTCCAGAGAAGATCTAAAAATAGGGAGAACAGCTCCCCGAACATCGAAAACAGTGGCCTTGCAAATTTGGGAGACAGATATAGAGTTTGACGGCCATAATCTCAGGTTCCTCTCGAACCAGATGTGGTAAATAGTTGCACAAAAGGCGAGCTTGGCAATCGTAGCACAGGGGGACTTGTCTTTGAATTTCTTGTAAAGGTGTGATTAACTTATGAACATCTTTAATACAACAGAGAATTAATAATGAAAAGGTAGCAACGGTACAAGTCTATCATTACCTTTCTCCATATTGTATGGTGTAATTGGACTACATCCTTTGCTAACCAATGCTTCTCTATGTTCTGTTGGGTCGATCGTACCACTTTTTTTGTGACAAGGCTAATCCATTAGATGTCCTCCTTCTACTTGAAAACCTTCCTAATCCCTAGGTGCCCCCGATGACAAATCCCAAGGATTTGTAATTTGAAAGTTTCATGATTACCATGAAGAAAGCTATTTGTTAACTTCAGTCGACTCATGTTCCTCGGCATATTTTTTTTTTAATCTTTTTAATTTATTGAATTTACTAAGAAAGTTCATTTGTTCAGTAATTTCCCATCTTTTGCCCATGATAATGTGCAGTTTTGCTTTACCGCCATTATGAGGAACTACTGATCTCCCCCCACCATTATTAGGAACTAGCCTTTATTAAAAATTGTTTGGCATTTGGACTGTCCACTAATCTTGATTTTGTGCTTGCTTCTGCCTCTGTCCTCTCTGTCTTATAAATATGTATGGATTTCCTTCTTTTTCCTTTAAGCAATAACTATTCTGCATTCCAATTGCTTTAAGTTTGACTTTGAACGAACTTCTATGGATGTGCCAGGTAGGGTGTACAGAGACATAGTAGGGAGTGCTTACTATGTTGCTCCTGAAGTTCTGAAGCGTAGTTATGGGAAGGAAATAGATATTTGGAGTGCAGGAGTTATCTTGTATATTCTACTTAGTGGTGTTCCTCCTTTCTGGGCTGGTGAATTCACTGTGCTATCTACTCTTCATACTTAAAACATTTGTGCTCTCTTGTAGTATCCTTGCCATTTAGTTTTAGTTTGAAGTTTATGGATTTATTTATCTTAATGATGGGATATTGCAGAGACGGAGAAGGGAATATTTAATGCAATATTAAAAGGATATATAGACTTTGAAAGTGCCCCCTGGCCATCAATATCAACAAGCGCCAAAGATCTGGTTAGAAAGATGCTAGAAAAAGACCCCAAAAAGCGGATTACTTCAGCCCAAATTCTTGGTATTTTCCTCTCTTTGATTAATTTTATTTGTTTTATCTTATTACGAGGAAAACTAACTTCTTTTATCTGTAGTTGATATTATTGGCACGGATTTTTGCCGAGATATTAATTAAGTCTTTTTAAATAAGCAATTATGCATGTTAGAGTAAGATGCTACTGAAGCACCTTAGAATGTCAGTATAATTAGTCAACTGCTGAACCAGAGTATAAAAATTACATTATTAAAGCTGTTTATGATTGAAGTACAGTTATCGGATTTTAGTGGCATTACTATGTTGTAAGTCGAACTCTATAAGGTTTATTTTTGCTTATATCATATGAAAACATGGCTGTCAGAAATAAAAATAATGAGGAAAAAGCCACTTGTTTTCTGACAGTTCAAGCAAGTGTAATTATCATAATAGCTTAATGTTTTGGCAAAAATCTTAGATTCAAAAAGTTTGACATGATAAATTTCAGTATATTGATAGATTGCTGCTAATTTTATGTGCATTTATATGACATGCATGACCTAATCCATTTCACTATAAATGATGATCCAGAGCACCCATGGCTTAGAGAAGATGGAGAAGCATCTGACAATCCACTGGACACTGCAGTTCTCTCTAGGATGAAGCAATTCAGGGCGATGAACAAGCTCAAGAAACTTGCATTGAAGGTAAATTATTAACCTATTTTCAGGGACTTCCATTTTCAGAGAAACAGTAAGGAAAGAGGAAAAGGCAAGACTGTACTTCTTCTCATGACCTTGTCTGCAAGGGCATTAGGAGCATTGTCCATACTCTGCCAGACGTGGTATGCATCTGTGATGATCTTGTAAATGATATCTTTGGGGTGGAACTTAACCTGATTGAATGATCCTACTATAAACATTTGATATTCTATAGCATAGGATAAGAAATGGAGTGATTTGGGTGAAGAGAGCTGTAGAGTTAGTCTCCTTTTGGTGATGTATAGATTGAATTCTTAAAGTTCCCACCCAAATCAAATATTTTAGGGAAAATTTCAGCCAGACCCCCTGTAGTATAGCTTAATATCACGCGCCCACCTTTTTTGCGATAATATCACTAACATCCCCTGAAGACACCCAAACATTATTTAGACTGACAGAATAGGCAAAAAGACATTTTTATCCCAACACCATTCCTTTGAATTTTCACTTGTCTGACCAAAACAGTCATGCCCAGGCATGATTGAAAACTTCAAGGAGAAAGAAACCTGAGACTATCGAACCACATAACAATTGCAGAATGGATCAGAGAGATAGCATACTTACGTGGACGCCATGGTGCAAACCTATTGAAATTTCCGAGGGGTTAAAGGAGAAGAGTAACAGACGGCGCCCGATCCACGCTTCTTCTTCTTCTTCATTTGTTGATGCTTGGGTGAGAATCTGCAAGCCTTACGGGATCCAGAATTCACAAAAAATCCAATCGATCAAATTCATGTGAAGCAATTATTGCCTCGATTAAGATAAATCTTATAATCTGAGAGGATGAAAGAAGAGTTGACTTGATGGGTGAATGGTGACAGAGCCATGTTTACTCTGATGGCAGGATGAAGTTAGGCTGGAAGAACGAATGGAAAATGAATACTTGTAAAGAGAAGGTTGAAGGTTGAGAAAGGGAGAGTGCAAGAGACAATATCTCTTCAGTACTTCTTCTTTTGTTACTTCCTCAGTTGCAGAATTGTTGAATTGCGGAGTTGCTGATTTCAAATCTGATTCTTGAATCTTCGATTTTCTGTCAAAGTGGTTTCAACTCAGGAGCCGATTTTGAAAGCTTCTTTTCAGCAGTTTGGGTTTGACCTTCCTTATGCTGCAGAATGGGATTTGTATTTTGTATTTGAACTGCTGGAACCTCAGTTCTCGCCATTCCATAGGTACGCAGAAATCGATATTTTTCAAAGCTCAGTTATTGACAATCCCAAAAAGAACTCACTGAACCATCCAAACCACCAGATCTGAGCCCAGTGTGAAGAATGGTCTTCAATTCTTCTACGGGGTTGATGGAGGGAGTTCACTAAAGAAGAAGGAAGAAGAGGAAGAAGAAGAAGAAGGAAAAGGAATTTAAAATTAAATGGGTAAAATGATAAGTTAACATATTGATGGGGATAGGATTGCCATTAATGAATTTTGGATGGTGACACGTCATCGATTAACGGCCATGACCTAACAGAGGGGGTCTGATTGAACCATGTTTTCAAAATTAAGGGGTGTTAGTGATATTATCGCGAAAAAAGGTGGATGTGTAATGGAGACTGAATCTCACTTAAAGGGATAAAAGGGAATATCAATGGAGAATATTGAAAACACCATTATCAGGTAAGGGAGGAAAAGGGATGAGAACCAAAATAGTAACGTGGGATGATTTTAGGGATAATTAATGGGATAGTGGGATAATTGTAGGGAGTCAAAATAAAGAATTAAAACAAAAAAGATATAAGAATATACCTTGTGGTATAGGGAGGGAAAACCAAGAAAGAGAAAGATATAGAGAGGAGAAAGAAGCTATTGAAACAGCAAGGGAGAAAGGGAACTCAAAGAGAGAGATCAGAGGGATACCGTAGGGAGGGAGAGAGCCGAGAGCCTCTTATTTTCTTTCTTTTCAATAATTATCAACTAAATTTCATTACTTAAAAAGGAGCCTTTATAAGGCTTACAATCCTAATTAGAGTATAACTCTAAAGACTAATAAAAACAAACCAAATCATAAACCAACTAAACAACTAAAAAAGGACCCACAGCTGGGACCCACAACTCTAACAAACTAAAATCCCACGTCTCCAACAATAAGACAAAATAAAACAATAAAACAAAATAAAATAAATAGAATCCTAAATCTAATAGAATCCTATAGAGATTCCAATCCAGTGGGTCTCAGCCTGCATCATTTCTCGCCCACTTAAAAAAAATTCGTCCTCGAGAGACGACGAAATACTCTTGTGAAAGAAACATCCAATGGTAGACGGTAACAAAACTCCGATAACACACGAATGGTGGGGATGTAATCTGCAAGTCGAGGGATCCATTCGTCAAAGAACGACGATGGGATCACATATTCTGTGATCGCATCATCATGAACAAAATCAAATGCACTGGAAACGTCCTTCTTGAATGCTTGTTGCAGTTTGTCTCCTCGAGCCATAACCTCAGCCTGTACCACAATCACAACCTCGTTTATGACCTCTTCACTATAGCCATCTACCATAAGAACATCAGAGAATTCTGTTTTGTCGTCAAGAATTACTAGAAACGCCTCGTCATTGATATTGGCTTCACATACTAATGCTTCCATATCAGGTGGAGGGGTTAGATCCTCTTTTGATGCAACAGTTATCATTCTGCTATGAGTGGAATACCCATACATTGCTCCAACCTAGCCACTCTACTTTGTATTTGTTGTAAACCCTCAAAACTAGTTTGAAGAAAAAAGTTTAAGGTTACTTGTTGTTGACGCAGATGAATCTTTAAAATATCCTCCCAACATTCAAAATTTGCCATTTCCCTAACCTATACTCAACCTAGGCTCTGATACCAATTAATGGAGACTGAATCTCACTTAAAGGGATGAAAGGGAATATCAATGGAGAATATTGAAAACACCATTCTCAGGTAAGGGAGGAAAAGGGATGAAAACCAAAATAGTAACGTGGGATGATTTTAGGGATAATTAATGGGATGGTGGGATAATTGTAGGGAGTCAAAATAAAGAATTAAAACAAAAGAGATATAGGAATATACCTTGTGGTATAGGGAGGGAAAACCAAGAAAGAGAAAGATATAGAGAGGAGAAAGAAGTTATTGAAACAGCAAGGGAGAAATGGAACTCAAAGAGAGAGATCAGAGGTATACCGTAGGGAGGGAGAGAGCCGAGAGCCTCTTCTTTTCTTTCTTCTCAATAATCATCAACTAAATTTCATTATTTAAAAAGGAGCCTATAAGGCTTACAATCCTAATTAGAGTATAACTCTAAAGACTAATAAAAATAAACCAAATCATAAACCAACTAAACAACTAAAAAAGACCCACAGCTGGGACCCACAACTCTAACAGACTAAAGATCCCATGTCTCCAACAATAAGACAAAATAAAACAATAAAACAAAATAAAATGAATAGAATCCAAAATCTAATAGAATCCTATAGAGATTCCCATCTAACGGATCTCAGCCTGCATCAACGTGTGATATTAAGCTATACTATAGGGGGTGTGGCTGAAATTTTCCCAATATTTTATTAAGAGTTTGGGCAAGCTAGCCATCGCAAGAAAAAAGTGGGGAGGGGCTTGGATCCCCTAGGTGTAGAGCATCTACAAAAGAAAGTGTCCACAAAATAAATCGAAGGAAATGGAACGGCATGTAGCATATGATCATAAGCTGTAGAAGCCCTAAAACAAAAAGTTCTCATCCTCCCTTAAAGAAGTCTACTAAACAGTCTTGTCATTGTCAATAAAAAAAGGGGAAAGAATTCTATGTTTTATTTGAGCAAATTACTGCTGGCATTAGCTCCAAATGTATGGCATAGTGCAAAAGGATGGATTGTTGCACTCTTCCATTGTTGTCTCAGTAGTTCCAAAATCCGATTTGAATATAACAAGGTATCCATACACACTATTCTATATATTTGGCTTATCGTGTTTTCTGCCTGGTTTTTCTAAGCTACCAACTAGCAAGTTGGCACGGAAACTGTCCCATGGTATTTTTTTGGATGGGCTAAATATGCTTCAGTCATTAATAGTATGGTTGAAATGTGGAAGTTTCTTATAATAATTAATCTTGATGACTTGGAACCTTCTTAGGTGATTGCGGAAAATCTTTCTGAAGAAGAAATAAAAGGGCTGAAGACAATGTTTGCGAACTTGGACACGGACAATAGTGGTACAATCACTTATGAAGAATTGAAGTCAGGGTTGACTCGACTTGGATCAAAGCTCTCAGAAGCTGAAGTTAAGCAACTAATGGAAGCTGTAAGATAGAATAAACCCCGCAGCTTCCATTGATCTAGTTATCATCTTTATCTTAGCCATCATTCTTTGACTAATGTATTCTGCATTTCAGGCTGATGTTGATGGAGATGGTACAATCGACTACATAGAATTCATAACGGCTACAATGCATAGACACAAGCTAGAACGGGATGATTATCTATTCAAAGCCTTTCAGTATTTTGATACAGATAACAGTGGGTCAGTTCACTCTCTCCCAACCTCCCAAAATAAGAAAGTTCTGTTCCTTTTTGTTTATTTATTTCTTCCTACCCTTCTTCTTCTTCATCTTCTCTCTCTCTCTCTCTCTGTTTTAATTATTTTAAATGGAGACTTCATACATTTCCAAGCAGTTATACTGATCAGAATCTTGAATTACGCCTTTTGGCCATTCTTATTTTTATTAGCAAATCTATTCCACCAACGTAACTGGTGGCCCCTTGGATCAGACACAATCCGCCGAAGTCTTTGAAGTGTATTTTGGGCAACCATAATGTCACTTTAATAATATGAGTCACTTCATGTAGTGTTGTGCATCAGGTTAACTTGGGGGTTATTGTGTGTGACATTTATCTGCTGCTTTATTCACTTCAGTCTTTGTTAGGATGATTTTAGACACAATTTGTGAGTGACATCAAATGATCTACCTAGATTTAAAAATGACAGACCGCTAAATTTTTTTTGGATGCTGCATGATTCTAATCTGTTCCGGTTATTAACCTTTCTTTTTTTGTTGGATGTCCTTAACAGGTTTATTACGAGAGATGAATTGGAAACAGCGATGAAGCAGTATGGAATGGGCGATGAGGCCACCATCAGGGAAATAATACAGGAGGTGGACACAGATAATGTAAGTTTAGCTATTCTAAAATCTATTGTTCTGCTATGAAATTGTCTATGGGTACTGATTCTATTGAACCCACAGGATGGTAGGATCAACTATGATGAGTTCTGTACAATGATGAGAAGTGGAATACAGCCACATCCGGTTAAGCTTTTCTAGATCAACTCATCAGCGACTCTGTATGTTTGAAGAATTTTGGGAATCATATCTAATTTGATACTATATAGACCAGACTATGATACTGACTCAATGGTAGACAGGTCCCATTGGAGGTCTAATATATGTTGCTGACGTTAAATGGATCCTTCATAAAAGTTCTTCAGCTCCATTTTTATTTTTAAAAGACGGTCATTTGCGGTGTATTCTTTGTGCATAATCTAGTTTCTAGGTTTATTTTTTGAGGACTTGTGCTTGTATTTCTTCATCATGCATTAATAAAAAGGAGATTCCCTCTCTGGGAAAATTTTGTGATTACGGTTGTTTGTTTCTCTTTTTCCCTTGCGAAGTTGAAGACCACGTGTCAGTTTGAATGGAACTGAAATTTTGTGGACAGATAGATTCCAAGGTCTTTTGTTTGCACATCTAATGTTAGCCAAAATGGAATTGAACAAGTGACAAAATGAAGAAACTTTTTGAAAATAATAGATGGCTAAAAGTGCAAGAGGAATATATAAAACATATGCCAGTAGTTTGATTTTTTTTTAATATATAATTTGTGCATAAGGTATCTCAAGCAACAGAAACCCTTTGTCGTTAATCTGAAATGGAGAAGGGGCTAGTTAGAAACGGGTTTTCTCCTTTGTACCTCTCTCAACAATGAGAGAGAGACAGCTAACAGAAACATATTTTACATTAGCATTATAAAGGGGATTCCAATGATTGGTTGGAACTAAGGGCGAGGGAGGGGAGAGGTGAAAGGAAAGAGAGAGGGAGAACTGGAGGGGGAGAGGGAGCCAGGGAGGGGATGCAGAGGACGAGAGAGCCAGAGCCAGAGCCAAAGCAGAGGGAGGGAGGGAGGGAGGGGAAGAGAGTCTGTATAGAGATTGGTCAGAGTTATTTTGGTATGTAAAATTCCCATCTTTACCCTCGATACAATGAACAACTTGAATGGACGATTAAGGCATAAAAGTCATAGTGAAGCTATCTTTTAATATACAAATAATTATTATCTTATTAAAAAGCTTTTCTTTTTCTGTTTTGTAAATCACCATTTTCTTTTTTTCTTATGGGCTGTAAGCCTGTAACTATAGTTGCCCATTGTTGCTGTTGGTTCTCCTTTGGAACTTTCTGGTGGTGATTCCTGTCAAAGAGAATGCAATTCAGACACTGAGGGCGGGTTTGGAAACCCTGTGGGCCTGTGGTCACTCCAATGTCTAAATCAGAATGGGTAACAAACAATTAGAGTTATGTAAACAAGAAACATGAACTCTTGTAGAATAAGATTTAAGTTGAATGACAGGTCGAACATGACAAGCAAAAATCAGATCCACGTTTGTTCTAGGCTTTATTTATAGAGATGCATGGAGTGACGTGATTTTAGGCATGATCTAGGTGATCTTGTGCACGTTTCGTATCATACACCGCCAACCATGAGCTGTCGTAACAGTTGGATAAGGAATATTGTGGTTCCCACGATCCAATAGGGTTGGGTAATTGGGAAGGAGATCGTCTCCTGCGGCAGGACGGTCCTGCGATCGATCCAAGGGTTTGGGGATCAGTCTGGCCGCCTGCCAATACATTGGGGGGTGGGCCGGCTGAAATCCGGCCCTCGGCAGGCGGCAGGACTGCAGGAGACGATTTCTATACGGGTAATTGGGTGTGGGTAAGAGAGTTTTCTGGCCGTCTGACGATGATCTTATGGTAGACAAAATCGGTAACGGCTCTCAGCTAGAATCCTCCTTGATCAGAGCTGATCCATGGTTATTCCCGAGATTGTGGAGATAACCCTTCAATATAATTAACCTGTGAGGTGTCCCCTATGATGAGTTGCCACATGTCTATACAGGTGCTTTCATCTTATTGGTGTTCGGTGTTGAACGCATATTGGTGGATTCTTTACACCCTATAACCACGAACCTTCAATGATTGGGATTTTTTTGCAGTGGGCAAAGGCATTCCCTTTTTCCGTGTTCTTGGGCTTTCATTGCTGAAGCAGATACGATAAAGTGATGCACTCCCTGCAAAAAGCCTGTTTGATAGTTAATCTCTGATTGTGTGGTATCCAGGAAACGGAGGATTCAGAATCTCAGATTGGCCTTTTCTTTTGATTTTACTGGTTCAGATTTTTGCAGTCTTTTGTTTTTTTTTTTTTCAGATATGATCTTCTCTTATGGACAAAAATTACTGGTTTATGAAGCTCATGCATTTGCTCAAGGAGCTGTTCTGTAGTTTTGGTTCTTTCTTCTACTCTTGGCGTTTTTGTTTTGAACTTGTTCATGGAATGCATTTCCATTTGTTTTAGTTTACAATTTTTTTTTTTTTTTTAACAAACTATATCAAAGATAAACTAGATTTGTAATTCAAATTCTCTTTTCAAAATTTTAAACTTTCCAATCAGTTGGATCCACATCCTCTCCCGCCTGAGTTTGGGCGGGAGACTTGGCAGCCCGGATGGATGGCCGCCACCTGGCTCTCGGGTGGATCCGAGCCCTCCATCCAAGCCGACACCCCTGTCGGCTCAGCTTGTTGGCTCGGGTGTCGATTCGGATGGAGGGTTCGGATCCACCCGAGAGTCAGGTGGCGGCCATCCATCCGGACCGCCAAGTCTCCCCCCCAAACTCAAGCAAGAGACGATTTCTATACCAATCAATCAACTTACATGTCTTAGAACCCACCTACATCAGCCAACAACCTGCAAACCACATAGTATAGTTAAGCTTATTTTCTTTCTAATCAAATCTGTGATTTCTCATATAGTAGTAGAGGGTCAAATACTTTTTAAATATGAGAAACACTAATGATATGTATGGCTTCCTAGAATTGTTGTGTGTTTGTTGGTGCCACTTCTATTGATTCATAGTTGGGTCTAATGGATGGTTTGAATTCTGAAACCAAGGGTCGAATCCCCAAACAGGTCCCACCCTTCCCGCAGAAGGGTTTGAAATTGTAAGCAGGTAAGGCCGAAGAGGTCTTTGGTTCAACTAATGAGGACAGATAAGAAGGGTTTGAAATGGCTATCCCTTGCACCTTGCAAGTACTTGGGTCTTACTTGACACCGACTGGTGTCATGACTCTCTTGATCCTGATTCTTTTTAGTGTACACTTATTGGGTCATTAAGAAAATTATAATGTATTGGACAGTTTTGGTATTTGAGATGAAAATGATGATGGGTTTTGTGGGATCCACATCCTCTCCCGCCTGAGTTTGGGCGGAAAACTTGGCGGCCCGGATGGATGGCCGCTACATGACTCTCGGGTGGATCCGAGCCCTCCATCCGAGCTGACAAGCTGAACCAATAGGGGTGTCGGCTTGGATGGAGGATTCGGATCCACCCGAGAGCCAGGTGGCGGCCATCCATCCAGGCCGCCAAGTTTACCGCTCAAACTCAGGCGGGAGACGATTTCTATACAGGTTTTGTGCCAATCTGACGTACACCGTCAATAAAAATATCCCTTCAAATAATAGTGTGAAAAGATTAAACATAGTTGGAGAAAGATGTAGAAATTGGGCAATGATCTTCAGTTTTCCTAGTAGACTTTCTTCTCTTATAGGCCCAGCTGGTAAAGGGCTGTGAATGAATATGCACACATGCAATCCTGTTGCCATTAATGAATCTATATTTCAAAGGTTTTCCCTTGACTTTGTCTGTGTCAACAAACAATTCGAAATACCTTGACTTTTTTAGAACAGATCCGAGTCAAATAGCAATGATTCAAAGCACTTCCTTTTACACTATTTAAAAAACCTAAGGACTCAATCGTATAGATATGTAAAATACAATATTTCTATTCCTAAGAGGAAAAGGAGGGAAACAAATACTCAATATCAAGTGAGTAAATAGAATTCTATACTCGATCTCATAGATACATGTAGAATTCTGTGAAAAACCGTATTCGATGAAAGTCATATGTACAACTTGGAGGGAGATCTTTACTTGGCCTGCCTAACACCAGCTCACTCCCCTGAAATCCCATGCCTAACAAATCCAATTCCCATAATCCTAGTTTCTTTTAAATATGTTGTCTTAAGTAGTCACCTTCATTTCTCCTGTTTCAAAGCTAAGCTAACATATCATGTGAAACTAATTAATAAAAAAATATGGAACTATCACTACTACATGACTTAAATCTTATTAAACACAAACCCCAAGATATAAAAAAAATACTAGATACCCACTTGAAGGTTAAGCACTTTTATTTTTTGTTTATAATTAAATCAAAGAAAAGGAAGGAACTATTTCTGTACTGAAGAGAGACTGGAGACCACCCTAATCTCCATAAAAGAGTTTTAATAAGTCTCTTCATTCACTCATCAGACCAGAACAGCAAAGCACATTTTCCATGGAAGCCTTTGAGGGATAAATTATAGTTAGAAGAATGGAATCCGAGGTTAGTCTTATACTGTTATATTCCCCTGACAAAAGTTTTGCATTTGGGACAACCATTTAAGTTCCCATTGCACGTGAGATTGTTTTCTATGTTGTACCCCACTAACATTTAACCTGCACCTGTGCAGGCATTTTTTAAAGCATGGGGAAGGGGTCTTTTATACTTTAGTCAAGACTCAATGACACCAACTTTCAATCTTCTATTGTCCTTAATTTTCTCTTTCTTGGGAAGACAATGGCTAGAAAGGAGGGATCTCTCACAAGTCACAATCTCCATTGTATAAAGATGTAAAGACAGTACTAATTCCTCCAACCCCAAGGGCCCTTCAATTTCCTGCTTCTTATTTATTGTGTGTAAGAGAGAGTGACATATGTATAATGCATCATTTATTTATTATTGTAATGTGTGCATAGAATTTTTTTAAATTGATCTCATTCTAACAAAATTTGATGGTGATGTGAATGAGAAATCTTTTGAGATCAATACGATTAGATCCGACTTACAGGAGAGATATATATATACTTCTTTTCATGTCTTGTTGTTCAAGTCGCAAAGACGAGTTGGAAGGGGTTTTTTGAATTAAAATTTTAAGAGAGAGTTTGTTCTCAAGAGATCTCCATTATATTATGTCATATTACATAATGAATCATCTTTCATCTTTGCCTCACATTTTTTTTTTTTGGTAATAAGAAAATCTATTACTCAGAAAATCGGGTACAAGCCGAGGCATCATTTACACAAAGGTCATGAAGCTAGGGAGAGGACAAAGGCCATTTGACCATTTCCGAAGTGGTCTAGGCTTTCAGGGCAAGGATATGAGCAACCTCGTTGACTCCCTTAGTCCCCTTGGAATAAAAAGAAAAAAAAAATCCGAACATTAAGAAGCAAGAAAATGGGTATTTTCGATAATGGGTTGGAGTTGTAAGCCCCCCAACCGAGAACTGTTAGAGAGGAGCTGAATAATCTCCCTACAGTCGGATTCAACTTGAATCCTAAAAAAACCTTCCTCAATAGCCAATGATAAAGCCGAGCGAATAGCCAGCGCCTCCCCAATTTTTGCCGAATCAATATGAACATGGCTAGATATAGCTTTGATAGCTATCCCCCGAGAGTCCCTGAAAATGAAGCCAATACCTCCATCCGAAGTATCTTCCCAAAAACTCGCATTATCTGCATTTATCTTAATAACATCCTCTCGAGGTGGAGCCCAATGAGAAGAGATACGATCAAAAGCCACAAAGGAAGGTGAAATAGATTGTCGAGAATCCACAACAGCTGCAAACTCCTGAAAAGCAGATTCAGCCTTGAGAGCGACATCAATAGGAGGCCAATCTTTGATGTTAAAAATCAGATCATTTCTCGCTTTCCACAAAAACCAGCACACAAAAGTAGCTAAACCCAGAGCTTTAGGAGCATTTTTCTCTGATTCTTGGAAAAAACCATTCCAGCTTTGAAGCCATTCATATAATTTGGTATCAGTATCAACCGGGAATGAGAAGGAAAGAGATGAACCAAACCACGTGGCTCTTGCAAATGGGCAAGAAAAAAGGATGTGATCAATTGTTTCAATAACAGTTCCACAATCTTTCCTCACATTGGTGTGTGAACCGTGTAAATCTCCGTCATCGTTGTTTGAATCATTTTGTTTATTCGTGTTTTTTTTGGTGTTTGCGTTAACAATTATAACGAACACATGTTATAAGTTTTAACCCTCTTGGACTTGTAGTTTTAGTAATCGATATCAGATCGGCAGTATTTCGTATCGGTTTCGACATTTGCTGATCTTGAACCTTAGTCTCTAGACCAAACTTGGGCATGTTTGTTTTGTTCTTACTTTAGTCCCAAAGATTCTCAAGATCCTTCATAAATGTGTGGTCTCATCAGTCCAATTTGTCTGGTTCAACACAAATGACAAAACCATCCAGATAGTCTGACCGATCACACCAGCCGGACTGGATTTTTTATCAATTGACTGTTGCTGCTTGCCAGTGCTTACGGATACTACTTCTGAGAACAGGACTTCAGCAAGTTTGATCTTACATTGAGGACGATTGTGATAGATGAACCCATGAGTGATAGTATAACGTTTAATGAGCTTGAACAGATACAAACCTGAACAAATGATCAAATCCCAAAACTATGCTATGGTTTTTGTTTTTCTTATAATACAATCTTTCAGGTGGGACATGGGGGAGGGTGTGTGGGGGCAGTGTGGGTGGGGTGGCGGACCCCCTTTCTCTCTCATCAGTTGACGTAAGAGCCAAGAGCTTTTGTCTTTTGAATATGGATTCTGGAATTTGGAGCCGATGAAATTATTATTAATGTTGAGTTCCCTGGTGGAGAGAAGAGAACTCACTCAGAGATGGAAGATGGAACAGAGAGAGAGAGAGAGAGAGAGAGAGTTTGTGAAGCACGTGGTGTTGCATGCCTCATCCTCCGGTCCCTGTCGCTCTCTCATACAAAAACAAAGCCATAAGACTCTCCAGATGATCTTTTCTCAGTCTACCTAATTGCATAACAGAGAAAGTCTTCCTTCTCCATTTATCCACTTTTCTCTCTATAATTCAATTTACTTTATTTGATTATCTTTCATACTCCCATTACTTCCTCTCTCTGAGACTCTTATATGGGGTTTCTGTCCTTTTCGTCTCATTTTCGTTTCTCTGTATTGGGTTTAAGTAATGGATGCGTTAAATGAATGTTAACTTTCTCAACTTCTACTCCAAAAAGACCATCCAAGTTTCTGATTTTGGATGCGTGTTCTGTGTTTTAAGAATGGGTATTTGATCTTCCATAGCTTGTGCGCATTGCATTGTTTGGGGTTCTGGTTTGTGGGTTTTCGTTTCTCTGCTTTCTCTGCATTGTAGTCCAGTCCCTTTTATGTGGGTTTTGCTGGAAACTTTTAAATCTTGAAGCAGGGCTTTGATATTATTCAATGGCAGAGCTACATTCATGTGCAAGCTTGATTAAAGCTTCTACATTGTGTGCGAGAAGCAGAGGTTGTTCCATAGAGTTTTCTTCTCACCCAGCTCCATTGGGCTGTGATGAGCGCGATGTGAAAGGAGAAGACGTTAACGTTGTTGCAGAGATTTCAGTCCAGTTGCAGAGAGAGCGTCAGAAGAACGCAGAGCTTATGGAAAGGATATCCTTATTGGAAGCTCAGATACAAGAGAAGGAGAAGGTCTCCCTCCTTAACACTTCTCAAGTACGGTCATTTGATCAACAGAAACCGATTTCTGTCATTTCTACTGATTTCAATACCTTGCCGAGTACACCATTTCTCTTTAACCGCAGCCATTGTTTCTTTACCGTTTGTTCAATTTTCTTTTACAGTCTTTCATGAGAAACACATTAAACTCCAGCACGGACATGTTGAGGGATGGTTTCAATTTCTGTCTTCCTCTATAATTGATTACAATCTGTATCTGATTTCCAAGTAATCTCTTAGGCTTATAACTGTTTTATCAGAATTTTGTAGATTTAAAAACACTCCCCTCTAAGTGATGATCTCATATCAATATTTACATGGATGGCTTAGTTTTGAATTTTGTAGGTGTCTGAATTTGTTCTGAATGAATTCAAATTACATGCAGTGGCTTGCATGGTATTCTTATGTACAATTGCATAAAACAAGTTTATTTATTTATTAATTTTTTTTTGTGAATAGCATAAAGCAAATTAAGTGAATAGTACATGAGAAACAGGCTTCCTAATCAAGGAACTGGTTTGCAAGAAGAGTTGGACTAGGTAACTTAGCATTATTACTTAGCACTGCTCATGAAGCCTTCATCTTGCTAAGCTTGTAAAATGAAATGATTGTATCTGATCTAGGTTGAAATCATGCCTTTCAAGTGTTAATTGCTAATCATTGCCCAGATTTTATATTCAAACAATGGCGATTTTACACAATTTTATGATGGAAATAATATTAAAAAAAAGGTAAATTCAGGGAAGATCAGTTTAGAATGAAAACAAAAGAGTTTTGGTTATACAAAAGAAAAACTGGTTGGTAGCAAAGATCATTTTGTCCATAACACAGCAGGGTGAAAAAGAAATAGAAAATTTAACTGTATAAAGTTTTGATTGGCTAAACATGACAATAAGGTAATTCATGGACTTGGAAAGCAATTGTTAGAATGAGCTCAGCAATCAAACATCATTATGGACCATCTTTCAGGATATTTTCCCTGTCTATTTCAAATCCTTGTTCACTGGATTTTAAAATAAAAGATGATGGAAATGGAGAGTCACTCACAGTTGATTGGGGTACGAAGGATACTCAGAACAACGCTGCATCGTTGGATGAACCTAGGAATTGGAGATAAACACCATGTGTACAAATGGATGGAATCACCTAATCCATTTGATGCCGTAATGCACTTTTTCCTGGGGATCCAATGGGTCACTATGTATTGTCACCGTCCTGTACGCTGAACTTTGAAGATACTAAATATAGTGCTCTTCTGAATAGTGCTCTTCCCTCAGAAGAGCACATCTGGAAATTTATTGTTTGCAGAGGTTGGATGGTTTAGAGGTTAAAATCTGTTAAGAGTTCAGGGCTTTCTCTAATACCTGTAGTCTGTATGTTTTAAATCATACATCTCTGAAGCAATCCAAAAAGCAAATAAAATAATAAATAAAACATACATTTTTTTTTTTTTGCAGTTGAGTTATAGGGTTCTTATTTGTTTTGCTTATGATTTTCTTAAGATATTATTGTTACATTCTTTCTCTCCCAGGTTGATTGCCTTACTGCAACGGAGAGAAATTTCAAGAAGTTTAAGAGACAAAAGATAGAAATTGATGTAGTTGGAAATGCAAAAACTGCGAAGAGTCCTGACATGGGTGACTCTCCATGCGAGCCCCTTGAAGATTCTGATCAACAAGACCACCTAGTCAACTGGATGAGCATGGATGAGACACAGTTTCTAAATGTTGAAAAATTTAAAGATGGTGACCAGGCTGCAGATTGTGAGGATACAGATGATAGTGATGGTGAGGATGATGACTACTATGGTGAGGACAATGCCAATGTTGATGATAAAGATAGGGAAAATGATGACAAGTTAGATGTTTCCAGTACATTAAAAAGACATTTCCATGAAGAAGGTGTTGACTGGGGAGTACATGTACCATGTGCAAAAAGGCTCCCTGGTAATCCAAGTGAACCAAAATGTCTGAGTGTGAGCCATGAAATAAATGGAGATCAAGATAAAGGTTGTGTATTACCTGAGTCAGGAACTACTTTTAACAAGACAGAACTCAAAAGGCACAACAGGAGAGAAACGAAAAAGATTAAAGGATATAAGGCATCATCAGAGATCCACGTTTCTGGTTCTGGGCAGGACATCAGACAAAAAAGATATGGAATCGTCTCATTGCATAGAAAACCCCCAAAGGTGGCTTTTTGTCCGAAGGAAGTCAAGAGAATAATAGAGTCAGAAGCACTTCTATTGAAAAATGCTCAGTCTCATACCATACGGAAAATCATCATATTTGCATCTCTTGGCATAAGGCATGGATGTGAAGATATGTATGAATTAGACTTCAATCACTTTAGCATATTAAGGAAGGGAGAGCCATATGCATCTCCAAAGGATCCTGGGGTAAGTATTTTTATTTTGTGAAGGTGTGCCAGATGGATATGCTCATGAATATGGTATTTATTAATTAAGGGCATTCATAAGTTGTAGCTGCAACTATTTTTTGTTTGTGGACATTGCTGGCTGCCTTTTGATTGTCTTTGAATATAATGCGTTACTGAATACTCTTCTTCATAGTTACTCCTTTTGTTTGCAACCAATCCCACCTCATTTAACTAAACAGAATATGTCATATGGTTTTCTGCTATCAACTCATACTTAAAATTAAGAGATCCCATGCTATAGAGGTCAGCAAATCCACTTCTCTTTCACTTTAAAAAAGGGCAAATTCTCCAGCAGCAAGGATTTTATGGCCCTACTGAGTGATTAACTATTATTGGGATGGTCAATTCATATCAACGGCATCTTCTCTATCATTTTCCTTTGAATTACTGCATATCTTCATTGTAAACATTGTGCTCTATAGCAGAGTGTTTTTTTTCCTGTCTTCATGGTAATCATATTTTGACTGAATTTCTGATTGTTATTACCTGAATTCATAAGTTATGATTGGCTTCGCTTAGGGCATCCTTTTAGTAACATGTAACAAGTTTTGGCCTATTCGTACTCTTTCTTGTTCATCACATGTTCATGCCAAAATATATAGAAATTTCTTTCGTTAATTATCAGGAACATGTTCTATATGAGCATCCTGGAGTGAGGAGGAAGGTCTTCTATCCAAATCGGCAGAACCCAGTACTCTGTCCTGTTCAAATACTTGAAGAGGAGAAGGCTATGCGCCCATCCGACCCAAGCTGCCCATCATGCTTATTTTTGTGCATAAAATACGGAGGGCGGACACGTAATCTTCCACAAAATGAGTAAGAGTGCTACTTCCCAATTACGGATCCGTCATTTTTTAATATGAAGTAAGCCACTACTATTTTACTCCAATGACTACTAGAAAACAAGCAACCATGAAGTGCAGATTTGTTTTGAGAAAAAAAAATCTATTTCTTTATCTGTGGGAGATGATCCACCCAGTCAAAGTGAATGGGATAAAGTGCTAGACCTCATACTGGTCCCCATCCCAGGCAATCCATGTTGACCAATACGAACTCAAGTCTCCACATATACATATACGTGTATGGGGAGTTTTCCAATTTGGCATTGTTGATTGATGCACCAAGATTAACCTAGAAATACAGAAGGAGATGATAATTACCTCAATTGACAAGAAGGCTCACTCTTTTGTGTGTGATTAACAGAGGTAATTCAGCACAAGAGTTGAGTGGCAATTCGTTGTGGTGGATTCCTTTAGCAAAGTGTGGCGACCAGATGGTTGGGTGCTGGTCAGCCAGAGGTCGAGTGATTGACTCTCCCTATCCACATATTGGGTTCCCGCATGTGGCAGCCCCTTAGTCCACTCCCCAAACCACACCTGCACATCGCCCAATAACAGGCCACCCCCATCAAGTGCCTACCAGCCTATGGGTGCTCTTCAGAGTTTGAAATACAAAAAAAAAAAAAAAAAAGGTGGCAATTTGTTCCTTTGATGCTTTTGTAACTCAATGTGAAGGTGTTTTTCTGCTATGTTAAATTAGATCACACTCATTAGTTAATCTTTATGGGCATCACCATGAAGTTCGTTTTATGCTAATGTCATCACTAACTCTGGAGCATATCAGCTTTCAGTCTAACCTTGAGATATCCATGGATTGGGTTGTTGCAGGTATGTCAGGCAGCGAATGGGAAGGAACAAGCTGAAATCTTTTGGGCCGCTTATATGCCAGATGGCAATGTTGGTTAATAGTCGGAGTGGAAGCTTCTTCTTCAAGGCTTTGGGTATCACACTTCTGTTTATGGCTGGTTTTCCCGATGACCTTGTTCAAAGGGAGACCAAGTACAGGAACTTGGACCTGCTTCAGAAATATTACAGGTATTCTATAGACACACACACACATTCATGCACACACACACACACCCACACACACACACTTACACACAGTGGCTAGCTTCAGTCCACTAGTCCTAGGCCACATCAATGGAAGAGATCGAAGTTCTTTTTCTATATTGATCTTAGCTATGCTTTAATCAAACCCTTTAATTAAGTTCATGAATACAAGTCAAGTAAACATCATCAAAGGATTTGGAATGTGTGTTCATGATAAAAAAAGGAACTTTCCAAATAGTAGTAAGGTGTAAATTTAGAGACTTCTCTTCTGGTTTCTTTGAAGCCCCCAACATTATAGAAGTGCCTAATTTCGGAAAGCTATTTCACTTACGGACAAGCTTCTTATTGCAGGACAGATGAAGATGCTGAAGGGGAGGAGTTGTTTCATCCTTATCCACTTTCTTTTGATACTGTAAGACAATAGATCCTTATCCAATCACTGTGTGGTTCTCATTCTTCTATAACTGTAATTGCCCCCCCCTTTTTTTTGTTGAGACTCTAATGTAATTGTCAAGCCAAAAAACTTGATATTGTCTCAACAAATTGAATTAGTATGACCTAGGGAAGTCTTGTATTTGAAAAGGTAAATTAGGTAGTTCTTGTCATTATTCTGTAGGTTTTTCTCAAATCCTTCCAAAACCATTGTGATTTGGCTGTCATATTACTCAACAGAATCATCAGATCCATGACAAAAAATATAATTTCGAATACTAGACCATCACACGCATTTCTAAGCTATAAATGCATGCAAGAACCTTTAATTGTGTTAACAAAGAACCATGTAGCCAAGCACCAATTGCATGTTGAATGTTTTGTGCCACTCTTTCTTGTTTCATGGTTGGTAATTTTTCTTTCTGTGACAGGTTAGCTCCAATTCACAGCAGTTTGTTGGGAAACCAGTTTCAAGGAAACCTAGTAACAAGAAGCAAACAACTTCAATAAGTAAGGCCCAGAGTTCGCTGAGATCCTCAGCCCTACCACCTGTTCCTACTAGCCCTGTATCACCTACACCATTTGGGCTTTTGGGGTATACATCCATCCAGGCTCATGCAATGGCAGCTTTTACATCCATGTCGTCTCACACACTAAGAGAGAATCTTATCTCAAACCCTTTGATTTCTAGTTCCAGCCACAATGTCTCCTATGATGCAGGTCAGACACCAACTCAACACTCCATGTTCCCACCTCACCCAGTAAACACATTCATGCCAATTCCATATTGGCCTCATATGAATGCATTTCCCTCTTTCCCTTTCCCATCTACTTATGGTTACCGATCATTTCCTCCTTCCTCAAATTACATCTCCCTTCATCCACCACCTTATTATGGCCACCCTTCTCATATTCCCTTTGGTAGCAAAGTGGTTGAAGGCACAGGGAAGAAAGATGCTACCATGGAGGGAGATCATAGTGACTCTGGTAGCAGCTCAAGTAGTTCCAAAACAAAAAAGGCATTAACTAAACTGTAAGTAATGGACTGACAACTAGTCATCTATGCTCTCTTTTGTAAAACATTACATATCATGGGAATGGAAAATTTACCAGAAAATTTTGTAATCAATTTCTGCATTTAGACTACTGTGTAATGATCTATCCAAACCCATGAAATGAAAGAGATGTAACCAAATTGTGTTAGTTTTCTCAAAATCTAGTATGAGAAAGGTGGTTAAGTTAGCTCATAGAATTGTTGCTTTGCTTGGTATCTTCCTCATGAAAGAGATGTAACCAAATTGTGTAAGATTTCTCCAAATCTTGTATTGGAAGATAGCTATAAGAAAGGTGGTTGAGTTAGCTCATAGAATTGTTGTTTTGCTTGGTATTTTCCCTGACTTTTACTGTCTGATATGTGTCAAACTTTGCTGAGAAATATTTTCCCTGACTTTTACTGTCTGATATGTGTCAAACTTTGCTGATGAGCACTTTCTCAGACTGTAATATTTCTCTTGGTTTAATGAATTCTACAGGAAAAAAAAAAAAGCTGAAGCTACAAGCTCTTGTAATATGTGGTGGTGTAAGTATAAAAACAAAAAATATAGTGGTCCTATCACTAAACAACTTTATCACCCTTTAAAAATAATGAGAAAGAAAGATTAGCTAAAGCTGCTCTTTAAGGTTTTACCACCTTAACCTTTAAACCTTTGATTCCCACGAATGGATTGTTTCTCATGTTTTTTCGCATTTTGATCATCTTGTACCAACACACTCTCTTTTCTTTCTATCCATATGAGTTCGGATTGATGAAATTAATGTTTCCTGTACTGTGATTAGTTATGATATGGATGAAACTATTTTCCATGAGGTCAGCATCGGAAATCCTCTCCCTCAAAAATTTTATCACATTTAAAAATCCATTTGCACTGGAAGAAAATGACTTTCTACAATTTGTTGCCAAAAGGGCTTACTTTTTAAATCAGGAATAATGAAAAAAATTTCCAACTTAAGTGAAGAAAATGATTGAAAAAAAAAAAACTATAAATTCAATAATGGTACTTATGAATATCGATCCAACTCCAATTCCCATGTAATCCATGATGTAATAGTTCATATAATTGATCAAGACTAAAGTTGACTATTGACCTCTCACACCCACCAACCAATGCTTATTAATTTGCCAATCTACCTACCATGCCGAGGATAGACGAACCCACATTTAAAACTGAGTTTCTCCCTATTTCCTGTGCTTAATTAATAGGTGCAGCTACTAATAAGGTCTCAACCTTAATTACATATAATATATAAATGCCTAGACCATGGAGTCTTCCTTTTTATTTCGTCAAACTTCTTGGGACCCACTATCCTATCCCTTGTTGCTTTCTCATCCTCTTATTTTAAACTTTTAATATTACAGGAGATAAGGTTGGGACATGGGATCCTTCTTCAGGGTCCAAACCAAGAACATGCACCTATTATTAGATGGGGCCATGGAGAGAGAGAGAGAGAGAGAGAGAGAGAGAGAGAGAGATTCTCATGCATGAGTTATGAAGAACCATCATCATTGCAACCTAACACCATTACCATTAATCATACATACATCATCCACCCCAAACTCTAAATCACATGGACCACCTTTAAACAAAGGGATAAAAGCCTACAGAACTTCACTAACAAACAGACCAAGCAGCCATCATCATACTAGGCATCACTACAATCCCACTGAACCACCCTCCATTAAAAAGAAGCAAAACCCACTGAACCCACTTTTATTCCACAAAGCTTTCACTCCTGTCATTCAAAAGAATGAAATGAAGATGAAGATAAAAAGCCTTTCTTGGGCCATATGGGTTGGCTATAGTAGAGAGTAGTAGTCTTCACTCTCTAATGGTGCTTGTTGGCAACATTACACTGCTTTCTGATCTCACCCTTTGTACCAGTGAGAGGGTTGTTCTCAGAGAGGATGGTGATGGCCTTTCCAAACTCCTTGAAGAAATAATCTTGGCTCTTTGCCATCTTCTTCACATAGGGCTTAGTCCTCTTGTCATGAGCCAGCTGATGATCTACTATCAGCAGACCCTTGTTGTCCAATATGTTCCTGTAGTAGTTATTGTCCAGCTTCATGGGTGTTCCTCTATCATTCCTCACATATTGCACTGCCTTGGGATCTGGGATGGGGTCCGGACACTTGTGGAGCATGTGCTCTATGTGATCCGGGTTAATTTCTGGGTCCACCTCTGGGTATAGACGATGGACCAGCTTCACACAGTGGGTTCTACCCACACTGTGGGCACCTGTCAAAAGTAATGATACAAAAGTTGTCAGCCATGATGATGATAGGATGGTCATGCATTCACCAAAACTATGCATGTATGTATGTATGTAAGTGTGGATGATGAGGTAGATAGTGGAAAGAGATCATGTATACCTAGCAAGGCCACAACTCCAGGGGTGTTGATGCCCATGGCTCCAAATCTTTCAAGGACAACTGATATGCTCTCATTGTGGTCTGGAAGGTATTGCTCAAGTACATCTGCACGGCTCCTCCTACCATCTCTTCTTCCTGTCTTGAGAGGGATGTAAGGCCCACCAAGCTATAATCCAAAAACAGAAAAGATCAATGAATCAGCTTTGCTTTGATGACTTGATGGGAAATAATTATGAATTATCCAAAGCAACCACTATTATAAATTCCTCGAATATTGCTATGAAGTAATGAAACTGGACATATTGACAGATCTGTATCTCTAAAGAATCACGTCTGATATGGAACAAGATCTCAAAATAAAATTAGAGAAAAGAAGCAACTAAGCAGTTTAAGACTTAGGACTTCAGAGTCAACAGCATTATCCATGAAACAACAAAATACATGAACACAAACCCAAGTTGGCTAGAACAAAACCCAGTTTGAGGATTTTATTTTTGTCGACATAAATGTGAGAGAAACAACATGAATCAAGAACAGTAAGAACTCCATTCACAAAACACCATCAACAAAAAAAGGGGCATGTGGAGAAAGCAATTAAAGTTTAAATCTTCAGTCAGGAGTACAGAATTAGATCTACAATAGTGACAGCCACAATCTACCCTACCAAATTAGGAAAGGAGAGCAGAAAACCATGAGAGACACTAAAACCTCAAAGATGAAGGAAATGAAGGTAATGAGTGAGTACCGCAACAATGCCATCTCTTGCAGACAAAACAAGGATATCTGAGCAGGAAACCACTTCAGGGCACTCCCTCTCTACCGCTTCTTTTATGGTGTCAAGGTATCTGAAGTTCCTCAACCCAAAGCTCCTGTCTGTTTCCTTCTCAGACAGGCTCCTCCTCGTAGAATCCAGTAGGAGTGAAGCATCACAAGACTACCAAAAACCAAAATTTAGGAACAGAAAAGTCAGATCAAGTGAAACAAAAGAATTTAACCAAAAAAAAAAAAAATGTGGATTTCTTTTTAACCTCAACAGCACAGTCATGGAAAATGTTCCTCAGCCATGAAAATGCAGTGTTCTTGTGGCGCTTGTAGAGAAGCTTGACTTGCTCTGTAATAATATCTTCTGCTTGAGGACATGTGTCCTTGTAGAAATTCATAACAAGACCCGGATCTTCCTCATTCTCTGCAAAAGCACTGAAAGAGAGAGCAGACAAGGAGAAGAGAACAAAGAAGAACAAAGCTTTGGAACCCATCTCCCTACCCAGAAACCCAAGATCAGTGAAACTTGCTCTGTTTGCTCCTCCTACTTGGGTTCTTATATAATGCAAAACAGGAAGCAAAGGCAAAATTATAAAAACAGAGGATAATACAAGAAAGGTAACACGTTCTTCTTCCACAATTCTCCACTTGTCTGCAGTCTGCACTCAGATCTTGCTGTGATCACGTTTGTAGCAACGGTGTCAAAGTTGGGTTCAAACCGAAAATCGAAACCAAATCAACTCGAAAGGGTTTGATCAAAGTGAAATCAAACAGAATTTTATTGGGTTGTAAATTCAAATCAGATCAATAAGAATGAAATCGGATCAATCTAATAATAGACGGTTAAGAATCCATTAAATTAATATTTTATTAAATATGCATGTAGAAAATTAAAGCCGAAATTGAACCAGCCCGACAATGATTCGATAGAACAAAATCCGTTAAGCCAATGTGTTACTACATATACATATTAATAAATCTAGATCAACCGATAATAGACCGATCAAAACTTGAAACCAACTTGGACCATAATTGGGCTGATGTGTATAGAATCAAAACCGAATTAACTCAAACCAAAATCGAATCGAACCAACTCACTGACACACCTTAATTTTGTGGGTCAGTTAAAAACGAATAAATAACCGATGGATTTGATAACCTGCAGTGCTGGACTACAATCAACTATAGACAGTAGCCATTCATCAAGCATATCTACAGTTGAGGTTCTATTATTAGGTCGGCTCCACTTCGAAGTTTAGATATTATTATTAAATGATTGTTTATGTGATCTAAATCAGATGCTATTAATCTTGATAAGGTTATCTTACACAGGTGTCATTTCACTGTCCAGGTGGTATTATATATTATAAAAAATTTATAGACCATAACTTATAAGCTATCTCAATAAATCAATTTCCAAAAATATGCCACGTGTATGGATGGAAAACAATCAGTAATTCAACATTTCCAAAAATGAATAATACAAGGAATAAAACAATAGAAGCTTTTAGAAGCTTCCTCCACTTGTTGGAATCTTGAGGTTTTTGTTTTCAGGGTTTTCTTTTAAAATAACTATTTTAATTTTTAGGTTAGGGTAAATTTTTAAAACTCCTCATTATTTGTTTGAAGGGAGGAGATCTACACATTAGCAAGGTATTGGAAAATAAAAGTCTGGGGATAAAAATTCGTCTGATTACGACTCACACAGTTAAGCGATCGGAGACAAATGGGGTCTAGTACAAGAAGGATTGATAGTCGATCACTTAAAGGAAAAAAAGAGAGGACTAGATTTCAAAGGAGAGAGAGAAAATGGATGTTAAAAGAAAGGGATTCATGTTGTCTCTTCCTTGGAAGGACGCGACAATCTTACCTGGATGGTTGACATGTGGTTCTCTGGTGAATTTGAGATTCATGTTCGAACCGATTGGGTGTGGCTTGGACATGGGTCTTGGATTCACTGAGAATCACGTGTCGACCATCTGGATAAGGCTGCCCTCTCCTAGAACCAGTGGGAGGCGAGGATGCAGATTTGAGAAGAAAGTTTGCATTGGTAACGTATATTTCCTTTGTCATTTTTCTATAATTACTTACATTTTCTTTTCCGATTCTTTTAGAAAAGTAAACTTCACCTTTTTTTTTTATGCCTCTATACTTTAAAATACCTAAATTACCCTCTAATAAAGAAGTAAATATTATAATGATAAGTTGGATTGACCCAACAAACCAATTTAAGAACTAAACTTGACCCAAAATCGAACTTGTGGCGGGGAGGAAGAGGACTCTACTCCCATCCTCACATGGGCTCCAAACTTGGCAGCAACTCTGTCTCTCGAGACTTCTCCAGCTTGCACAAAGGTAGCCGAGCCACGAGAATTGCAAGAGAAACACGATGATCGAGAAGAGTTAATCCGTCTTGATGTAAGCCAAAACCATATAGAATTACTTTATTGCAAAAAAAAATAACAATTATATGATAGAAAATGTCTAAAGAACTACTTAACTCAAAGGTTAAAAAATATTATTTAATTCGAATCTCTTGAAGACTCACTCAACCAAAGTTTTGAGATTAACTTACTACGGAAGATTTTCATTCGTATACTCACAAATCAAAAAATACTAATTCATTTTACTATGGTTTTAAAAAAAATTATATAAAAAAGGTAAAAGAATCATTAAAATATGATTATTGAAATATAATCATTGAAATATAAATGTTAGAAAAAATTATTAAAAAATCCAAAAATTTTCAAAATACTATCTCAAACTAAAATTAGGACTTAAGCAAGTAAGGAAAAAAAAAAACTCATATCTAGCCCCCCTCCAAAACTATAGTCATTATGAGTAAAAGATGAAAAAAATCATGACGTGGGTCTCGGACTCAGACATAGGTCTCGGATTCACCTGAGAGCCACGTGATGGTCATCCAAGATAAGTTACCGTGTCCTCCCAAAATCACTGGAAGAAGACGATGTGTACTCACATTTTCATGGATTCTCCTCCGAAAATTCTGCAACTTCACATTGACTTGATGACACTCTCCTTAATTCCAGTTTGATTTTTACGTTTCTTTTATTCTTTCTTTATAATGGGTAAGATCTATAGATCCTATCTTATCTCGTTTCTTGAACATGAACCTTTTTTTCTTGCTACGGATGATGTAGAGCGAAAGTAACTCCCATTGTATTCTTGAACAACTCACAAATTCCAATGAAAATTTCAGTCCTGAAACAATCAAAACTGCAACATAACAAGAAGTCAAATTCGCACGTGGAAAATATATAAAAGGGGTATTTAATTCATGCCCATGTTACAATGGAGCATCCTATTTTATTGCACCAAAGTTATAGAAACTACCCTATCATGTATATATCAGGAACAGGGTAAAAGAAATAAACGTTTAAAGGAAAAAATTAGATTTCAATTCAAAACTTTTTTCAATGATTCCGTTTGTTTTGATGTAAAATTTTATTTATAATATTTTATATGTAATTTTGTTTTTCAATGTTTGTTTTCAAGAGGTAAAATACAATGATCTCTAAAAGAGAATAAAAAAGAACTTCATATTTCTTTTATTTAATTCAAAAAAGCATTGAATTTTGTTATACTTATTACGGTAATATTCTACGTCAAAACAAATGGATAGGGAACACCAGATCAATAAAAGCGAAGCCTTTGTGTGATTGATTTAAGATTTTACTAAAGAGTGGGAGGGAATAACTTTTTTCTTGAGTGCGCGGTATATGGTTTACCACAATGATGACCCAAAAGGGAATAGGATGCCCAATGGGGCCAGGATATAGAGATGAAGGGACTGTCATTGACTAGACACCTAATATGTGAGGAGGAGGAGGAGAATTCAAACGCGAGACCAAGATTCGAGCTCTTTGTACTGACAAGCATGGACGTAAACCACTTGAATAAGTCAATTGTTGGAAGTTTATATTTATGTTTATGAATTATTTATAGTAAATTAATTATGAATCATAAATAATAACCAGTTAATATCACTAGACATTTTTTTTGATAAATACCAGTAGACACGAAGAAGTAATAATAAATTATTACAATAATAATAAACGTCTTCTAATCTATTTATAAATTTTAAAATATATTAATTTATTTTAAATATAAATAAATACCATAAAATTTGAATCCTAAATTCTTATCAAACCAAGGCAGATCAGAATAACTTTTCCCATATATATATATATATATATATATATATATATATATATATATATATAATTTGATTAATTGAATGAAACAATTAATAGACACGCATGCCGAGCATAAGTAGCCACCGACTAGGTGTAATAACACTCTCGTGAGCATCGGTGATGTCATTATCAGCCCCTCCATGCCTCCCCATCCATGGGATCTCAGTAGCCACCGCACTCAGTCCTTTTCCTTCTTCCCTGTTCTCTCTGTCCCCGCTCTCTCTTTCTCTCTCTTTCGTTTATGGAATGTTGTCGTTTTAACCCGCAGGGTGGGTCCTCTTAAATTAAAAGAAAAGGGAAGTACGTAGTACTGCTTGTCTTTATCTTTTGTTTTTAAATTTGAATTTTTCCTTTATCTTTCCTAAGTGATGGGTTATGATTTCGATTATTCTTATTCTTTCCATTATCATATAAGATTTTAATATATTCTGTTAGTTTATGAATCATTCTCTCTTAATTAAATACATAAATTTTAAGATTAAAAAACATTGAAAAAGTAAGAAAATTTTCTTGTAAAATATCATTCACACAAAAAAAATTGTAGGACAACACAAACAAAGCCTTAGTAAGAAGAAAAAACTTCTATGAGTCATCTAAACTTCATGCATTAAATCAATACGTATTATGATTAGACTTGTAGAGAAAGTTAACAGGGTTATTTATGTAATTAGGATACATTGTCTATATACGGGCGATGTGATTACTCTCTAAAATCTATGGTGGACGTTTCTCTGTCTCTCACATAACAAATGGATAAGCCTGTTGTCCTTTGATTTTCCCACTCTACATCGTAATTCGTACACACCAAGGTGGCGTTTACAGTTTACTATGCATTCTATGTCAAGAATACATTCTGAAATAACAAAAGCAATGTTTGGTATGCATTCTCCCTTTTATAACGTGAAATGTATGCATTGGAGAATGCAACTCATTCTCGAACGTGCTTTTTAACGCATTTTACATTTTGAGTTCAGAACAAAAATGAACACACGAATAGAGCTTCACAATCTTATTTTATTCTCTCAACACCTTTGATTTGCTTAGAACACAAGGTAAGTAAGACTCCAAGACCATATCTCTCAGTTTGACATGAAAATGCAGCTCAAATGATCGACATAATTTTCTTCTTAGTCTTGTAGTTTGATCTCCTTGAAATTGTTGTGGGTTTTGGTTAAGCCATCGACAAGAAATTTCAGAGATGGAGATAGATCCAAAGGAGAAGAAATGTTATGGGGAAAGAAGGGAGATGTGGGCCAAGGAATTGAGAAGTAAGAAGCAACGAAGAAATGAGAAATCCACTAATGTGACTTGTTAGAAAACCGATCACCAAATTTTACCATGGACTCGATCAAACAACTTGGAGCGATGAGAGATAGTGAAATACCTCCTCAGCGTAGCTCGTCCTCCGATTTCACTAGCGAAACCACAGATTTCAGGTACAGTTGCTTCCTGCCACTGCTCGCCACAGTTTCAAGCTTGGAAATTGGAAGCCTGAACTTATCTTTAAGCAAACTCGAAGTGTACAGATGGAATTCAATAAGCACACTAAGGCTTCATTTGGTATATATTCTCGTTCTTGGATCATAGAATGTGTTAGAGAATAAAACTTATTCTAGAATGTGATTTTTAGTCTATTCTGCATTTTGAGTCCAAAATGGAAATTCTTCGCTCTTTTAATCCGTTCTCATTTTAGGGTAAGAATACATACTCCATTTTAAGAATGCATTGGACAAACGAAGTCTAAGATCTCACACAACAATCAGTTTTCTAACCATCTTTGACTCCAAAAGTAAGAAAACAAGGCTAAATAAGCCAAGATCGCATGGCTGAGCATAGTTGACAAATTGGGATTCAAAAACAATTCATAAGGAGTAAACTTTGGTGTTGAATTTATTTTGCCAATTTGAAAATTTGGTCTAAAATGAATCACACCATGGCATAAAAAAAATGGTTTAAATATGAATCACACCAATAAGAAATTTCTTCAAAACTTTCAAATATGAATTTTTGCTGAAAGAAAATTATTTCCTGTCTGGATGTGTACCCTTGTGCCCTTTTACATGGGCTGTGAAATGATTCCATACCCTTCCTCTTGGATACTTATGCCTACCCTTTCATTGGACCTTACAGTGGTGCAAGATACATGCAGCAGATAGAAAACCTTAGCCAGTTGCCAAATTATTCATAAATTTACAGTTTGGGCTTAAGCCACAGCTAAAAGCCGATTAAAAAAAGGTTGGTTTAAAAATGAATCATACCAATTGTAAATTTCTTTTAAACTTTCAAATAATGAATTTTTCCGAAGGGTAAAAAATTTATGTCCTGCCATATCTCCATGAGCACTCTCACATGGGCTGTGAAATAACTCCTTACCCTTCCTCTTGGATACTTCTGCCTGTCCTTTCATTGGACCCTGTAGTGTTATAGGACACATGCTGCCAGACAGAAAAGCCTTTTGCATTCACAAATTTGCAGTTTGGGCTAAAGCCACAACTAAAAGCCCATTAAAATTTTGAGGCCTCATTGAGTTTGAATCCAAGACTTTTTAATTATGAGGTGTTGATCCTTATCAATTGAGCTCATTTATGACAAACCCATTAAATTTTATTCATGTGATATGCCATTTTTAACCCCTGTTTTTCTCAACTTGCAAGCTGATCCCTAATTGTCAGGATCATCCAATCAAGGTGATTTTCTTTCAAGAAGGCCTTCAGTATAGCTGTTTGGTTATATTCTTATAGAGAGATGAATACAACATTGGTTGCATATGAATTAACGGAACCCACCCCAAGGGGATAGCTTAGTTGGTAAAAAAATCAACACCTTAAAATGAAGAAGTCATAAGTTCAATTCTCTTTGGGGCTCTACCTACCCAAAAAAAGAAAAAAGAAAAAAAAAAAGAACCCCCAAATGGTTAGATTATCACTTGGATCTTCTTCTATGCAAAAGACATGGATATCCAGTGCAAGATGCATCAAAGGGTTTTTTCTAGTTGTAACATGTAATCGGTAGATTTATGCTAATCCCTAATGAAATACCAAAACTGTCCTTTTGTATATTGAAGTTTCTAGATCAATGAATGTGCATTAAAATAAATTGATTACAACTCCATGCTGTAACAACCCTCGTTTCATTCAGATGATCCGATTACATCAAATGATGGGTCCAACATCTAAATAAGGTTAAATGCTGAACCTAGTTGAATATAGTTATAGGTTTCCTCAGTCTGTATTAGCAACTCAACCTGTTTCTCAAGCTGATGACATTCCTTGAAAAGATGCAGTTCCTGAACCATCATTAATCTGATCCAACTCCTAGCCTAGCAAATCCAATTCAACCAAACTAAATCTTATCCCAACTAAATGGGTTTGGGCACATAAATTCCGTTCAACCAGTCAACTGTTCCATTTAAAATCATATTTGTTGCTTGCCCAAACCCATCCATGACTTTCTCACAATTTCTCCCCATGTCATTTTCAGTCTACCCTTATTCTTTGATTTGTTCCAGCTCCTCAAAAATGTCAAGTCCTAATCCAATTAATGATTGATCCGGCCTGAACCAGACCCTTCAATCCTAATCTGAATTTGACTTGACAGAATTTGGCAAAAATCCACCCAAGAGAGAGAGAGAGAGATAATAAGTCTGGGCTCCACTAATCCTGAGTTGATTTGGAGGGGTCAGCCTCATCCACTTCCATGGTTGTTTTAGGTTGGTTAGGCTAAGAAATAGAGTTAAAATATTGTTGGTATGACTTGAACGCAAGGTTTTCAGAATTCAGATAAGCTAGCTACTACTAGTCCTCCTACATTAAAAATTTTAACAACATTCACATGGATAAGAACTCCAGCATGCATTGTTCCTGTCTTTATCAAATGCCAGTCTTGTAACTTCATACATTTATGTATATCACCAAGGTCGTTATCTCTACAGATTTCAGTTTCAAATCTGAGATGATTGGTGGATTAGGATATGTATGCCGAAATCACTTTCTTTTCGCCATTTTTTGAATTATTGGAGAAGCTTTAACTATTCGGACAGCTCTTTTCGTAGCAATTAATGAAAAGGTTACTGGAGCGGGTGATTCTCGAATCTGATATGAAGCAACTGATGAAACTTCTACGTGGAAAACCCATGTATTTTAGTGTGTTGATATTATTGAAGATATTGTCCATCTTCAATCTTATTTCGAAAGTTGTTTTTGTTAACTATTTATGTAGGGAGCAAAACAGTAGTTGACTCCGGCCTGTCGTTAGAGTCTGTGATAGTTTGACCGAATTTTGAACCTTCGATTCAGGATAATTGTTGTCTGAAATCCTTGAGTGCTACATGTACTAAAGAATAAATCGATTTCTTACCACCCACCCACACACCACACACCACACAAACAAAATGCCGTTTGTGGGGTGTTTATATATATATATATATATATATATATATATATATATATATATGACATTCTGTGATACCATGAGTTGATTATCATTTTTAATTGGTGATGCTCGTGTTGTCTCTGTCCTTATCTACTGCTAGAACATGATTTGATCTTCTCCCCCCACAGATATGATAGCAATTATGTGAGTTCAGATCTTTGATTCTATGGGTGAAGGGGAGTGAGTTGAATAGAAAAAAGAAAAAAAAAAAAATCAAGTTTGGAAAGCACAATAACAAAAATAATTCTGATACTTTTACAAAATATTATTTCAAAAAAACAACATAAATATTTTAAAAGTAAGGGTGTCAATTTCTAGCCCACACCGTATTCCCTATTAAAATCATGATTGAACCGCACCGTTTATTGAATGTGTCAGGCTTAGGCCTATACCGATTATTATTCAGTCCTTCACGGTGTAAAGGTGCAGCCCATTGGTCTCCTTGCCGCACCTACCAATTATGGAACGGATCCGAGACCAACTGATGAAGTGACCATTAAACTAAATCCCTAAGGGTCAAAACCCTAAATGACTTAAATATCTATAGCTCATTTCTCCCTCTCTCTCATTCTCCCTCTTTGTTTAAGTTATGCTCTTTTAATTAAGAACTAAAAATAAGTTATTATATATGTTATGAATGTAGAATAAATAAAGACCAATTACAACAAAACATTGGTCACGGATTGTGCTTTTTTTTTTCCATTGTGGACCAGTTGACAGGATTGGTACGATTAACATAATATCATGACCAATTATGGACCGATTGGTTTACATTATTAAAGCTCATTAATAGATCAATTAAAATAAGATTGATTAAGAACCGAGACGACCGGATCAAATATAACCGTGTTTATGTCTTTTAAATGAGAATTGATTAGTTAAACATACCGATCATAATATAAGATACTAAATTTATGATGATCTATTAGACCCCAACGAGATTAACCGATAGATTGACACCCCTAACGAACATTGCTCTAGAACATTACTCTTTTTTGGGGTAGGTAGGAATGTCTTACTCTTGCCTTACCAATTTCGGAAGTGAGAAAGATCAAGATAAACCGCTAATGGCATTTGGGTGGGGTCAACTCTAAAGGAAGTGACATGGCAACCTAATCTTAATTACAATGCCACAATGGACACAATTTGACACCGGATAGGATCCGGCTACATAAGGATGTGGGTGTCAAACCATCGTTTCGGCCTGGCCGGTTTTTTATTTTCTTATAGCGGTTCAGTTTGGTCAGGTAAGGAATTCATTCTACAAAAACTGCAACTAATAACCATTAGTCCAACCTGGTTCGGTCAATCGATCCCTTATCGGTTTCTCAAAACCGTCCTTACTATCAGTTCAATCTCAACTTAATTTACCGGTCGGTTTTGGTTTTTCATCGGTTAATCGTATTCGGTTCGGCCTCAATTTTGACACCCCATGACCAGGGGAAAAAAAAAAAAAAAAAACTTGAGATCACCCTAAAAATTAGTTACCAAAGCGACAATGATTGTGTTAATGTCAAAAAGAAAACTGGAATGCAAAAGTTTATTAATTAAAACCACCATTCAACTAGGAATAAATCAATCAGATAAGCACTATTAATATTTAATTCATCAATTATATTCTGTGGATCCGTTTTCTTAATCTTTCCAACCTGACAATCATTTGATGCTACTGCTTTTCAAGAATATTGCATGTTTCACTACATAAAATCAATACTAATGAATAGTTTCTCATCTTTCTTTCAAAAATCTAAACATGGCTGTAAAGAGCTAAGAACTTTGTACTGCAGAAAACAAATTTACTTCCAATTTCCATAGAAGGAATTTGTACATTGATGCATGGGTAAGCTTCAAACATGAACTGATGATGATTAAATCACTTTAGGAAGAATGCTTGGAAGTCCAATATTTCTCAATCTCCTTTGCTGTTCTACCAGGGATTCTCCCAGCTATCAGAGACCACCTGAGAGCCACAAGACCAGACCTTCATTAATTTACTGAAACAAACAGGAAAAGAAGAAGAGAAGAAGAGAGAGAAACTGCAATTAACAAACCTCTCTCCAACTAAACGAAACATCCGAGCAATGAGCTCCTCCTCATCCTCTGAGAATACCAGCTTATTAGAATCCTCAGTAGTATCTTCTGGAACTAAGAAACAGAAATAAAGAAGATGATGAACCCAGTTCAGGATTAGAGAAAGGACCATTAGTAGTATCATCTTAGGTACCTTTGGACTCCTTAGAAGCAATGTCAGAAGAAGAGTGATCATGATCAGTTCCTCCCATCTTTTAACAAATCTTCAATCACTTTCTGGCCGGGTCCTTAAGGGATCTGATCTTTACAAGGACTGATATATGTGTCTTAAATAGAAGTAATGCGATCAAGAAGATGGATATTTAAGGGAAGTATACTGAACTATTAAAATGGGTGGGGGGTTGGAATGGGTGGTCAGGCTGGGAGGTAAGACTGGTAGTTTATTTAGATATATTCTCTGCTGTCATTGGTAGTTGACTGACTAGCTAAAGCTAGTTTGTTTGTTAGGCTGTGAACCTTTTGCCTTACTGTACTAAACCTCTTAATCTCAACCTTGCTTCATTTATTGATAAAACCATCCATTTGTAGTCACTTTCCTAGTCCTTTCTGACTTATTATGAGGCTGTTGGGATTTTGGGAGGGACAGATCAGGGTTCAGGGTTCAGATTCAAGGGGGTTTAGGAAATTGCAATTAAAGAGAACCTTATGATATTCAATATTCCATCTTCAATCATCAAGATTCAGTGTTTTATCAGTTGTGACGCAAACAGACCCTAGTTGCAGCCTAACCTACCACATTGAAACTATATCAAGATTCCTGCAGGCAGTGTAAACCCTGTAAATGGATGTAAAGAAATGAGTAATCTATCTTATTTGCATTTTTGTAAGGTCAATTGTGTATTTTTTTATATCCTAGGTTGTGTTTTGGTATGCATTGTTAGAAATGCATTTGCAGAATGGAGAATGCATTTTTAACATTGAATGGAAATAGGTTAAAGAGCGAGGTTTTTCGATTTTGGGCTTAAAATGTAAAATGGGCAAAAAGATCGCATTCTCTAAACGCATTCCATGATCCAAAAATGTGAATGCATACAAAAAACTGTTTTTGTCATTTCAAAATGCATTCCAATAATGGATACCAAACACAGCCTTAGATTAGAATCCCACCACAACTTCGAATTCAATTTTTTTTTTTTTTTGGGGGTGGCTTTGATGGACAATGGTAACAAAGAAACCCAAATGAGATGATAACCAATCCAAAATGACATGGCAGGACTCCCATTGTTTTAACACGACATAGTTTGATTAGCCATGATTTGCAGAGATGATGTGAATTGTCAAGAGAAAAGTCCCACATCGGTTACTCCTGAAAAATCATCCGTCCTGTCACTTTCCACCCAATAGTTCGGAGCTTTCGTATTGGATATTCACATGGTATTAGAGCAAATCTTGATTTATCTCCAATATTGCGTTCTGTCATCCGTGCAGCCAATAGATGAAGCTTATATTTCATGCTTTTGGTTGGATATTTAGACGAACATACTCATAACAAAAGCTTTCATTTTTTTTAGCAGATAAGTCTACCAGTAGAGGACATAGCTCCTTGAAGAGAACCTCGACCTTGCTCGATTACATAACAAATATGGCTACCAAGAAATTTGCCCAAAATTGAAATAACTTGTATGCATAGAAGTGTTCTAAAATAATGATAGAAACTTTAAATGAGAATCACCTATCTGTTACTGCATCCAATAATATGTTGATGGAGATGTTGAGAATAGTCCACATTGCTTGGAGACTAGAACTTAGAGTTCCTCCATTTACTAGTTCGAACTTTTGAGATGGAAACTTAACATGGTATCAGAGCTCCAAGCTTATTCTATATGGTCACTCAAAAGAGGGACCACATGCCACGTGTACTGCCACTTAGAAAAGGGGCGACACGTGAGAGGGAGTGTTGGAAATAGTCTCACACTGCTTAGAGACTAACCTTGGATGCCTTATATATGTGAGAGTCCCTCCGAGGGAATGTTGGGAATAGTCCCACATTGCTTAGGGACTAAAACCTTGGATGCCTTATATATATGAGAGTTTCTCCATTTACTAGTTCAAACTTTTGAATTGGAAACTTAACAGAAGATGGTAAAGAGAAACAATCAAGCTATTCGATATTTACCCCCTACAATGCAACTGTGTTTGTGATGCAAAACTGACTCCAAGATAAAGCAGCTTAAGCTTCCGGCAACAAACATGCACTCATCTGATGCGCCCTTTGAGTATGTTGGAGTTATGCTCAATCCAAATGCAAGACGGTAATTCAAAGAGAAGTAATAGTTCTAGTAATTGTGTTCTTTTTAAGGCTTCCCCCTACATGTCTTTTCAAGATACCCTGAGAGAAGAATGTGTCTCTCTAAACCAACATGTCTTTACAAAACATCCCAAGGAATGGTGTACCTTTCCAAACCATCATATCTTTTACAAGGCACCCCAATAAATGGGTGTGCCTTTCCAAACCATCATATCTTTACAAGGCACCACATGGCACCCCAAGGAAAGGGTGTGCCTTATCTGATTTAATGGCTTAGATTTTTCCTATCCCAATCCAATTGTTGAGATCACACCCTTTAAAGATAAAGATGTGTCTTTTTGAATAAATGCGTCTCTCCTATCGCACCCTTTGATAAGGATGTGTATCTTTGAGTAAATATGTCCATTTGTAAAGACATTTCACTAATGGATTCAGGTCAAACGGATTAAACCGTTTTCGACCCAACATAAGCCAAATTTAAAACCTAACCCATCCAACATTAAAATATATCCCAGGCTGACCCACACTAACACTGAAAAGCCTTGTACCAAGAAAACCAAAAATCAAAACAAACAAAGTTTTATTTTTTGAAACTTTAATTCATAGACGACTTTTGGACTTGAATTTGCACTAGGTCTGGCAAGTCACGCTACAAAGTAAGGGTGGAGTCAGACTCATTAAACCTTTCTTCATTGGTGTAGCCAAGTATACTACCAGTCCTATCATTCAACCCTTCAGCATACCTATTCTGTAAATGAACATTCTGGCTAGATCCCCATCTTGGGTCATGGATGTGATGATTTCATTTTTAACTTTAAACCTAATTTCAGGGATCTCTTTTCACATAGCTTAGACGTCATCACTTTGACTTATGAGTTACGAACCTTAATATCATTCCTTTAGATGTATACCACCTTAGTGGTCAGAGACTAATTACTAGTACCAATCAGATTTGCCCTAACTATTAAGCGCACGCTACATCTTTTGCCTCTCTAGATATATATACAACTAAGACATAAATGTCTTAAGTGTCCTTAGACATATATGCGATTCCCACTATTCGAAGTAGTATAATCGGTTTTGGTTTGTATCATATACTTGTTATAAAGATTCTTACCCTTCTGGCTCTTATCCCGATATGACATCGGAGTCATCATATAAGACTTTATCCATGGTGGAACCAATACCACTGATATTATCTTATCGATTTTTATGAATCTTACCACCACCATGTTCATCATCTTTCGAACCAATGTGATCTTTTTGAATCTAGGCTTATCTTTTAGATTCCATATCCAAGTCTAGATTGACAATTCTACTTATCTTCATTCCTCTTTTCAAGAAAAGATTTTTATAAAAATATATATATGGATATTTCTATAGACCTTAAATGTATATCCATGCATATAAACTAATGGTGTTTATAATCGACCAATATGCATGACTCTTATCTAAACCAATCAACCAATTGGGCATTACCAATTTGATCTTAAGGCATCACTTGCCTACCCTTGGATTTAACCAAGTATAGTTCAATATTAACATCCAACCACAAACGAGCATAGTCACATATATAACATCAAGTATTCAAACATGCTAACAAAACAATTATTCAAACTTAGACATGCCAATAAAACATGATGATCATGGAACAAACTATATATTTTCCATCAAACAGGTCATCATGAACATGTTATCAAAGCACAAGTTGTAAAACTAAAAATATCTTCGAGGGACGTTAAAGAAAATCATAACAAATTTTTTCCCTTTGTTGGGCCTTAGATATTTGTTTGAATCAATAAAATATCTATTTATAAAAAAAATTTGTTATGATTTTCTTTGAGGGATGCTTTGTGGCATCTCCAAGGATTACATCTCCATTCACACATCATCCATACCAATGAATTTAGAATATGTAATTCAAATCACAATGGTTATATAGGTTCTATGAGTAGGGTAACCTCATATTGTTAGTTTGTGGTTTTCAAGAATTAAATACTAAGCAAACAACTAGACAAAGCATATATATATAGATATAACTGAAATACTTTGCAACTATCATTGAGTTTAATTGGGCTTCGTTCCTTTATCCTTATATTAACATAAACTTTAAAATAACGTTTTACCAAAAAAAAAAAAAAAAAAAAAAACGGATGAAAATCAAGAAAGGATGTATCCCACTTATAAGAAATAAATCAATAACAATGGCTCACGTCAACATCTAAGAACATGTACAAGTGGAGACAACCTACAATAAAAATGGCAAAAAAAAAAGAGTTTATAAACCAATTGTCATGACTTCACAGATATAAAATGGAGACAACCTACAATAAAATGGTAAAAAAAAAAGTTTATAAACCAATTGTCATGACTTCACAGATATAAAATGATGTTAAAAACCAAAGCACCTTTTGTGAGACTTTTTCTTAGAACCGTCACCTTTTTGAATTGGTAGCCCCATTCAAGTTTTGGGTCTAGAGTTGCCACCGAAAGACCAAAAAAAACGTACGCCCCAAAGATTCTTTTCTTTATTTGGTTATCATTTCATCAAATCACAAGTGTAACTATCATATATGAACATAAAGCTGAAGGTTGAAGAAATGCAATCCCACAAAATAACACCCCTTATTAAGTCATGCAAAAAAATATGATTTAACAATGATAAATTTAGAGTTAAAAGATATATCTAATCCAATAGGACTATGGCATCAATGGGCAACAAGAAGTCACTACCAACGGTCATTCCACCTGTATCTATATCTCATATATCATTTAGAATTGTCCTAGATAAAGTGCCAACGTTCTGAGTTCAAGATTGTTGTAAAATAATGATAAATTTTAAATAAGAACTACTTATTTGTTAAATTATTCAATAATATGTGGATGAAGTAGTTAAAGAAAAACAATCAGGGTAATGTTCAAGGCTGGATTGTATCATAATCGGTATAGTCTCAAAGTCAAGATTTGCCCGCAAGATGTAATTGGGTTTGTGATACAAAATTGGCTCTAAGATAAAACAGACTAGGCTTGCGGTAGCAAACCTGTACTTGTTTGATGCGCCCCTTTGAGTACGTCGGATTTGTGCTCAAACCAAATTCAATATGGTAATGCAATTCTTTGGAAAAACAATGTTTAGAAAACAAAGGAGAATACACACGGTATGTGCTTACAAAGAGAGAGAGAGAGAGAGAGAGAGAGAGAGAGAGAGCCAAGTAAATGGTTTTAATAATTATGTTCATTTTAAGGTTTCCCCCTCCTTTATTTATAGAGGAGAACATGTATTTTCAAAGCACCCCGAGGGAAAGGTTTGTCTCTCCAAACTAACATGTCTTTACAAGGCAACTCGAGGGAAAAATGTGCATTTTTCAAACCATCAAGTCTTTATAAGGTACCCCAAGGAGATGGTGTCTTTCCAAACCATCATGTCTTTACAAGGCACCCCAAGGGAAAGGTGTGCATTTCTAAACCATCATATCTTTACAAGACACCCCGAGGGAAGGTTTTTCCTTTTCCAATTTAATGGTTTAGATCTTCCTATCTCAATCCAAGTGTTGAGATCCCACCCTTTAGAGATAAGGATGTGTCTCTTTGAATAAATGTGTCTCCAAATTTTACCCTACTTGATGTGTCTCTTTGAATAAATGTATCCATTTGTAAAGACACTTCACTAATGAATCCAAGTCAAATGGATTAAATGACTACCAAACCCAACCTAAACCATATATAAGACCCAACCCATCGCTATTCTCATTCCAAGAAAACCAAAAATCAAAACAAATGAAGTTTTTTTTTTTTCTTTTCTTTTTTTTTTATAACTTTAGTTAAAAAAAATGATAAAGTACAACAAGAAGTCAAAAATCCAATTTCCACCACTCCAACTCTTATATTTTTTAGTATAGCAGTTAAAGGGATTTTCTTATTGGCACCTCTTAAGTACTCAAATAATTTGGAACTTTACTCTCTTTTTTAACTCTTAGTATAATACATTGGTTTTTAGTGAGGGTAATTCTTGTAATTTCACATGTCCATTTGAAAAACATATGAGATAGCGACCTAATAGTAAATCATTTTAAAAAAGGACTATATAGGCTATGTTTGGTATGCATTCTAAATCAAGAATACATTCTAAGATGACAAAAACAATGTTTGATATGGTTTCTCTTTTTTGAATCGTGGAATGTGTGAGAGAATGCAACTCATTTTGGAATGCATTCTTTAAACATTCTACATTAATTTGGAGCCTAGAACAGAAATATCTTGCACTTTAACCTGTTCTCATCCTATTTTAAGAAATGCATTCTTAGGTAGAGAATACATTTTTAAGAATGACATTCTCAAAAGACATACCACACACAGCCTAAAGAACCCTACAAACTTGTTCTACAAAACTGACATACCTTGGCTCTTTGCTGCCTTAAAGCATAAAAACTCAAAAATAGTGAATTCCAATCCAAGTAACAACTGAGCAGTAATCCATGAACAACACAAAAATGTTGTAGTTAGACCCAATTCAATAATTTAAATATGTCTAGCCGCATCAACTGGATTAGATTCCAAGGTAAAAACCAAAGATGACTTTCAATATCAATAGCGACGGTTACAAATTCAAATTCAAACTCAAACTCAAAAAAAAAAAAAAAAAAAAAAAAAACACAATTACAGTTATTGATCACGCACATAACAGCTTGATCTTGAAAGTCAACCATCATAAATCCACGTTTACTCAATATGGTAATTAAAAAAAAAAAAAACAAAGGATGCAACAATGCCAAATAATCCTTTAACAAAAAAGGCGTTTCAATGCATGAGATTTTCGCTACTACAAGAGCTGCAAAAAAAATCCTTTAATAGCTTCATCAAAATACTTGTTGGGGTAAAATAGTAATAGGTTTAAATTAGATCGGGGATGAGGAATCTAAGTCGGGCCTTGTGGAGCGGGACATGTGACATACATTCAACTTATTAAGTATACGGACAAAAAATAGTCTTTTTAAATAGCATTCGAGAGATGAAATCATGTTCAACCCCTTCTGGGCAAACGGACCGTGATTAGACAGATTGATGGAGGTAGCTGGCTATTAAATGGTCTGTTATTAATGCTCATAAATATCGACAACCACCATAAATGCCAAGTAGACAAATTTGACTTGTCAGGTCACCATATCATAGATCGAATCAACAAAAAAGTAAGATTCATGCTTGACAAAAGAGAAATGATGGCTATTGCTGTCAGAAGAAGTAGAGGATGTGGACAAAAAGGGGATCGAAGAAGGTCGACTGGGGTCGTAAACGGCTGATAAGACATCCAAGCGCTGCCCTAGGGGGTCATAATCACCTAGGCCTATTGTTTTTCAGTTGACAGATGACGGTGATGGTGGTAGGTGGTGAGAAGCTTGTCCAGGAAGCTTCACCTTGAGCCTATAAATAGTGAGAGGTTATCGATTGCAAAGGATCTAGAATTTTCTACCAAAAGAGAGGATCCATCTTCATGTATCGCTCTGACAAAGTTCTTCTGAGATAATCCCTGTTCAAACCCTTGCCCAATTCCCATTTCAAGAGAGAAAAATAGGTTATTGAAGCTCCCGTATCTCAGAGAACCCCATCTCTAAGGAGTTCTAGTGTTTCACTAAGAACTCCATTCTGCTTGTCTTTGAGATCTACTAACTTTAGCATTAGAGTGGTCCCGAGGTGAATCCTACCCACTTACTGTTTTGTTAGTGTCTCAGCTACGTGACCTGATCTGGAGGACTGAACAGAATCCATTGACAACAATACTCAATTGGTAATTCAATTCTCCACATAACATTTATCATGTTGTTTATACAATCTTAAGAATTGTTGGAAATATATCCTTCAAAAACATATATATAGAGGAATAACAGAACTTATCTTACCTGTTAACAAACCGTATTGGATGTGTGCAAACACATCATTCACGGTATCAAGAATTTGCAAACAATGTTAAACGCCATAGGCTATGTTTGGATGTCAAGAAAAGAAAACATATTCAAATTTCATTGAACAAGCATAAGACCATAAATGGAGTTTTTAATTCTCAGAAATACTAATTGTTACGGTCGAAAATCACCCGCCGGTCTAAGATCTGAGCAACCTGCAATCACAAAGATGAGACAAGGGAGTTGGGCGACTAAGCCCCGGGTACACTCCGATGCCTAAGTCAGATTCCCAATGTAAACAGTCAAGAGATAGCAAGAAGCTATTTCCAGTTTAGAAAAAGAGGGGATCGATGAGAGAGTTTGAGCATACGAGAGAATGGAGAGTGAATGAGATTGTGATTGTGAGTTAGTTTACCTTGAAGGATCGTCCTTGACTTATAGAGATTGGGAAGAAGCATGGAATGACCGGGATTCAGGGAAGTAGATCGTCAATAGGACTGCCAGGTGTCACTCTGAGGAACGCCCATGTCATAGACTCCGAGCAGGAGTAGGAGACTGTAACCAAGGAAGCTAAGTCGATCAACAGTAAGAGTGACACGCGCCACCACACAGATAGCCGTATGACCGTGATGATCGACATCGTATCGTACTAGGAGAAGGACTCCTCCGACATGACATAGTTGCCTTAGGACTCTGACCTCTGACCAAGAAACGTAACCGAATAGGTCTATACCTCCGACCAGCATCATGTCCTAATAGGACTATAACTCTGAGCGGTAGAAGCCAAGTGCACCACATCCTTCATAATCGGCTTCGAGGATAATGGATGTCACGTGTAAGATTTTAAGTGGATGATGTTTTTCCCACTTAACAAATGCCCCTTGCGCTGTCGGATTTAAAGAATTTGATAGTGCAAATATACCGAACAAAAATATCAGGATCCGCTCGGACACTTCAAAAGTCTGATCGGTCACAGCCGTCGATTGTCCCAACGTCCTCCGAGAATTCCCCATCACGATCGAATCTCCTTTGTGAGTGGATGACAGTTGTCACCAACTATTCCCATTATCAGACGGGGCACAGAATTCGAGGCACCAAAACTGCAAACCATTGCTCCTCTCGACCGTTGATCATTAAGCAATCTGAACCGCCACGCTCATCCGACGATCGAGAACCAATCGACGCACCTCGGGACGAAGCGCCATAAATAACCGTTACCATCACGAACGGTCAGCTTCATCGAACGGTGGACATCGAATCTGATAGTCTCAAGAATCGGCGCCATAATCATCCTCAGAGTCAACTTTACGGCTGACGTCAGCCTGTCACGTTGCACCCGACGCGGCAGACGTTAAGCCACTACTGTACCGCCACGTGTTCAGAATTTGAAAAGTTGAGTTTCAAACTCGGCGCCTATAAATATGTTCCAAATGTTTCCATTCGACGAATTGGAAGAGTTGAGATCGGAGTCTTCTTGCCTGGTTGGAGCTTCCGAGTATTCCAAAGTCTGTCATGCGTCTTCCTTGCCTTTCGAATCAGTAAGTCCCTCCTCTTTTGTCCTTCCTTCCCTTCGATTTATTTTCCTTTCATGCTTGTTAGTTCTGCTTCGTCCAATAGTGTCAGACCACTAGGAAGAGTGAGAGGGAGTGAACTCATGGCCCAATATCGGACCTCTTCTTCGGAGAGGTTGTCTAACTCACTTGATGAGTTATCAGTCGCCCCGAGCCTCCCAGTAGGAAGAGGAGAACTCGAAACTCCGTCAGTCTGGAGTTTGGGTCGAAAACCACGGAGTCAGAAGACTCTGGTGAGAGGGCTAGTGCCCGCAAATCTCTGAAAGTCGTCTCTTCGGCTTCCGGTCCGACATCTGAGGAGGAACTTGAGCAAGGTTCTTCTGACGCCGTCGAGCGTAGTCACCCCGCAAGCACTTCTGCTCGGCGGGCTCCTCGCCAGAGGATTGGCTGTCCTAAAATTCCACCTTTAGATAAACTCCCCGCGTGGAGAGTATCGATCAAGGTAGTATCTAATACAGCCTTGACTCAAATCCGTAGGGTTTATCAATTAGAGGAACCCATGACCGACGTCCTGATCCAACCTCCGATGTGTGAGGAGAGGGCTTGCAGCCTAAACCCTTTGGAGATCTGCGTGTATGAACACGCTCTGAAGTCTGGCCTCCGTTTTCCCTTACACCCCCTCGTAGTCGATATCCTGAAGGTGTATCGCATCGCTCCATCCCAACTGACTCCAAACGGGTGGCGATGCATTTACGCCTTCATCATGTTCTTCCGACCGTGAACTTGTTCCGGTCTTTATTCCAGTTTTCCAGCCTTATCGAAACCCGCTCCATGAGTAGGTGGTACTACTTCAGTCAGAGGAACGCAAAGAAGCTCCCGCTGATATCTCAGAAGCCCTCTTCCATCCGTGGGTGGAAGGAGAAATTTTTCTTCGTGGGTCCTCCGACGGGTGGCCCTGCATTGCCTCTGTCCAATGCGTGGCTCATGGTCGACGCGACGGGGTTCAACAAGGTGCCTTTCTTGACCTCGAAGGAGAGGCGGACCTTCCGCAAGGTACTAGAGGGTCAAACCGTTCGGTATGCCGACTTGGCGGGTCCCCAAAAGTTGGCTGAGCACGGCTTGCTTGATAAGTTTTTGTCTCTGACTGTTGTAATCTTATTGGATATTTTTCCTTAGTACTGACCGTTTGTTTATTTTCTTTGTTGAAGTGAACTTCTCCAACGATTAACTGATGGCCCGGATTCTGCGCAAGCGTGCCGCAGAAGCAGGAAAGCAAGTCGATCGGAGAGACGACCACGCTGGCGGGGCCGCCCCACGGACTCGGGCAATGGCAGATGACCCCAAGGGCAAGAGGCCCACAATGGAGGGTCCTCAGAAAAAGAAGATCCGATCGGCCCAAGAACTATCGGCCGACATCTACAAGACAAGGCCGACCGTGAGGGTTGGTCGGAATGAGGACGACCAACGGGGGGCTGCGATGAAGGAAGTCCAGCCCCTCTGGGCAGTAAAGTCGACCTGATCGAAGCCGCCGACACAAAGGCGCAAGGGGAGTCTGTTCCCCCCGTGGAGGGCGGTTCTGAGAAGAAGGTGGGGGCGGCGATGTTTGCTCCAGAACTCAGCCTGAAGGACACCGACTCGGTGTTCAAGAGTTCGCGGGTGGCCAGGATCATGCTCACCTAGAACCGCCTCCCAGAGGACATGGCCTTCAGTTCTTCGTTGGAGATGGGGGATCTACTGAAGAAGATCTTCCTCACCAGTACCCATGTATGACGGTTGGCCCTTTTTTTACCGAATTTACTTTGACTTGGCTGTTAGAATTTTTATTAAGTGTTCCATTTTTCTAGTATGCAGGGCAGCAACCTCGTGGCCAAGCTATATCAGAAGGCTACGACCATGGCAATAGACCTAGAAGAGAAGAGGGAAGTGGAGTCTTCCCTGCGAGAGGGTCTGAGGGCAGTTGAGGAGAAACTGGGTGAGAAAACCTCCGAGGCTGAAGGCTTTGCCTTGGAGAAGTCCAACCTCTGGACTTCTCTGGACAAAGTCGAGGACACCCTTTCGGAGGAACATCGGAGGGTGCACCAGGCCGAAGAGAGACTGCGAGCAACCGAGGATGCCAAGCGGACGGTCGATGACGATGCAAAGTCGGCCAAGGAGGTGTTGGCTAAGGCAGAGGAGTTCCAGACCGAGATCCAGGATCAGGCAGTGGCTGACTACCGATCATCTTCTCAGTATGCCGACGACTTGGAGGAGGCCGCCAGCGAGTTCTTCCAGAAAGGGGCTATCTACTTAAAGGAGCAGCTCATTGGGAAGGACGTGGTCTTTGACTGCTCGAATATTCTCATCCTGGCCGAGGAGGAGGTGCTGGAGCCCACCGCGTGTAGGGAGGCCGAGGATATGCTGGAGGACTATTTGCCTGCCTACGAGGTTCCCAAATGTCGATCGTCGAGCTTTCGGATGTGCAGCTGCCGAGCAATGTCCCCACTAATCCCGCCGCCAAGGACATGCCGGCTTGAGAGGTCTTCTGCCTGCGTGGCTATTGTGTATTTTTTGTTCCTTTTTTTGTAAAGTTTTTTTTTTTTTGTAAAGTTATGCCCCTTTGTGGGCTTTGTACTGCTGCCCCTTGTGGGCTTTCATGAATGAAATCTACTTTTCTCATTCCTTTTGTGTTGTCTTTTCTCATTCCTTTTGTGTTGTTCGGCTTCAGGGCTTCAGTGTTGTTGTTTTGCCCCTACCCCGGAAGTGTTGTCGGCTTGACGACTGAGCAGGCCGATGACACTTAAATCTTTACGGATATGGCTAAGGCATGGAAAATTTGGAACGTTCCTCTGAGTAGCCGAGCGCGGGTAGTAATGAAGTGTTGTGCGTCTATCATGCCTGCTCGAGGTTATGAACATCTACATGATACTCATACTTACTTGTGGGTGTGAGTAGGCGGTGTCATGTGTGGTCTGCATGCTACCCTTACCTGCTTGTGGGTATGGGTAGGCAGAATGGTTGAACACCTACATGCTGCTAATACCTGATTGTGGGTGTGAGCAGGCGGTGTCATGTATGATCTGCATGCTACCCTTACCTGCTTGTGGGTATGGGTAGGCAGAATGGTTGAACACCTACATGCTACTCATACCTTCTTGTGGGTGTGAGCAGATGGTGTCATGTATGATCTGCATGCTACCCTTACCGGCTTGTGGGTATGGGTAGGCAGAATGGTTGAACACCTGCATGCTGCTCATACCTGCTTATGGATGTGAGCAGGCGGTGTCATGTATGATCTGCATGCTACCCTTACCAGCTTGTGGGTATGGGTAGGCAGAATGGTTGAACACCTACATGCTGCTCATACCTGCTTATGGATGTGAGCATGCGGTGTCATGTATGATCTACATGCTACCCTTACCTGCTTGTGGGTATGGATAAGTAGAATGGTTGAACATCGGCATGCTACCCTTACCTGCTTGAGGGTATGGGTAGGCAGAGTCACCGAGGGTCGACGTGCTGCTTGGGCCTGCTTGAGGGCGCGAGTAGGTCGGCTGGGCCGAATGGAACGGCTATGTGGAAAACTGCGGAAGACATTTGCTGCGAGTTATGGGCTGAATGACAGTACTTCTTGTATTTAAAATGAACTGAGCAGGTACCCCTAAGGGGTCCGGCATACAACTCAGACCAGTTGACTTAAAAAAGAAAAGTGAAAACTACCATATTGGCCAGGACAGATCGGCCGACACGACAAAACAAAACAACTTAATATAAAAGCTGACAACTGTTCACTGGTAATACTTGCGGAGATTGGTGGCGTGCCAAGTCCTCGGGATTTCTTCACCGCTGAGAGTGGCCAGCTTGTATGAGCCTGGTCGGTTAGTTCTGATGACGCGGTAAGGACCTTCCCAATTTCTGGCCATCTTCCCTTGATTGGTTGGCTCGGAGACTGCTGCTTTTTTGAGGACGAGGTCTCCTACTCTGAATTACTTGGGTCGGACTGTCTTGTCGTAGTGCCGAGCGATCACCTGCTGGTATGCAGCCACCCTGAATGCTGCCGATTCCCGCACGTCCTCCAAGTTATCCAAGTTGGTCCGGAGATCTTCAGAGTTAGTGTCCTTATTGAAGTTTAGCATCCGGAAAGTGGGATGAAATACCTCGACTGAGACGACTGCCTCCGTGCCGAAGGTAAGCATGAAGGGAGTTTCGCCCATGGGGGTTCTGTTGGAGGTCATGTATGACCAGACGATGCTCGATAACTGGTCGACCCATTTCTCTTTTTCATTCGCCACCATCTTCTTCAGGCCGGACAATATGGTTTTATTTGTGGCCTCAGTCTATCCACTTGTTTGCGGGTGGCCGACCGACCCAAATCGATGATTGATCTTAAACTCCGCGCAGAAGTCTACAAATGATGCACTGGCAAACTGGGTGCCGTTGTCTGTCACAAGGATTCTGGGCACACCAAATCTGTATACAACGGAGTGCCTGAAGAACTGCTCCACCTTGGTCGTGTCAATTTTGGCAATGGTTTCGACTTCAATCCACTTGGTGAAGTAGTCAATGGCCACAATGACATACTTTCGCTAATATGTCGCCTTGGGGAAGGGCCCCATGATGTCCATGCCCCAAATAGAGAAAGGGAGAGGACTTGTGATCGGCTGCAGGGGTGCGGCCGGAGCATGTGGACTGGTGCGTAGAACTGACACTTGTCGCACTTGCGCACCAACTCGATGCAGTCATCATACATTCTGGGCCAGTAATAGCCTTGCCGAAGGATCTTATGGAATAATGATCGGCCTCCTTGGTGTCGATTGTAGATTCCCTCGTGAACCTCTTTCATAACTTGCTTAGCTTCGTCCAATCGGAGACACTAGAGCAATAGCATGGTGTAGGATCTCCTGTACAATACATCGTTGTAAATGGTGTACTGCCTGGACCTGGCTTGGATGCGTCGTGATTCTTTCCTGTCTTCTGGAAGTGCACCAGTTCGGAGGTAGCGGTATATGTCGTCGTACCACCTAGAGATGGCTTCGATTGACGCAATTTCCTCGGCAGAGCTGCTGGCGTGCTCCAATAACTCCACATACACAATAGAGTCCATTCCTGAGATGTCTTCCAGGGATAGCCTAGACAGCTCGTCTGCTTTGGTGTTCTCATCCCGACACACGTACTGCAGCTCGACACTTCAGAAGGCTGTGATGGCCGAGTTGACCTTTTCCAGGTATTTCAGTATCTCTGGCTGCCTGGCTTCGTAGTCACCCTGTACTTGTCAGATGACTAACTGCGAGTCTCCCCGAACTCTGAGCCGCCGAACGACCAGGCTTTTTGCAAGTCTGAGGCCGGCCAGTAAGGCCTCGTACTCGGCTTCATTGTTCGTGGCACAAAAACCGAATCGCACCGCTGACCAGATTTTGAAGCCTTCCGGGCTTGTCAATATCACACCCGAGCCTGCTCGGCCATCCACGGAGGATCCATTTACCTGCAGCGTCCACGGGGCCTCGGTTGGTTCTGGAGCATTCCCTGCTAGAGGTTCGACAACTTCTTCCTCTAGTAGGGTGCTTTCGACAATGAAGTCTGCCAATGCCTGGGCCTTGATGGCGGTTCTAGGTACGTACTTTATCTCGAACTTGTCGAGTTCCACTGCCCAATTGATGAGTCGACCGGATACGTCAGGCTTTGATAGCACCTTCTTTAGAGGTGTGTTGGTAAGCACAGAGATAGGGTATACTTGGAAGTATGGTCAGAGTTTTTGCCCTGCTGTCACCAAGGCGAGCGTCAGTTTTTCAATTGGCTTGTATTTGGTCTCTGCGTCCAACAGCACCTTGCTGACATAGTATATCGGCCGTTGCACTCTATTTTTTTCTTTCAGCAGCACGACACTCACCGCTTGACTGGAGACTCCGAGGTAAAGTTGCAACTCATCTCCGGGGTTGGGTTTCACCAGCAGAGGCGGTGAGGACAAGTAAGCCTTGAGGTCCTTGAAAACTTTTTGCCACTCCTCAGTCCATTCAAACTTCCCAGCTCCTTTCAGTGTCTTAAAGAAGGGAAGACATTGTTCGGCTGACTTTGACATGAAGCGGCTGAGGGCGGCTATGCGACCGTTTAGCTTCTGTACCTGTTTGGGTCTGGTCGGCGCGGCCATATTTAATATGGTCGTGATCTTCAAGAGATTTGCTTCTATCCCCCTCTGTGAGACCATGAAACCTAAGAATTTCCCAGATGCGACTCCGAAGGCACACTTGGTGGGATTCAGCTTCATGTTGTGTCTGCGGAGGACTTGGAATGCTTCGCCGAGGTCGGTTAGATGATGGTCGGTTTGCTGGCTCTTCACTAGAAAGTCGTCGACATATACCTCCATGTTTCGGCCAATCTGATCTTTGAATACTTTGTTCACCAACCTTTGGTAGGTGGATCCTGCATTCTTTAGGCCAAAAGACATGATTGTATAGCAAAAAAACCCCTGGTTAGTGATGAAGGAGGTGCACTCCTCATCAGCCTTCCTCATTTTGATCTGGTTGTACCCTGAGTACTCGTCAAGGAAACTGAGCTGCTCGTGCCTCGTCGTAGCGTCTATCAACTGGTCGATGCTCGACAATAGATAGTTATCTTTAGGACAAGCTTTGTTGAGGTCTGTGAAATCTATGCAGATCCTTCATTTTCTGCTTTCCTTGGGCACCATGACCACGTTCGCCAGCCAGTCTGGATAAGCCACCTCCCGTATGAAGCCGGCCGCTAATAACTTATGGACTTCCTCGTCTATAACAGACTGTCGGGTAGGCGCGAAGCTCTTATTCTTCTGTCTGACTGGGCGGTGTTGGGGGTCAACCATCAGGTGATGTTCGATCATTTCTCTAGGGATTCCTAGCATCTCAGAGGCCGACCAAGCGAACACATCTAGGTTTTGCCTCAGGAACCCTATCAGCTCCTCCCTCTTGTCTTCAGGTAGCAAGGAACCGACCTGGAATGTCTTTTCGGGTAGATCTTCCACCACTGGGATTTGCTGTAAATCCTCGACGGGCTTTCCCCTGCTCGGCAGATCAATGTCTCGGACACCCACTATGTAGACGGGTGCTGCTTTCAGGGCTCTTTGGTTATTTTTCAGCTCTATTGCGTACCATCTTCTTGAAGCCATTTGATCTGCTCGGCATTCTCCGACGCCGTACTCCATCGGGAACTTCATCACCAAATAGTAGGTGGACATGCATGCTTTGAGCTTGTTTAAGGATGGGCGGCCGAGAATCACATTGTGAGAGGACGGTCGATCCACTACCATAAATTCGACCATCACCTTCTGTTGCCTGAGTTTTTGACCGAGCATCACAGGAATTGAATGCCTCCTTTCACAGTCATCGGGTCCTCGGAGAAGTTGATAAGGTCAAAGGTGACTGGTTGGAGCTGGTCGTCTCCTAACTGCATCCTTTGGTACGCATGATAGAATATGATATCTACCGAGCTCCTGTGTCCACTAGGCACTTGGCGACATCGCAGTGTCCGATCCCGACGGTGAAGACAATGGCATCTTCATGGGGGACCGCCACGTTGATGAGGTTTTCGTCGATGAAGGTGATGATTTCTTCAGTCCGTGCCTTTTTAGAAGGCCACTCCGTTTTTGCCACTAAACGGGAGTAGGCTTTGTCTTACCGATTAGATGTGTTCCCAGCTGCCGGTCCCCCTATGATTGTGAGGACTGTCTTCCCCTCGGCTTTAGGCCCCTTAGTAATGGCATAGACGCCACTATCGCCAGGAATACACAGGCCCGTAGATGTGCGTAGTCAGTCCTCTGGTTGAGGGCTGCCAATGAATCGTTGATTAGATGATTTTCTCTTTGACGTCGGGCGGGACCTCCTCCTACTTCTGCCCATATTCTCTGGTTCAGACCAGGACGGGAAGAACCCGAAAAGGATATGCTGTCTGCTTCCTAACCGCTCCTTCACCAGTATTCTGGTTTACTCTGCTCCAGATGATCCTCCGATCGTACCAAAATGAATGGCTCCGACCCACTGTCTCGGAGTGGCAGGACCTCCCTCAGGATCTCTGTCATCCCTTCGGACTGCGTTCTGGTCATCGTCTGCATCCGTTCGATAGTCATTTGCTACTAGTTCCTTGGAGGTGGAGGGGGTAGCCCGCGATCTCTCCGAGCCGACGCTAGTCCCCTGCTAACGTCTCTAACGAAATTGCGGTAGTAACCCCGTCGGATGAGATCTTCGATTTCTCCCTTAAGGTACTTGCACTCATCCATGTCGTGACCGTGGTCGCGATGGAAGCGACAGTTTCTAGAGCGGTCTTATTCCTTCCTTCACCAAGGGGTTTCGGAGGTGGTCGGAGGTTTCAATCATTCCTGATTACCTCCAGGATCTCCGTCATCGAAGTGGTGAGCGGAGTATAGTAGTCAAAAGTCTTGTATGGGTGCCGGTGTACCTGTTCTTTGCCGAACCTCTGCTTCTTAGGGTCACTGGAGCTCTGTGTCTGATCTGCCAACTCGGATCTCTTTTTGTCAGTGGACTTTTGGTCAGTTTTCAAGTTGTTGACCGCAATGTTTTTTGGGCCTTGGTCGTTTAATCTGCTAAAGCGTACTTCTTGCATCTGGCCAGCAGGTCGTCCAAGTTCTTTGGAGGCTTTTTGGCAAGGGACCAATAAAGCTGTCCGTCTATCACTCCGGCCTACAAGCTGGACATGTGCACTGCAGGCTCGACATCCTTAATCTCCAGCACCTCAGCATTGAAGCGCTTAATGAAGTCCCGCAAGGATTCGTCTTTCTGTTGCTTCACTGTCGATTAGTGGTAGGGTGTCTTCTTGCGCACCCGGCTTGCCTGGAAATACGTCAGAAACTTGTTCGATAACTGTTCAAATGAAGTGATGCTCCTCGAAGGTAGGTTGTTGAACGACGTGTGGGTAGTGCCTCTGAGCATCGAAGGAAACGCTCTGCAGATCAGACTGTCGCTGAGCGGGTAGAAGAGCGTCATGGAGACAAACGCATCTAGATGCTGCTCGGGATCAGTTCTCCCGTTATATCAGTCCAGAACGGGCATCTTGAAATTGTCAGGAGGGGGAGCCCTCATGATCTAGTCAGAAAGGGTTGTGACGGCTGCGTAGGCCATCCTTGGTGGAGCGACACGGTTCTGTTCCATCTGCTGGAGCAGTGTAGCCAACTCCAACAACTGCCGCTCGACCTCTGACTGGGGAGTGGTCAGAGGTGGCGTTGCTACCGTCGTCGACGTCTCCAAATTAACTCTCTGCTGGCGTAGGGCGTCGAGGAAGGACCTCGCATCCCTCTCAGGTTGAGGGTGTACCCATGTGCTCCCTACGCCGGATGGTGATCGGCTGGATGATGCCGAGCGGATGACCCAGCCACACTCTGGGCAGGCTGATGAGAAACTTTGCTCCGATCACAAGTTCCCACATTAGGATGAACGTTACTCGGTGCTGCTTTGACTGACGCCGCCAGCGCAGGTTGCTGATGAGCCCCCGACTGGGTCGCTGGTGGTGCATTCGGCGCTGGTGCGGGCGGAGGGTTTACTCCTCCTCCTCTGGCTGCCGAGTTACTTGCTCGAGCGTCTCTCAAGGTTCGAGCCAACTGATCGATCTGCTGCCTCAGCTAGTCAAATTGTTGGCAAGTCACGTACTGAGGGGGTGGTTGCGGCGCAGTCGCCGTTGGTGTTGGTACTGGCGTCAGGGTATAGTTTGCCCCCGCCGTACTTGCGCTGCTATCCACCTGAATTTGCACGGAGGGTTCAGATGGTTGCTATGAAGCCTGAGAACGAGTTCTCCTATGTGCCATCAGAAGTGGTTTGAGGTTGAGATTCTCGTGCGTTGGCCGTCAAACTCAATCAAAAAGGACCCACAATGGGCGCCAAACTGTTACTGTCAGAAATCACCCGCCGGTCTGCGATCCGAGCAACCTGCAATCACAGAGATGAGACAAGGGAGTTGGGCGACTAATCCCCGGATACACTCCGATGCCTAAGTCAGATTCCCAATGTAAATAGTCAAGAGATAGCTTCCAGTTTAGAAAAAGAGGGGATCGATGAGAGAGTTTGAGCGTACGAGAGAATGGAGAGTGAATGAGATTGTGATTGTGAGTTAGTTTACCTTGGGGGATCGTCCTTGACTTATAGAGATTGCGAAGAAACATGAAATGACTGGGACTCAGGGAAGTAGATCGCCAATAGGACTGACAGGTGTCGCTCTGAGGAACACCCAGGTCATAGACTCCGAGCAGGAGTAGGAGGCTGTAGCCAAGGAAGCTAAGTCGTTCAACAGTAAGAGTGACACGCGTCACCACACAGATAGCCGTATGACCGTGATGATCGGCATCGTATCGTACTAGAAGAAGGACTCCTCTGACGTGACATAGTTGCCTTAGGACTCTGACTTCCGACCAGGAAACGTAACCGAATAGGTCTATACCTCCGACCAGCACCATGTCCTAACAGGACTGTAACTCCGAGCGGTAGAAGCCGAGTGCACCACATCCTTCATGGTCAGCTTCGAGGATAATGGATGCCACGTGTAAGATTTTAAGTGGATGATGTTTTTCCCACATAACACTAATCAAAGCTTCATTACATCGCATTTTGGAGGGTTCACCACCCTCCACAGAAGAAAAAAAAGAAGGAAACTCATAGAAACAACTGACTTATAACTTACAAGCACACAAAAGTAAATACACATACACACAAAGTGAGACTAAAGCTACATCTCATCACACCCCCACAATCATAACATATGCAGATCTTCAGATCTTAGAAACCAACATATGCAAGTCTTCAGATCTCAAAAGCCATGTATTTGATCTACTCTTTGTTGGCAATGCCAGCCTTGATTAAGAAATTGGACACATTCTTCCGTTGATCACCTTGGAGTTGAATAAATTTGCACCCCAATTTCTCGTCTACCACAACATTAACATTACAGCACAACTCCTTGAGGGCCTTAAGGATCCCTTGGGTTCCCCTTCCTCTTTCAGCCCTTGCAATGTTATCAAGCTTTTCTTTCCATTCCATTGTTGTATACGGATGTGTACATAATCTTTTGCCCTAGAAGGGCCTGAGTACTCCGCATCAGCAAATGGATCAAAAGCAGATGGGATCTGGAAGTCAGAGTCAATAATGTATTTAACTGTTGATCGATCTGAAACGATATTTCAGTTATCTTTAGTTTTTCTCCTCTGATCCGCAGCAAATATAGAATCCTGAGAACAAAGTTGCATAAATCAATAGATGAGATCCCCCCCCCCCCCCCACTTTCGGGAGGAAGGCATCACCAAGTGATGACCGAAATAGGGTAACCCAAAAGATGAAGCATATACCAAAAAATTCTTTCCTTGGATGGTTGCTAAAAACTACTGGCAAGTATTCGGAGTCAAAGGTGATTTCAACATCCTGAGAGCAGTTATGATGGAACGAGTGCCCTTACTAGTAAAGTCTTACGGGAATGAATAGGGGAAGGCTGAGAAGTGCCATTCCAAACTTTTCTCTGGGTAAACCGAACTTCCTCCTCTCCCACCCATGGAATAAGTAGTAAGATGTTCTACCCATTTCAATGAAATGCCGAGAGGCCTCTACTTTCTTCTTCTCCCAAGGTATTTTTCGACTTGTGAATGTGCCAATATAATCCTCATGGTGAATTTGAAGTCCTCGCGTAGTAAATGAATCTCACACACCCTCTTTGGATTTGCCCAAGATCTTTGGAGTTCATGTATTTCTCTTTTGTAATAGACATGTAAAAGTGCAACCTATGAATCCCGCGTGGGGCGTGGAGGGTTTTTATCCTTTTGTTCTAGGAGGAATAGCCTCTCATCATATTGCATTAGGTACATTAGGCATATTTGCGGGCCTATTCCACTTTAGTGTCCTTCATCTATACGAAGAGGATAAGCGATCCCCTATGACCCTTACCATCTTGTGCTTGCTTGCCTATTTGATATAGAACTTCCCCAATTTTTTTGTTTGTTATTCAATTGAATTGTGAACTACATCAATTGCAAACTTAAAAACAACAGAAAATCTCAAGATAAAAAAAGGAAAGAGATGTAAAGGCCACCATTTTTTTTTTTTTTTTTTTTTTTAATACTTACCAAATATTATTAGTTGCAAAAGGTGGCAATGATCCACTATTCATCCAACAAACCAAATTCAGCCCCCAAACCTCCCCCCCCCCCTGCTGCTTCAAACTAAAAAAAAAAAAAAAGAGGCTCTTAGACACAAGCAATACTAACACAAATCAGAATGATAGGTTGTGAACATAATCTGTTTAGCAACTTCACACAGAGTGAGCAAATTAAAATCAAACTATCAAATGATCCTAAAAAGAGTAGACCCAGAGAATAAAAAAGAAAGCACAGAAGGAAGTAATTGAAGCCTCTTACCTGAATCAAAAGAGTTGCAGATCGAAACCTAAATAAGAGAAGTCACCAGTAAACTGACAGATATACGCAGAAATCAGTACAGATGATATGACTTTGGGTGATATATAAAGGTGTCTGATATTCAGAAAGGTTTCTCTAGGTTCTTAACCACTGGGGTGGGTTAATATAGAGTGGAATTTGAACGGTCGAGATTAAAATTCCGAGTTGGGCAGACTTAGATCTGGGATTTTTTTTAATTTTTTTTAATAAGAAGATTAGGAACTTTTTTTTTTTTTTTGAGTTAAACATTAATTTATTCAAAATCAAAAGCACCAATTACAGTCGAGGCTTCCTTCTTGCATAAAGAAAAGAGCTAGCAAATGGAATTTGACAATAGTCATCCCTGAAAATGATCCAACCTATCGAACCGAGGTATGAGCCACACGGTTGGCAGAGACTTTACGTGTTTTACAAGATGAGATTCACAACTTTAAGAAATAAAAAATAAGGAAATATTTCAGGAGTTCCCATTAAAAGCAACCCCTAGAATTTTTTTATTATTATTTTTTAAAACATGTTCAATCCACATTCCCACCCCTAGAATTTATTTTGAATATATGTGCGAAACAACTCTTTGCAGCTAACCAAGAGAGTAATAACCACACAATCAGTTTGTCAGCCCTTGGATCTCAATACAAGATATCAATCATTCGATTTAATTAAATAATTAAATAATGAAGAAATAAAATATTAACAAGGTTCTGTTTGTTATAGTTTATGCTTATATTTATGGGTTATTTATGAGTTTAATAATATAAAAGTATAAGGCATAAATAATAATCATTTAGTACCTCTAGAAGTAAAAAAAAATAATAAACTATATATGAGTAGGGTAAATATATAATCACAATGGTTATATAGGTTCTATGAGTAGGGTAACCTCATATTGTTAGTTTATGATTTTCAAGAATTAAATACTAAGCAAACAACTAGACAAAGCATATATATATATATAGATATAACTGAAATACTTTGCAACTATCATTGAGTTTAATTGGGCTTTGTGCCTTTTATCTTTATATTAATAATAACTTTAAAATAACGTTTTACAAAAACCTTATTTTAACGGATGAAAATCAAGACAGGATGTATCCCACTTATAAGAAATAAATCAATAACAGCGGTTCACGTCCACATCTAAGAACATGTATAAATGGAGACAACTTACAATAAAAATGGCAACAAAAAATTTATAAACCAATTGTCATGACTTCACAAATATAAAATGATTTAAAAAACCAAAGCACCTTTTGTGAAACTTTTTCTTAGAACCGTCACCTTTTTGAATTGGTAGCCCCATTCAAGTTTTGGGTCTAGAGTTGCCACCGAAAGACCAAAAAAAACGTACGCCCCAAAGATTCTTTTTTTTTATTTGGTTATCATTTCATCAAATCACGAGTGTAACTATCATATATGAACATAAATCTGAAGGTTGAAGAAATGCAATCCCACAAAATAACACCCCTTATTAAGTCATGCAAAAAATATGATTTAACAATGATAAATTTAGAGTTAAAAGATATATCTAATCCAATAGGGCTATGGCATCAATGGGCAACAAGAAGTCACTACCAACGGTCATTCCACCTGTATCTATATCTCATATATCATTTAGAATTGTCCTAGATAAAGTGCCAAAGTTCTGAGTTTAAGATTGTTGTAAAATAATGATAAAATTTTAAATAAGAACCATTTATTTGTTAAATTATCCAATAATATGTGGATGAATTAGTTAAAGAAAAACAATCAGGATAATGTTCAAGGTTGGATTGTATCACAATCGGTATAGTCTTAAAGTCAAGATTTGCCCGCAAGATGTAATTGGGTTTGTGATACAAAATTGGCTCTAAGATAAAACAGACTAAACTTGCGGTAGCAAACTTGCACTTGTCTGATGTGCCCCTTTGAGTACGTCGGATTTGTGCTCAAGTCAAATTCAATATGGTAATGCAATTCTTTGGAAAAACAATGTTTAGAAAACAAAGAAGAATACACACAGTATGTGCTTACAAGGAGGGGAAGAGAGAGAGAGAGAGAGAGAGAGAGAGAGAGAGAGAGGGCAAGAACCAAGTAAATGGTTTTAATAATTATGTTCATTTTAAGGTTTCCCCCTCCTTTATTTATAGAGGAGAACATGTACTTTCAAAGCATCCTGAGGGAAGGTTGTGTCTCTCCAGACTAACATGTCTTTACAAGGCAACTCGAGGGAAAGGTGTGCATTTTTAAACCCATCAAGTTTTTATAAGGTACCCCAAGGAAACGGTGTCTTTCCAAACCATCATGTCTTTACAAGGCACCCCAAGGGAAGGGTGTGCATTTCTAAACCATCATATGTTTATAAGGCACCCCGAGGAAAGGTTTTTCCTTTTCCAATTTAATGGTTTAGATCTTTCTATCTCAATCCAAGTGTTGAGATCCCACCCTTTAGAGATAAGGATGTGTCTCTTTGAATAGATGTGTCTCCAAATTTTACCCTAACTTGATGTGTCTCTTTGAATAGATGTATCCATTTGTAAAGACACTTCACTAATGAATCCGGGTCAAACGAATTAAATGACTACCAAACCCAACATAAAGCATATATAAAACCCAACCCATCTGAGATCAAAATATATCTCACACTGACCCAACACTCACACTCGCAAGCCTCATTCCAAGAAAACCAAAAATCAAAACAAATGAAGTTTTTTTTTTTTTTTCTTTAACTTAAGTTAAAAAAATGATAAAGTACAACAAGAAGTCAAAATTCCAATATCCACCGCTCCAACTCTTATATTTTTTAGTATAGCAGTTAAAGGGATTTTCTTATTAACACCTCCTAAGTACTCAAATAATTTGGAATTTTTTTTTTTTTTTTTTTTTTTTGTAACTCTTAGTATAATACATTGGTTTTTAGTGAGGGTAATTCTTGTAATTTCACATGTCCATTCGAAAAATATATGAGAAAACGACCTAATGGTAAATCATTTTAAAAAAAGACTATATAGGCTATGTTTGATATGCATTCTAAATCAAGAATACATTCTAAGATGACAAAAATAATGTTTGATATGGTTTCTCTTTTTTGAATCGTGGAATGTGTTAGAGAATGCAACTCATTTTGGAATGCATTCTTTAAACATTCTACATTTGGAGCCTAGAACAGAAATATCTTGCACTTTAGCCTGTTCTCATCCTATTTTAAGAAATGCATTCTTAGGTAGAGAAAACATTTTTAAGAATGACATTCTCAAAAGACATACCACACACAGCCTAAATAACCCTACAAACTTGTTCTACAAAACTGGCATACCTTGACTCTTTGCTGCCTTAAAGCATAAAAACTCAAAAATAGTGAATTCCAATCCAATTAACAACTGAGCAGTAATCCATGAACAACACAAAAATGTTGTAGTTAGACCCAATTCAATAATTTAAATATGTATAGCCGCATCAACTGGATTAGATTCCAAGGTAAAAACCAAAGATGACTTTCAATATCAATAAGCGACGGTTACAAATTCAAATTCAAACTCAAACTCAAAAAAAAAAAAAAAAAACACAATTACAGTTAGTGATCATATAACAGCTTGATCTTGAAAGTCAACCATCATAAATCCACGTTTACTCAATATGGTAATTAAAAAAAAAAAACAAATGATGCAACAATGCCAAATAATCCTTTAACAGAAAAGGCGTTTCAATGCATGAGATTTTCGCTACTACAAGAGCTGCAAAAAAAATCCTTTAATAGCTTCATCAAAATACTTGTTGGGGTAAAATAGTAACAGATTTAAATTAGACCGTGGATGAGGAATCTAAGACGGGCCTTGTGGAGCAGGACACGTGATATATATATTCAAGTTATTAAGTATACGGACAAAAGAGAGTCTTTTATAATAGCATTCGAGAGATGAAATCATGTTCGACCCCTTCTGGGCAAACGGGCCGTGATTAGACAGATTGATGGAGGTAGCTGGCTATTAAATGGTCTGTCATTAATGCTCATAAATATCGATAACCACCATAAATGCCAAGTAGACAGATTTGCTTGTCAGGTCACCATATCATAGACCGAATCAGCAAAAAAATAAGATTCATGCTTGACAAAAGAGAAATGACGGCTATTGCTGTCAGAAGAAGTAGAGGATGTGGACAAAAAGGGGATCGAAGAAGGTCGACTGGGGTCGTAAACGACTGATAAGACATGTAAGCACTGCCTTAGGGGGTCATAATCACCTAGGCCTATTGTTTTCCAATTGACAGATGATGGTGATGGTGGTAGGTGGTGAGAAGCTTGTCCAGGAAGCTTCACCTTGAGCCTATAAATAGTGAGAGGTTATCGATTGCAAAGGATCCAGAATTTTTTACCAAAAGAGAGCATCCATCTTCATGTATCGCTCTGACAGAGTTCTTCTGAGATAATCCTTGTTCAAACCCTTGCCCAATTAACATTTCAAGAGAGAGAAATAAGTTATTGAAGCTCCCGTATCTCAGGGAACCCCATCTTTAAGGAGTTCTAGTGTTTCACTAAGAACTTCATTCTATTTGTCTTTGAGTTCTACTAACTTTAGCATTAGAGTGGTCCCGAGGTGAATCATGCCCACTTACTGTTTTGTTAGTGTTTCAGCTACGTGGCCTGATCTGGAGGACTGAACAGAACCCATTGACAACAATACTCAATTGGTAAATTCAATCTCCACATAACATTTATCATGTTGTTTATACAATCTTAAGAATTGTTGGAAATATATCCTTCAAAAACATATATAGAGAGGAATAAGATAACTTATCTTACCTGTTAACAAACCGTATTGGATGTGTGCAAACACACCATTCACGGTATCAAGAATTTGCTAACAATGTTAAACGCCTTAGGCTATGTTTGGATGTCAAGAAAAGAAAACATATTCAAATTTCATTGAACAAGCATAAGACCATAAATGGAGTTTTTTATTCTCAGATATACTAATCAAAGCTTCATTACATCGCATTTTGAAGGGTTCACCACCCTCCACAGAAGAAAAAAACAAGGAAACTCATAGAAACAACCGACTTACAACTTACAAGCACACAAAAGTAAATACACATACACACAAAGTGAGACGAAAGCTACATCTCATCACACCCCCACAATCATAACATATGCAGATCTTCAGATCTCAGAAACCAACATATGCAAGTCTTCAGATCTCAGAAACCATGTATTTTGATCTGCTCTTTGTTGGCAATCCCAGACTTGATTAAGAAATTGGACACATTCTTCCGTTGATCACCTTGGAGTTGAATGACTTTGCCCCCCAATTTCTCGTCTACCACAACATTACCATTACAGCACAACTCCTTCTTGAGGGCCTTAAGGATCCCCTTGGGGTCCCCTTCCTCTTTCAGCCCTTGCAATGTTGTCAAGCTTTTCTTTCCATTCCGTTGTTGTATACGGATGTGTACATAATCCTTTGCCCCAGAAGGACCTGAGTACTCCGCATCAGCAAATGGATCAAAAGCAGATGGGATCTGGAAGTCAGAGTCAATCATGTATTTAACTGTTGATCGATCTGAAACGATATTTCAGTTATCTTTAGTTTTTCTCCTCTGATCCGCAGCAAATATAGAATCCTGAGAACAAAGTTGAAACGTGACATCAATTAAACTGAAGAAATTAGAGAGAAACTACAATATCAAACACAAAAGAGTCCAAACACATTGCTAATGCAGCCAGCATAAATGAATAGATGAGATCACACCTCCCCCTCTCTCTCCTTTCGAGAGGAAGGCATCACCAAGTGATGACCGAAATAGGGTAACCCAAAAGATGAAGCATATACCAAAAAATTCTTTCTTTGGATGGTTGCTAAAAACTATTGGCAAGTATTCGGAGTCAGAGGTGATTTCAACATCCTGAGAGCAGTTATGATGGAACGAGTGCCCTTACTAGTAAAGTCTTACGGGAACGAAAAGGGGAAGGCTGAGAAGTGCTATTCCAAACTTTTCTTCGGGTCAACCGAACTTCCTCTTCTCTCCCACCCATGGAATAAGTAGTAAGATGTTCTACCCATTTCAATCAAATGCCGAGAGGCCTCTACTTTCTCCTTCTCCCATGGTATTTTTCAACTTGTGAACGTGCCAATATAATCCTCATGGTGAATTTGAAGCCCTCGTGTAGTGAGATTCTAAATGAATCTCACACACCCTCTTTGGATTTGCCCAAGATCTTTGGAGTTCCTGTATTTCTCTCTTGTAATAGGCTTGTAAAAGTGCAACCTATGAATCTCGCTTGCGGCGTGGAGTGTTTTTGTCCTTTTGTTCCAGGAGGAATAGCCAGCCTTTCATCATATTGCATTAGGTACATTAGGCATATTAGCGGGCCTATTCCATTTTAGTGTCCTTCATCTATACGAAGAAGTTAAGCGATCCCCTATAACCCTTTACCATCTTGTGCTTGCTTACCTATTTGATATAGAACTTCCCCAATTTTTTAGTTTGTTATTCAATTGAATTGTGAACTACATCAATTGCAAACTTAAAAACAACAAAAAATCTCAAGATAAAAAAGGAAAGAGATGTAAAGGCCACCATTTTTTTTTTTTTTTGATACTTACCAAATATTATTAGTAGCAAAGGTGGCAATGATCCACTATTCAACCAACAACCCCCCCCTCTTCAACCCAAAAAAAAAAAAAAAAAAAAACCCTCTTAGCTAACACAAATCAGAACGCCAGGTTGTGAACATAATCTGTTTAGCAGCTTCACACAGAGTGAGCAAATTAAAATCAAACTATCAAATGATCCTAAAAAGAGCAGACCCAGAGAATAAAACAAGAAAGCACAGAAGGAAGTAATTGAAGCCTCTTACCTGAATCAAAAGAGTTGCAGAAACCTTAATAGAAGAAGTCACCAGTAAGCTGACAGATATATGCCGAAATCAATACAGATGATATGACTTTGGGGGATATATATAGGTGTCGGATACTCCGTGTCAATTTCTAAAAAGGTTTCTCTAGGTTCTTAACCACTGGGGTGGGTTAATATAGAGTGGAATTTGAACGGTCGTGATTAAAATTCTGAGTTGGGCAGACTTAGATCAGGGATTTTTTTAATTTTCTTTAATAAGAAGATTAGGAACATTTTTTTTTTTTTGGGGTAAAACATTAATCTATTCAAAATCAAAAGCGCATCGAAGCTTCCTTCTCGCATAAGGAAAAGAGCCAGGAAATGGAATTTGACAATAGTCATCCCCGAAAATGATCCAACCAAACCAAGGTATGAGCCACGAGGTTGGCATCCCTGAGATTTTACGTGTTTTGCAAGATGAGATTCACAACTTAAAGAAATAAAAAATAAGGGAATATTTAAGGAGTTCACATTAAACGCAACCCCTAGAATTTTTTTATTATTATTTTTAAAACATTTTCAATCCACATTCCCACCCCTAGAATTTATTTTGAATATATATGCGAAAGAACTCTGTGTGGCTAACCAAGAGAGTAATAACCACACAATCAATTTGTCAACCCTTGGATCTCAACACAAGATATCAATGATTCGATTTAATTAAATAATTAAATAATAAAGAAATAAGATATTAACAAGGTTCTCTTTGATATAGTTTATGTTTATGTTTATGTTTATGAGTTATTTATGACAGATTGTTTAATAATATAAAAGTATAACGCATAAATAATAACCGTTTAATACCCCTAGACATAAAAAAATAATAATAAATTATCATAATAATAATAAACACCTTCTAATCTATTTAAGGATTTTAGATTATATTAATTTATTTTATGTGTCATAATGTATTATATAATTAAGAAAAATTTCATCTACACCCCATCAAAGATCCTTAACATCATCTACACCCACAAGAATGCCGAAACATCACCTAGGTCCACTAACTTTGGCTGTGGTAATCATAGAAGTCCACTCCGTCAGTTGATTGCCGTTAGATGCTGACGTCAGGTGGATTGAAACTTTACACGGACAAGAATACTCTTTTTGTAGGGTGAAAATACCAATATACCCTTCTGATAATTGAAACTATTTCACTTAATACCAATATTAGATGCTGACTCTATTTCGAACTGTTTCACTTCGCAACAGTAAGTGAAACAGTAGAACTTGAAACTACATTTTTCTTCTCGACGAGGACGACAAGGAAGAAACCCTACCTCTACTCGACGAGGACGAGGACTACGAAGTTCAGAGTTTTCTTCTTTGACGTCAACGGTGCCTTCATCTTCCCCGGCAACGGTTATTATTGCAACAAAGGTAGGTAAATCGGGCAATCCTCTGCAACCCTACCTCTACTTCACGAAGATGATGAAGACCGACATGAAAAGACTATTCCCCACAATTTCTTCTTCATTAGGTATGAAACCACTCATTTTGTTCAATCCCCTCTTCCCCACGAATTCTCCTTCTGCGACTACTAGGGGGATAGTTTTTCCCCAATATTCCATGGGGTATGAAACGAAACCCTAACCTGATAGTTGAATCTGGAATGCAAAAAATTGTGGAAAAATTGAGGAATAGTTTTAGTTCGATATCCTTGTCTATATATACTCTATTGAAGAAACATTGAATGGATGATCTTGATTTTTTATTTACAATTTTACATCGACAGTGTATTAGTGGTCCTACACCGCCGACAGGTGAGCCCTACAGCCTTTCGTTGTCGACCTCTAGGTATGTGAATCAGGTTATCCTTTGTGTCGTTTTTTGCAAAGCCCTTTTTCTACTATTGTCTTTGTTCATTTTTTTTTTTGTTTATTGTCTGCAGGTTGGTTCTACCACTTTTTGTCTGCTGGTGAGCAATTTATTAATTGCATCTTTGTAAAAGTGCATATTTTTCACTCAGGTTGGTTCCTATACCTAGAATAAAAATCTTGATAATGGGTCACAATAGAGAGAGAGAGGTACGTAGGCCCTCATCTTTGGATTTTTTTGCTCTGAGACTGTAGACCGACTTTGGATTCTCACTTTATAATCTGCCCCATTTTGTCTTGTTCCTTTTGGGATTTGCTATATATTATTTGACTTATATTATTGCAAGATCAGGTACGTAGGCCCTCCTTTTTGGATTTAGAATAGTGAGACTGTAGACTAACTTGGCAATTCTCACTTTATAATATGCCCCATTTTGTCTTGTTCCTTTTGGGATTTGCTTGAAATTGGTCATTGGAGATTGGTCAGTTGGATTGGTCAGTTGGATTTGTCTTGTTCCTTCTGAGAATTGCTTGAATTGCTTGAATTATGGTTCATTATAATCTGTTTTTTCAAAGGATCTATTTTTCCAATGAATCTGTTCATATCTTTCCTGTTCTTATGGTGTGATTGATAACCATATTGTTTTTGTTTTTTATCTTGTATACAAATTTTTAAACATGGAAGAAAAATTCAGTATATATTATCAATACAAAGATGAGTTGGAAATCAAAATGGTTGATGAAGACTGTATCAGCTGGATTGACATAGTCCACACAGCATATTGCATAGTTCTAAAAGATATTCCAGATGGCAGATCTGTCAGCTTCTCAGTGAGGGCAGAGATGCCCAATGGTGGGTACTGTGAATTGAAATCTAATGCTGATGTCTTAGAAGTGGTGAAGATATTTAAAGAACAGGGTAGAGCTATGTTGTTGGAAGTTTACGGAGTAAATGTGGGTGATGCCACGTTAGATAGGTATACCATCAATGGATATGATTCATTGATGATTGGTAGACCCCCGCCATCCCGTAGGCAATCAAGAAAGACAGTTGCAAGGAGGGTTCCAATTGCATCATCCCCCATTTTGCCTGTGGAGGAAATAGTGTCCACAACAACAATTACTCCTGGCACTATGCATGTGATGGGAAGAGAAGGGGACACTAGTACAAGTGCACCTCCCACTAACACTAGTACAAGTGCACCTACCACTAACACTAGTACAAGTGCACCTCCCACTACTGAAACTGCTGGCAGTAGTGGCTGTAGAAGGAAGGAAAAAGAACCAGCTATTGAGAGTGATAGTGAGGATGACCCGTTGGATGACAATTGGGACCTCAACATGGAAGATAGTAGTCAGTCTGAAGGAGATAGAGATGTAGAGTATGAGAAAGATGATATTGAGGAGATGGAATTTTCTGATGTTGAAGCTGATTTTCCAGAAGAAAGTATTGTTAGGGATGATGAGGTAGACATAAATGATGTTAGAAGGGTAGAAATTAAACGAGGGAATGTCTATGAAAATGTCGCATCTTTCAGGAAAGTTCTAACATTTTGTCATTCAACGGGGCATAGAGATAATTAGGCGAAAAATGATAAGAAGAGGGTAACAAGTGATCCGTGCCAAAGATGGATGTCATTGGACAATCCATGCAACCGTGGGAACAGATGGGGACACTTTTGTGGTCGAGAAAATGTGAAATAGACCACACTTGTGGAAGGGAGTTAAACAACAAAAATGCCAACTCAATTTGGATTGCCAAAAGCTAGCTAACGGGTTGAGAGCAGACCACGACATGAATAATGAAAGCATGAAGGCTGCTTTAATGGCAAAGTATGGTATTAAGCCTTCAAATCAACAGTTGTATAGGGCAAGGTTAGTTGCCAAGCAAGAGAATTTGACTACTCAGAGACAATCATATGCAAAGCTGCCCGGATATGGTCAGATGTTGTTAGAGAGGAATCCAGGTAGTATGTTCAAGTTACAGATGAGGAGACCTCGAGAACAACTCTAAAACCAATTTTCAAAAGGTTGTTTGTCCTGTTTTGATGCCCGCAAGCAAGGGTTTCGAAAGGATGCAGGGCCATTCATTGGCATTGATGGCTGTCATTTGAAAGGCAGTTATCAAGGAATTCTACTAGCACCTACAAGTATGGATGCCAATAATGGCCTCTTTCTAATTGCCTTCAGTGTAGTGGAAAATGAAAACAAAGACTCTTGGACATGGTTTCTAAGAGCTCTTTCAGAGGCAATATCATATGACCTTGCTGGACATCATCTGACTTTCATGTCAGACAAACAAAAGGTAATGTGATTTTTTTCTTGTAAACATTCTTTGCTTCTTGCATAGTTAAGTTGAAGTTCCAATGCATTTTTTTCTTGTCATGCATTTTTTTTTGTTTGCATTGTTATAGGGCTTATCTGAGGCTATTACAGAAATATTTCCATTTGCAAAGCAAAGATTATCTTTAGAGATCTATACAAAGAATTTTTCGAAGAAATTTCCTGGGCTGCTTTTGAGAAGATTGTTCTGGACAGCATGCAAGGCATATAATGTCTCTGAGTTCAACAAAGCAATGCAAGAGATAAGAGCAACTAAAAGAGAAGCATATGAATGGATGATGAGAAATCCTGTGTCAACTTGGGCTAGACACGCATTTGACCACATGATTGTTAGTGACCATGTCACTAACAACATGTCAGAGTGTTTTAATAGGATACAACCCTTTAGAGGTAAACCTATTTTGACTTTGATTGATGAACTCAGAATAAAACTTATAAAGAGGATGCAAGATAGGTACAAAAAGGGTTGTGATTTCAATGGGAGGATAACACCCACTGTATTAAAGAAATTAGTGTCTACTCGGGGAAGCATGTAGGAGTTGTCATGTGATGTCTTGTGGACCGGAAGAGTTTGAGATCAATGACGGGCACAGTAGGCATGTAGTGGATATAAAAAAGAAAACATGTGAGTGTCTTTGTATGGGAAGTTACCGGGGTACCCCGTAAGCATGTTGTTGTTGCAGTCCTTTTCATGAGGGGTAATATAGAGGATCATGTTTCTTCATTTTTTTCCATTCAAAAATTTATGCTTTCCTACTCTGAGTTCATTCATGCTATGTCTGGGTTGGACACTATTATGATCAATGAACATGAGCCTATAGTACAGCCACCCAAACATAGAAGGAGAGCTGGTAGGCCAAGTATAAAGAGGAGGAGAGCAGCCGAAGAGGACCCGACTTCTCGGTTTAGAAAGAGAAATGCTACTGTCCATTGTTCCTATTGCCAACGAATTGGTCACAACACTAGGTCCTGCAAAAGGGAAAAGAACGATGCTTCTCAACAAGGTGCTTCTGAACATGATGCTTCTCTACAACAAGGTTCTCAACAGGAAACACAGGTAACCTTTATTCCTATGTTGGCTGTTATCAAGGAATTTTATTGCTACTGTTTTTTTGCTACTAATATACTTCATCAATATGATTATGTAGAGAAGCAGAAGAACAAGACAAGATGATACTCCTCAAGAAGAAACTGCTATTCAAGGAAGAGGATCCACTACACAGGTATCATCTCTACTTACATAAAAATCCCAGTGCTGTTTTTTTGCTAATGTTTTTTTGCTACTAATATACTTCATCAATATGATTATGTAGAGAAGCAGAAGAACAAGACAAGATGATACTCCTCAAGAAGAAACTGCTAGTCAAGGAAGAGGATCCACTACACGGTATCATCTCTACTTACATAAAAATCCCAAGTGCTGTTTTTTTGCTAATGTTTTTTTGCTACTAATATACTTCATCAATATGATTATGTAGAGAAGCGAAAGAATAAGACAAGATGATACTCCTCAAGAAGAAGCCGCTAGTCAAGGAAGAGGATCCACTACACGGGTATCATCCCTACTTACATAAAAATCCCAAGCTTTTTTTTTTTTTTTTTCCTACCAATAATCCTTATTTGTGATTATATAGAACAAAATACAAGATGGACCTGCTAGATCACAAATGCAAACAAGATCATAGTCGTCTAGGACATCTATACTACCAAGTAGACAAGCAACAGCAAAGAGAAGAATGTCTGAGAGGGCTGAAAACTTCAGGAAAGCTTGGGGAGAAGCACATAAGAAATCTTCATCGCATGCAAAAGCTTAACCTTCTTTTTTACTTGTTTGGGGTGCATCTTTGGGGTTCCAGCTCTTGTCGTCTTCAGTAATTCTTCGAGAGATGATGATGGAAGGGATGTAGGATCACATAGTTCAGGGTCTGTTCTAGGTTTACAATCGTTGTCTTCGAGTTCATGCTACTTCATTGTTTAGAACTTGGTTTACAAACTGGGTTTACATGTTGGGTTTAGAACTGGGTTTTCAGCTTGGGTTTACATGTTCGGGTTTACAACTGTTTAGTACATGTTATGGGTTTTCATTTCTGTTCATGCTACTTGATTAATGCTTCTTCGATTAATATTTTACTTCTTCGGGTTTACAACTGTTGTATTCAGTACATGTAACTGTTGGAATTTTTATTTCTCTTTTGTTCATATTTCAGGGAAACCTATTGGAGTACATGTAAATGTTCAGGTTTCAGGGAAGCCTATTAGAGTTTTTATTTCTCTTTTGTTCATATTTCCGACTGTTGGAGTTTTTGTTTCAGGGATGACTGTTGGAGTACAGGTTTCAGGGAAACCTATTGGAGTTTTTGTATGTGGTTGAACTGCAGAACTGATCATTTTGTTAGAAGATAACAAAAATGATCAGTTTGTTATAAGAGCTTGACCTGGACTTGGACCCCTGGACTTGGACAATGACACCTCCAAATAACCCTCATGGAATGACTTCCAACGGATCATGGCCAGCGAGAAAAATCAAAAAAAGTTGTATTGAATTTAAGGCCATCCTCTAATGCTATAAACCAAGAGGAGAATAATCTGTTGATAAGTTTGTCGAACTAAGAAGGCACAATTGTAGCAAAAAGTACAGCCCTAAATTACAGAATTACAGAAGGTTGCCAATAGAGGAAAACTCAGGATGGATAACTCCTCCAATATAGGGCATGGGAATTTACAATCTAGAACATCCGAGGTAAAATTCAGCTGAACAACACATGTAAGGGATTCTGCCACTACTCTATGATTGCAGAAAACAAGATATTTGAACTTTCAATCAACAGTGACATTATCTTTAAATTGGGGAACAGATCAAAGTCAAAAAAATAATGATTGGAGACCCCAACGATCATCAGACAAAAGCAAGTACCTTCAATCACCATACCGAAATACGCCATGAAAAGAAAGTTGTTCCAAGGGGAAACAAGAAACTGTTCCAGCGAGAACCTAAAGGAAGAAAATTTTTGCATAAATTACGAATTACAGAAGGTTGCCAATAGAGGAAAACTCGGGATGAAATCATTGAATTCCATGAAACAAGAGTCCTGTTATGCATTCTATCAAAAACCAATCGAGCAGTCCTCTTCTTGACAAGTTAAGGATTGGAAAGGTGTATAGGACACGACTTTCCGGTTTCATATTTTTAATGTTTCCCGATTATATTCTCATTATAGAGCTCGAGCCACGCACAAGGACATCATCACATACACCTTACCACCCTCCCAAATCTCGAGTCATAAAAATCATAAACTTTAAAAAGAAACCCAACAAAACAAAATAAAAGCTTAATGTCACGGATCAATAAGAAGTATCATTATCATAACCCACCGAAATACAATCTACAATCAACCTATCACTAAGTGACTCTCTCATCGAGGATTCTTCGGGATCTAGCTTCTCCACAACATCGAGGAGGTCTTCAAACGTCTTAGAACTTTGCCCATGAGCTCTAATTGCTCCTCTTAAGTACCCTCTCAAATAATTCAAGGAAGTACTTCTACCAGCATCTGTCTGGGTATGTGAGCTTTCACCTCTCTCCTGTGAGCATTCCCCTCGATTGGTCTTTAATCCTTGACTAATTGGAGTATCGGTTCCCATTCCTTCAAAGCATTCCATTCTCTCTATCCATTGGAACATCCCACATCCAGGATTACCCACCTACAAGACAATTATACAAAACCTCATATTAGAAGGACTTACATCCATATGACAATGATTAGACCCCCACCTACTACTTAAAAAGGGAAAGAATAGAAACTATATTAACACTCACCCCTGTGGAATGTGGACAACACCAAAATTATCGTCCATTGTTTGCTGCCGTTTTTGCCGTTCTCACCTTGCAATGCCCACCTCCACATGAAAATTGTTTCAAATGCTCTACCCACATTATAAACTTTTGACAAATTTGGCAATTATAATACATTCTCCCAATATTAATTCCCTTACTTGTTCTACGGATGACAAGTATAGCACCACAGTTTTCACATTTAGAATCCATATTCCTTCTAAACAAAATGCAATTACATTAGTAAATAGTTCAGTTGATCAAAAACATATAATGAATCAAGATTAGAAAGAGAGAGAATAAGCAAATTGATAACCATATTTCTTTTTCATGTTCGATTATTTCCAACTGGACAGTGGACCTAGGTGATGTTTTGGCATTCTTGTGGACTTATTTGATTACCAAAGCCAAAGTTAATGGACCTAGGTGATGTTTCGGCATTCTTGTTTGGATGTAGATGATGTTATCGATCTTTGATGGGGTATAGGTGAAATTTTTTCTTTTATAAACCAAACCCAAAGCAGAAAAATAAATTTGTTCAAGAACGGATACCGAACAAAAAAAAATTAATCTTAACATTCATTCAGAGAAATAAATTTGTTCAAGACCAAACCCTCGAAGAAAGAAGGGTGAGAAGAAGAAGAAGTTCAAGTAGAAAAAATAACATCATTCAGGAACAAACCCTCGAAAAAAAAAACATCAAACGTATATGATTCAAAGAAAAACAAAAAAAAAACAAAAAAAAAAACCCTTTTTAACGAAACCAAAATCAAACAATGAGAGAAGAAGAAGAAGAAAAAGAAGATAAGACAGCTAAACATACCAGGTTGGGAGGGAGCTCTTCTCAATGGATGGCAGATCTGCTTTGGGAGCTCTTCTCAACGAACCACGATGGCAGATCTGGTTTGGGAGCTCTTCTCAACGAACCCGGAGAAGGTTGGGTGATTCGGGACCTCTTCTCAACGCAAATGGGATGCTGCCGTCGGAGCAGGGAGGTGGTTGGGTGATTCAGTAGCTCTTCTCAACGCAGAGGAGACTAGAGCTTGAGTGAGAATGAACGAGAGAGTAAAAATTCGCAGCAGGGATAAGTAACATTTGAAGGCTAAATTCGTAAATGAACATAAATTTTCTTTTTTAAAATTTTTATTTGAGGGGGTAAAATTGTATTTCAACAATTTTAATGATTTCCGTCAGTTAAGTGGACCTAGGTGATGTTTCGGCATTCTTGTGGGTGTAGATGATGTTAAGGATCTTTGATGGGGTGTAGGTGAAATTTTTTCTATAATTAATTCTATAATACATATCAAAGAGAGGCTTAGAGACATAGTTCTCTCCCTTCATCTTCTCCCTCTCTCCTTCCTGCCACTATAAATTTGCAACTCCCCCACCCTTCCCTTTCCGTCAACCTTTATTCCTCTCTCTCTCTCTCTCTCTCTCTCTCTCTCTCGTTGATTTTTTTTAGTTTTTTTTTTAGAGCAGTAACACGTGAATTGGTTGTGTTGTATATAGCTTCAGAAAATGCATCGCATTTAATCGTTATTCTATGATGGACATGATTCCATGTACTGGTCTAGCTTTCAGTCTTATCATTTATGTTAAATTTGGTATTTAGAGGTTAACAAAAAATATTGAAATTTAGAATTGCATAATATTGGTGGCTCTCATATCTTGTTATGTATGTCGGTGGGAATGATGGAGCAATTTTGACATAACTTTAAAAGGCTATTTAAACCATAGTTGCAGGCATCAAAACATACGTTTGGGGTGTTTGGCAAAGTGAGACTGGATTGCAGTTCAAATGTCTGAACTCTTTGAATTATGAGAAAAATAACCCACAAGATGTGAGAGAGAGAGAGAGAGAGAGAGAGAGAGAGGTGGGGGTAACCCAGAAGACAACAGTTTGTTTAGTTGGTTGTTGGTTACCTCAAAGTAGAGTAGTTCACATCCACTTATGTGTCCTCTTTAAGGGATTTCATCACCCCAATGGGTCCTACATCCCATGGACAGTGATAAAATCTCTTGGAGAATACACTAACTTGGAGGAGATCTGAACTCTTCAAAAAGCCAAGGGTTCGAATCATCTGTCTTCATAAGATTCGTTGGGTTTTATTTATTTGGTAAAATGAAGTCCATTGAGAAGAGTGTGAAACACTAATGGAGGCAAGGAACAAACTTCCTGAATCCGTGGATCGAACATAGGCTAAGCTATTGTCGACCCTACTAATAGGATCCTCTTAGCAAATGAGTCAACAATGCTGTTAATCTCGTTAGACATGTAACTAAAAGAACAGAAGTCAAAATAAGAGGATGATTGTTTGATGTCTTCCAGAATTGGCTCAAGAGAATAAGTGCCCAAACTGTTCCTGTTCTGGAGAAATTAAGTTATGACCTCTGGATTGTCAAATTCGATAGCAATGCTCATGAACCCTTCAGAAAGAGCTTCTAGCAGTGAGGCTCTGATGGCTAGGGCTTCTCCCACTGCTGCACTGTCGAATGATGCTAGCATAGAGATTGCATAAAGATTTTTATAAAAATATATATATATGCATATTTCCATAGACCTTAAATGTATATCCATGCATATAAACTAATGGTGTTTATAATCGACCAATATGCATGACTCTTATCTAAACCAATCAACCAATTGGGCATTACCAATTTGATCTTAAGGCATCACTTGCCTACCCTTAGATTTAACCAAGTATAGTTCAATATTAACATCCAACCACAAACGAGCATAGTCACATATATAACATCAAGTATTCAAACATGCTAACAAAACAATTATTCAAACTTAGACATGCCAATAAAACATGATGATCATGGAACAAACTATATATTTTCCATCAAACAGGTCATCATGAACATGTTATCAAAGCACAAGTTGTAAAACTAAAAATATCTTCGAGGGACGGTAAAGAAAATCATAACAAATTTTTTCTCTTTGTTGGGCCTTAGATATTTGTTTGAATCAATAAAATATCTATTTATAAAAAAAAAATTTGTTATGATTTTCTTCGAGGGATGCTTTGTGGCATCTCCAAGGATTACATCTTCATTCACACATCATCCATACCAATGAATTTAGATCATGTAACCTAAATCACAATGGTTATATAGGTTGTATGAGTAGGGTAACCTCATATTGTTAGTTTATGATTTTCAAGAATTAAATACTAAGCAAACAACTCGACAAAGCATATATATATATATATATATATATATATATATATATATATATATATATATAGATATAACTCAAATACTTTGCAACTATCATTGAGTTTAATTGGGCTTTGTGCCTTTATCCATATATTAACATAAACTTTAAAATAACGTTTTACCAAAAAAAAAAAAAAAAAAAACCTTATTTTAACGGATGAAAATCAAGACAGGATGTATCCCACTTATAAGAAATAAATCAATAACAGTGGTTCACGTCGACATCTAAGAACATGTGTACAAGTGGAGACAACCTACATTAAAAATGGCAAAGAAAAAAGTTTATAAACCAATTGTCATGACTTCACAAATATAAAATGATTTTAAAAACCAACACCTTTTGTGAAACTTTTTCTTAGAACCGTCACCTTTTTGAATTGGTAGCCCCATTCAAGTTTGGGGTCTAGAGTTGCCACCGAAAGACCCAAAAAAACGTACGCCCCAAAGATTCTTTTTTTTTATTTGGTTATCATTTCATCACATCACGAGTGTAACTATCATATATAAACATAAATCTGAAGGTTGAAGAAATGCAATCCCACAAAATAACACCCCTTATTAAGTCATGCAAAAAATATGATTTAACAATGATAAATTTAGAGTTAAAAGATATATCTAATCCAATAGGGCTATGGCATCAATGGGCAACAAGAAGTCACTACCAACGGTCATTCCACCTGTATCTATATCTCATATATCATTTAGAATTGTCCTAGATAAAGTGCCAAAGTTCTGGGTTTAAGATTGTTGTAAAATAATAGTAAAATTTTAAATAAGAACCACATATTTGTTAAATTATTCAATAATATGTGGATGAATTAGTTAAAGAAAAACAATCAGGATAATGTTCAAGGTTGGATTGTATCACAATCGGTATAGTCCTAAAGTCAAGATTTGCCCGCAAGATGTAATTGGGTTTGTGATACAAAATTGGCTCTAAGATAAAACAGACTAAGCTTGCGGTAGCAAACCTGCACTTGTCTGATGCACCCCTTTGAGTACGTCGGATTTGTGCTCAAGCCAAATTCAATATGGTAATGCAATTCTTTGGAAAAACAATGTTTAGAAAACAAAGGAGAATACACACGGTATGTGCTTACAAGGAAGGGAAGAGAGAGAGAGAGAGAGAGAGAGAGAGAGAGCAAGAACCAAGTAAATGGTTTTAATAATTATGTTCATTTTAATTAAGGTTTCCCCCTCCTTTATTTATAGAGGAGAACATGTACTTTCAAAGCACCCTGAGGGAAGGTTGTGTCTCTCCAAACTAACATGTCTTTACAAGGCAACTCGAGGGAAAGGTGTGCATTTTTAAACCCATCAAGTCTTTATAAGGTACCCCCAAGGAAACGGTGTCTTTCCAAACCATCATGTCTTTACAAGGCACCCCAAAGGAAGGGTGTGCATTTCTAAACCATCATATCTTTATAAGGCACCCCGAGGGAAGGTTTTTCCTTTTCCAATTTAATGGTTTAGATCTTCCTATCTCAATCCAAGTGTTGAGATCCCACCCTTTAGAGATAAGGATGTGTCTCTTTGAATAGATGTGTCTCCAAATTTTACCCTAGCTTGATGTGTCTCTTTGAATAGATGTATCCATTTGTAAAGACACTTCACTAATGAATCCGGGTCAAACGGATTAAATGACTACCAAACCCAACATAAACCATATATAAAACCCAACCCATCTGAGATCAAAATATATCTCACACTGACCCAACACTCACACTCGCAAGCCTCATTCCAAGAAAACCAAAAATCAAAACAAATGAAGTTTTTTTTTTTTTTTTTTTCTTTAACTTAAGTTAAAAAAAATGATAAAGTACAACAAGAAGTCAAAAATCAAATATCCACCGCTCCAACTCTTATATTTTTTAGTATAGCAGTTAAAGGGATTTTCTTATTAACACCTCCTAAGTACTCAAATAATTTGGAATTTTTTTTTTTTTTTTTTTTTTGTAACTCTTAGTATAATACATTGGTTTTTAGTGAGGGTAATTCTTGTAATTTCACATGTCCATTCGAAAAATATATGAGAAAACGACCTAATGGTAAATCATTTTAAAAAAAGACTATATAGGCTATGTTTGATATGCATTCTAAATCAAGAATACATTCTAAGATGACAAAAATAATGTTTGATATGGTTTCTCTTTTTTGAATCGTGGAATGTGTTAGAGAATGCAACTCATTTTGGAATGCATTCTTTAAACATTCTACATTTGGAGCCTAGAACAGAAATATCTTGCACTTTAGCCTGTTCTCATCCTATTTTAAGAAATGCATTCTTAGGTAGAGAAAACATTTTTAAGAATGACATTCTCAAAAGACATACCACACACAGCCTAAATAACCCTACAAACTTGTTCTACAAAACTGGCATACCTTGACTCTTTGCTGCCTTAAAGCATAAAAACTCAAAAATAGTGAATTCCAATCCAATTAACAACTGAGCAGTAATCCATGAACAACACAAAAATGTTGTAGTTAGACCCAATTCAATAATTTAAATATGTCTAGCCGCATCAACTGGATTAGATTCCAAGGTAAAAACCAAAGATTACTTTCAATATCAATAATAAGACGGTTACAAATTCAAATTCAAACTCAAACTCAAAAAAAAAAACACAATTACAGTTAGTGATCACATAACAGCTCGATCTTGAAAGCCAACCATCATAAATCCACGTTTACTCAATATGGTAATTAAAAAAAAAAATCAAAGGATTCAACAATGCCAAATAATCCTTTAACAAAAAGGTGCCTCAATGCGTGAGATTTTCGCTACTACAAGAGTTGCAAAAAAAATCCTTTAACAGCTTCATCAAAATACTTGTTGGGCTAAAATAGTAACAGGTTTAAATCAGACCGTGGATGAGGAATCTATGACGGGCCTTGTGGAGCGGGACATGTGATATACATTCAAGTTATTAAGTATATGGACAAAAGAGAGTCTTTTCTAATAGCATTCGGGAGATGAAATCATGTTGGAGCCCCTTCTGGGCAAACGGGCCATGATTAGACAGACTGATGGAGGTAGCTGGCTATTAAATGGTATATCATTAATGCTCATAAATATCGATAACCACCAGAAATGCCAAGTAGGCAGATTTGACTTGCCAGGTCACCATATCATAGACCAAATCAGCAAAAAAGTAAGATTCATGCTTGACAAAAGAGAAAGGATGGCTATTGCTGTCAGAATAAGTAGAGGACGTGGACAAAAAGGGGATCGAAGAAGGTCAATTGGGGTCGTAAACGACTGATAAGACATCCAAGCGCTGCCCTAGGGGGTCGTAATCACCTAGGCCTATTGTTTTCCAGTTGACAAACGATAGTGATGGTGGTAGGTGGTGAGAAGCTTGTCCAGGAAGCTTCACCTTGAGCCTATAAATAGTGAGAGGTTATCGATTGCAAAGGATCCAGAATTTCCTACCAAAAGGGAGCATCCATCTTCAGGTATCGCTCTGACAAAGTTCTTCTGAGATAATCCATGTTCAAACCCTTGCCCAATTCCCATTTCACGAGAGAGAAATAGGTTATTGAAGCTCCCGTATTTCAGGGAACCCCATCTCTAAGGAGTTCTAGTGTTTCACTAAGAACTTCATTCTGCTTGTCTTTGAGATTTACTAACTTTAGCATTAGAGTGGTCCCGAGGTGAATCCCGCCCACTTACTTACTGTTTTGTTAGTGTTTCAACTACGTGACCTGATCTGAAGGACTGAACAGAATCCATTTTGACAACAATACTCAATTGGTAAATTCAATTCTCCACATAACATTTATCATATTGTTTATACAATCTTAAGAATTGTTGGAAATATATCGTTCAAAAACATATATATAGAGGAATAAGAGAACTTATCTTACCTGTAAACAAACCGTATTGGATGTGTGCAAACACACCATTCACGGTATCAAGAATTTGCTAACAATGTTAAACGCCTTAGGCTATGTTTGGATGTCAAGAAAAGAAAACATATTCAAATTTCATTGAACAAGCATAAGACCATAAATGGAGTTTTTTATTCTCAGATATGCTAATCAAAGCTTCATTACATCGCATTTTGGAGGGTTGACCACCCTCCACAGAAGAAAAAAACAAGGAAACTCATAGAAACAACCGACTTACAACTTACAAGCACACAAAAGTAAATACACATACACACAAAGTGAGACGAAAGCTACATCTCATCACACCCCCACAATCATAACATATGCAGATCTTCAGATCTCAGAAACCAACATATGCAAGTCTTCAGATCTCAGAAACCATGTATTTTGATCTGCTCTTTGTTGGCAATCCCGGCCTTGACTAAGAAATTGGACACATTCTTCCGTTGATCACCTTGGAGTTGAATGACGTTGCCCCCCAATTTCTCATCTACCACAACATTACCATTACAGCACAACTCCTTCTTGAGGGCCTTAAGGATCCCCTTGGGGTCCCCTTCCTCTTTCAGCCCTTGCAACGTTGTCAAGCTTTTCTTTCCATTTCGTTGTTGTATACGGATGTGTACATAATCCTTTGCCCCAGAAGGACCTGAGTACTCCGCATCAGCAAATGGATCAAAAGCAGATGGGATCTGGAAGTCAGAGTCAATCATGTATTTAACTGTTGATCGATCTGAAATGATATTTCAGTTATCTTTAGTTTTTCTCCTCTGATCCGCAGCAAATATAGAATCCTGAGAACAAAGTTGAAACGAGACATCAATTAAACTGAAGAAATTGGAGAAACTACAATATCAAACACAAAAGAGTCCAAACACATTACTGATGCAGCATAAATGAATAGAAACACATTGCTGATGCAGCATAAATGAATAGATGAGATCACACCTCCCCCCTCCCTCTCCTTTCGAGAGGAAGGCATCACCAAGTGATGACCGAAATAGGGTAACCCAAAAGATGAAGCATATACCAAAAAATTCTTTCCTTGGATGGTTGCTAAAAACTACTGGCAAGTATTCAGAGTCAAAGGTGATTTCAACATCCTGAGAGCAGTTATGATGGAATGAAAAGGGGAACGAAAAGGGAAGGCTGAGAAGTGCTATTCCAAACTTTTCTTCGGGTCAACCGAACTTCCTCTTCTCTCCCACCCATGGAATAAGTAGTAAGATGTTCTACCCATTTCAATCAAATGCCGAGAGGCCTCTACTTTCTCCTTCTCCCATGGTATTTTTCAACTTGTGAACGTGCCAATATAATCCTCATGGTGAATTTGAAACCCTCGTGTAGTGAGATTCTAAATGAATCTCACACACCCTCTTTGGATTTGCCCAAGATCTTTGGAGTTCATGTATTTCTCTCTTGTAACAGGCTTGTAAAAGTGCAACCTATGAATCTCGCTTGCAGCGTGGAGGGTTTTTGTCCTTTTGTTCCAGGAGGAATAGCCTCTCATCATATTGCATTAGGTACATTAGGCATATTAGCGGGCCTATTCCATTTTAGTGTCCTTCATCTATACGAAGAAGTTAAGCGATCCCCTATGACCCTTTACCATCTTGTGCTTGCTTACCTATTTGATATAGAACTTCCCCAATTTTTTTAGTTTGTTATTCAATTGAATTGTGAACTACATCAATTGAAACTTAAAAACAAAAGAAAATCTCAAGATAAAGAAGGAAAGAGATGTAAAGGCCATCATTTTTTTTTTTTTGATACTTACCAAATATTATTAGTAGCAAAGGTGGCAATGATCCACTATTCATCCAATAAACCAAAGTCGTCCCCCCCCCGGGTGCTTCAGCCCAAAAAAAAAAAAAAAAAAAAACCCTCTTAGACACAAGCAATACTAACACAAATCAGAACGGCAGGTTGTGAACATAATCTGTTTAGCAGCTTCACACAGAGTGAGCAAATTAAAATCCAACTATCAAATGATCCTAAAAAGAGTAGACCCAGAGAATAAAAAAGAAAGCACAGAAGGAAGTAATTGAAGCCTCTTACCTGAATCAAAAGAGTTGCAGAAACCTTAATAAGAGAAGTCACCAGTAAGCTGACAGATATATGCAGAAATCAATACAGATGATTTGACTTTGGGGGATATATATATAGGTGTCTGATACTCCGCGTCAATTTCTAGAAAGGTTTCTCTAGGTTCTTAACCACTGGGGTGGGTTAATATAGGGTGGAATTTGAACGGTCGTGATTAAAATTCCAAGTTGGGCAGACTAAGATCAGGGATTTTTAAAAAAAATTTTAATAAGAAGATTAGGAACATTTTTTTTTGGGGTAAAACATTAATCTATTCAAAAAATTTAATAAGAAGATTAGGAACATTTTTTTTGGGGTAAAACATTAATCTATTCAAAATCAAAAGCGCGTCGAGGCTTCCTTCTTGCATAAGGAAAAGAGCCAGCAAATGGAATTTGACAATAGTCATCCTCGAAAATGATCCAACCAATTCAAGGTATGAGCCACCAGATTGGCATCCCTGAGACTTTACGTGTTTTGCAAGATGAGATTCACAACTTTAAGAAATAAAAAATAAGGGAATATTTCAGGGATTCACATTAAATGCAACCCCTAGAATTTTTTTGTTATTATTTTTTAAAACATTTTCAATCCACATTCCCACCCTTAGAATTTATTTTGAATATATATGCGTAAGAACTTTGTGCGGCTAACCAAGAGGGTAATAACCACACAATCAATTTGTCAGCCCTTGGATCTCAATACAAGATATCAATGATTCGATTTAATTAAATAATTAAATAATAAAGAAATAAGATATTAAAAGGTTCTCTTTGATATAGTTTATGTTTATGTTTATGTTTATGAGTTATTTATGACAGATCGTTTAATAATATAAAAGTATAACGCATAAATAATAACCGTTTAGTACCCCTAGACATAAAAAAATAATAATAAATTATCATAATAATGATAAACACCTTCTAATCTATTTATAGGTTTTAGATTATATTAATTTCTTTTATATATTAATAAGTATCATAAAATATACCAAACAACTACATATGTCATAATGTATTATATTCTATAATACATATCAAAGAGAGGCTTAGAGACATAGTTCTCTACCTTCATCTTCTCCCTCTCTCCTTCCTGCACTATAAATTTGCAACTCCCCCACCCTTCCCTTTCCGTCAACCTTTATTCCTCTCTCTCTCTCTCTCTCTCTCTCTCTCTCTCTGGTTGATTTTTTTTAGTTTTTTTTTTTTAGAGCAGTAACACGTGAATTGGTTGTGTTGTATATAGCTTCAGAAAATGCATCGCACTTAATCGTTATTCTATTATGGACATGATTCCATGTACTGGTCTAGCTTTCACTCTTATCATTTATGTTAAATTTGGTATTTAGAGGTTAACACAAAATATTTAAATTTAGAATTGCATAATATTGGTGGCTCTCATATCTTGTTATGTATGTCGGTGGGAGTCATGGAGCAATTTTGACATAACTTTAAAAGGCTATTTAAACCATAGTTGCAGGCATCAAAACATACGTTTGGGGTGTTTGGCAAAGTGAGACTGGATTGCAGTTCAAATGTCTGAACTCTTTGAATTAGGAGAAAAATAACCCACAAGATGAGAGAGAGAGAGAGAGAGAGAGAGAGAGGTGGGGGTAACCCAGAAGACAACAGCTTGTTTAGTTGGTTGTTAGTTACCTCAAAGTAGAGTAGTTCACATCCACCAATGTATACTCTTTAAGGGATTGCAAAGTGAAGGACACCATGGCTGTCTGTCTGTACAGAAAAAAGCCCAATCCACTGGCCGTCAAGTTTGGGAGAAGAGAAGCATCACAGTTTGACTTTCAAAATTCCATGGAAAGCCACGGTTCAAGTAATCAGAATTGGTCGATTAAAATCAGAGAGACATCGTAAAAATAAAAAAAATAAATAAAAAGAAGAAGAAGATCTGTATCTCCAGGAATCGGTGGATTCTGCTGATCAGATCCTGATTCCTCAATTCCAGCCGATTATGCTGCTGCTTGCCCACATGAAAAAGATATAATGCATCTGTGAATAATTACTGTATTTCACCAGACATCGTTTAAAAAAGGGTTACCAAACCAAACCCCAAAAAATATATTTTCTTCAAAGTTTGTCAACACTCCCTCTGAAATCATAGCCAGAAAGAGTACATGTACAAAGTGGATTTCATGGCAAAATAAAGGTATTCACGGGAAAATGATATGGGAATTCAAAAGCCAGAAATGAATCGGATACAACTGAGATTCAAATGCCTTATTCATCCATACACTAGCTTCTTACATGCCACCTCTTAACAGCATCTAAATCTTGTAAGAATGGATCTCCGTGGACAACCTGCAAACCATTTACAGCCATGAATATTCTGAGTGGACAACACAGGAACAATGTAATTACAAGGACTAGAGCCAACGGCAGAAAAGAACACCATTATAGCCAACCTTTACAACTATAATTATTCAACATTTTGAATTGCAACAGCTGACAAGGTTACAAAGGTTGAAAAATTGTCCCACTTACTCATATTTTTATAACTAAACATTCCATACCCAAATATCCAAACAGGGTCTTCCCCATCCGAAAGCCTGGAGACAAAAAAGCTCCCAAATTTAAGTTGATTAATGCCACATCAGCAAGTGTTCTCTAGGGTAATAAGAATTCTTACATGCCTGTTTCTCCACACCCATTTTTGCCTGCCCTATAAATAAGATGATTTGGCATTATGACCATTGGATAGTATATCCCATTATTGATAACCAATATGTCAAATTTGATAACCTACATGACAAATTTAATAACCCACCATTCATGGGATTTTTCCCTTCATTTTTCAATGGGCCTGTTATTCAAACTATCCCATTTTTCACACAATTTCCAAAGCATATGTGGACCAATGGAGAGGTCAGATCAGTGAAGACTTTAATACATGGTTAGGTGATGATGTGGCTAATATGTCTATTAACTTCATGCACAAAACTAGTTGCATCATGAGAATTAGAGCAGATATGTAAGAACCCCACTGCCCACTTTTTATTTTCCCTACTTGCTCTTATCTCAACATGTCTATTTAAGTGGATGCTTGCTGATGACACAAATTACCTGACATGGCATTGAACGACATGACCTCTCTCAAATTTTAGATGGGGGAGAGCCTCTTGGGATATTTTAGTGTGGACTAACAAATCCTAAAAATATGAGAAGAAATTCAAAGGCTCTGATTCCTGAATAAGCCTACTTGTCTTTTCTTTGTTTTGTTTGGGTTTTGTATTTACTACTTTTTTTTTCTTTTTTTTTTTTAGGGAGGAAGGGGGGTAGAATAACCCTTGGCCCCTAGAATAATGGATGTATATTCCCATTTTCCAAAATATATAGGCTTGTCATCAGATTATCAAAAAAAAAAAAAAAAAAAAAAAAAAGGAAAGAATAGAAACACACATTTTCAATAAACAAATAACCAGAAGGAGCAAGATTTTTATGTGCTCGGCTCCTCCAGTGACCTTTTCAGGTCCATTTCAACTTGGTGAATTGTCCATTGCATACCCTCCAATTTCTGCAAAGAAAATTATAAAATTAGTAGAGGATGGGACTCGGAAAGATCACAAACAGCAAAAAGGAAAGACAGTTACCTTCACGATATCATGGTACTGCCTAGCAATTGTATCAAAGTGAGGATCAACACCCTGATACTCACGAAGACGTGTAACCTGGTGCACAAAATGAAGCACGAACCACATGAACACACAACCACACGCACAATACACAATGACAACACATAACACAATGGAAAAGAGGATCCAGTGGCCAATTTGTCCTGTTCATGGCCACATTTCAAGTTTAAATATCTACAAAAAAGGTAACACACATCAGTTATGCACCTGTATTTGTGGGGATCTTGCAACACATACATGTAAATGAAGTCTGTGAATGTGGAGAAAGGCAGTGAAGTATGAAGCATTCATATCCTCATTCGCTTAAGCAGTGAGCCTACTGCTTTAATATCCAAGCATAGCAAAGAAAGATCTGTGAAATTGATAAAGGAATTGATTCACATGTCGTGGTCTGTTCTGCATCCGGTACCGGTCTCAACTGTATTGACAAATACAAGTAGTGCAATACTCAACGGTTAACCATCACAAGCAATCATGGTTTGAGGAATCAGACTCAGATCGGCAGAATCGGCCAGTCCGGATTGGCTGACCTGAGCAACCCGATCCGATCAGCCGATCCTCATTTTCAATGCATTAACACATGGAGTCTCATATGCGTGACACATGGATTCCATGCATTTAAAAAAAAAAAAACAAAAGGAAGCTTCCAACAAACCGAGAGGGGAGGGGGAGAGGGGGAGAGGGGGAGAGGGGGAGAGGGAAGGAAGGAAATGGCAAATTTTATTATTGTCACAGAGGTTTGCTTTTTCTCCAAACATCACAAGGCATATATCTCACGCTGACCCAACACTCACACTCGCAAGCCTCATTCCAAGAAAACCAAAAATCAAAACAAATAAAGTTTTTTTTTTTTTTTTTCTTCTTTAACTTTAATTAAAAAAATAATAAAGTACAACAAGAAGTCAAAAATTCAATATCCACCACTCCAGTTCTTATATTTTTTTTAGTATAGCAATTAAAGGGATTTTCTTATTGACAGCTCCTAGGTACTCAAATAATTTGAAACTTTACTTCTTCTTTTTTTAACTCTTAGTATAATACATTGGTTTTTTAGCGAGAATAATTCTTGTAATTTCACAAGTCCATTCGAAAAACATATGAGATAGTGACCTAATGGTAAGTCACTTTAAAAAATGACTATATAGGCTATGTTTGGTATGCATTCTAAATCAAGAATACATTCTGAGATGACAAAAACAATGTTTGATGTGGTTTCTCTTTTTTGAATCGTGGAATGTGTTAGAGGATGCAACTCATTTTAGAATGCATTCTTTAAACATTCTACATTTGGAGCCTAGAACAGAAATATCTTGCACTTTAATATGTTCTCATCCTATTTTAAGAAATGCATTCTTAGGTAGAGAATACATTTTTAAGAATGACATTCTCAAAAGACATACCACACACAGCCTAAATAACCCTACAAACTTGTTCTACAAAACTGACATACCACACACAGCCTAAATAACCCTACAAACTTGTTCTACAAAACTGACATACCTTGGCTCTTTGCTGCCTTAAAGCATAAAAACTCAAAAATAGTGAATTCCAATCCAATTAACAACTGAGCAGTAATCCATGAACAACACAAAAATGTTGTAGTTAGACCCAATTCAAAATTTTAAATATGTCTAGCCGCATCAACTGATTCCAAGGTAAAAACCAAAGATGACTTTCAATATCAATAGCGACGGTTACAAATTCAAATTAAAACTCAAACTCAAAAAAAAACACAATTACAGTTAGTGATCACATAACAGCTTGATCTTGAAAGCCAACCATCATAAATCCACGTTTACTCAATATGGTAATTAAAAAAAAATCTAAGGATGCAACAATGCCAAATAATCCTTTAACAAAAACGCATCTCAATGCATGAGATTTTCGCTACTACAAGAGCAGCAAAAAAAATCCTTTAACAGCTTCATCAAAATACTTGTTGGGGTAAAATAGTAACAGGTTTAAATCAGACCGTGGATGAGGAATCTATGACGGACCTTGTGGAGCGGGACACGTGACATACATTCAAGTTATTAAGTATACGGACAAAAGAGAGTCTTTTCTAATAGCATTCAGAAGATGAAATCATGTTTGACCCCCTTCTGGGCAAACGGGCCATGATTAGACAGACTGATGGAGGTAGCTGGCTATTAAATGGTATGTCATTAATGCTCATAAATACCGATAACTACCAGAAATGCCAAGTAGGCAGATTTGACTTGCCAGGTCACCATATCATGGACCAAATCAGCAAAAAAGTAAGATTCATGCTTGACAAAAGAGAAATGATTGTTGGCCTACATATTGAAATTGTTGGCAAATTGGGCTAACTGGGTCAAGTTTGATGAGAGAGAGTGTCTGTGGACCCTACAGGCGATATGGCAGTGAAACAGGCGATGCAGCTTTGTTACAGATGATGTGAATCATGAAAAATGGAGGAAGTCTATAGAGAGAGAAAGAAGAGAGAGAAGCCTGTAGAGAGAGAGAGGAGAGAGAAAATTATGGGACCCAGGTGTGGGTGGGACCCACTGATCGCCAGGTTGGCCGAGGTCCAGCCGCGGCATCACACTGCCGAGGCTAGCCATGGCTTGGCATGCCACAGTCGCATGCTAGGCAGCAACCATGGCTTGCCCAGCAGCAAGGCCCGCAGGCCAAGCCACAGACAAGCAGCAGCTAGGCCCACAGGCCATGCCATGGCCAGCCTTGGCACGCACAGCCGCGCGCACAGACGCACGCTCAGCATACCCGCACTCTGTTTGACAAAATGTCTAGAGAGAGAGTGAGCAAAGGGTTAGAGAGAGGACTTCTCGGACAGAAAACGTGTTACAGGTTTATTTCATGCAATTTCGGTTACAGAGGCCATTTAAGAAGTTGTTGAGGGGCTTTTTCGTCAAGAAAAAGAGAAGGAGATCCAAGATCCGCGGCGAGGATTGATCCTCACCTCTCAGATTCGCATCTGACAGCCCACAAAGACACGGGATTGTGTACATATGAGTCGGCCGCGTTAGATTCCATCGCGCTGTTCGTGAGTGGCCAGATGCAATATGGGATCCGAGGTTCGCTGACGCGATTTGTTCGGATCCGACGGACATCAGAAGATCCCGCCATTTCTTCTCAGATCCAACGGCAGATGGCCTAGATTCCTCTCTAAACCAATCAGAATGTGACAGCGGCGCAGCGCGGCTCGGCTACGGTGCGGCGCAGGTGCAGGTTATATAAGGAAAGATTCTCTTTCCTTATCCGAGATTAGCCGATTTTTAAATTGCCATATCTTCTTCATCCGAGCTCCAAATCGGTCCGTTTAAATTGCAGCATTCATATTTTTTGATGCCCTATCTATTGGGTGCCGTTGGGAGTCGTGAAAGGGCTGGAAAAAATTGAAAAGTGTGCTTTGAATCTACAGAAGAGGGATTTTGCCTGTCGGAGTTTCCAGTGAGAGGATTCATCACTATCCACCTATTCTCTGTGCATCGATGGACTGTTGAAACCCTGAGAGAGGTTGGTATGCTGTGTATTACTCATTCATGGTGATTGTGAAGGAGATAGGAAGCCTATGATCAAGACGAGATCGATGTTTCAAGATTTACTATCATTGAAGGCTGTTCAGAGGTTCTCAAGGCAGTGTGGAGCATCAAAGATTATCGCTGGCAATTCAAGACTATTGGTTGTGAGATTTTCTCATTCCCTATCTCTTTAAATAATTTTTATGCACTGTATGCTAGTATAGGTGAAAGAAAAATAGTAGAATACCTATCTAGCTTGTGGGTTTCATTGTAGGCAATTCTATAAGCCCCAAAAATTGTTTTAGTTATGGTGTGTTCAGTGGGTGCTGGACACTGGCTTTATGCCTGAATTTTGGTGTTGTTACACCCTTTCAGTTTTATGCTGAGAAAATTTAGGGTTAGTATCCTTGTCTGTAAGAGACTAAAAGTTGAGTATTGAGTAAGTACGGAGCCCGTGGGGCATTACTCTGTGGATTAGCCATCACATACTGTGGTGGTGAACCACGTAATATCTTGTGTTCTGTGTGTTTATTTTTCTGGTATATTTTGGAGTGTGTGGAATGGTTTGTAGGATGGGTGTGCAAATCTGGTAGACCTGGCCACTGAGTGGTAGCGAGGTGGATTTGCATACGATTGTGTGTATTGACAAATCAGGTATCCAACAGCTCTGGACAGCATTGAATTTATAGGGAAGAAGTTTCAGACACTGATTCACCCCCCCTCTCAGTGTCATATCAAGTTCATCAATTGGTATCAGAGCACCAGGCTCAGTGACAGCTTAATCAGCAACTGAGAATATCAGAATAAAAGATATGGCACCAGGAGAAGGTTCAAACAAGTCCCCTTTGTTTGATGGGACGGATTTTGTCTTTTGAAAAAGAAGAATGGAGGTCTATGTAGGATCTCTTGGTTATGATGTTTGGGCTTCTGTAGAGAATGACTACACTCCACATGATACAAATGCTCCCACAGTTGTAGACAAAAAGAATTTTGAAAACAATAGAAAGGCTCTCAATGCCATTCAAGGGGGACTGACAAATAGTGAACTGGTTAAAATCATGGACTACAAGACAGCAAAGGAAGTATGGGACAGACTGATCAACATATATGAAGGAGATAAGAAAATCAAGACAGTCAAGCTACAAACATTTAGAGGTCAGTTTGAGAATCTGAAGATGAATGAAGATGAGACCATTGATCAATACATGAACAGGGTTAATGAAGTGGTCAATTCCATTAGAGGACTTGGTGAAGATTTAAAAGGTCATATTGTTTGTCAGAAGAATTTTGAGGTCTCTCACTCCAAAATTTGAGTCAAAAGTATCAGCTCTTGAAGAAACCAAGGACTTGAAACAGGTTACTATTGATGAAATTCATGGAGCTTTAACAGCTTTTGAGATGAGGGTTGATCCAGGAACCACTAGTGACAAGCAGGTAGCTTTCAAGGCTATGAAGAAGCTGAAGATTTATGAAAAACAAAATGAGGAAGAAAGTGAAGATGAAGCCACAGCTCATTTCACTAGGAAATTGAAAAAGGGTACAGGAAAGTATAAAAATAAGCTTCCATTCAAATGCTTCAACTGTGGTAAAGTTTGACACTTCGCTGCAAAGTGCCCAATGAAGAGTAAGTTTGACAGTGATGATGAAGATGATAGAAAAAGCAAGTTTAAGGGAAAGAAAAACTACAACTCCAGAGTCAACCAGTGATCCTCATATTTTTGAAGATTTGGATAGTGAGAAAAATGACAGTGAAATAGAAAAAGAGCAAAATGTGACAAATGTGCCAGAACAGAGAACAGTGGTTGATACAGAAGAAAGAGAAGAGCAGTCAGATTCAGAGGCAGATAGGCAGAACAAAAGTGGCTCAAGCAGAGTAAAAAAGAATCATCCTGATCAATTAATTCTTGGTGATCCATCAGCTGGTATGCAAACAAGGAAGGTGAGACAACCAAAACAAATGTTTTCTTTATTATCTCACATTGAACCAAAATCAGTTGCAGAGGCATGTGAAGATGCAAGTTGGCTCAAAGCAATGAATGAAGAGTTGGATCAAATAGAGAAAAATAAAACTTAGGAATTGGTGCCAAGGCCTATAGATAAGAATGTTATTGGTACTAAATGGGTCTACAGGAACAAACTCAATGAAGATGGAAAAATTGTAAGGAACAAGGCCAGATTGGTTTGTAAAGGATATGCTCAGGTTGAGGGCATTGATTTTGAAGAAACGTTTGCTCCTGTGGCTAGGTTGGAAGCCATCAGGATGTTTCTTGCTTTTGCAGTGCACAAGAACTTCAAAGTTTATCAGATGGATGTAAAGTCAGCTTTCTTAAATGGTGACTTGGAAGAGGAGGTATACATTGAGCAACCAGATGGATTTCAACTGAGTGAGGACCCTACACTTGTTTGTAAACTGAAGAAAGCATTGTATGGGTTGAAGCAAGCACTAAGAGCATGGTATTCAAGACTGGATACTTATCTCTGTAAGTTGGGTTTCAAGAAAGGTTTGGTTGATAGCAATTTATATGTTAAATCTATGGATGGCAATCAGACAGTTGTGGTTGTATATGTAGATGATATCATCTTTGCAGGCCAAAAGGATGAATTATGTCAAGACTTTGCTCAGAGAATGCAAGATGAGTTTGAGATGTCTATGATTGGAGAGTTATCTTATTTTTTAGGTCTGCAGATCAGCCAGTTAAAGAATGGATTCTTTTTATCTCAGACTAAATATGTGAAGGAAATGTTGAAGAAATTCACAATGGAAGACTGTACACCAATGAGCACTCCAATGATGACAAGCTGTAAGCTAAGCAAAGAGGATGACTCTCCATCAGTTGACCACACTATGTATAGGTCAATGATTGGAAGTCTACTTTACTTAACTGCTACAAGGCCAGATATTCTACAGTCTGTTTGCATGGTAGCTAGATATCAAGCTGGCCCAAAAGAGACACACATTGTAGCTGTGAAAAGAATTTTCAGATATCTAAAAGGGACTATGGACTATGGTCTTTGGTATGCAAAAAGCAAGGATCTGGAATTATCTTCTTACTCAGATGCAGATTGGACAGGATGTGTTGATGATAGGAAGAGCACTAGTGGCAGTGCTTTTTATCTTGGAAGAAATTTGGTGGCTTGGCACAGTAAGAAACAAGAGTCAGTATCATTATCTACGGCAGAGGCAGAATACATTACAGCTACCTCATGTTGCACACAGGTATTATGGATGAAGCAGATGTTGAAGGATCTCGGCATTGAGTCAAAGAAACTTATTTCTATGTTTTGTGATAACACTAGTTCTATTAATATCTCTAAAAATCCAGTTATGCACTCCAGGACGAAGCACATAGCCATTCGGTATCACTTCTTGAGAGAAAAGGTCTTGGAAGGAGAAATTCAGTTAGAGTTCATTCCTACAGCAGAGCAGATTGCAGATATCTTCACAAAGCCACTTCCCAGAGATCAGTTTGACTACTTGCGACAGAAATTGGGAGTGATTATCTTCCCCAAGCATTGAGGAGCTTGGAGTGAGGGGGAGCAGGGTTTGCTTGTTCTATTTTTTTTGCTCCCTATGTAGGACTCAAGGGGAATCTGTTGGTATTTTTTTTTGTATTGCTATGGTGATAAGTTTATGTTTTGGAGCGCCCATAGGATTGGGAAGATGCGGTGGGCACTCCTATGTGGCAAATCCCTTTGTTCTTGTTGTCAAAGGGGGAGAAATGTCTGTGGATTGAGTAGTTGCCAACAATTCCAAAGGGAGAGATTGTTGGCCTACATATTGTAATTGTTGGCAAATTGGGCTAACTGGGTCAAGTTTGATGAGAGAGAGTGTATGTGGACCCTACAGGCGATATGGCAGTGAAACAGGCGATGCAGCTTTGTTACAGATGATGTGAATCATGAAAAATGGAGGAAGTCTATAGAGAGAGAAAGAAGAGAGAGAAGCCTGTAGAGAGAGAGAGGAGAGAGAAAATTATGGGACCCAGGTGTGGGTGGGACCCACTGGTCTCCAGGTTGGCCGAGGTCCAGCCGCGGCATCACACTGCCGAGGCTAGCCATGGCTTGGCATGCCACAGCCGCATGCTAGGCAGCAGCCATGGCTTGCCCAGCAGCAAGGCCCGCAGGCCAAGCCACAGACAAGCAGCAGCTAGGCCCGCAGGCCATGCCATGGCCAGCCTTGGCACGCACAGCCGCACGCTCAGCATACCCGCACTCTGTTTGACAAAATGTCTAGAGAGAGGACTTCTCGGACAGAAAACGTGTTACAGGTTTATTTCATGCAATTTCGGTTATAGAGGCCATTTAAGAAGTTGTTGAGGGGCTTTTTTGTCAAGAAAAAGAGAAGGAGATCCAAGATCCGCGGCGAGGATTGATCCTCACCTCTCATATTCGCATCTGACAGCCCACAAAGACGCGAGATTGTGTACATATGAGTCGGCCGCGTTAGATTCCATCGCGCTGTTCGTGAGTGGCCAGACGCAACATATATTCATGCACCGCGGTACATGCAAGTGTAGCCGCGATCCAGTGTGACGCGCCTACGGTGCCGCGGCACCATTGATCCAGATCCTACGCTTAATATGGGATCCGAGGTTCGCTGACGCGATTTGTTCGGATCTGACGGACATCAGAAGATCCCGCCATTTCTTCTCAGATCCAACGGCAGATGGCCTAGATTCCTCTCTAAACCAATCAGAATGTGACAGCGGCGTGGCGCGGCTCGGCTACGGTGCGGCGAGGTGCAGGTTATATAAGGAAAGATTCTCTTTCCTTATCCGAGATTAGCCGATTTTCAAATTACCATATCTTCTTCATCCGAGCTCCAAATCGGTCCGTTCAAATTGCAGCATTCATATTTTTTGATGCCCTATCTATTGGGCGCCGTTGGGAGTCGTGAAAGGGCTGGAAAAAAATTGAAAAGTGTGCTTTGAATCTACAGAAGAGGGATTTTACCTGTCGAAGTTTCCAGTGAGAGGATTCATGACTATCCACCTATTCTCTGTGCATCGATGGACTGTTGAAACCCTGAGAGAGGTTGGTATGCTGTGTATTACTCATTCATGGTGATTGTGAAGGAGATGGGAAGCCTATGATCAAGACGAGATCGATGTTTCAAGATTTACTATCATTGAAGGCTGTTCAGAGGTTCTCAAGGCAGTGTGGAGCATCAAAGATTATCGTTGGCAATTCAAGACTATTGGTTGTGAGATTTTCTCATTCCCTATCTCTTTAAATAATTTTTATGCACTGTATGCTAGTATAGGTGAAAGAAAAATAATAGAATACCTATCTAGCTTGTGGGTTTCATTGTAGGGCAATTCTATAAGCCCCAAAAATTATTTTAGTTGTGGTGTGTTCAATGGGTGCTGGACACTGGCTTTATGCCTGAATTTTGGTGTTGTTACACCCTCTCAGTTTTATGCTGGGAAAATTTAGGGTTAGTATCCTTGTCTGTAAGAGACTAAAAGTTGAGTATTGAGTAAGTATGGAGCCCGTGGGGCATTACTCCGTGGATTAGCCATCACATACTGTGGTGGTGAACCACGTAATATCTTGTGTTCTGTGTGTTTATTTTTCTGGTATATTTTGGAGTGTGTGGAATGGTTTGCAGGATGGGTGTGCAAATCTAGTAGACCTGGCCACTGAGTGGTAGCGAGGTGGATTTGCATACGATTGTGTGTATTGACAAATCAGGTATCCAACAGCTCTGGACAGCATTGAATTTATAGGGAAGAAGTTTCAGACACTGATTCACCCCCCCTCTCAGTGTCATATCAAGTTCATCAATGACGGCTATTGCTGTCAGAAGAAGTAGAGGATGTGGACAAAAAGGGGATCGAAGAAGGTCGACTGGGGTCGTAAACGGCTGATAAGACATCCAAGCGCTGCCTTAGGGGGTCATAATCACCTAGGCCTATTGTTTTCCAGTTGACAGACGATGGTGATGGTGGTAGGTGGTGAGAAGCTTGTCCAGGAAGCTTCACCTTGAGCCTATAAATAGTAAGAGGTTATTGATTGCAAAGGATCCAGAATTTTCTACCAAAAGAGAGCATCCATCTTCATGTATCGCTCTGACAAAGTTCTTCTGAGATAATCCCTGTTCAAACCCTTGCCCAATTCCCATTTCAAGAGAAAGAAATAGGTTATTGAAACTCTCGTATCTCAGAGAACCCCATCTCTAAGGAGTTCTAGGGTTTCACTAAGAACTCCATTCTGCTTGTCTTTGAGATCTACTAACTTTAGCATTAGAGTGGTCCCGATGTGAATCCCGCCCACTTACTGTTTTGTTAGTGTTTCAACTACGTGACCTGATCTGAAGGACTGAACAGAATCCATTTTGACAACAATACTCAATTGGTAAATTCAATTCTCCACATAACATTTATCATGTTGTTTATACAATCTTAAGAATTGTTGGAAATATATCATTCAAAAACATATATATATATAGAGGAATAAGAGAACGTATCTTACCTGTTAACAAACCGTATTGGATGTGTGCAAACACACCATTCACGGTATCAAGAATTTGCTAACAATGTTAAACGCCTTTGGCTATGTTTTGATGTCAAGAAAAGAAAACATATTCAAATTTCATTGAACAAGCATAAGACCATAAATGGAGTTTTTTATTCTCAGATATACTAATCAAAGCTTCATTACATCGCATTTTGGAGGGATCACCACCCTCCACAGAAGAAAAAAACAAGGAAACTCATAGAAACAACCGATTTACAACTTACAAGCACACAAAAGTAAATACACATACACACAAAGTGAGACGAAAGCTACATCTCATCACACCCCCACAATCATAACATATGCAGATCTTCAGATCTTAGAAACCAACATATGCAAGTCTTCAGATCTCAGAAACCATGTATTTTGATCTGCTCTTTGTTGGCAATACCAGCCTTGATTAAGAAATTGGACACATTCTTCCGTTGATCACCTTGGAGTTGAATAACTTTGCCCCCCAATTTCTCGTCTACCACAACATTACCATTACAGCACAACTCCTTCTTGAGGGCCTTAAGGATCCCCTTGAGGTCCCCTTCCTCTTTCAGCCCTTGCAATGTTGTCAAGCTTTTCTTTCCATTCCGTTGTTGTATACGGACGTGTACATAATCCTTTGCCCCAGAAGGACCTGAGTACTCCGCATCAGCAAATGGATCAAAAGCAGATGGGATCTGGAAGTCAGAGTCAATCATGTATTTAACTGTTGATCGATCTGAAACGATATTTCAGTTATCTTTAGTTTTTCACCTCTGATCCGCAGCAAATATAGAATCCTGAGAACAAAGTTGAAACGTGATATCAATTAAACTGAAGAACAAAAGAGTCCAAACACATTGCTGATGCAGCGCATAAATGAATAGATGAGATCACACCCCCCTTCGAAAGGAAGGCATCACCAAGTGATGACCGAAATAGGGTAACCCAAAAGATGAAGCATATACCATAAAATTATTTCCTTGGATGGTTGCTAAAAACTACTGGCAAGTATTCAGAGTCAAAGGTGATTTCAACATCCTGAGAGCAGTTATGATGGAACGAGTGCCCTTACTAGTAAAGTCTTACGTGAACGAATAGGGGAAGGCTGAGAAGTGCTATTCCAAACTTTTCTTCGGGTAAACCGAACTTCCTCTTCTCTCCCACCCATGGAATAAGTAGTAAGATGTTCTACCCATTTCAATCAAATGCCGAGAGGCCTCTACTTTCTCCTTCTCCCATGGTATTTTTCAACTTGTGAACGTGCCAATATAATCCTCATGGTGAATTTGAAGCCCTCGTGTAGTGAGATTCTAAATGAATCTCACACACCCTCTTTGGATTTGCCCAAGATCTTTGGAGTTCATGTATTTCTCTCTTGTAACAGGCTTGTAAAAGTGCAACCTATGAATCTCGCTTGCGGCGTGGAGGGTTTTTGTCCTTTTGTTCCAGGAGGAATAGCCAGCCTCTCATCATATTGCATTAGGTACATTAGGCATATTAGCGGGCCTATTCCATTTTAGTGTCCTTCATCTATACGAAGAAGTTAAGCGATCCCCTATAACCCTTTACCATCTTGTGCTTGCTTACCTATTTGATATAGAACTTCCCCAATTTTTTAGTTTGTTATTCAATTGAATTGTGAACTACATCAATTGCAAACTTAAAAACAACAGAAAATCTCAAGATAAAAAAGGAAAGAGATGTAAAGGCCACCATTTTTTTTTTTTTTTGAGACTTACCAAATATTATTAGTAGCAAAAGGTGGCAATGATCCACTATTCATCCAACCCCCCCAAGCCCCCCCTCTTCAACTCAAAAAAAAAAAAAAAAAAAAAAAAAAAAAACTCTCTTAGCTAACACAAATCGGAACGCCAGGTTGTGAACATAATCTGTTTAGCAGCTTCACATAGAGTGAGCAAATTAAAATCAAACTATCAAATGATCCTAAAAAGAGCAGACCCAGAGAATAAAACAAGAAAGCACAGAAGGAAGTAATTGAAGCCTCTTACCTGAATCAAAAGAGTTGCAGAAACCTTAATAAGAGAAGTCACCAGTAAGCTGACAGATATATGCAGAAATCAATACAGATGATATGACTTTGGGGGATATATATAGGTGTCGGATACTCCGTGTCAATTTCTAAAAAGGTTTCTCTAGGTTCTTAACTACTGGGGTGGGTTAATATAGAGTGGAATTTGAACGGTCGTGATTAAAATTCCGAGTTGGGCAGACTTAGATCAGGGATTTTTTTAATTTTCTTTAATAAGAAGATAAGGAACATTTTTTTTTTTTGGGTAAAACATTAATCTATTCAAAATCAAAAGCGCGTCGAAGCTTCCTTCTCGCATAAGGAAAAGAGCCAGGAAATGGAATTTGACAATAATCATCCCCCAAAATGATCCAACCAAACCAAGGTATGAGCCACCAGGTTGGCATCCCAGAGATTTTACGTGTTTTGCAAGATGAGATTCACAACTTTAAGAAATTAAAAATAAGGGAATATTTCAGGAGTTCACATTAAACTCAACCCCTAGAATTTTTTTATTATTATTTTTTAAAACATTTTCAATCCACATTCCCACCCCTAGAATTTATTTTGAATATATATGCGAAAGAACTCTGTGTGGCTAACCAAGAGAGTAATAACCACACAATCAATTTGTCAGCCCTTGGATCTCAATACAAGATATCAATGATTCGATTTAATTAAATAATTAAATAATAAAGAAATAAGATATTAACAAGGTTCTCTTTGATATAATTTATGTTTATGTTTATGTTTATGAGTTATTTATGACAGATCGTTTAATAATATAAAAGTATAACGCATAAATAATAACCGTTTAGTACCCCTAGACATAAAAAAATAATAAAAAATTATCATAATAATAATAAACACCTTCTAATCTATTTATAGATTTTAGATTATATTAATTTCTTTTATATGTCATAATGTATTATATAATTAATTCTATAATACATATCAAAGAGAGGCTTAGAGACATAGTTCTCTCCCTTCATCTTCTCCCTCTCTCCTTCCTGCCACTATAAATTTGCAACTCCCCCACCCTTCCCTTTCCGTCAACCTTTATTCCTCTCCCCCCCCTCTCTCTCTCTCTCTCTCTCTAGTTGATTTTTTTTAGTTTTTTTTTTAGAGCAGTAACACGTGAATTGGTTGTGTTGTATATAGCTTCAGAAAATGCATCGCATTTAATCGTTATTCTATGATGGACATGATTCCATGTACTGGTCTAGCTTTCACTCTTATCATTTATGTTAAATTTGATATTTAGAGGTTAACAAAAAATATTGAAATTTAGAATTGCATAATATTGGTGGCTTTCATATCTTGTTATGTATGTCGGTGGGAATCATGGAGCAATTTTGACATAACTTTAAAAGGCTATTTAAACCATAGTTGCAGGCATCAAAACATACGTTTGGGGTGTTTGGCAAAGTGAGACTGGATTGCAGTTCAAATGTCTGAACTCTTTGAATTATGAGAAAAATAAGCCACAAGATGAGAGAGAGAGAGAGAGAGAGAGAGAGAGAGAGAGAGAGGTGGGGGTAACCCAGAAGACAACAGCTTGTTTAGTTGGTTGTTGGTTACCTCAAAGTAGAGTAGTTCACATCCACCAATGTGTACTCCTTAAGGGATTCCATCACCAACCATACCCAATGGGTTCCACATCTCATGGACAGTGATAAAATCTCTTGAAGAATACACTAACGTGGAGAGATCTGAACTCTTCAAAAAGCCAAGGGTTCGAATCATCAGTCTTCATAAGATTTGTTGGGTTTTATTTATTTGGTAAAATGAATATTGAGAAGAGTGTGAAACACTAATGGAGGCAAGGAACAAACTTCCTGAATCCGTGGATCGAACATAGGCTAAGCTATTGTCGACCCTACTAATAGGATCCTCTTAGCAAATGAGTCAATTCCTCTTAGCAAATGAGTCAACGATGCTGTTAATCTCGTTAAACATGTACTAAAAGAACAGAAGTCAAAATAAGAGGATGATTGTTTGATGTCATCCAGAATTGGCTCAAGAGAATAAGTGCCCAAACTGTTCCTGTTTTGGAGAAAGTTATGACCTCTGGATTGTCAAATTCAATAGCAATGCTCATGAACCCTTCAGAAAGAGCTTCTAGCAGTGAGGCTCTGATGGCTAGGGCTTCTCCCACTGCTGCACTGTCGAATGATGCTAGCATAGAGATTGCAAAGTGAAGGACACCATGGCTGTCTGTCTGTACAGAAAAAAGCCCAATCCACTGGCCGTCAAGTTTGGGAGAAGAGAAGCATCACAGTTTGACTTTCAAAATTCCATGGAAAGCCACGGTTCAAGTAATCAGAATTGGTCGATTCAAATCAGAGAGACATCGTAAAAATAAAAAATAAAAAAAGAAGAAGAAGATCTGTATCTCCAGGAATCGGTGGATTCTGCTGATCAGATCCTGATTCCTCAATTCCAGCCGATCATGCTGCTGCTTGCCCACATGAAAAAGATATAATGCATCTGTGAATAATTACTGTATTTCACCAGACATCGTTTAAAAAAGGGTTACCAAACCAAACCCCAAAAAATATATTTTCTTCAAAGTTTGTCAACACTCCCTCTGAAATCATAGCCAGAAAGAGTACATGTACAAAGTGGATTTCATGGCAAAATAAAGGTATTCACGGGAAAATGATATGGGAATTCAAAAGCCAGAAATGAATCGGATACAACTGAGATTCAAATGCCTTATTCATCCATACACTAGCTTCTTACATGCCACCTCTTAACAGCATCTAAATCTTGTAAGAATGGATCTCCGTGGACAACCTGCAAACCATTTACAGCCATGAATATTCTGAGTGGACAACACAGGAACAATGTAATTACAAGGACTAGAGCCAACGGCAGAAAAGAACACCATTATAGCCAACCTTTACAACTATAATTATTCAACATTTTGAATTGCAACAGCTGACAAGGTTACAAAGGTTGAAAAATTGTCCCACTTACTCATATTTTTATAACTAAACATTCCATACCCAAATATCCAAACAGGGTCTTCCCCATCCGAAAGCCTGGAGACAAAAAAAGCTCCCAAATTTAAGTTGATTAATGCCACATCAGCAAGTGTTCTCTAGGGTAATAAGAATTCTTACATGCCTGTTTCTCCACACCCATTTTTGCCTGCCCTATAAATAAGATGATTTGGCATTATGACCATTGGATAGTATATCCCATTATTGATAACCAATATGTCAAATTTGATAACCTACATGACAAATTTAATAACCCACCATTCATGGGATTTTTCCCTTCATTTTTCAATGGGCCTGTTATTCAAACTATCCCATTTTTCACACAATTTCCAAAGCATATGTGGACCAATGGAGAGGTCAGATCAGTGAAGACTTTAATACATGGTTAGGTGATGATGTGGCTAATATGTCTATTAACTTCATGCACAAAACTAGTTGCATCATGAGAATTAGAGCAGATATGTAAGAACCCCACTGCCCACTTTTTATTTTCCCTACTTGCTCTTATCTCAACATGTCTATTTAAGTGGATGCTTGCTGATGACACAAATTACCTGACATGGCATTGAACGACATGACCTCTCTCAAATTTTAGATGGGGGAGAGCCTCTTGGGATATTTTAGTGTGGACTAACAAATCCTAAAAATATGAGAAGAAATTCAAAGGCTCTGATTCCTGAATAAGCCTACTTGTCTTTTCTTTGTTTTGTTTGGGTTTTGTATTACTACTTTTTTTTTCTTTTTTTTTTTTAGGGAGGAAGGGGGGTAGAATAACCCTTGGCCCCTAGAATAATGGATGTATATTCCCATTTTCCAAAATATATAGGCTTGTCATCAGATTATCAAAAAAAAAAAAAAAAAAAAAAAGAGGAAAGAATAGAAACACACATTTTAAATAAACAAATAACCAGAAGGAGCAAGATTTTTATGTGCTCGGCTCCTCCAGTGACCTTTTCAGGTCCATTTCAACTTGGTGAATTGTCCATTGCATACCCTCCAATTTCTGCAAAGAAAATTATAAAATTAGTAGAGGATGGGACTCGGAAAGATCACAAACAGCAAAAAGGAAAGACAGTTACCTTCACGATATCATGGTACTGCCTAGCAATTGTATCAAAGTGAGGATCAACACCCTGATACTCACGAAGACGTGTAACCTGGTGCACAAAATGAAGCACGAACCACATGAACACACAACCACACGCACAATACACAATGACAACACATAACACAATGGAAAAGAGGATCCAGTGGCCAATTTGTCCTGTTCATGGCCACATTTCAAGTTTAAATATCTACAAAAAAGGTAACACACATCAGTTATGCACCTGTATTTGTGGGGATCTTGCAACACATACATGTAAATGAAGTCTGTGAATGTGGAGAAAGGAAGTGAAGTATGAAGCATTCATATCCTCATTCGCTTAAGCAGTGAGCCTACTGCTTTAATATCCAAGCATAGCAAAGAAAGATTTGTGAAATTGATAAAGGAATTGATTCACATGTCGTGGTCTGTTCTGCATCCGGTACCGGTCTCAACTGTATTGACAAATACAAGTAGTGCAATACTCAACGGTTAACCATCACAAGCAATCATGGTTTGAGGAATCAGACTCAGATCGGCAGAATCAGCCAGTCTGGATTGGCTGACCTGAGCAACCCGATCCGATCAGCCGATCCTCATTTTCAATGCATTAACACATGGAGTCTCATATGCGTGACACATGGATTCCATGCATTTAAATAAAAAACAAAAGGAAGCTTCCAACAAACCGAGAGGGGAGGGGGAGAGGGGGAGAGGGAAGGAAGGAAATGGCAAATTTTATTATTCACAGAGGTTTGCTTTTTCTCCAAACATCACAAGGCATATATTCTGCCATGTGAGCAGATGAGGTGCCGATTCCAACCGTTGAACAGAGAGCTCATGGTCAAGATCAGCCACGTGACAAATTTAAGTCTAATTCGATTAAATACCCCTTTTGTATTGGCATGCATCCCATGTACCGGTATTTTAAGCAAGAACAAAAGGATAAAAAAAATCCTTCAAAATGAATGGCTCAGATTGTTTTGTGATTTTCAGAAATGTCAGAGTCCATTGTTACATGGATAACTACCCAATGGAAATTGCAAAGGGAGAGAGTGGGGATGAGGTGCTTTTTCCCGACGGAAGGGGGAGAAAGAGAGTTAGGAGGAGGGCTAACCCGAAATTGAATGGTGGAGTTGAGTTGCAGCAGGCACTTTTTCTTCTTTCATTTTTTTCCTTCTCCATTCTATGAACCAGTGAAGTTCTTGTCATTTTCTCCACCAAGAAAACTGAAAAGGATTAGCAAAACTCAAGCTTCTCTGCATTCCTCTTTTCTTTGCTTCACTCACGAGGACAGGGGGAGAGAGAGAGAGAGAGACAGAGAGGGCAGGGGACTTCCAATGAGTTGAGAAGGGTGCACTTGTCAGTCTGGACAGACCCATGATGGCCATGATCCTGCCTGGTTCAGCATATTCGCTAAGGCCCTGAAGCAATCCCCTTGTTGGTCCCTTCCCAAAATTGGATCTTCACCGATTGCATCAGGTTCATCTTCGCCTTGAAATTGAGGATCAGGTTGACCAGAATCCCAATGGCTTCAGACCCTATGGTGTGGGAAGTGAAAGGACCAATTAAAGAGATCAGGTTGCACCCGCTGACTCGTCTCCTCTGCCGCAGCCAGAAAACCCCATTTCCAACTCATGGCAGTCAAACCCTAAACTGTCCACCTCAATCTCCATATTCTCTGGGGGACAATGGCAATGACGACCACCAGGCACAAGCAGCACCAAGGGCTGAAATGCAGATGGACTGATGGAGCATCCAAGGAGGAAGAGGAGAGAAGGAAAGGGTTCATGATTTTTACCTTTTTTACAAATTTTGAAATATTTTTATGGCCGATTCTAGTCGTGTCAATAAAGTGAATCAGCAGCCTGGAATTGGCTATTAAAGGTCTGATCTGAAATGGAATCAGCCAGGGTTGATCCCATTACAGAGTCCGAGTACTTTAACCTTGCAAGCAATTGATGTTTTGCTTGCATCAACTAGCTGTTAGTATAAAGGAGACAAGATGTTTAATTGTTTCCCAATATACAAAACCTAAAGCAGAATAATCCAGTAACAAGATTTGAAAAAATTAAATTAAATAAAGACTACTACAATCTTTAAGTAAATTGAAAGCCCCTTCACACCTAGGCAATAAATAAATTTTGAGAAGATCCATCAACCTGAAACGAAGGGAAAGGTCTATCTATTTTATTTATTTATTTTATTTAGTTATTCTGTTAGACCAATTTCAATATTAGAACAGATAGCAATAATCATTTCATCAAAATATGCATAATTTTTTATTTTCCAATAGATTTACCTATTTGTGAAAGGCAAATACCCATATCCAACATCAACAGTCTTCCAAGAAACCATAAATCACAGTAACACCCTACGCCACTGAACAAGTAGTAGCAACTTTCTTATTTTCACTACTTATTTGAAATGTTAGAATTGTCAATGATAGCCATTAATATGACAGAAGATAAGGCATGTTACATGGATGATGAACTGTTGACGTTGCCAATTCTGAGTCAACTTTCAGATGGATGGCCTTGATTGGCTAAATTAACTGTCCATATGGCTAGAAATGGAACATAGGGGCAGGAAAACTAATCATGGTATTCTGGATGGCCATCCAAAATGGATAATATAAACTCATCCACAACAAACTTGGTTAACCCCCCACAAAACCTGCAATAACATACTGCAACATATCAAGACATTATATCTTTCTAGTTTCTACAAGAACATACCGCTTTATTGTAAGCAATGGAAGCTTCATCTGTGGCCTCTTTCAGATACTTCCTGCAAATAAGTTATGGTGTTCAGTACCTCTATAAACAGAAAACAATTATGTTACTATATTTTAAAGTAAGGGAGAGCGACTCCCTCTCTCTTTTTATTTTATTTGGGTTTTACTCTTATGCCCTTCTAGGGTTGTGGCTGTAATCTCCTTTTTATATATTGAGTTGATTAGGGATCTCAACACATTGTTGAGACTCCCAAACGTAGTTGTCAAAGCGTTGCTAGGCATCCAGGCGCCTTGGTGGCATCTTGGAAAATAGGCCGCCTTGGTCGCTTTGGGCATCTGTCAGGCCTCCAACGCCTTGGTTCGCCTTGGCGTTTTGACAACTATGCTCCCAAAAGTTACAGCAGCCCCATCTCTTCTCTCTCCACTCTTCTCCTTTTCTCCCTAGAATTTTCAAATTACATTAAGAATAATTTATCATTTGGGGGAAGGGGGAGAAAAACCAGTGATCATTACTACCTGATCTTATGGAGAGCTGGAATTGATTCTTGGGTGTAAGTGTCGCGCAGGAGAAGATGTTCGAGAACCCTAAGACAAAGATTGGCCACATCAAAAGATATTAAACAGAATTAGCCAATCACATATCTTAAAGATAGGAAAGAAATTGTTGTCACCATACAATTAGCATCACAGCACCACATTTTTAAGTTCTGTATTCAAAACAACATGGAATAAAATCGTTTTATTTTACATAGTCAAAACACTGGGTGTAAGTTCATATCCTTGATGGAATTATAACCAGTTTATATAATAAAAACAGAACTATGTCATTACATATGAACTAATTATTGATATTGTTGGATCATTCCATTTTAATGAGAAAATAAATCAATTTCATTCAAATTTTCATTGTGGTTTCCAGATGCTTCCCAAATAAATACATGAATACGAAAAAGAAAATTATATACACATGTTCCTAGGTAATCAAACACATGAACCTTGATTTTGCAAAATTAATAAGCAAATATTATTACAAATCAGGAGAATAATCCATGTATGTCTGAACATAGAACCAAGGACCTAGTTTTTAAAAGTAAGAGAATTAACCAACCAAGACAAACATAAGAATCAAACTCATGCTACCAAGGTTCTAAATCTCAGATCTTGACCCCGTTCTGAAATCTCATCGATTTCTTGAAAATCTCACCGAGATACTGCATTTTTTTAACACATAAAAAATCGATTTTTCCAAGATTTTCGATATTTTGAGATCTCGAGAAGATCGAGATCTCGCCGAGATTTAGAAGTATGCATGCTACTAGGTAATTCAGAGATTCTGTAGGTAATTCAGAGATTCTGTGTCAACATCTGCAGCTAGTGGCTTATAGATCATAACAATTAACTTATATAAGAAAAAGAACTTAAGAAAATAATAGTGGTAAAGTGTCCCAATCACAAAGACTGAAAACCCTTTTGCACTAGTTTCCTTTTAAAACAAAAACACAACCCGAAAGGTCAATCAAAACTCTTCAAGCTCCTCAACCTACTCCAACCCTGTAAAAAGCAGCCTAAAAGGAAAGAGGCCTGAAAGGTCAATTACAAAACCCTTCAAGCCTATAAAATCTACTATGGTAAAACAATCTAATACTGACAGTCTAGATATCAAAACCCTTCAAGCTCCTTGAGGACAGATGACCGGTGGAACATCCAAACCTACCCTATGCACCACCTATCCGGTGAAACAGACTCGTCTTAAAAATAATGTTGTTTCTTTCTTTCCACAAGCTCCATTTTTCACACTTTATCATTCTTCACAGCTCAAACCCAGACATTCCCCCATCATACAGAATCTAATCAACATACACAAACTCTAACTAAGGGTAGGAATTCTGAACAAACCTTCCACGCAAATGCCCAGGGCAAGAAGTGGAAGTCATCAGTTCAAGCCTGATTATCCCTAAACCCAATGTCAGTTTTTCTATACAAGATAAAAAATGGTTCCCATTAGGATCTCCTAATCAATCTAGTCCCTACAAATACAAGAAGTGTCATTTCAAGTATTAAATTCACAGAACAAACTCCTCATGCATAATTCAGAATAAACAAATAGGATAAAGAGTATCAATGTCATAAAGTAATCTAAACTTCAAATCAGAAATAAGGAAATGTGGAACAAACCTCAACTTCCAATTCATTGTCTCGCACCTTTTGCACAACCAAGTTTTTCTTAATTCATCCTGTTTGATTCATGAAAATGTGAACATATTAAAGGTTTTATGTTAAAATAAATAAATAAATAAAGTATTATTCAGTATTCAGATACATCAGAAACTACTTATGCATTATGCATGTGAATGAAAGCAAGCACAAAAGATTTAGGCTTACATATTGATGTTGGTGTTGCAGCTTTAAATCCTTAACAAGCTTAGTAAGCACCCCAAATATCTGCTCTAGGACCTTCAGAAGATGATAATTACAATAATAGCATCAGTCACAGGAAATCTAGGAAGCATATGCTTAACAAGGATTGCAAGTCAAGTTTAAAGAGAGAGAGCGGGGGGAAGAGATTTTTTCTTCAAATACATTATAGTATTCTGCGAACTTCCTATCTGCTGAATAGAGGTCTTCCCGCAGAGCAGTCTCTTCCCTTTCAATCTCCTCAGTGATTAATTTTACCCTAACACAAAGTGAAGTGGAATATGAATCACCATATTGTTAGAATTCAGGAAGTATTTTCTTCAGAAATTAATAAAAACAAAATACAGCCCAGAAAAAAATATTAGAGAAACAAAAGTATGGTTAATCTTCACAACTCAACATATATCAGCATGATTTTACAAATTTATCTAGGTGCAACTTATTTTTGCATTAAAAGGTAGCAACTTAGCATGCTTATTTATTAATTACTTCTTCTAGGAATGGAATTGGATAAAACTTGAGGTTATTTCTTAATCACAAAAGCCCACTTTTCTTCTTCTTCTTCTTCTTCTTCTTCTTCTTTTTCTTTTTCTTTTTTTTTTTTTTTTTTTTTTTTCTCTTAGGGGGCTGGGTGGGTTCGGCTGAGAGAAGTGTTTCTTGAAGATTGAAGTACAATTTAGCGATTTTCCATTGACAAGTTTGTTTGGATACTAACCCTCACTAGTTCCACTTCTTCAGTTTAGGTCCCCCACCCACCAACAAGAGAACATGTTAACTAACTTTTTATTCAAAACACTATTTTCGCTGTTCAGTACAACACTCCCCATCTAGAACAATTCATTCAGGTTGAATGCATCAGGAAAATTTGGCCCTGTTGTCGCTTTTTTTTTTTTTTTTTTTTTTGTGAATTAAAAAAAACACTATACATCCGATACGAATAGTATCTATGTCCTACGATGACTAGTTAACAGTCGGGATGGGCGAAAGTGGGCTGGGACAGATAACTACAATTCGCAAATATTATTTATTCACAAATTACAATAAGTTTATCCATGGTTTTTGTCAATTCTGCAACCCTAATTCAATTTTCTTGTTTCCTTCACCATTTACGCTAGTGTGTCAAGGGGGGAATGAACCATCCTTGTTGGATATTCTAGCCCAAAACTAGTACGTCAGAATTAGCAAACCAGTATTTATTATTCTAAGCTTCTGCATCCTCCTTGCAGCTTACTGCTTCCAGCCCCATAAAACATGGCTGGTCTTACAAATGTTTACTTACTCTTCAGTTTATAACTTTTTAACTAGTCTCAAGTTTGAATTCTCAAATAATGAATCATAAGCACAGTAAGAATTATGTTTCAGAAGAACAGTAAATTTCAAGTCACCAGTGAAACAAATCATGCTCATTCACCAAAACTTCACAAGAGAATAACGAAGGTGGCCGATGATATTGCAGCACAAGTAAGAAGCTGAGGTCGCAGCACAAGTAAGAAGCTGAGGTCACAGCACAAGAAAGAGGCCGATTTTTCAACAAAAATAAAAGATGAAAGTCAAGGTGGACAGAAAAATGAAATGAGTAACTGTATTGTGTAAATGCTTAGGCAAAGATGTAGTTTAGTTTCACTTCTATTGCATTCACCAAGAATGATTCTTAAGTAAAAGCATTTTTTTTCAGGTGGAATAGGTCATGACTAAAGGAAAACATAAGCAAACCTCTCTGGAAGCCGCGCACTGGATGAAGTGTCTACAAAATTAAAGAAGTAGCATTAGTCCAGAACATATTCATGGAACCTATATTACAGAGATATACAGACAAATTCTGCTTATAAGCTTTAGAACCCACCAATGTCATCCATTACAAAAGCCTGTGCTAACTTATCACATTTAGATTTCAGGCGAGCCTCGATTTCACGGGAAAGTGACATTTGACATTCAGCCATGTCCTACAAGGATATAGCCAAGTCTCAGAAACACTTTAATGGTTCAGGTGAATTTCAAAGCACTATCCAGTTATAAGCTTAAAAAAGGAAGGGTTTGCAGATTATGCATGTCCAACCATAAATATTGAACTCTAACCTAGTGAACAGATAGAAAAGATTCAACAGGCATCAGATTTGGACTTTTTCTGTAAGCACATGATGCATTTTGATATACATTGGACACAATATCCGAATAACATACCACATGATATGGTGTTTGTTGGAGCTGAGTTTGCCACAAGTAACCTGGTGTAACTCCAAGAAAACGATTTGGAACTCCACCAACTCCAGGATCTACTGTGTCAGTGCTACCAAAAGAAACAGCATTGTTTGATGCACCTGCAGTACTATTTAACAAACCATTTGTACAACTTGTTGAATTAGAGCTTGAACTGATTGTGACACTGGTACTAGTACTATCCAGAGAGCTCCTTGACATTATACTCCATTTCTCAATTTCTTCTTCCTGAATTTCTCCATCTTTGGAAAGAAGTGGAAGTCTCAATCTCTGAGCTGCCTCCGCAACAACCAGTCTGTGCTCTAAAGCCTCATAAACCTGAAATTACATAGAAATATTAAAGAGATTCTAGTCAATTGAAAACTACAGAAGCATCAAAATGTCTAATCATGACTAGGCAAAAGCCAGAACCATATCTGGGCCAGTAAATTCCACAGGTAACAACTAACAGATATTCTACTAACATCATTTCATCCAGTCAATAGGCAGTATTAAATGTTCTACTCTCCCATTTTAATCACAATACTCTCCCTGCCTCCTACTGACGATCCGCCATTGCCCGCACCCGCCAGGCAACAGCTCCGTTCAGAGAACCCTCCCCATTTTTCTATATTATAACATTGCAATGTGACCGTCGCGTATGGAAAAATGTGACTAACCAAGTCAGACCTTATATTGTCACTGCTCCCACAGCCAAAGTTGACATTTTGTATTCCTCTCATAAATCACGTTTATACAACTTGAAATTTGAAATTTACATGAAAAGTGAACATTATCTCTTCTGGGGAAAAAATGTGGATAGATTTTTTAAGTACGATGGGTAATAAACCTGGGGGGAGCTCTTCAATCCAAGCTGCGGATACAAACCCTGAATATCACGAATTCCTCCAAGGTTGGCAACTGAAACTGCCTGTTGATACTCTTCCACCATACCCATTGCCTCACAGTAGATTGCCTAGGGAAACCCAGAACGAATGAGGGGGGAGATTGATTAAGATATGAAATCCAACTTCACCAAACCAGTTGCAATGCAAGAGAACACAAAACCTAAAACCAGATTTACCGTCCTCTTCAAGCAGAAGAAGAGTGATTAACTAGGTAAAGAACCTACCATTGCCTCCAAGTAACGCAGTCTCTCTCGCGACATTTCCTCTCTTGCCTGCAACAGCAACCAGATAACAAGGATTAACGAAAAACGGGAACCCGGAAGAGAGAGAGAGGGGGGGAGACGCAAATGAGGTCCTTACAAATTGGAGATCGTCATAAGCGGATTTGGATAGCAAAGAGCCATCGGGAGCCAAACAGTGACGATCCAACTGTTCGATCAGCAGAGAGACATCAGCCGTCAGGTTCTGCCCTTGCAATCCCTTCACCATTTTTGGATTTCCTCTTTCCTTCCTACACTTCTATCCCGCTGAATTGTGGTGTTAGGCGTTCGCTGCCTATAAATTGTCTGCACTCTCCATGCGGTTTGTGTTCACTGAAATTTGAAAATCCAGAGCGCTTACGTTTGGTAATGACATAGTTCCCATTTTACGCGTATAATTAGCGTACCCATATAGATACTATATACTGTGGCACTGGAGTGAATTCGACCAGGTGGCTGAACCAAGATGACAGCACAACCGTCTTCCAAGATCTCTGTTTCTGCTACTCCATTCCACCCCTAGACTTCAACCTGTGGATACCCTGTTTTTTACCCTATTTTTTCTTCAACCTGCAACTTGCCTCAAGTATAACTCGCTCATCTCAACACTGTTTAACCTGAAACTACACCCAACATATTATGTCATCAATTCCTGCGATATCCTGTTGTTAAACACTGATTCCAGAACCTGTTTCCTATCGGCTTCCTAACCCTAGTCAACAGATCTCACTGAAAGCACCAGATTCAGAGGTAAAAAGGGGCAAAGAGAGATGCTAATAAAAAATCAAACAACAGGGGGAGGAGAGGCATGGTTTCGGTTGTTCAGGCGCAGAAAGTGATAAAGGAAGCAAGAATGCTGGAATGGGGTGAAGATAAAGGATTCCCCTGCTATACTTTGAATTTCTTCTTCCCAACAACCTGTTTCCTTCGATCCTGATTTCAACCCAATATTAGCTTCTGATTTTGAGTAGCTTTCACCAATTCTGTCTTAGCAGTTCCATTTTTTTCAGTTTCCAGTCCAGATTTATTCAAGAAGAACAACGGGATTGACAAATACCTGATTAAAAACCAGGATTCGGCTCCCCATGCTTGATTCAAGGTATCGGTTGATTCGTATCGGAAGCCGATACCCAATTTGAACTGTTTTCAAGGATCAGCTAAGGTAGTAAGGTATTGGATTTGGGACTATATCGGTCGATCCAATCCGATCCGATATTTTTTTATTCTTCTTAGACCCAAGTAAAACATGTGTTACGACGGTGGACATCATTTCGCACGTGTTCCGATGCACTCTCAGCTGTTGGATCCTGCATTTCGAGTTGAAACACAGTAAAATAAGTGTGTAAATTAATTCATAAAAGGTTTATTAGTTTGGTTTGATTCGGTTCAAGGTTGTGTTATTATTAAGGGAGAAAACAGTTACCTCCTCTATAACTTACTTTAATGACAATTGAATATTCAAGTTTTAAGAAAAGACAAACAACCGTAATTTTTAAAGGTATTAAAGTTATATTTTTTTATGAACAACTCTACCCGAATTTTTAACAGCCCCAATGTAAGAGAGAAACAAGGAATCTAATTGTGGAGAGAGAAATAATGCATACAGAGAGACGACAGTGACTATTGGATGAGTGCCACCTAGCGTTTTTCCAATCTAATGGTTGAAAGCAATTAAAGAGTATCCAAACATTATGGTTTGTGATACACTAAATACATCTTCATCTTCCCTTCTATTTTCTCATCTCATCATTTGTTTGCAACTCTGTCATCCCATCGTTCACATGCAAATCTTAAGAAGATGTGGAGACGGAAATCAGAAACAAAGCTTTAGCCGGAGTTGATGAAGGTGGTGGAAGTTAAGGAAGAAGTTGTTCAGGCCGTGATTGAAGCCATTGAAGTCGTCGAAGATGCTGTTGTTGTTGGTTTTTTTATTTTTTTTATTTTATTATTATTATTTTTTTTTTTTTTTTGTGATACTTTTGGCTCTTGTCATCAAAGATGTTGCTCAATTGGCCTCGGCCGTGGATGGTTTAATTTCAATTGGGGAGAAAATGAAATTGTGAAAAGTTTACTTAGGTCTATGGAGGTGAGATCTCCATTATTCCCAAAATGATGGGATCCAATGCTATTTGCAAAGCTGAATCTTAGCTACCGTGTCACACCTCAAATCTAGTCTAACCAATGGTGTGATGAACCATCAAGAAAAATCAATGATTCAACCAAGATCTCGTATAGGCCGTGTCCATTCGATTAAATCAGATACATTCCACAAGCATAATCAGAGTAAATAAACAATAGCGGAAGTCTTAATACTAATAAACTAAGTATCCAATAGTGATAGCATAATTAATTATCCATTTATCTCCAAAATAACTCAAAACATAAAATAAAATAAATTAATCATTTATATGTTCCGATAACCAAATAACTAAACTAATCGAAAACATATGACTTGCACTCGCACGACGGATCATGCGCCTCTTACATAACTTCCACATCTATCGCTGTTATGTATCCATACGTCGCGTGTTCATGTAATTATCAACGGTAGGACCTACATCAACAACTAAAAATATTCGACGTCGAAAGGGTGAGCATACATCACGGCTCAATGAATAAACAAAACAATGCAACAAACATATGCATGCATTCAATTCATATATTTGGTCTGATTTTTAAATTTGTAATATGCTATAGAAATTATTGGCGGCCACCGCACCTTTATAAACGAGTGTGTGAATCCGCTCAATGGATCAAACACCATTGTCGTCCCACGTGCATCCACCATGGAATAGAGATAAAGCTAGAATATCTGAATCAAACACCGCCAACACTTCCCCTGATGTCCTATCCATACCAACACATAAGCCCTTATTGGAGAGGGCTTGCAAACTGGACTCGCAACTAACCAATCCTAATGTCATACAGTGTATCAAATGCCTCACCCCAGCATCCCTCAATACGTCCATAGAGATAGAGTTAAGGCCCCCCGGCAGAGTCGAAGACTACACAGTCTGAGATCACCTCCCCTGATGCCCTACGAAATAATAGTTCTGCTAAGATAATGACGATACGATAATATCAGTGACAAGACTTAAGCAGAGATAGAGCTAGAGTTTGGTGACCAGGATGAACCACAATATCACGTTATTCCCCTGATGCTCCACTCGCATCAAGCACACTAACCACACACACATAATCACATGCTTATTCCTAACATCATCATCATCATCATATTATAAATAGACATAAATAAATATGCATGAGCAGTAATAGCAGGAATATTGGATGACATGTGAGATGCACATTACAAGCATACAAGCATAGAATCAATCATGACATTGAACTCAATAAAAGTAAATAGTTTATTATTAGCCAGTTAGTTTAGGTTCTGTTCCTTCATCTATTATAAATGTTCAATCTTCTCTAAACTTCTTAATTCACTCTAAAACCTCTTGGAAACCTAAAAAATTTGTAAGTTCTAAGTTAGGGTTCAAGCTCATCAATTTACAGTAGTCAATGGTCCATATTAGAATCAAACAGACCTCCAGAAGCTGAGTGGTCGCAGGTGTGACTGGACATCTGTGGTCTCAGTTTTTGCGACCGCAGGGTGTGGGGTCGATACGTGTGGTCGCATATCATGCGACCACACACATGCGACCACACCCTCCCTGAAAACTTCTCGAGTGCGTGTGGTCGGACATATGTGCCCCGTGTGGTCGATCAAAATACGACCACACGAGTTTTTGGTCGACTTTTACTCTCAGCCACATCTTTTCATAACTTGATTCCATGGCTAACATTATGATTATTCATATGATTCTTCTATGGCTTAAAATTCACACTTTTACATAGTCATTCACCTTAATCCATTTTTCATGGATCTCCTTAGAGTTTTGTTCATAGTCTTAGGATTGAGATCTTACTTTGAATCAATCTCTCCTCCATAATCTATTCTAGGCATTCAATTAATGTAGGGAATGATTCCATACCTTAGACTTGCTGGAGAATCAGAGTTTTTTTTACAATTCATTCTCGTAGTCTTCCTCTTCAATTCTCCTTCTCTTCCTACTCTTCTCTTTTTCTCTCTTCCAGTTTGCGTTCTAAAAGAGTGAAAGAGACTAAAGAACGTCCTTTATATAGAGTAAAACATCTATATAAAATCCAACTTTGATTATGAAAGAACCCCCCCCCCCCTCAGATTAGGAAGGTTTCCTAATTTCGGAGTCAGTTATACCATCGTGTGGTCGCATGTGGGGTCGCAGTATCTGTCGACCACACATCTCAAAACTGCTACCACACGTCTCAGATTCGAGTGGTCTTAGTATTATGAGGTGTGGTCGACCACATCTGTTTAGATATTTGACCACACGTCTCAATTAAATGATTTATGGTTCGAATTACATACTTAATCTTGTGGTTTCTTCGTGCACTTGGTCCACTTGATCCGACCATGATAGAAAGACCTAATACAATGTGGTAAGACCAGGTTAATAAAGTACGAGCCTTACATACCGACTCTGATTGTGAGATCAATTTTTTTTTTTTATGATTGCAGTCTTTTATATGTTTTTTTTTTGCAATTTCTTGTTTATTTATTTTATATTTCTCTCACCTATTTAGTATTGAAGAGGATAAATCAGTAACAGATCATTTGAGAGAAACATCGAAGTCCTCTAATCTCTGAAGAGTAGAATCTGAAATAGAAACAATTAAGATCTGAATCGAATCACTGAAGACAAATTGGAATCAAACAACAAAAGCTCTGAATCTGAATCTCGGAATCAAATATGAATCGTTGAGATTGAAGACCAAATCACTGAAGAATCTGGAACACCGAAGAACACCAATTGAATCACCAGTTTCATTTGATCGTTACTAAGTATAAGAAGCGAAAAATGAAGCGATGCCAGATCTTGAACAGAGATTGAAGATATATATATAATAAAAAAAATTATAAAAAAAAACACTCTGTCACGTATAGGTATAAAACCAGAACAGAGAAAATGATGGAAGAGAGCTATGTGACAAATAAAAATGAAGAACAAAGAATTGCATAACCAAATAAACCAAACTAAAACTGAAATAAAGGGGTGCATCCGATCGCTTGAGTTGTAATACAAGAGAGAGAGAGAGTGGAGATCAGAGGGTTTGGGAGTGAGAAAGGGTGTGAGAAAGGGAGTGAAGAGAGGCTTCCATCAAGATTTCATCGCTAGGGCTAACTGAATCTGAAATTCTTTCTTCGGTTTTTTCTTTTTCAAGTCAGTCACCCTTAATTTGGTCATTAAGGAAAAATATTGGACTCCCATCGTTAGCATATAATAGAATATTCCTAACAACGTAGGTCTATTTGTGTTTTAATAGTGTTTTTAGGGGAGGTATTTGTCTTTTCCTAAAACTTGGGTGTTCAACTGTCATTAAGGTAAGTTACAAGGGAGGTAATTGTCTTTTTCCTTATTATTAAAAACTAGAACTGACCAGTTAATACTTGATTTTTATTTATTAATAACCGGTTTATTGGTTTCTTACTAGTTTCAATTAATCGATTCATAAATGGTTCTTATGCGGTTTAAGGAGTATTTTTTTTCGAAAGACATTTAAGTCATACATCGAATATATTGTATCAATAATAAAAGTAACCAACACTATAAATGAGGGTTATCACCTAGTTTTCGAAATCGTGAGAGCGGAACCTGAAAATGGTGCGCGACCATTCACCTCCCGAAGGAGAAGATTCTCCCCTAATTTTAAAGTTAGGTGTAAAACATCATACATGTAACTACACAGTTAACCTGTTCTATTCGATTTTTTTATTAGTTACCCAACGGCTTAACAATGTAAAATCAAAATCGAATCGATTAACCATATGTAAAATCAAATCCAAACCAAATAATTTTAGTTCAATTAAACTCAATTTTTGACTAATTGGTTGACTTTCTCAATTTCGATTTAGAATTGACGTCCGAGCAAAGGAACCAAATCCGAGATTGAGTCATTGAGTTGACCTTGCGTACTAATGTTGACGCTAGCAGGTGTCAAGTAAATGAAACCGTCAGGTATCAAAAGAAGCTCACAGAAGGGTGTGCAATATCGATAATCCGATTGAGTGCAAGAAATGGAAGCCCTTAGTAAACTATACCATTATAAATATAATTTTCCCTTACCATTAGCACGTGGTTTTGTACGGATGTTAATTAGTATGGTATACATTTTTTTTTTTTTGGGAAAAACATGGTGTAGGAATTTTAAATGGTACGAAATATAGTTTTTATAATTTGGTACGAAATATAAACCCAAGGGGGTAACTGAGTCGGCAAAGAACTTACGCTTCAAAAAGCGGAAGATACTATGTTTAATTCTTTTTCCTGCCTCGAGGCCACTCACAGGGGATGTTAAGTGCTATTTCTTTCTTGTTATGGGAGCAAGTGGAATGGTTCTCATTCAACCCTGGAATGATCCAGTCCATACCGTTGTGGGATCAATATGGGCTTGCGGGATTAGTCAGGCCAAAAGTCTAGATACCCGTTGTTAGCAAAAAAATAAAAATAGAAATTGGTACGAAATATGGTTCTAATTCATATGTGAGCTATTACCAGTAGTATATCGGTATGAATAATTACCGTATACCAAAACTTGAATCATTACTGAATTAGATAGAAAACATTATAATATCTGTACCGGTACCGATTTCTCAGTATATGATTTCGGTATCAAATAGAACGAGCCAAATTCAGCAAATCAACCAAACGGTTCTCTAATGGTGCGTGCAAACAGGCCTTACAATAAAGGTTGAAAAAGTGAAACGTATTTACCAAAAAAAGAAAAAAGAAAAAAAAGAAAGAGAAAGTGAAACATAAATCCCTTTTCAACCTTTCAGGCCGCCTTCTTCCTCTTCGTCTTCCTCTTCCTCTTCCTCCTCAGTCACCTTCTAGGCCGGCTCCGTGCTCCTCCTCCTCTCTTCCTGTCCTCCTCAGTCGCAATCTCATAGTACAGACGGTTGTTTAATCTTTTTTATATCGGATGGAAAAGAGAAAACTCGCTGCTTTACCATATTCATCGCAGAAGCTAGATCATAGTGCAAAAGTCAAAACCAAAACCCTTCAACCCTATAGTATGTATCTCGGAACCCGTCTACGTATCTCTCTTCCTCTTTGTTTGATGCCTTCAAACTTTCAGAGATGTTAATTGCAATTTGTTACTGGTAGGAGCTCAATTTTAAAATTGAGAGCTTTTTTCGTGTTTCTCTGTCTGTATCCCCCAGCCAACCCAAAAATATATAATCATGTTATTTCAGTACAATTGTTGGAATGTTTCATCATCAATTCATCGCCCGAAGTCGTTGAACATCTTAATTTAGAGTTTTCGATCGTTTCCCCCTTTTTTTTGGGGGTCTTACTTTCAACTAATTGTTGGGTCTTTTATTACTAGCTTCACCACGAAGTAAATTACAATGGATGTCCTGTTTCTGTATATGTAGCCATTCGTGGTTTATTTGTAGAGGAGCTTACCATATTTTTTAGAGCAAATACAACGAATGGTAGGAAGCGGCAACACCCATCTACAAAACTAAATTTTAAGTTCAACCATGTGAAAGTGTATTAGGTTGTAAAGTTACAAGAACCAACACTGTAACAGAAAGATCATTATTTTGTATGTACAGTGGGTGGTCTGTTTGTTCTACTTTGTGCTTTTCATATGTTTTTTCTTTTCTTGTTTAACTTTTGAGATTACTTGAACCTAAATGAAAGCAAGGTCTTTTTTAGTATCTTACTCCACTGCTTGCATTAACGTGCTGAGCATGCTCTATGCAGGATCACCTCTTGAAAAAGCTAAACCTAGAAGTTTAGTTAGTTTATGTATTGGAGTTCTTGGAGAACATCTTGAAGATATCATACCAGACCTCCATGAGATCGCTGCAACCTTTCCTCCACATGTTAAGGTATCACTTGCAAACTCTTATCTTAGGTTTGGATTTCAGTCATTGATTCATATTTTGAGTGGACTATTGATATCCTAGTCTTTCTGGAGTTCGCTTTTACATTCACATTTGAGGTGGGAAATTTTCTCAACTGCTGCAATTTAAGATGTACATGGTTTACAGTTCTTGTCTGTGGTGATATATACCAACACATATACACATGTCATGCTGTGGGAAATGCCTTATGTTATTTTTATTTATGCTGGCATCCAAATTTAAGTCAACCAGCTTATAGCTGTAGCTTGCTTATTGCCCTTGCCACACAACTTTGGAACATCCAAAGGATCATTATAGATTGCAAATACGTCTGGTTCGAGTAATTATAGGCCAATACTGACGACAGTATTTACGAGTTGCTTGTGAATAAAAATTCTAAAGGTGACGAATGTTTCTTTTAGGTTGGAAAAAAAGAGACATTATGTACGTACTGTTATGTAACATCTCCATTTAATGGCCCATTTGAGTTATTGTGTGTAATTGGAAATTCTTATTGTCTTATTTAATGTCTTAAGCTTATACATTGAATACCAGATAATGATGGCAGCGATCGCTAGGAGACGAAAGTTACTCAATGATGATGTCCTCATTTCATTGGCTGAAAGCTCCTGGGACATCCTAGATGTCTCTGGGTCTGATGTTTCTGATCATGGCCTGGCAAGAGTGGCAGAAAAATGTAAATCTCTGCGAGCTGTGGATATCAGGTGAGTTGGCCAATCTTCATTTCCTTAATTCCTTTTTCAGCTAAAAATATATTTCCTATAGAGTTCAGAACCACTGGATTACCAGCATACATGGAATGGGGTTTGGAGAGGTGAGGCTACTTTTCAAATGGGTCTTACCTTGGGATATGTTATCTTTTGAATCTTCATAGAAGGGTTTTCATAAAGCCCCCCCAACTTAAACACCAAAAGACAGAAGTTCTACAGGATTGAAAGGTTCAGTCATGTTGACACTGCATGGTGGGAAAAAGCTCCCCTGATTTTTCTCTAGTAATTATCTGCTCTCAATGTTGGGGGGGAATATCGGATCACCCATTGCATCATGACCACAGCTCTTGATCCTTGTACAGGTTGTGTATTTTCCTGGGGTAAATTTTAGGTCAACGCCAAGTGAAAAATAGGTGATTTTCATGTTGAACCTACCGAACCCAAAGTTAAGATATTTAACCTGTTTATTACCTTTTATTTAAGATTTTTCCCTTCTTCTATCATTTTCAGTCTATTCCTGTTGTGCTAACAAAAAATGGTTCATTCTTTAATGTGTTAGTGTTTGGGTCCGGGGTTTCTTTATCAGCTGATATTTCTGTAGGCTCATTATCTTTTTAATAAACAAGTTGTGTTTGGGTCGAGTCACATCTTGACATTGCATGAGATCGACACAACAAGACCAATTGCCATCCTTGTGTGCCCTCTTGGCTATTCTATGAAGCATTTCATTTGCATCTTGAAATTTCTGATGGCACGGAGTTTGTTCTTGTGCAGCCAATGCAGCAAAATTACTGCACAGGGTGTTTCAGAGCTTGTGCAACATTGCCATTTATTGGAGATACTAAGATGTGGGTATGCTTTCTTACTCAAACTTTTAGTTAACTGAATTTCAGTTTACATATTTGGTTATGTTTTCTACAAATTTTCTTGGTCAAAACTTTATAGAACCTGGGTTAATGTTCACAAAGCTAGTGAACCCTTAACATAGGAAGACTGGGCAGGTCCTCAGTTTGAACCAGCAGGTCGATTGGGTTTGCAATGAAAGAGTTAAGGATGAGATTCCATAGAAAGCTGAGGTTTGACTCCAGTTTACATTATATATATATATATATATATATATATATATATATATAAAGAGAGAGAGAGAGAGAGTAACACTTAATCAGGTCCATTGAACCTTCATGTGCAAACTCATCCAAGAGATATCTGATGGCTATATTATTTTATTTTTTGTTGATTGGGTGGTGCAAAGATGATTCATTTATGCTGGGAGAGCACCTAGTGGATCCCTGATTCAGGGCTTCAAGTGATGCAATCTTGCAGCTGGAAGATTGATCAAATGCTGATAAAATAATCTAATCTTGCAGCTGGAAGATTGATCAAATGCTGATTCAGGGCTTCAAGTGATGCAATCTTGCATGTATTACATCTGTCCTATTGACTGCATTGTCTAGACCCCACTTTTACCATGTTGTACATGTGATTGAACACTGCTAGAGGACCAGGCAAACAATTTGATCATATTTAAGAACTAAGGCAGAATTCTGTCTTTATCTGCTAAGGAGAGTACCTAGGTCACTTTAGAGCCCGTTGGCCATCCTGTATTTAGAATCAGAGCTGCCCTGATGCCGAACACAACACTCAGAATGGTGGTCCTTGGATCAGCATGGATCAGCTCGGTCTACTTAGTGTTAGTCTTTATTTAGACAATATTAGCCAGGATTTTATAGTTTTTTTTTTTCTTCTTTCTAATAATGGGTTTTATGGTTCAGGATGCCTTGAATATTATAATATATTTTAGGATTTACAGTGTTTTAAGGATTATAAGACAATGTTCCCTTCATTTGGGTGTCCTTTTTCTTTATTTATTTTTTGTTAGGGCGCCTTGAACACTATGGCAACCACTCACATTGCCTATCCAAAACTGCCTTTCCGACCTTGACAACTATGATTGAATTTCAAAGAAATATGAATCAGAAATTTCAGTTAAACACACAGAAAAATAGGCAACCAAGATTACAGGAAAATTTGGTAATATGTGGTCACTTGAAACTTTCAGGTAATCTTTCATGTCCTAATGAACTAATTAGATAAGGATAGAGTCCTAATGGACTAAGAGATAAGGATCTCCACATGTCACTACATGATGGAGTCCTAATTACATAATGATTCAATAACTAGGTGTAATAGATAAACTAGATAACTAATTACTTAGTCAAATCAGCTGTTCTTCTTCCATTGACATTCCACCAAATAGAGCAGATATGAACTGAAGAATGGACCTCGGTGGAATGGGTGCTTTCTCCTTTGTAAGATATAAATTACAACAATCATCAATCCCCATCAAATATTTCATGTAAATTTGCTTTATTTGTTCTGCTTTCACTGAGAGCCCACTTTGGGCGATTAGTGTGGGCTCTTGTTTTGACTAGGGTACAAATTCATAACAGGCTATGAACTGCAATTCATGGTTGCAGAGGCTGCCCCAGGAGTGAATATACTGCACGCAGATGTTTGGATATATTGAAGCCAAAACTGAATTATTTAGAGGGAGAATCTTGGGAGGAACTTGATAGCTTGGAAATCGTGAATGGTGCACCGGCACTGCACTGGCTTGTATGGGTATGTCCTTGTCCTTGATATTCAGACACTATTCTTTTTTCTTTTCTGACTCCCCTCTTGTGACAACTGTCATGTCAGGAAACCCAAGGCACTCTCTTGACAATGTCTGCTTTTGATATTTTACCTTTCCTTTGAGATATCGAGGGATTTGTTTGGACAAAGCTGATGCTAGATTTAAATAGCACCATAGAATTGGGTGAAGGATAAACTGCTTACTCTGAGTTTGCATAAATGCTGTTTTGGACGTTTAATGGATGGTGTAAATTATGGGCAAAAGGTGTGCTCAGTCCAAATGCATGGATTCCCGAAGTGCATTTGTATGATGGATGCTCCAATTGAACTTTTTTAAAACTGGAACAAATTAGTGTTTAAATCTGAAGAAACCTGAACCAGGGTCTCTTCTGTTCAACCTCTGGTCCAGTTTTAAAAACTGTCGCTCCAATTTGCAGTCGGAGCCTCACATTTGTATTGGTAGTGTCCTCTTTAAATGGCATCTCACCGTGTGAATCAATTGTGCATGAGGGGCCAGCGGTCCCCTTGTAAAGAATAGTTAGTGCAGGAAAGATGCACACAGAAAAGGAGAAGTTACTGAACACTAATTGCATGACCTTGTCAGTACTTGGTTGAATCATCCATACTGCAGTCATCATGACATAAGAGTAGTCTTTTATCTGCTCAGGCATTCCTAATTACTTCCTTTTTTTTTTTTTTTTTTTACTTTCTGTAGCCAAAGGTTGATGATGACTCAAGGGAGAGCTTGGCCACTGAATGTCCACGCATTGTATTGAATCCAAAGCCATCACTTTTTGGTTTCCGAGGTGTTGAAGTTCCTTTTGGAGCATTACCAGATATAGCATTGGATGATCCTACACTGAAGGACATTGATCCCAAGACTTGGGCAGTTCGTGCAGTTGGATCAAATGTGACAATTCCATCTTTTTCTAGTTCCAATGAAATATCCATCGCTGAAAAGTTCAGGCTTGCATTTGTTGAGAGGGATGCCCGCTTAGCCCCAAAGAGGGCGAAGAATGCAAGGCAGCATCAACGGCGTGAAGACAGGGAGAGGGTGACTAAGAATACAGATGCGAAGTCAATAGCTCTGGCTGCCCAATTGAAGAAGTCTCTACACATTAGAAGCTGATGGCTGGATTCATTCTTGTATCTTGGTTTTTCTTTGTATTGCTTTTGTATAGATAAACAATAGCATGTTGAGTTGATGCTTTTGGGATCCTCTTGTACATTTGTCAAAGTTATGATACATAATTTTCCTATTTTAATGATTGGAAATGTTCACACATCATCCAATCTGGAGTTGAGTTTTCAAAGAAAGCTGTTTAATGTGCTTAAAGATAGTCAAATGCCTTCTTAAGATATTGGGACTTGGAGACAGGGAAGTCCATGGAAAATTCTGCATTTTCAGGGAGGAAGAGGAAACTCGATCAGATTTAATAGAGAGATTTGGTGGGAGTTTTAGGAATCTTTGTATGGTTTCTTGGGGTGGAGACAATGGAGATTCACTTGGAGAGCACTAGAAAGGGGATGAGGTGACCCATGGCCAGGCCAGCCATGAAAGCATAGGAATGTGAGGAAAACGCCATTATGAAATGAAAGAGGTCTGTTGTTTGTCTTTGGTGGGTGGAGACACAAGTTGCTGAACACTCTTTAACTCTGATCAGGAAAAGGAAATTTCTGGTTTTAATAAAAAGGTCACGAAGGATAAAATGGCCTTTCTATCTTTACGTGATACACACTATTTTGATTCAAGCAGGGACCTGGGGTGCCGTTGACTTTAAACCTTTGACTGCAGGTCCAATTGTCCCAAGGTCAGCTGTGACGCAATTTACTCTTTTTATGTTGACTCTTGGAGGCTACGTTTGGTCATTGGAAGGCATGGATATGGGATGATGATTCTAAATAATTTTTCCTATGTTTGGATATGAAATAAAAAAAAAAATGTATAAGTTGGCAAGGAATATATATCTCACTTTAAAAAAAAAAAAAAAAAAGAGTATATATCTCAGGAAGTCAAAGGTTCTAAAATTTATTCCTCTTATTGCCTTGGACACAAGTGGAATAGTTCTCATTCAACTTTAGAATGATCCAATCCATATGGTTGTGGGGTCAATATGAACCCGCAGGACTAGTCAGGCAAAAAAAAAAAAAAAGTCTTGAATCTCTACCTGTCTTAGCAAAAAAGAATAAAAAACAATGAATCAAATCAAGAATGCTCATTTTCTTTATGTCTATTTTTTCCCCATTTTTAAGAAGTTTTTTTTTTCTAAGCAGGTGTAGCCTTAACTATTGACCCCCCCCCCCAAAAAAAAAAAAAAGGGCTTAGTCTAAAATTAACTCAAAAAAAAAAAAAAAAAGTTTTGTACATGACAATGCCTCTTTAATGGAATATGGAATATTGTTTTTTTTTGGGGTAAGTTAAATGGAATATTGTTTAAATGTCTACATTACAATGCTCATATCACTTCAAATGATTTTTTCCCAATCTATCATTTATCAGAGTTACTTTTAAATTTGATATAATTTGTTTGTTCATAATTTTGTCTTTTAGAGGTTTATCTTTTATCCATCTCATCATTTTCATTTTAGTTACATTGAATTTATTTATTTATTTATTTATTCATTACGCAACATTTAGCTTCAAACATTTATAATATGTCAATCACGCAACACTTCAAATGCACCTTTTCATTTTATTGGCCATGTTTTAATAATTCGTTCTATACCATCTTCTATTTCTTATTCTCTATTTATGATTGAACATGGGAACCTGAAAATTATCACCTTGAGGTACTCCCCTATCGGCAATTTACACTAAATCACTTTCGGTACTATTTTTACTCAACTTACTCTCCATCTACTTTTTTTTTTCTTTTTTTTTTTTTAAATTTCAAGGCAGATTTCTATAATTCAAAATAAATGTTTATCTCATATCTTGCTGCTAATCGTAGACTACCCTTATTAAAGTAAAGGTAACACGCCCTATCAGATTCAGTAGGCGATTTGTTTGCCCTTGAAACAAGCAGTTGGGCTCTGTAAAATTGATTTATGAGCACTGTTTCGTTAATGATTTTGTTTCATCCACTAAAACTATGTCACCAATAAAAAATACACCAAAAGGACATGAATGTTCCTCGTTGGTTCATCTATGACTAGACAAACATAATTTGTATGAGCTTAAAGCCGATCCTCAATGAATTCAATGCCAACTCCACCAATGAACTCACCATTAGCATCCCTCTCACTTTCTCTCTCCTCCCCTACCTGTATCGACAAATCCATTGTTGCCCCTCTCCCTCCCCCCAAAAAGATTCAAATTGTCTTCTATCGTTGGATAGTCCAACCGTGAACCAACGACTGCTAGAGTTCACCTAGTGTTCATACCAATACATAGGCATGTGCGCCTAGTGAAGTCCTGCTCTTAGATCATGACTAAACGACTAGACAATATGAGATAGATTTTTTTTTTCCCGAAGAGCCCCTTGCCCATAAATCTAAAATTGATATTGGATTGGTGGTTCCTTGATGGGCACATCTAACAGGTCCTTTGTAAGTATGACAAGTCAAATATAATCCCGTTTCAACTTTCATGTCCTCCACCACCTTCTCACACTACAGACAGGTGTGTCTTCTTTTTCGATCTCCGATGGAAAAGGAAAACCCCGCGGCCTTATCGCAGAAGCTAGATCATAGTGTGGAAGGCAAAATTAAAACCCGTCAACCCTATGGTATGTATATCGGATCCCATCCATCTATGTTGCTCTCTTCCTCCTTATTTACTGTCTTCAAATTTGCAGAGATGATTACTTGTTAATTGCACCTCGTAGGAGTAGCTCAATTTAAACCTGGGAGTTTATTTCATTTTTCTCTGCCTGTATTTTTTTCCATGTGTTTCCCATGTAAACATCCCCTTATGACTTATGAGTACCAATAAGCATATTGGAAAAAAGAATTCATCAATTCATCTTTAAAACTTGCAAATATCTTAATTTTGAGTTTTTGATCGTTTTGCCTGTTATTTTCTTTTCTATTTTCCCCCTCCTCTTAATTTTCTATTTAATTTATTGGGTCTGTTACTATTAATAGCTCCACCGCTGACATACATGCGTTTGAATCATGTGGAAATCGGTTGTCTTTGTTCAAATTTCAATACTTACTTTATCACAATGGCCGCGTCAAGTTCTATAAAATTTTAAGATGGCTTGTTTCTGTAGATTTTGGTATTCGATGTGTATTTGTAGAGGAGCTTACCATATTTTTGGAAGCATTATTTTTTAAGCATTACCCTGTGAAAGAGTATTAAATTATTAAGCTAAAAGTACTAACACTGTAGCAGAAATTTTTAATTAGTCTATATGGTGGTTTGTCTGCTTGTTCTACTTTGTGCTTTTCCTACGTTTTTTTATTTCTTGTTTAATTTTTGAGATTGTTTAAAAACAAATGAAAGCAACCTTATTTTTGAGTATCATACTTTACTTGCAGGATCACATCTTGAAAAAGCTAAACCTCGGAGTTTAGTTAATTTATGTATTGGAGTTCTTGGAGAACATCTTGAAGATATCATACCAGACCTCGCTGAGATTGCTGCATGCTTTCCTCCACTTGTTAAGGTATCACTTGCAAACTCTCTTCTTGGGTTTAGATTTCAGTCATTAATTGATATTTTGTGTGGACTATTGATCTCCTTTGAGTTGCGAAATTTTCTTAACTGCTGCAATTTAAGATGTACATGCTTTGCAGTTCTTGTCTGTGTTGATATATATCAACACATATTCACATGTCATGCTGTGGGACATGCCTAATGTTATTTTTATTTATGCTGGCATCCAAATTTAAAACAACCAGCTTATAGCCGTAGCTTGCATATTGCACTTGCCACACAACTTTGGAACATCCAAAGGATCAATATAGATGGCTGCTTTGCAAATACTTCTGGTTTGAGTAATTACAGGCCAATACTGACGACAGTATTTACGAGTTGCTTGTGAATAAAAATTCTAGAGGTGATGAAAGTTTCCTTTAGGTTGGAAAAAAAAGAGACATTATGTACGTACTGTTATGTAATATCTCCATTTAATGGGCCATTTGAGTTATTGTGTGTAATTGGAAATTCTTATTGTCTTGTTTAATGTTTTAAGCTTGTACATTGAATACCAGATAACGATGGCAGCGATCGCTAGGAGACGAAAGTTACTCAATGATGATGTCCTCATTTCATTGGCTGAAAGCTCCTGGGACATCCTAGATGTCTCTGGGTCTGATGTTTCTGATCATGGCCTGGCAAGAGTGGCAGAGAAATGTAAATCTCTGCGAGCTGTGGATATCAGGTGAGTTGCCATTCTTCATTCCCTTAATTCCTTTTTCAGCTAGGAAGAACCTAAAATATATTTCTTCATAGTCTTTAGTGTTTGCAATTACTGTCACGTTTGAATTGGGAAATTTTCTTACCTGCCGCAATGTAAGATGGACATGGTTTGCAGTTCTTGGCTAATGTGATACATATAAAAAAGATATACACGTAATGCTATGGGATATGCCTTATGGTATTTTTCTTTATCCTAAGTACTAAATTTAAGGCAACCAGCTTGTAGCTGTAGCTTGCATATTGCCCTTGTTACACAACTTTGGAACATCCAAAGGATCAATATAGATGGTTTACACTGCAAATACTTCTGGTTTGAGAGAATCCCATACCAAATTGTGATGATCAGTATTTATGAGTTGCTTGTGCTGAGCTTTGGATAAGAAATTCTAAAGTTGACAAATGTTACCTGTGGGTGAAAAAAGAACAAAAGAAAAAAAACAATGTTTGTACCATTACGTAATATCTCTATTTTAATGGACTATTTGAGTTCTTTTGTGTGATTTGAAATTCTTAGTACCTTATTTCAAGTGTTCTAAGATTGCACCATTGAAGACCAGGTGATGATGAAAGAGATGAAAGTTACTCAATGATGATGTCCTCATTTCATTGGCTGAAAGTTCCTGGGACATCCTAGATGTCTTTGGATCTTATGTTTCTGATTATGGCATGACAAGAGTGGCAGAGAAATGTAAATCTCTGTGAACTGTGGATATTAGATGAGTTGGTGAATCTCGACCTCCCCTTCCCCCCCTCTTCCCCACCCCAAATTATTTTAATAATAAATAAATAAATAAAAAACCCAAAACACCAAAGAGAGTTCTATAGGAACCGTATGTTCAGTCATGTTGAGCCTGCATGGTGGGAAAAATGCCCTTGTGGTTTTCCTCTAGTAATTATCTTCCCTAGATAGGAGTGACAACATTGGACGTTATCTAATCCATCATGAGCACAACCTTTTAATCCTTGTCAGGTTGGATATTTTCCTGTGGGTAAATTTTAGGTAATGCCTAATGAAAAAGCAGGTGGTTTTCATGTTCAACCTGCCGAACCTGAAACTGAATTGTTTAACCTGTTTATTAAAATTTTCCCTTTGTTCTATTATTTTCATGTCTATTCCTGTCGTGCTAATTGAACATGATTGATTCATTTAACGTGTTGTGTGGTTCGGGGGTTCTCTTTATCAGTTTGTGCTTTTATTGTCCCATTTGACACTTTTAATAAACAAGTTATGTTTGGGTCTAGTCATTTTGTGTTATGCTTGTCAATTGCCATCCCTTATGTGTGTCCTCCTGGCTATTCTATGAAACTTTTCATTTGCATCTTGAAATTTCTGATTGTATGGAGTTGGTTATTCTGCAGCCAGTGCAGCAAAATTTCTGAACAGGGTGTTTCTGAGCTTGTGCAACATTGCCATTTATTGGAGATACTAAGATGTGGGTATGCTTTCTTCTCAAGTTGAATGAAATTCTGCTTACATATTTGGTTATGTTATTTACAAAATCTGGATTAGTCCACAAAGCTAGTAACGAAAAATTGATGAAAGAATGCGGGTAAATGGCTAGCTAAACCAAATTTAAAACAGGCCAAGTTAGCCTTAAAATCTGGAGAAAGCTGAGCTCTTCCTTGGATTGACTCAATAAGTCAGTAAGTGTCCAGGACTGAGTTCACCTTCGTACAGTGAAGGCCTGAAGGGGCTCCGAAGAAGAGGATGAAAGAGTAAAGAATGATACACCTTGAACATTATAATACATCTTAGGATTTATAGTAATCCCCTCCCCCATTTTCTTTATCTTTTTGAGTTAGGTTGCTTGAACACTATGGCCATTACTCGCCTTTCCCATCAAAAGCTGCCTTGCTGCCCTTGACAACTATTATTGAATCTCACATGACAAAGATTATTAAAAAAAAAAAAAAAAAAAAGAATCAGAAGTTTCTGTTAAAACACACAAAGAGAAATGGGCAATCAAGATAACAAGAAGATTCCGTAATAAGTGGCCCCTTGAAACTTCTGGTAATCTTTCATGTAGTATCTGCTAACAGTGTTTTTGCTTGGCAAGATCCCGGCATCTAGAACAGAAATACTTCCCTATTAAGTTGTGGAACACAAAAAATAAGACAAGTATCAATCCCCATCAAATATCTCATATAAATATTTCTTATTTGTTTTGCTTTCACTGAGATCCCTCTTTGGGCGATTAGTGTGGGTTCGTCTTTTGACTAGGGTACACTTCATAGTGGCTATGAACTGCAATTAATGGTTGCAGAGGGTGCCCTAAGAGTGAAAACACTGCTCGCAGATGTTTGCGTATCTTGAAGCCGAAACTGAATTATGTAGAGGAAGATTCGTGGGAGGAACTTGATAGCATGAAAATCGCCAAAGGAGCACAGTCACTGCGCTGGCTTGTATGGGTATGTTGTTATCTCTAATGTCAAGATAATTTTCTTTTTCCTTTTCTGCCTATGCTCTTTTAAAATCTGTTACGTCATGAGACCCATGACACTCTTGACAATGTCTGTTGATATTTTACCTTTTCTTTGAGATGTCAAGGGATTTGTCTCAACAACGCTGATGCTAGATATAAATAGCATCATAGAATTGGGTTAAAGGATTTTCTGCTTTCCTCTAAATTTTCCCCATAGAATATAAGCCCTTTTTAGCCAACAGTCGGACATTCCTAATTACTTCCTATTTGCTCTCTGTAGCCAAAGATCGATGATGACAGAAAAAAGAAGTTGGCTGCCGAATGTCCACGCATAATAGTGAATCCAAAGCCATCACCTATTGGTTTCCGAGGGCTTGAAGTTCCTTTTGAAGCATTACCGGATATAGCATTGGATGATCCCATAGTCAAGGACATTGATCCCACGATTTGGCCAGTTTGTGCAGTTGCATCAAGTGTGTCAATTCCATCTGTTTCTCTTAGTCACAATGAAATTTCCATGGCTGAAAGGTTCAGGCTTGCATTTGTTGAGAGGGATGCCCGCTTAGCCCCAAAGAGAGCGAAAAATGTGAGGCAGCATCAACGGCGTGAAAACAGGGATTGGGTGACCAAGAGTACAGATGCAAAGTCAGTAGCTCTGGCTGCGCAATTGAGGAAGTCCCTACACATTGACTAGCTGATGATTGGATTCTTTGAATGTGATCATGTTCCTCTCTCTCTTTTTTTCCCCTTCTAAAAGATCGTCTTCCTTCTTTAAGGTGGGAAAAAGTTTGTCGTAAAATTATAATCTGAGAAGTGTGAAAGGTCCTTCACGTCTGGGTTTTTCTTTGCATTGCTTCTGTATAGATAAAACAATAACATGTTGAGTTGATGCATAAATGACAAATGTGAGTTTTGGGATCTTGCACAATTGTCAAAGTTGAGATGCATAATTGATCAAGGAAGAAGTTTGAAGTGCCAGTTGGTAGAAATGCAGAGTACCCATTGTCAATTACAGAAGGTTGTGGTAAGTGATCCATCTGGACCAAAATTAGGTGGTTTCATAGGCCTAACAAGTATTGTCTTCCTGATTTGGCTTGAAATTTTTGTTGGCAATTTCAGATTACAATCTTCTAAGCATTGCAGATCTGCTAACCCAAGCACTGTTTTAGGAATTGGGAATTGAGTCAGATTTTTTAGGAACATATCTAGGGTACCAGAGAGAACTGCATTTGATTAGACAATGTGTGGTTGGTAAGCAAGGTTAAATTCAGAATCCCAAAGGATTTATAAAGGCCCGATGCATAAAGAAAGCATAAAAACATGCAGGCATTCACCACTAATACAAATTATGAAATTCAGAAAACATTGTAATTAAAAGAGCAAAAATGTTCCACATAAGAATTTACTTTTTGCTACCCAATTGTTTTTCTCTCATCAGTTGACAAACCAAACGTAAAATTCAGGTCCAACCACTCTTTGGGACTTCCTATTTCCAAGGGTCCCATGGCTGTCTATACCCTTTTTTACTACTCCTATTTTATTTAAAAAAATTATTCCAAAAAAACAAAACAAAAATCTCATTGATCCCTATGGCTGTGCAGCTGAAATATTCCGTACATTTACTGGTTCTACTATGCACAACTGTATGTTTTTTACAGCTACCTAGAGAAAATCTGGACTGAATGCAGAAGCTCTCCATGTTTAAAATTTACTCCGCTGGTTAATGCTTGGCCAGATTCCGGATGACATATGGAAGAATGCCCCCATGATCAAAATATGCCAATTCCACCTACAAAATGCATTCCAAATCAGTCCAAATACCAATTGACATGAGACCCGAACATATGATTACTTGAAATTGCAATGGTTCAAAATCCAAGATATTAATGTGTGATATTTTAACTTCTTGAAGCAAACAAAATAATTTTCATATCATACCAGATGATTCTAGGCTTTTGCAATAAATTTAGAGACGTAGTAGCAGTCCCATCCTCTATATGACAGAAGACATCCACATGATATCCACACCGATGTGGATTTCATTTTTTGATTAGCATTTTATTTCCTATTAGAGGAGGCGTTATATTGTATTATTTTATTTTCTATTGTGGGCCCTTTAGACGTGGATTCATTGGACTCTTGTCTATCCTTTTTATAAGATTAGTATTTGGGTTGGATTATGATACTTAAATAATAGGCAACTTTTTCTATTTTCTAATTGGTTTTTAGAGTTACATTATTGTAAACCACATGAAGGAAAAATTTTATTAATGAAATTCAGTTAGATGATTATTATTGAAGAAAATTGAAAACTCTCAGCTGCTCTCTCTCTTTCATGTAAGTTTCTCTCTCTCTCTCTAACGATCTCTCTTCCCCCACACACACATAAAAAAAAACTGTTACAACAATTATTTCCCTTCCCCTTTCCCCCCCCCAAGCTGTTACGGTAGCTTCCCCCCTTCCCCCTTCCCCCTTTTGCTGTTACTTCAACAGGTTATTTCCTCCTTTATTTTCTCATCGTCTTTCAATATTTCCCACCCCTATAGCTGTTATCATAGTGCTGAACTCTAATTGGGTTGTTTTTTGTCTGTGTTACATAACGTTTCTGCTGTAATCTTTCCTACATAATTTCTGCCATAGTATATTGTTGTGTTTGGTTTATTGCTAAACTAGCCAGTAACTACATGGGTATATCTTACAGCTGGAACCTTCAATTATAGCATGTTATGGTTAGTTTTCCTCTCCTTTTATGTTGAAAATAATTCGGTTTTACATATTCATAAGTTACTTTATTGCTAAGCATCTAAGCATTCAATTTTGCAATTTTAGGATTGTTGAGAGTTCTTGCATAGTAGTACTTCTTAACCTGTTATTTATTTTGAACAAAACATGAAGCCTAATTGACTAGTGTTAAGTTGGAAGCATGTTACCTAAGCTTTTAATGTTTCTTAAATATGGTTATCGTGATTCTAATCGTGTTTGCATGTTATGTATGTTGCTGCCCACCCCAGCCCTATCCTATTAGATAGTCTTATTTAGTGAGTCATCATCTTAATCATTGTGTCAGGGTAGGTTGGTCTAGAAACCCTAGGTTATCTTACATCAGTTTGGTATCAGAGCTTAGGCTAGAGTGTCAGTTAGGTGCTGGTTAGGATTCATAGTTGTAAGTCAACCTTTGTACATCCACTAGGACTGATAGAAATTACCAAAACATATCGAACCCGCCTAACACCCCTATGACATCTGAGCAACTTGAAAGGGTGCTTGAAGCCCTAAATGCTAATCAGGTAGAGTTGGCTGCCAATAGGACTGACCGAGAAAATCAAATTACCAGCCTTAACACTCTTAACCAAAGTGTCCAGAACATAGCCAATAGGCTTGCCATCCTCAAAGCATTTGTTTAGAATCCTAATGGACAACAATACCAAAATGCCCAGGGAAATAGACCTAGAAGGGAAAACCCCAACCATATTCCAAAAAATCATGGGAATGAGAGGCATAAGATTATGTTGATATCCATGACAGGAAGGGCGACAATTTCCAAGGCCATGGATATGGTAGAAATATAAGTGGATTTAGAGGTCGAGGATACCGAGGTCAGAGGCATCACTCTCCTTTTGGAGATGATGAGGATCATGGATATTGGGATAGAGGAGTGGGTATTAGGAGAATGATCAAGGTAGATGTTCCCAACTTTGACAGCTAGATAGATGCCAAGGTTCTCCTAAGATGGATTAGACAGATGGATAGGTACATCGATTTCTATGAGATGTCTGAGGAGCTTCAGTTTAGGTTTGCAAAGATGAAACTCATTGGGGTTGCTCAAAACTTCTGGACTGAGTTGGAATATCAAGAGGAAATCCTAGGACACGAGCCTATCTCAACTTCGGTTGAAATGCAAGAAAGGATTAAGGTGAAGTTTTTCTTATTACCTATAGGCTACAACTTCTGAAAGACATGAACACCTTGAAACAAGGTAAAATGTCTGTGAACGAGTACATGGCTAAGTTTAACGAATTAAAAATCCGAAGCCAAACTCGAGAGGATGCCGAACAGACAATATCTAGGTTACTGACGGGGCTTAGCTATGACATCCAATCACGCCTAGCCCCTCACCTTGTTAGAAATGTCCCTTAGGCTCTCCGGATAGCACTTGAGTTAGAAGGGACTATGAAATTTACACCACAAAAGAAAAGTGGATTCCCATCTAAGGAGTCTAACTTTCGAAAACCACTTCCAAATACCTCTACCATTAACCCTCCACATCCACTTGACAATAAGGGTAAACGCATTTTAGGAGAAGCCCCCCAAAAAGAGTGACCAAGTACAATGTTTTAAATGTCAAGGCTCTGGTCACTTTTCCAAGAAATGTCCAAATAGGAACCTATATGTGGGTGAAAAATGTCGAGGATACTGGGATTAGAGGTATCACTCTCCTTTTGGAGATGATGAATATCATGGACATTGGGATAGAGGAGTGGAAATTAGGAGAATGATCAAGGTAGATGTTCCAGACTTTGATGGCCAGATAGATGCAAAGGTTCTCCTAGGATGGATAAGACAGATGGATAGGTACTTCGATTTCTATGAGATATTTGAGGAGTTTCGGTTTAGGTTTGCAAAGATGAAACTCACTGGGGTTGCTCAGGACTTCTGGACTGAGTTGGAATATCAAGAGGAAATCCTAGGACACGAGCCTGTCTCAACTTCGGTTGAAATGCAAGAAAGGCTTAAGGAGGAGTTTTGCTTATTACGGTATTACCTATAGGCTACAACTTCTGAAAGACATGAACACCTTGAAACAAAGTAAAATGTCTATGAACGAGTACATGGCTAAGTTTAACGAATTAAAAATCTGAGGCTAGACTCGAGAGGACGCCAAACAGACATTATCTAGGTTCCTGATGGGGCTTAGCTATAACATCCAATCACACCTAGCCTCTTACCTTGTTAAAAATGTCCCTCAGGCTTTCCAGATAGCACTTGAGTTAGAAGAGACTATGAAGTTTACACCATAGAAGCAAAGTGGATTCCCATCAAGTGAGTCTAACTTTCAAAAATCACTTCCAAATACCTCTACCACTAACCCTCCACGTCCACTTGACAATAAGGGTAAAGGAATTTTGGGAGAAGCTTCCAAAAAGAGTGGCTAAGTACAATGTTTTAAATGTCAAGGCTATGGTCATTTTTCCAAAGAATGTCCAAATATGAACCTATATATGGGTGAAAAAGAGTCTGAAGAGTATGGTCAGGATAATACCCAAGAAGGTGAATATGAGGAACATAGGCCTAATGAAATTATTTCGGATAAAGATATTGAGGTGGTAAATAGTTCTAGACTAGGAGTTGTATGGTGTATGGTGTCATAACCCAAGAACAATGACGATTGGCGACGTACCAATATCTTCTTTACTTATATTTGTTACTAGGGTAAGAATTGCCGTGTCGCCATCAATAGAGGTAGTTGCATGAACGTAATTGCCCAGAGCGTTGTTGCTAGGATGGGGCTCAAACCAAAAAACACACCCTAAACCTTACAAGGTTGTCTGGGTTGATCAGTCCACAATTCCCGTTACTTTAAGGTGTTTAGTTCCCTTGTACTTTGTTGGATATGAGGATAGAGTGTGGTGTGATGTCTTAGATATGGACATCGCTTACATAATCCTTGGTAAACCTTGGTTATATGACCAAGATGTCACAAACTATGGGAAGTTTAACACCTGTGTCTTTGAATATAAGGGAAAGAAAATAAGGTTATCTCTTAGTCCCCCGAAAGAGATAAAAGCCCCTGAACACAAGCGAAGTACATCCAAACAAACCCCTTTGAAAACACTCAATATCATGAAGTAAAACAATTTGAAATTAAATGTAAGGACACCAGGGTTATTTATGCTCTAGTTGCTATACAAAGTAACACAGTACTGTCCAACCCATTTACTGAGGCGCCTAGAGAAGTACAACATTTGTTGAAAGAGTTTGAGAAGTTGTTTCCTCAAGAACTGCCTGAATTACCATCTATACGTGACATTCAACACATTATCGATTTGGTTTCAGGTTCCTCACTACCTAACTTACCTCATTACAAAATGAATCCTAAGGAACACGCCGAACTTAAACGGCAAGTAGATGAGCTATTTGAGAAGGGATTCATCAGGGAAAGTCTTAGTCCCTGTGGGGTACCTGCGCTACTTACGCCCAAGAAGGATGGAATTTGGCGTATGTATGTGGACAGCAGAGCCATCAACAGAATCACCATTAAGTATAGGTTTTGTATACCTAGACTTGATGATATTAGACATGATGGCCGAAGCGAAAATCTTTTCCAAGATTGACCTCAAGAGTAGGTATCATCAAATTCGGGTTAGACCCGATGATGAATCGAAGGCTGCCTTGAAGACGAAGGATGGTCTATATGAATGGCTTGTTATGCCTTTCGGCCTGACTAATGCACCTAGTACATTTATGAGAATTATGAGCCATTCAATGGAAAATTTTAGTGGTTTACTTCGATGACATCTTCATCTTTAGTAAAACACAAACCTCCCTTCTGGATTACTTATGACAAATTTTCCAAACACTTCTGAATGAACAACTTTATGCAAATTTAAAAAAGTGTACCTTCATGAGTGATCAAGTTAATTTCTTGGGATTTTTTGTTTCGGCACAAGGAGTGTCTAAAAATAAAGGCAATTGTTGAGTAGCCTGAACCGACTAATATCCATAAAGTGTGAAGTTTTCATGGCTTAACAACTTTCTATAGGCGGTTCATCCACTGGCTTAGTTCCATCATGGCTCCTATTATCGATTGCATTAGAAAAGAGGAGTTCCAATGGACTAAGGGGGTGTTTGGTAACACTTCAGAAGTTGGATTCTGACTTCTGGAGCATAAATGGAGTAGAAGCCTGTTTGGTAACCCGGTTCGGACTTCTGGAGAATCCATGAGTGAACCGGCTCCAAATGAACTCTAGAATCCAATTTTTTGGAGCATCAAATAGATGCTTTTCGACTTCAGAGCATAATTTTGGAGTAAAAATCACCCCACACCACTACTACCACCAACTACCACCACCAACACCACAACCCACCAGCCACCACCCACCACCGCCACCACCCTCCACCACCACCATCCACTACCACCCACCACCACCGCCACCACCCTCTACCACCACCACCCACCCATCGCCACCCTTCACCACCACCTCCCACCCACCACCACCGTCACCAACCATCACCACTCACCACTAGTGCCACCATCCGCCACCCCCCACCACTACTCTGGAGTCCATGACTAAATTAGGTTAACAAACATGTTTCTACTCCCTCATACTCTTGAATCCTTTTGAAGTTGGAGTAGAAATTTGAACCAGAAGTAAGAATCCCAGAGTTGAAGTTTTATCAAACGGGCTAAGGGAGCTACTAAGGCTTTTGCGGAAATCAAGAAGTTGATGACGAAATCACTTATTTTACGTCTCCCTGATTTCTCCAAAATCTTTAAGTGCAGTGTAATGCATCTGGCATGGGAATTGGTGGTGTCCTTGTTCAAGAAGGACACCCTGTTGCTTATTTTAGTTAAAAGTTTAATGAAGCCAAACAATGGTGTTCCACCTATGATAAAGAATTCTATACGATTGTCTAAGCCTTGCGCTATTAGTGACATTAACTTTTGCCACAAAAATTTGTTTTATATTCTGATCACCAAGCATTGAAATACCTGAGCTCCTAAAGACATGCCAAATGAGCCGAATTTCTACAAGAGTACACATTTGTGCTCAAACATAAACTTGGTGTTAATAATACTGCCGCTGATGCTTTCAGTCGGGTACATATGCCCCTCCTTCCCCAAAATGTCGAAAACCAGGTCAAGGTATTACTCCACACTATGAGTATAGAGGTTGTAGGGTTTCAACAAATCAAGGAGCAGTATCCTACTTGCCTAGATTTTAATGAGCCTTTCACTTCTCTGAGCGAAGATCCCCTTGTGAACCATTCAAATTACTTTCTTAAAGATGGTTTCCTTATTAAAGGAAGTCAATTGTGTATTCCCAAGGCTTCATTGAGAGACTTCTTAATCTGGGAATTGCATGCTGGTGGGGTAATCTGTCATTTCAGTCGAGATAAAACCATTGCCTTGCAGATGATCGATTTTACTAGCCTAGTCTGAAGAACGATGTAGCTTGAAGTAATTAGCCAGTGCCGAACATGTCCAACTGCTAAACAACAAAAATAAAATACTGGCTTGTATACTCCTCTTCCTGTCCCTCATACCCCATGGCAAGATTTGATTATGGATTTTATGCTTGGATTGCCTAGAACGTCGAGTCATGATTCTGTTTTTGTGGCAGTAGACTGCTTTTTGAAAATGGCTCACTTTATCTCATGCTCAAAGACTTCTGATGCCTAAGTTGTGGCCAAACTTTTCTTTAGTGAAATCGTTAAGTATCATGGTTTACCTAAGACAATAGTGTTAGATAGGGATGTTAAGTTCACTAATCATTTCTGGTGAATTCTATGGAGAATATTAGGTACTAAACTTTGTTTCTCGTCAGCCTTCCACCCTAAGACCGATGGTCAAACTGAAGTCATAAATAGGAGTTTAGAGAACCTGTTATGTTGTCTTATAGGTGAACATCTTACTAGTTGGGACTATATTCTTACCCAAGCCGAGTTTGCATATAACCTTTCTAAGAATCGAACCACTGGTCTATCCCCCTTTGAGATCTGCTTAGGTCATCAGCCCAAGACTCCCCTGGACCTTATACCTGTTGTGTCTAGCTCTAGGATATCCTAGTCAGTCGAGTCTTTTGTGCAACACATACATGATTTGCATGTAGAGATTAAACACAGGATACCTTTAAGTAATGAGCAATATAAATCCAGGGCAGATTTGCATCGACGAATGCAAGAGTTTCAAGAAGGTGACATGGTGATGGTCAGAATTAAACCACATCATTTCGTCAAAGGAAAGTCAAGCAAATTACATGTCGCAGTGCAGGACCTTTCAAAATTCTAAAACAAGCGAGAGTGAATGCTTATGTGCTAGAGTTACCTACGGATATGGGAATCAACAACATTTTCAATGTTGAGGATCTGGTTTCCTACCATGACCCTACTACTGCCCCTTCAGTTTATCCTAATAGCCTTGAGGCTTGTCCTTTCAAGGTTGCTTCTTCTGCATCCGATCTTATTTCCCTTCTTGCTATCTCTACCCCTCCCATACCCCAGTTTGATCAGTGAGTTGGGGAGATCAAAGGCGTTCTTGATGAAAGGGTCACCGCTACACATTTTGGCGGTTCTCGAGAGTTCTTGGTTCGATGGCACGGGCGATCGGATATTGATTGTATGTGGACTTCCATGAAGGAGCTACAACGACTCAATCTGACTATGCTTGAGCACTATATCAGTTCTTCACCAGAGGTGACTTCTTCTAGGCCGGGGAGAGTTGATGATGATATCATGTCAAACCCACCTTTTAGAGTATAACAACGGAGGAGATGGAGACTTCAGCCTTCCCTTCCTCTCTTGTGGTTTGATGACGAGTTCCAAGGATATCACCTAGCTAGGGGCAGCAGCAACGAGTTCCTAGCTAGGAACAGCAGTTAGTGGATTACGCGAGTTTTATTCACTGGAGGTGAATTCTTCCTAGCCGGGGAGAATTGATGAGGACATCCACACCAATATGTTCTTTTTTTTTATTAGAGTTTTATTTCCTGTTAGAGGATGCGTTATATTGTTTTGTTTTATTTTTTTATTATAGATGTGGGCCCTCCCCCTCCCCCTCCCCCCTCCCCCTCCCCCTCCCCCTCCCCCTCTTAGACATGTATTCTTATCCTTTTAGTTAGTATTTGAGTTGGATTGGACTCTTATTTATCCTTTTTGTTAGATTAGTATTTGGGTTGGATTGTGATGCCTAAATAATAGGAAAACTTTTTTTATTTTCTAATTTGTCTTTTAGAGTTACATTCTGATTATGCTTGTAAGCTATATAAAGGCAAATTTTATTAATGAAATTCAGTTAGATGATTATTATTGAAGAAAATTGAAAACTCTTGACTGCTCTCTCTCTTTCATGTAAGTTTCTCTCTCTCTCTCTCTCTCTCTCTCTCTCTCTCTCTCTCTCAAACGATCTCTCTTTCTCTCCCTTTCTTTCTATTCTCTCTCTCTCTCTCTAGGCGTCACTTCCCACCCCCACCCCCCCCCCCAACTCTGTTACGACAACTATTTTCCTTCCCCTTTTGCTGCCGCCAGTTCCCCCCCTTCTTTTTTTGTTGTTACTTCCACACGTTATTTCCTTCTTTATTATCACATCATCTTTCAAGAGTTCCCCACCCCTATAGCTGTTATCATAGTGCTGAACTCAAATTGGGTTGTTTTTTTTTCTGTTACATAATGTTTCTGCTGTAATCTTTCCTACATAATTTCTGCCATAGTATATTGTTGTGTTTGGTTTATTGCTAACCTAGCCAGCAACTACATGGGTATATCTTACAGCTGGAACCTTCAATTACAGCATATTATGGTTAGTTTTCCTCTCTTTTTATGTTGAGAATAATTCTGTTTTACATGTTCAAAGGTTACTTTATTGCTAAGCATTCAATCTTACAATTTTAGGATTGTTGAGAGTTCTTGCATTGTAGTACTTCTTAACCTGTTGTTTATTATGAAGCCTAATTGATTAGTGTTAAGTTGGAAGCATGTTACCTAGGCTTATAATGTTTCTTACATATGGCTATCATAATTTTAGTCATGTTTGCATGTTATGTATGTTGCTACCCACCTCAGCCCTTACCTATCGGATGGTCTTATTTAGTGACTCTTCATCTTAATCATTGTGTCAGAGTAGGTTGGTCTAGAAACCCTAGGTTATCCTACATCACTATAAATATGCATAAATTGTTTCAATCTGGGGAGGGGCTTATGTACACAGCCTTACTTCCGCTTTGCAGAGACTTTCAAGTATCAAAACCCATGATCACTGGGTCATAATTGAGGGGGGAAAAAAACATACCTCCGTGTCAAAGCGGGCAGTGCAGGTAAAAGACTTGCCAGTGTCAGTCACAACCATAACATCTTGGCCAGGCCTAATGTCGCTGATTTTGTTTGGAAGATCGATGATGTAGCGTTCATGACCTGTCAGGCCGAGTGTGTCTGCATCCTCACCAGGCTTGAAACAGAGAGGGATTATACCCATTCCCACCAAATTACTACGATGGATTCTTTCAAAGCTCTTGGCAATCACTGCTTTAACTCCCTGAATACACAAGGAGAATTAGGAACCCAATATAATAACAGAATACGGAATCCATAGACCCTCAAATTAAAGGACTAATTCCTTTTCATGGAGAATGCATGCAAACTCACCAATAACATCGGGCCCTTGGCAGCCCAATCACGAGAGCTTCCACTGCCATACTCTGCTCCAGCCAGCACAATGGTTTGCTGCCCAACAGCCTTGTACCTCTGGAAAAAAGTTAGATTCATTAATAGAGTGATTATCAACACTATCGTTAGACATTGACGAAAGCTCTTTCTAGCAACTGTTCACATTTTATTTATTTATTTATTTATTACTAGATGAATAAAAAAGGAGTGAGGGAGAGCTAGAGGATAACAGACTAGAAATGCTTCCAAAATTATAAAATATCTGTTGATGTAATGATCAAGATACTTTATTCTAGTGAACCATATCACTGTTCCCACTAATATGGAGGAAATATTATTGCAGTCAACATCCAATGGAGAATGAATTTCATGCACAAAAATTAGACGAAACAGGGCAATGAATTCCATCAAGGAACATGCCTCCACTGTTTGCAAATAATTTAGGTACTCAGATAGAAATAACCAGACATCCCCACTATGCACAGATTTTTTTTTTTAAGGGAAAAGGTGAGGGGGGAGTGAAAAATATTAAGAGACATTTTCATAGATGTTAAGGTAATGACTTCATCAGACAGATCTGAACTTCCACTAAACCCCAAGAGGATAGCTCATTTGCAAAGACCCCAAGAATTAATAGGTCATGAGTTAAAATCTCCTGGGGTTTACATATCCAAAAAAAATATATATATAATATATATATATATATATATAAATAAAAAATTTTCACTAAAGGATCAACCTAGTAATACTGAAAAATTAAGGTAGCACTCCCATAACCTATCTCATAATTATGTGCCAAATTAGCGATTTGTGGACCTGAGAGTGAGGTAAACTTTTATTGCCAAATACCAAACTTGAAATGGTAGGTTTCATATTGAAGGAGCTGCTCCACTTAGAAGGTTATGCAACATTATTTCAAGCAAACCACATACTGTGTGCATAATGTATTCATCAGATTGCTTTTCTTCTAACACCCATAGTAGCAAAGCTTGGCTTAGTAGAATTTTCTCACCACCGAGACAGCTTAGGCAGCATTTAAATTTTTGGACAAGGACTCACCTCATCCACTATTCATGAGGAAAGTTTCAGGCTTCCAGCCAAATGGGATGATGCAGGCACGAAATAGAAATTGGGGATCAAGAAGGTAATGGGGAGGTACATCCCCCCTAGGAGGCCTGGGTTTATTGTCAGTAGATTTGGCCCTCAATTAAAGAAGTTTAGGCTTGCTTATGCCTAGGTTGGGGCAATGGTTTGATAATATAGGTGTTGGGCATCTAATTAAGGGGTTTACGGTTTGATAATATAGGTGTTGGGCATCTAATTAAGGGGTTTACTTTGTAAATGGACCAACCATAAAAGCCTATGCGGGAGGCGGCACATTCTATACAGGATCTAGAGTAGTTTCTACTTCAGAAGATTTAGTTTACATCTACAGTTCATGAGTCTTGGCCCTTAGGCTAGTTTCTATGTTGAATCAATTCGGTATGTTAGGAAAAAATCTAGTCTATAAATACAAAGTCACATTACATTGTAGAGGGCATTGGGTTTTTATGAATTGAAAAGGTTTCAGTTTTGAATCTTATGGATTCCCAGTGTCACAGCCCAGAGGATTTTGCTATTGTTTGCTTATCTTTCTGGCTTTCGGTCATTTGTTCTTCCTTTGGTTAGGCTCTTCTCTGTTCAGATCATACCTCGAACTTGCAAGTTATTTTCAACTTCCTGCTTTGGAGATCCAATATATTACTCTGTTGAGTAAGCCTTGTTCTGAGCATGAGTTTCGAAAAAATAGAGAGGGGATTGAGATGCTGCAGACTTGTTCCGTTAGACTCATATTTTAGGAGTTACATCCCTACTAAGGAGCGACCTAAGTAATGGGTTTGGACCCGAAAGAATCCCTCAGTTGTAAGAACCAAACCTGCAACCAGTACTGGTTCCATGTTTACAGCCAGATTCCACTTTCAGAGATCTATTCTACTTTCTAGGCTCGACAAAACAATGTGTTTAGGGGTATTTCAGAGAGTATCTGATGACTTCCAATTAAAGTGTTAGGTTGAACAGAGTTCAGACAAGGTAGTTCTCTCTCGGCGTTTCAGATGTGGTTCTGCTGGGTGAGGTTGAACCGTTGAGGACAGATTTTTTTTTACTCAAAAAACCTTTATTTTCCAAGATACATTTTGTTCCCCCCCCCAAAAAAAAAAAAAAAAAACTATTAGTATTTAAATTCCAAAAAAGCCCCTCCCTGAAGATTATTTACCATTCTTCCCTGGAATCTGTTTACCTTTCTAACAGAAGTCAAAACTGTTCTGAAAAAACGAAATTCCCACTGAATTGTTGATTGAGAATTTTGTTGTTTGGGAATGGGCGCAAGCGACCTAATTAGGGATTTGGAACCCTCTGCTGCCAACATGGAATTTACAACATGGCGGAAGAGACTTTGAAAATGGTTGAAGATAACATTTTGAAAAGGTGTGAGAGAAAGCTAGCATGAGTGACATCAGACATGACCGATATACAAGGGTAAGAATACAATTCATGGTGGATCATATAATTGATTTGGACCATGAAATTTGACAAGGGGCTAATCATAAGGGCCACCTCTCTATCCAACAGTAGGGATGGCCTGATCAACCCCAATTGGGGAGATAGATCCAACCAACTAAGCTTGGTTACATGGACAACCCATGGGACCTTTAGCCACAAATAGATTAAATTATATATATATATATATATATATATATATATATATATATATATATATATATATATATCTGTGTGTGTGTGTGTGTGTGTTCAACGACATAGTACCAAGGAACTCACCATTGCTGCATCAAACACAGAGAGTTTCTCCCCTGTTGGAATGTGAATTGTCTTTGGACCAACTTCTCCATTCAACAGCTTGTTGACAATGCGAATATTGGCAAAAGTTCCTCTAACCATCACTTCATCATTCCCTCGTCGGCTGCCATAAGAATTGAAGTCTCTGGGATTCACTCCACGCTCAAGGAGGTACTTTGCAGCAGGGCTGTCCTTGTGGATGCTCCCTGCTGGGGAGATGTGATCAGTTGTGATGCTGTCACCAAAGTTGAGCAAACAATAAGCATCCTTTACTCCATGGGGACCGGGTGGTTCCATGGTCATGTTCTTGAAATATGGGGGCTCATGAATATAGGTTGAGTTAGGGTCCCAGGAGTAGAGAGTGGAAGCTGGAACAGACAACTGATTCCACATTTCATTTCCCTTTGCGATAGCCTCATAAGTGCTTTTGAACATTTCAGGCAACACGCTAGATTGGACAACCTGAAACATCAATTTAATCAGTTAAGATGTAACAGGACAACCAAGGACAAAGTGGCATCAAGAGTAGTTCCCAAAACACATTCAAGTTGGGAATGCCTACCACTGCAATTTCTTCACTGGATGGCCATATATCCTTGAAATAGACGTTCTTACCATCCTTCCCTACTCCAATTGGTTCCTTCTCAAAATCAATGTCAACCTGAAAAGTGGGTTCCATGATCAAACAGTAGTTACAAACTGGTTTGAGCCAACAGTTTACTGAGAGGTATTCAGGTTAAATATGGAACTAAAAAACATGAAATATTAATTATTATAAGAATAATAGGGAGGGTGCTCAGCAAAGTAGATCTAAATTATCAATTCAACTTCCAAATTTTTAGAGCGCAGGAGGGGAACATCAACTCAAAAAATCATTCACATAAGAATCTATCCCCCCCCACCCAAAAAAAAAAAAAAAAAAATCTGTTATCCAAAATTTTTTTCTGTGAAATCCATAATAAATTACAACCTATCCCTTGACCTTTTTTCCTAGTGCTTCTCAGTTTCCACAGCAATATGACACCCCCTCCCCTCCCTCCCCCCCCCCCCCCCAAAAAAAAAAAAAAAAAACAAAAAAAAAGAAAATAACGTTTTGTGGTTGTTGAAGCATCTATATTTATTTAAAAATAAAAGGAAAAGTGGTTCCAAGAATTCAAATGCCATTTTCATTTTCTATACATCAACAAGAAGAAAAGCAGCTTGGAACTCCTGCTGATATTTTCCATGGATGCAGATGAGATTCATGACTTGGTAAATTAAACAGAATTTCAAAATGTAGGTTGATGGAGAAAATGCCCATCTTGGGATCCAAATTATAACAGAGTAACAACAAAAAATGTTTCAGCAGCTCAAAAGTTGGACCATCCACTTGGCAATTCAGCAGTTGGACCATACTTAGTCAAATCATGCCACGTTTCTTCAGTGTATTGTTTTCCTCAGAGAGAGAAAGGGAACATCCAGGCCAGAAAGTGAGATCAATGTACATACCGTGCCAGCAAGTGCATAGGCAACAACTAAAGGAGGGGAAGCAAGATAGTTAGCTCTCGTCAAGGGATGCACACGACCCTCGAAGTTTCTGTTCCCAGAAAGCACAGCTGCAGCCACGATGTCTGCAAAAGAAAAATAGGATTACATTACATTAACAACAAAATTTGCCAGTAGTTAGTATGAAAAACAAGATGCAGGAATGCCTATCTATGCTCTGGCTTAGTTTTAGTTTTAAAAAAGGTTAATTAATGGGAGTACCATTTTCTGAAATTGCAGAAGCAACTGAATCATCGAGATCTCCAGAATTTCCAATACATGTTGTGCAGCCATAACCAACAATATGGAAGCCCTGCTGATTCAAGTACTTCTGAAGGCCACTACATATAACACATACATAGTCATAATTTAGTAACCAAGAATTGTATAATAATAACCAGACATTCATGGCATTTCTTTCCATAAATTGTCAAAAGTACCTTTGGAGCAAATATTTTGTAACAACTCCAGATCCTGGCGCAAGACTTGTTTTAACCCATGGCTTAACCTGATGATAATAATTTCAAGTTTAGAATTTGACAGAGTAAACCTCATGAAACCTACAAGTGTTGTTGAGCAGGCTGCAGGCCAAACCTTGGCAAGAAAAGAAAATCATATTCAGAATAAAAGTTTCTGCATGCTAGAATCGGAGGGGGATAACTTCAAGGCACCATAACTAACCTCCAAACCGAGCTCACAAGCCTTTTTTGCAACAAGACCAGCACCAAGCATGACAGTCGGGTTCGAGGTATTTGTGCAGCTAGTGATGGCTGCAATTACAACACTACCATGAGTGATCTCTGCAGGTTGTCCATGGAATGAGAACTTCACAACTTTGTCCTGTGATTCCTTTGGAACAGCAAAACCCTGCAAAACAATACAAATGTTGAGAAATTTCAGATTGCATTAAATGTATAAAAGCACACAATAACCTTTGTTCAGCTATTAACTTAGGCTGACACTGGTCCAACACTAAGCTACAAGTACAGACATACCTCACTCTGATGTCATTTAATAAAACCTGTCCGGATTACCACATTATTCCCCAACCCCCCCGGGCCCTCCCGCCAGCCCCAAAAAAACATACACATACAAAAGGATACAGAAATACAAGGTATTCAGTGACACGAAGAGTGGTTTAAACACCAGAATTAAATAATAAATGATGGCATGCATAGGCAACTTACACCTCACCTTGAATCCAATTTTGTTGTCCAGACAAGCATGCCAATCAGCCTTCATTTCTTTCAGAGGCACTCTGTCATGAGGTCTGTCAAGACATTTAAGAAAGAATGAAACTCCAGGATACCATGAAAGATGCAGCTAGGGCCTCTATCGTGCTAAGGGTTGACAAGCAACCTACCTTTTTGGTCCTGAAAGACTAGGTTCAACATCCCCCAGGTCCAACTCCAGATAAGATGAGTATACTCTTTCTTGTTGAGGCTGGATCCATCAAGAAATTACTACTTGGTTACATCTCCCATGTAAAATGAAACACGTAAACTAAAGGTTTCTTTTCCCTTTTTTTCTCCAGGGTTGGTGAGGGTTTGGAAGTTGATAAAAGCATACCTCATTGTAGTCAACAAACATTTTGTTGGCACGCAGATAGGCTTCAATCATTGCCACCTGACATACACGAGTAGAAAGTCACCAAAAGGTGTATGATATTCAGGTTCACAGTTCAACCAACTATTGGGGATGCATGTTACTCACAGTGTCATCACTTCTTCCAGTCAGTTTAAGATATTGTAAAGTAGCATTATCAACAGGAAAGAAGCCCATTGTTGCTCCATACTCAGGAGACATATTGGCGATAGTGGCCCTGTCAGCTAACGACAATCCAGCCATACCCTCACCTATGTTCAAAACATCAATTTCAGACCTAAGATCCATCAGCAAGGAAAATATTCAAACTGAAGTGACAAAAGATGAATAGCCAGTATAAAATAACATGCACTGAATTGTGTTTCTTTCATAAGAAATTTGAATTACCATAGAACTCAACAAATTTGCCAACAACACCATGCTTCCGCAACATTTGAGTTACAGTTAGAACCAAGTCGGTTGCTGTGACCCCATCCCGGAACTTTCCAGCCAACTTGAAACCAACAACACCAGGTAATACCATGCTCATGGGCTGATAATTTTTGAAAAAATGAAGCATTAGAGGAAAAAATGAAATACATTTAAATATATAAGACAATAAAAGGTTTAAGATATTATCTGCCTGAATGTTTGCATACGTATAAGGCGTAAGCAAGCACATGTCAAAACATCTAATAACCATAACCCAGACATATATGAAGTTCAAAAATAAAGAATGAAAATAGGATTGCTATGGCACATAGACACAGAAAGTAGAATAGAATATAGAAGAATCCAGATGGCTGTCTCAAGTGTTTCATAAAATTCATAAACAATATCAAGTTCAGAGCAAGCATCCGTAGGAGAACAATGAGGAGCCCCATAAGCGTTCTCACTATTAAGGATAAGGATGCGCAATGCGCAACAGCATGGAGACTCGTGAAGCTTTCCGACGTGATACACGTTGCATGCTTATCTGTATAATCCTTTTGAATTATTTCAAATTACAATTATTCAGATAGACCTCTTTCAAAAGAGTCTGAGTTCCTAAAATCTCTCATAGTGAGATATTTGTACATCTCTATAAATGTACACATTATCAACACGGATAATCAAGAAATACAATCAAACTGATTGGTTTTCTCAAAATACTTCTGAGTACCTTTACTCACCATGGATTGAGTAACCAGAATTGAGGATGAAATCGATTGCCATGAGTCCAATCCAGATTAGACAGATCAGCAAAAAATAGGCCAATTCTCTTCAAACAATCCACTTTATTGTATCGGTAAAAGAATCAGTTAAAATTATTTAAAAAAAATAAAAAAACCATCTTCTGAGTGGTCCGAGAGCACCGAGCACCTTCGCTAGGTAGCTGACCGTGTATCCCTCCCTACTCATCATCTCTTTCTCTCTCTCTCTCTCTCTCTCTCTCTCTCTTCCCCCTTTGCTGCTGCCTGCTGCTGTCAATGGCAGTCATCGATAGCCGATAGCTGCCCTCAATCTTTCTCACAGCCAACTTTGAAGAAAATCAGCTTGATCAAAAGATTCAGGAGATGAATCATTTGCAGCAATGACAGAATGCAGCACCAAGGGATGAACCGAAACAGACTAGCATGCCGACGGAGACCGTATCACAGAACATTTTTGATATCGTCTTGGCATCTCGTTGAACGCAAGCTAGAAGGTGAGAAGATTACCCCTCCCTCTCTCCCCCCACCACCAACACCTGCAACTCTCTCCATCTCCCTCCCCCGTCCCCAACAACCCATATTCATCTCCCTCTCCAGCAGTCCAGTTCTCCCTCCCTTTCCCTCAGTTTTCCTTCCAGAAGGGCATGCATCTGGATCATGCATGTATTCGGATCGGACGGATCAGCTGATCCATATAGGGCATATTGAATCAGGTTGGATCAGGATTGGGGCGGGCAGATTCTGCAGATCCGATCCCAATTTGTCGAACCATGATCCTCACCATATGCATATGCATCCAAGTGTCCTCATTCCCCAATGCAATGATTTGCTTTTCTTTTGTTTCACTGGACGAATATGACCAAGCCTGGATTTTCCCATATTCATTGTTTTAAGTAAAAGTATTTCCTTAATACAATAAAAATTGCCAGGTCTCAATGATAATTCCCTAACATAATTTACCTGGCCAAGCATTGCTGCCTCTGCTTCAATTCCTCCAACCCCCCATCCAGCAACTCCTAATCCATCGATCATAGTTGTATGGGAATCAGTTCCAACCACACTATCAAGGTACAGCAGGCCATCAGTGTTGAATACAACCCGGCCAAGGTATTCCAGGTTAACCTGAGTTTAAACAGTAACTTAATCAGTACATAAATAATAAAAAAAATTATAATACTAGTGTGACGAACCCAAGATCATTCCAAGATTTCATATGTTCTACTTATTAACTGAGAAAAGGAATAAGTAGAGAGAGAAGAAAGGACTGAATTCTGCAAATCTGCAATCTAACAGTAGAAACCATGACATCTAACATTGCCAGTTCTGATGCTAAAAACTCCCTTACCTGATGCACGATACCAGAGCCCGGAGGAACAACAAGCATGTTGTGAAAAGCAGTAGATCCCCATTTAAGAAAAGCAAATCTCTCCTTGTTCCTCTGGAATTCAAGATCCATATTTGCCTTCACTGCATTTTCTGATCTTGCTACATCAACTTGAACTGAATGATCAATAACAAGATCTACTGGAACCTGCATGCAACATAAATTTTTGGAAGTCACTGAAAAAAAGCCCCCCCAGAAAAAAGAAAGAAGAAATACCAAGAGTGTAACTCAAAACACCAAGCAAATACACAGAAATCCCAGAAGTACACCTTACACTGGAAAGATTAAATGGGAAAAAGGTCATCTTGGAAAAGATTCACATTCGAAACAAAATACACAACAAAGCAAGTGAAATTGATTCACATAGTTAATAGAATCAAATATATCCTCTATAATGTTATGTAGAAGGAAGAACAGAAGTAGTTTGTTGAAGGCCCCTTCCTTACTTAATTCCTCAATGCTTTCATGATGGGGAAGATATTGAATGTCGACCCCTCACAAACTTAGACTGAATGAAAAAATGTAATGAAAAAGAAAAATATCACCTACCAAGGGGTTAATCTTGTTAGTATCACTGCCAAGGTTGTTCATAGCATCCCTCATGCAAGCAAGGTCAACCACAGCAGGTACACCAGTAAAATCCTGACCAACAAGATGTAAGTAATAAATTTCAGCAGAATTGTAAGGAATTAAATCTAATATGTTGTTAGCCCAACAATACACACCTGCAGGAGAACACGGGCAGGCTTGAAAGGTATCTCTACTTGTTTAGGAGAAGTATTCTCCCAATCAATGATCTTCTCGACATCATCCTTGGTGACTTGGAAATTGTCACAGTTACGGATTGCTGACTCAAGAAGGACCCTGATGGAATATGGTAGCTTATCTGCGAAGCGCACACGAAAAATAAGGGTAGATTTCTAAAAGAGTTTGCTTTTGGAAACCTTATTACAATATAAGAAATTTACTGTATTTCATCCAAAGCTCGGATAGACACATGACGCAAAAGATATCCTCCAGTGCTTAGAAGACGGGAGAAGATGATCAATAGTAACTCACGAGGGGAAAGAAGAAAAAAGGATTTCCAGCAAAATTCAAGACCAACTAAAGGAAGACAAAATATATAATTTATATATAAGAGCGGCAGAACAAAGGGGAGCAGCGATAATGCCAGGCTTACCAATTCTTGGATCATTCAGAGCAGGTAGGCTATAGTACTTTCCAAACTCGCCTCCCCCAGGCTTGGGAAGACTGGTTAAGATTCCCTTGAAAGCATTCTCAGAAGCTGATCCACACAGATTAACAGAAAAAGAACCCAATCAATTATCTCACATTCGGACAGCATGAACTCAGTTATCTTATCATCTATAAAATTCAGAGCTTCATCTAGTGATACGCCGAGCGGAATTAGTTAGTAAAAAAAAATCAAGTTTTCACTCAATTATACGAGAAAAAAAAAATGTCATGCTCGGCACAAAAAAACTTTGAATTATTGGTAAGAATCAATAAATGAACTCCTTTGGCTCCCGATTTCAAACAAAACTATTCAGAAATTAGAACAGACATACTCCAAGAATAACACGGAGCCAAGATTTATCAAATGAAAGAAAATATAAGATTAAACCAGGCCTCCGAAGCAATTAAGCAAGTCGAAAGGGAGCAAGAAAGGTCGTACCCATGGTAGCGAACTTGCGCTCAAGGCGTTCAATCACAGGCGCAGCTGTCCTGATCACGGCCCTGAGACTAACGGGGGATCTCCAATCGAGACCGTGGCTCCAGCAGGGAACCCAGGAACGGATAGAACGGAAAGCAGTAGAGAAGCCGAGGGATCGAGCTTTGAGGAGAGAAGGAGAAGCTAGAGTTCTGGAAATGGAAGGGAAATGTGAGAAAGTGGATGAGAAGCGAACACTAGAAGCTGTGAGGAGTGCTGCTGACGACGAAGCGGTTATACACATGAGGAAGGCGCATCAAAACTGCAGATGATAAGGTATGAGTTTGATTTTAAAGGGGTGAGCATTAGTCACCCAAATAAAAAACCCTCTAAAAACTGAAGAAGCTGTGAAAAGCAGAGTCTAGACAGAGCTTGCGATTACAGTTGCTTCTGACTTTCTGACAAAATGATTTGGCGGAATTGAAGGAGTAATTACTGTTCTTCTCATCATCAGTTCTTGAAGTTTCCAATTTTTCTTACCAATGATAATAATTGAGAATCGAAGAGAAGGAGAAAGAGGCGCGTGGAGTGGAGAAAAGAGACCACACTCCTACAAAGGCTAAATGAGGATTTTGAACATGAGACATTGGGAGAGGCCATATCCATATTTGGCTTTTCGAGAGTGTTCGAAGTTCGCTAGCGGCACCGCCTTCCACTCTCATCCTCCGTTCGGCAACTGTCAATGTACTGTTGACCATGGTTTTATGGATAGAATCAGAATCTGTCATGTTTTTTTATTAGGGTAAATTGCGGCTGAGGTTCCCAATGTATTAAAATATATTTTAATACCTCGTGTTTTAAAATTTATGACGGCTGTAAAATTTCAAGTCGTGAGAAATAAACCATTTCGGCGACTTTGAATCGGATCAACATCCTCTTCTCCCAAAGGTTCGGGAGGAGGGGAGACGTCCTGTTGGATGGCCGATAAGTGGGATTCGGGTGAATCCGAATATTTCATTCTAGCCAACATCCTTTGTTGGCTTAGTTTGTAGGCTCAGAATTTGAATTTCCTCGAATCTCACTTATCGACCATCCACGGAGACATCAACCTTCATCTGGAACCTCGGGGAGAAGAAAATACCTTTGAACCTTAATATATATATATATATATATATATATATATATATATATATATATATATATATATATGGTAAATTGATAATATTATTTTATGGATTTCTTCTTTGTTTACGAAGCAAAAGCTTTATAATATATGAAAGTTTTTATTTAAAGTTTAAAAATTTTAATTCTTTTTTCATCCATTCCCTTTGTAATCAAACAAAACCATAGAGACTTGGTATGCACTATCTTAATTTTTTAACCCCAAAGGGGTAGTTGAATTTTTTAACCCCAAGGGGGTAGCGAAGTCGACAAAAAATTTACGTCTCAGGAAGTAGGAGGGTATTGAGTTCGACTCTCCTTACTATTTGGAGCCACTCATATGAGGTGTTTTACTATATTGGGACCACTTACATGGATATTAAGTGCTCTTTCTTTCTTACTTAGGTGCAAGAGAAATGACGCTAATTCAACTCTGGAATGACCCGATTCATGCAGTTATAGGGTCAGAATGGTCCGCAAATTAATCAGGCAATCTTAATTTTTCAATGCTTTATTTAACATTTAATGAATTTTTTTCCTCCAACCTTAGCATATGAGGTTTAGTTATCACAACATACTGGGTAGGAAAATATCTTCTCTTGTTATTCAATTTCTTCAATCATAACGATTTAGGGTTTGAATTCATTGGGAACACATATACAGAATGAATTTCAAGGCTCCAAATCCTCTATCTTGTGACAGTTTGACAGTCAAAACCGTTGATTAATCCAACAGCAGGAGTTTAGTCGGCATTGGGATATGCGCTAGATGAATTTTAGCTGTTGGATCACCTTGCAGCTGAAATTGCCACAAAAGAGGATTTTCATACGAATTTCAATGGCTGAATCACCGCTGAAATCTTTCCAACGACAGGAGAAGATCCGAACCTGGCCTCTGTCGGATTCAAATCGTCTCCTTCCTGTAGTTCAAGGAGGAGACGCGACGACCCCACTGGATGGTCGCCACGTGGGGGTCGGATGAATCTGACCCCTCCGTTCGAGTCGACATTTCCTTATCGGCTCTACTTGTCGGCTCAAACGGAGTCCGATCCCCACATGGCGACCATCCAGTGGGGTCGTCGCCCCTCCTCCCGAATCTCAGGGAGGAGATGATGTGGATCCGCCTCAGCCTTCTTTTGCCTCCACTCCTGAAGAGCTCGTCACCATTTGTAAAATACGTCCAGCGATGATCCAATGGCTGTACTGGTATGCAAGTTGACTGACTCCAGCCAACAACTGACGAGCGAAGTCCTCCACTCCTAACCTAAGAAGCCCCTCGGATGCTCTCACTTGGGAAGCGCAGCGCCGGAGAGGATCCGGGTTGAAAGAAAGAAGCAAAACAAAAGCTCTTCTTCTGTTTCCCCCTCTGATTCCATTGCTCTGAGGAGCTGGTTTCAGCAAAATTGCCCTGTTAAAGCCATGTTTTGCTCCAATCCAACAATGTGGGTATCCTCTAAACCTTCTCTCCATGATCCTTCCACACTCTCCTTCCGCTCTCTCTTCAACCTATTCAGTCTCCCTTCCCATGGTTCCATAACCAACATCCCCTCTCGCCCTTATCGCACGAACCCAATTCACTGTGGTATCCGCGAGCTTCGACAGCGTATCGATTCCGTGAAGAACACCCAAAAGATTACAGAAGCGATGAAGCTTGTGGCAGCAGCTAGGGTTCGAAAAGCCCAAGAAGCTGTCGTCAATGGCCGACCCTTTTCCGAGACTCTAATCGAGGTTCTCTATTACATCAATGAGCAACTCCAGACTGAAGACATCGACGTTCCTCTCACCAACGTCCGAACGGTCAAAAAGGTTGCCTTGGTTATTGTTACAGGTGATCGGGGTCTCTGTGGTGGATTCAACAACGCAATCATCAAGAAGGCTGAGGCCCGGATCGCCGAATTGAAGAATCTTGGCCTTGACTACACTGTTATCAGCGTGGGAAAGAAGGGTAATTCCTACTTCCGCCGCCGACCGCATATTCCGGTAGATAGATTTATTGAAGGAGAGTCCTTCCCCACTGTAAAAGAAGCTCAGACCATCGCCGATGATGTCTTCTCGCTCTTTGTCAGTGAAGATGTCGACAAGGTGGAGCTCTTGTACACCAAGTTTGTGTCTCTGGTTAAATCGGATCCTGTGATTCACACTCTGCTTCCACTCTCTCCCAAGGGCGAGATTTGTGATATAAACGGTAACTCCGTAGATGCTGCGGAAGATGAGTTCTTTAGATTGACAACCAAGGAAGGGAAATTGACAGTGGAGAGGGATACCGTGAGGACAGAGACAACTGAATTGTCACCCATCTTGCAGTTCGAGCAAGACCCAGCCCAGATCCTCGATGCTCTGCTACCTCTCTATCTGAACAGTCAGATTCTGAGGGCACTGCAGGAATCACTGGCTAGTGAGCTTGCAGCTAGAATGAGTGCCATGACTAATGCCACTGATAATGCAATGGACTTGAAGAAGAACCTCTCAAGGGCCTACAATCGGGAACGCCAAGCGAAGATCACAGGCGAGATATTGGAGATTGTTGCTGGGGCTGAGGCTCTTGCATAGTTTCAAATATGCTTGTTGAAGATAGCTACTTAGAACAGACAGCTTCTTAATTGAATATCAGAGCTGAATGTTTTACAAAGAGAATTGCAAGGTAATTTTTGACAGAAAAACATGTTCCATTTCACTGTTACCTTTTTCTCTTGTTCATTTGATTTGGGAGTTAATTTGCTCCATGAATACTACCCATCTCACTTATCTGTTCCAATGTTATGGTACAAAACAAATTGTCCAATTGTCAATTATATGCATGATTTGATACTGACTTTTCAGCTTGTTCTTCATTCTGATTTGTTTTATCCAAGTGTAGAATGGTGGGTCAGTCTTGTTTGATTGTTTAATTTTAAATCAGATCTTTGACTCTCATAAGTGATTTTCTTTTCCATTAATTAGTTGTTAGGAGTGATGACTGTATTAATACAAATGTTGGATAACATTTGAGTTTCCTACACATGGTTTTTGAATGTAGATGATGGTTTTGATGGATTGAAGTGGCTAAATTACCTGTAATCTTCTTTGCAATTTTGAAGAATTTTTCCCCCCTGCATATTGGGTATTTCTGTGAAAGTTGGTGTGGATCTTCTTGTGGAACTTCACTAGGTTAAAGGACAGTAGTTTTACAACTTTTCTGCACATCTGCTCATAACTAACAATTCTTTTTTTTTTTATACAATGGATTAAAAGAGAGCCTTAACTGAGGCCCTTTTTTAGAAGCATTGGAATTTGAATCATCACACCCTACTTTGTATTAAAATGAAACCCTCTTTGCCAATCCGATGGCTCAATAAGGAATGACTTTCTGTCATTCAACATAAGGTCGCTCAATGGATCACAAAATTAAAATTATGCCCTTTAAAACCATCATACCCCCCCTCTGATACACTTTTTTTTTTCTGTTTGGAATGAAAATACATTATGTTATGGAATGAGATTTAGTAACATTCTCTGGTGTGGTTATATTTTTAAACATCTAACTTTTAACCAGGGGAAGTTGGCAAATCTAGCTTCAATTTTGTTATTGTTAATTCAGATTGCCATTAATTTGGTCCAGTTTTACACTAATCAAGTGGAGATGATCAGCATCATGAGCATTGCATGCTGCTTTTACCCCTTAAATACCAACCCATGATTATATAGAGTTGAAACCTCCATGAAAATTTACTATGAATAAGGGGAAGATGATCAGCACCATGGGTATTGCAAACTTTTACATTCAGTCCAACCCCCTGATAATATTGAGGTGAACCTCTCCCAAAACTTTTTGAGTTTTCAATTTGAATGGAATGCAAGAATTGTCAAACAACGTTTGGAATCTGAATAGGTAAGGGTAAAACTTAGCTCAATTGTTATCTGTCTTATAATCATGGGAACTTCAACTTTGATCATCCAAACAAAGTATTGACGACATTTCAGCCAGAATCTAGTCAAACATAACAATGAGTTATGAAGAGAAATTCTCATCATAAGCACATAGTTACATTACAAATGCACCTATTGCCAACATCTGTGCATACATGCTTGATGTTATTAACCATTTACGTTCTAGGGTTTCATGGCATGTTAACGATTGTCAACCTCTGATAATTGAAATCAAAGCACAAAATAAGCTGTGCAGGCAAGCTCAAGTAGGCCTCCTACTCAGTGCTAGGGTGCTAACTAGTTAAACAGGTTCTCTCTAGTTCTACAATAAAATCCAAAACTTCATTTATGCATAAGTTTCTACCAAAGGCCAGGAGATCACCTAGCCTTCATGTTAAACTTCCTCTTGATCATACCTTCAATCAAATTAAGGAAATAAAGGAAAAACCTCTGTAACTGCCATAGGGTTTGTTTCTTTTTATTTTATTTTTTATGCTTAAAATGAATAATCAAGATACGGACAAGCCTTCAATCTGTAGACCGCATTGCTCTATATTATAGGTTTTGACTTCTGTTTTCAAGCAATATATTTTGGACAATCAGTTGGATGGTAATAGGGTAGAAGATAGTTTGGCAACATGAAAAATGCTTATGGGTAGTTTGGTAGTTTACTAGTATAATAAAGCAATAAAATGCCATTGATAAATACAATTCCTTCCTATGAACCAAAAGCATTACTTCCAGCATAAGCAGTATCTTGTTTTTCTGACAATGGAACAAGCCTGATCTGAAAATAACTTCCACTTAGACTTTTTAATGAACGTATATCCAAAATAATAACCAATCATATCTTCCATCCCCACAGAAAGGACAAAAAAAGGGAGAAAATTACTCGTACCACTCCTGGACTTAGATCTAAATACACCTATTACCTTAAAGTTCACGACAATATAACCGCCCCCAATTTTTAACAGTGTTAAGTAAAAAGATTTAAAGACAGTTTTACTTTGTTGCATTTACAAGCATAATAGGTTGAAACGACTTTTTTAAACTTCTAAAAATAAGAAATGATGAAATAACCAAAGTAGCCTCCTGTTATAGGGGAAAAACATCATCCAATTAAAACCTTACACGTGGCAACCAATGTCCTTAAAGCCGACCGTGCTTGATGGACTGGTGCTCGATTTACCACCGCTCGGAGTTACAATCTTGGTAGGACACGGTACTGGTTGGAGTTATAAACTTATTCGGTTACGTTTCTTGGTTGGAGGTCAAAGTCTAAGGCGACTAGGTTACATCAGAGGAGTCCTTCTCCTAGTACGATATGGTGCCAATAGTCGCCGTCATATGACCACCCGTGTGGTGACACGTGTCACTCTTGTTATTCACCGACTTGGCTTCCTTGGCTATAGTTTCTCATTCTTACTCGGAGTCTATGACCTAGGCGTCCCTCAGAGCGATATCTGACAGTCTTATTGACGATCTACTTCCCTGAGTCCCGATCATTCTGTGCTTCTTCTCAATCTCTATAAGTAAAGGACGATCTCTCAAGGTAAAACAACACACAATCTCACTATTCAACCTCAATTCTCTCATACGTTCAAACTATTTCATTGTTCTCCTCTTTCTTTAAACTGGAGATAGCTTCCTGCTATCTCTTGACTGTTTACATTGAGAATCTGACTTAGGCATTGGCGTGTATCCGGGGCTTAGTTGCCCAACTCCCTTGTTTAATTTCTGTGATTGCAGGTTGCTCGGATTGCAGACCGGCAGGTAATTTCCAACCGTAGCACCTCCCAAACCCTTAAAGAAATCAAACCCATTATTCATCTAATTTACAAACCGATGCCATTCAAAAAGTACCCAATTTCCAGCAAAAATGTGTTCTTACTGTAACACGTTACATCCGCGACTGCCCAGGAAAAAGTGTCGGCTATTCCGGCGACTCTCCAGCAGTCTTCGTCTACTAACCCAAAAATGGAATAAATCCAGCAGTCGTTGCTCTCAGGTTGGTTGGAGTAGCAGCAGCCAGCGACTCCAAACCCCAAACAGAATGGTTCTTAGTCATGGTGCACAGAATGAACAAGTTCTCCATTCAGCAGTAATAAAGAACGAACAGTGAGCTTCAACTGTAATCTACATTTCAATCACATGTTTATGAAAACTGAAACATAGAGAGTTTCAGGAGTCCCGCTGAATCCTGATGGAGAAGATGACTTCTGTTTCACGAGTTTCTCAAGCAAACAGAAGTTGACAGAAGTTGACTTCTGTTTCAGTTGCCTGTTGCTCTGTTCTTTCTCTGTTTCGGTGTAATAAGATCTCAGCCAAGCAGTCTCAGTTGCAGGAATGTTCGTTGGTATACTTGCTAGGAACTGACCAGACCCACTAGAATAGCTCCCCGATTTGCCAAAACTCCACCAACTCTTATCTTTGTGGTAACGGCTGTTAGAGCCCTCTGTTCCTTCTCTTTCTTCATCCTCAACAGGCTCCTGAACCATCTCATTGCTCTTCCCATTTTCGGAGATCTCAATTGAAGAGGCATTGGAGAAGTGCGGAAAGATATTGGATGAGCGCCTCCTAGCAAGAAGATGATAAGTCGATAAGGGGAAGAATGAACTACGAAAATAGGGCGGATATTCGATAAGTATAAGGCCTATCGGCTGATGATGAAACAGATACAGGTCAAGTACCGAGTCAATGGATATTTGACACGTGGGCAAAACAAGACACTCGCTCCCCTCCACTTTCGCTCTTCTAGTCGATTGGAAAATCAGAGGATGAACCACAATGTAATCGTAGAAAACGGATTAATATTCCATCTTATGAACTGGAGGCAACTCCTCCAATCTCTAGAGGTTGACAAGCGCTGGAAAGTCAAAAGAGAATAGACCAAACAAAATTTGAAGATTCATGGCCGTAGTGAAAGTGGGATGATGTAAATTAAATATGTGGGATGATGTAAATTAAATATGTCTGTAACTGCAAGTACACGGTATCATGCAGTAATGGATCGATCTTAGGGAGGAATCGTTATTATCTTAAACTCAAATAAGGTAAAGTATACAAAATGGATTTGAATGAATTAATCATTCTAATTACTTTTAATAAAAATTAATCAAGCCACAAAAACGATAATTATCAATTCCTAACAGTACGAAGATTTACGAAACTACTATATTAACCATAGATTTATTGCATGAAGGGAATAAAATTAAAAATAAAATAATGTAAGAAAAACTTATCTTGTTAGAAGATTCATCTATTGTTGTTCATCGTCTTGTTGTCATTCCAAGGCGATGTGCAAACGATTACAAAGGGAGTTTTTTCCCCTAAATTAAATTAGTAATGGAGTACAATCTATTTTTATCTACTCTACTACAGAGTTAAATCTGAAATTAAAACTTAAAAAATAAATAAATAAAAATAAACTTAAACAAGAATAACACAACTTGAAAAGAAGAAACTAAGAATCTCAAACTTTCTCATAAATTTTTAAAACTAAAAAAAAAGCTTACAATATAATTCTTGGATAATTTTTCTATTGTTGATCATCACATATATATACAAGTGAATAAAGATTACAATCAATCTTTATAATTGAATTACAAGAGATTTTGTGAAGATAATTTTGATAACCAAATTTCAATCTTGTAGGTTCATTGTATGTGGATGATTTTTTAGTAGAAAAAATCTTGCACAAACTCATCATATCTTTAGCATCTTTATCTCTTTTTGAAAACTTTCATAATCTATCGGAGTTTTTCATTCTTTTATGTCATGCTAATCTTGTAAATTTGATTTCAAATAAGTAAGGAATATTTTCTCAAGAGAATAAAATCTTTTACATGAGATTGGACTACTCTTTGACTTGGTCCAAGGCTGATCTTATACAAAAAATTCGTGCTCTCCTCATAAAATTCATCCCTATGCCCGGCTATTGAGTTGACTGAGTGAGTTAACTGGATAAGATCACAAAAAATTCATAAAATAGTCTTTTCAAGCTCAAATTTCTCCATTCTTTCACCTACACCCTACAAACATAAAATAAACACTAAATACCCGAGAAGCATCATAAATAGAATAAGAGATGCATACTTTATACCCTAAATTCACACATAAAATGTGTTCATCATGGGATTTTTTTTTTTTTATAAATGTGATGGTGAAATTGAAGAATCATGGCCGTAGTGAAAGTGGGACCCTTTTTTTTTTTTTTTTTTTTATGAAAAATATGATGGTGAATCCTTCTGTATTTAGATTCCATTATAGTCTCTAGCTTTCTGATTTCGAAATAGCTTTCCATTATAGAGTCATAGAAATTATTGATGGACTCTTGGGTTCTGTAAAAAGAATCCATTCTCAAAGCTTCACCTACTACGCTAAAGTCTGGAGGTGATTCTATAGTTTTCTCAAGGCTCACCTCCTGTGATTTTTGGTTCTCGACTGTGTTTGGTGAGCAAAGGCTTAGTCCATGAAGAGGCCAGTTTAAGTGAAGTGAAATTCAATTTGACAGTGTCGGAAAACATATGGTCAGCGTGGAAATCCATTGATCCTACAAAAATATCATTCCCCGTTCTCATTGTTCTCTTAAATATCGGCCCATCTGTCACTTTGGTTCTCCAATCTGCGTCTCTACTACTCTACATTTTGGGAACTGCAAGAAGAATAGCATTATGCTCCTTTGCATTTTGGGACCTGCAATTCCCTTCGTCGGAGAAGAAGATTGAATTAGTAACTCGATGAGATCATCACAACGGTTTTAGTTTATTTACAAATAAAAGGGTATTTAGGTAATTTTAATTTACATAGGGTATTATTGTCTTAATAAAATTTTAATTTTTTTTTTCATCAGATTTTAACATCATCAAGTGTGTGGACTATTTTGTAATAAAACTGTGTTTTAAGAGTAGTCTGTATCACTTTTCTCAAGAGAGGGTATTGTTGTGTAATAATTGAATTGTCGACGGAAGGTTCGAGTAAATTTCTCAAAAATATATTTTGTTTATGCATTTTGAGTGTAGATTCAGTTTGTTTCCATGCAAAATGGTTTATTTTCCAATGAAATAGGATTTTCCATTGTTTTTATCATAAAATACAAAAGAAAAAAAAATGACAAAAAGGAAAGTTTGTATGTAGGATCTATTTGTTTCCATGTAAGATGACGGAAAATAATTTTCCTACTAATTAAGATTTTTCATTGTTTGTTTAATCAAAACGCAAAGAAAAACATTGAAAAAGTAAGAAAATTTAATATGGAGAAAAAATTTTCTTGTAAAATATTATTTTCACAAATAATTTTACAACGAAACAAATAGGGCTTAGCTACTTCTCTTACTTCTGTATGAGAGAAGGGATAGTTATAGTAAGATGGTTTACCAAACATTTTACAATAAATCCCCACCCTTTGCCATCGGCAATCCAATCCCCCAAGATGATGCAAGACATGCACAGGGTAAAGACAAGAGAGTTGAACCCACATGGTGATTACACTATATTGGCAAGACACTAACCAATTGAGCTAGCAATTGTTTTTAAGTTATGTTTGTTTATTAGAGTTTAGGCTAAAAATAAATATCCTAAATCTAAGAGAATATATATGGAGACACTAGCTATTAATTAGACGAATTTATGCAATCTATTATCCCTTGAAGGTTATCTCATGATGGTGGTTTAATGGTTGGCTTCTCCCCTCCCCTCTCTCTCTCTCTCTCTCTCTCTCTCTCTCTCTCTCTCTCTCTCTCTCTCTCGTGCATCGGATTAGTGACCTCCAACAAATAGGGGGAAAATAAACATACTCACATAGATAGAAATACTCCGATGACACAAATATAGATGTCAATCAGCATCATCCTGCTAATAATAAGACTGTTTTATTTATAATTGTTAAAAAATTCCCAAATATTTATAAATAAAAAAAATTAAATTAGCTCTTATCAACAAATAATTTTTGTTTCTACAATTCAATAATCTAAGTGTACTGGATATAACAAATATAAGATTTTTAAACTAAAATTATGATTATAAAATGAATAAAAGCAAAGCATAATTTTGATTATTAAAAAAAATGATATTAAAAGAGTATGAAAATGTATACTTAGTAATACTTTTGATTGGTTTCCTCCAATGCCTTAGTGTAGTCGTTTCAGAAATAATTATCATAATTATTCATACACAAAAGCTTAGAGAAAATTCAGAAAAATTATTTATCATGAACACTTTGGAACAATGAGTTGTTGTTAAATATCATGCCAACAAGGTAGGATGATTTTTATATGTATCAATCAAAAAAAATGTAAGTCTTTTAGTGGCCGTTTTAGAAACACTTGACATGCATTTGTCAAGCTGGTAATGTAATTTCAATTCTATGTTTTTTATTTTCTATGATAAAAAAAGTAATATTCTTTTTTTCCCCAAATTCAGTAACAGTTGTGATATTTGTTAGGGTGACAATATGGTTATAAAACTATAAAAGCCTTTATGTGATCCATCCAAGGCAACAAAAGGTATGCTAAATGTGGGAAGCTTTCATCTTTAACTTTATTTTGCAAATGGTTAAATTGATAACCAATCATCATGTATTCCAATTTGCTAATTCATAAATAAAAGAATATGCTTCTTATCTATTAGATGACACTATTAAGATTAGGATCAATTAAGCTTCGGTTTCTTGAATGTGGGTGCATTGTCGGATTATTCCTATATATGTTCTCCCATTAATCAAGACTTACCAATTGTCTTATTATTTGATTTGATTTCTGGTTATGCTTTGGATTCATTATTGGTAATCATTTTGATAATTGACTTGTTGTAACCATAGGAATTAAGTCTATGTATTGTAACGTCTACCCTATTTAGAGGGAGACCTAATGTTTCTACAATGTCTACCTTAATGGGATGTCGAATTAATGGGATTCACATCGTCTCCTCCCAGTGATTCTGGGAGGACGCGGCAATCTATCTCGGATGGCTGCCACGTGACTCTCGGGTGAATCCGAGACCCACGTCTGAGCCGACAACCCCTGTCGGCTCGATTTGTCGACTGGGTGTCGGCTCGAATGTGGATCTCGGATTCACCGAGAGCCACGTGGCGGCCATCCAGGGCAGGTTGTCATTGTCCTCCCAGAACCACTGGGAGGACAGGATGCGAATCCGAACTAATGTCATTGTAACATCTACCTTAATGGCAGGGAGACCTAATGTCTTCATATATATAGAACCTTGGTCCTCTCTCTCTCTCTATAATTAGTGTTTGAGAGTCTTATTGTGTGAAACACATTGAGGCATAGCAAGAGGGAAAAATCAAGGATTTCCATCAATATTGCAGAGATTATGCCATGACAAGTTGGGTTATTATCGTCTCCAACCGTTGGATCCTCGATTGGAGGCTCCAGCGATTGGAGACGAATATGACTCTGACAAGTCAAGTTGTCAACCACCACTGTCGCAAAGATCATGCCATGGCAGGTCACGGTGTCAACCACCACTCGCAGAGAAGATGCCATGGCAGGTCAAGGTGTCAACGTCTCAAGTACTATGGTGAATAGTATGCAACGCTCACCCTCTTTATGTTTCAAAGCATGATTAGCTAGGCATGATTAGCTAGACAAATGGATGTGGCATGTATTGGCCATTTGAAAGTAAGGCTCCGTTTGTTTTGACTTATAATTTTACATGTCAAAATTTTTTCCGATATTTGGTTACAAGAGCCGAAAGAAACTTTCTTTATATTACTATATTTTAGCTTTTGTAAGAAAAACTAACATGTAAAATACTATGTACATGTGAAATTTTCATATAAAATTTTAAGTCAAAACAAAACAAATGGAGCCTAACTAACATTCAAGTTCCCCTCTTTCTAATAAGTTATCATTTAGGATTCAGTTTTTTGTCATCCATGGCGAAGAGGAATTTCTTGATTTTTTTAGTCTTGGCCTTTGATGGTTGATAAAAGGGGGTGTAGAAACAGTCAAGGGTATAACAAAGTTCCATTGGTAAGAGGTAAGTTCATTTAATGATCCCGTCCCTTGGTGAAGGAAGAAAGAGAATCAAAGAAAGAGAGAAGTGAGAAAAATATTAAAATAATAGGACTTGAATCCTCTATAGTGACTGTCAAGTGATAGTAAGATTCTGACTGTTCATAATGCAATGGGACATATGCCGATGTGCTATGAACAATTAAGAACCTCACTACTAGGCGGTAGTCACTATAGAGAATGCTAACGCTGAATAATATGTCAAAGGACATGGGAAGAGATTCCACAATGCACACTTGGATTGCAGGGTCTTTTCCCCCTTGTATACCCTCTGTAGCTTTGATATTTTCCTCGATAGATTTAATTTTCTTTGGTTATCCACCTTGAGGGTTATACTTTTCCCTTGTAGATTGCGGTAAAAAACCTGTGTCATCTGGTAAGCAAGGAAATCGAATTTTGTCACAAATATTTAAGTTTCAAAATGTTTGACATAATTGTGTCCTGTTATCCAAAAAACTGGAATCATACTAATTTCTAATTTTGGGTAACCATTGAACCATGGGAAACAGGTGCAAGTGATTTGATAAAGAATAATTCTACAACAAGTCCAAATTTCAAGTATATTCTGCTTGGAAAAAGATCGTCTCCAGTCCGTCCAGCCGTCCAGTCGTGGATGGACGGACTGGATTTAAAGGACACGCCCCCCAATGTATTGGTATGCGTGTCCTTTTAATCCAGTCCGCGCAGTCCACGACTGGACGACTGGACGGACTGGAGACGATCCAAGTCCATTCTGCTTGGTTTGAATTCTAAATATTTTTAATTTAATTATTTTAGGCAAATCCAAGTTGGACTAAATATAAGAAGGGAGGTCATCCATATTGGAAGAACTATGCCAAATCTTTGAAGATTCATATGCACGGAATGATTTGGCTGTCAATCAATCTACCTACTATCCAGAACCTGTGGACTTGAAAGATATTGATATGACATTTAACATATCATAAACTAACTTGCCTCTGAGAAAGCCAGGAATGGAAGTTGGCTAAAATAAAGGTTGAACAAGAAGAGGAGCGTCCAACTATCGGTCGAAATCTGGATAGAACTCCCACTGCGAAGAAGAAACATAGTCGTACTGGAGATGCTTGAGGACACTTTCAAATATTGACAAATTACAAATAAAGGGTATTTAGGTCATTTTAATTTATGTAGGGTAATATTGTCTTAATAAAATTTTAATTCTATTATTAGATTTTTATAAAATGGTGTTTTAGGGGTAGTCGGTGTCACTTTTCTCAATAGAGGGTATTGTTATATGGTAATTGAATTGTCAAGGGGAGGTCCGAGTAAATTTCCTATTTTGTTTATGCATTTTGAGTGTAAATTCAGTTTGTTTCCACGCGAAACGATTTATTTCCTATGAAACAGGATTTTTCACAGTTTTACCATAAAATACAAAAAAAGAAAAAAAATGACAAAAAAAAAAAAGAGGAAAAGTTTGTATGTAGGCTCTATTTGTTTCTATGTAGAATGATAGAAAATGAAAATTATCTCATTAAATAAATTTTTTTGTTAAGATGTCAATTAGCATTACCATACCACTAAAAAGACTCCGTTTGATTTATAATTATTAGAAAATTCCCATGCAATTCAAAGTCCCAAAGATTTATAAAAAAAATTTAAATTAGCTCTTATCAACTAAATAATTTTTGTTTCTACAATTCAATATAATCTAAGTGTATTGATATAACAAATATAAGAATTTTATACTAATATGATCATAAAATGATTAAAGCAAAGCCTCGTTTTGATTATTAAAAACAATGATCTTAAAAGATTATGGAAATGTATACTTAGTAATACCTTTGATTGGTTTCCTCCAATGCCTTAGTCTAGTCGTTTCAAGAATAATTATCATAATTATGATAATTATTCATACACAAAAGTTTAGAGAAAATGCAAAAAATTATTTATCATAAATATTTTCGAGTAATGAGTTGATGAGTTGTTATCAACAAATATCATGCCAATAAGGTAAAGGCGAATTTTATATGTGTTAATCACAAAAAATGTATGCCTTTTAGTGACCGTTTTAGAAACATTTGACATGCATTTGTCAAGCTCGTAATGTAATTTCTATTCTATGTTTTTTTTTTTTGTACAATAAAAGAGTAACATTCCCCTCCCCCCCCAATACAATAATAGTTGTGATATTGTTGTGGTGACATCACTATATATTCCCACCCTTAGTCATCTTCAACTCAACCCCCGAGATGATGCAGGACACACACAAGGTGAAGACAAAAGAGTCGAACCCATAACCTCATGGGTGATTACATTCTATTGACAAGACATTAACTAACTGAGTTAGCAATTGTCTCAAGGATACGTTTAGTTCATTAGAATCTACGTTAAAAAAAAATGCCCTAAATATGAGAGAATGTACCTAGAGACACTAGCTATTAATTAGATGAATTTGTGCATTCTATTGCCCTTTGAAGGTTATTTGATGATGCGGGTTTAATGGTTGGCTTTTTTATCAAAGGGTTTTTTTGCTGTGCCCCCATCTCTCTCTCTCTCTCTCTCTCTCTCTCTCTCGTGCACGCATTGGTTCAGTGACCTTGAACAAATAGGGGGGAGAGCAAAAAGACTCAGATAGATGGAAATATTCCCTTAAGCTCCGTTTGTTTCGATGTACAATTTTACATGAAAAATTTTAGATGTGAATATTTTACATGTGAAATTTGTACATGTTGAAAACTTTCCATTGTTTGTTTTCAAGAGGTAAAATTTGATGGAAAATGCCGATTTTCCAATGTTTGTTTGCTATTTACTTTCTATAGTAATATTATTTAAAATAATTACATAAGATGCCATCATAACAAATTTGAATTAGGCACCTCATTAATTATGTGGTTATAAAAGCCTTATATGATATTCATCCAAGGCAACAAAAAAAGTATGCTCCATGTGGAAAGCTTTCATCTTAAACTTTATTTTGGAAATGGTCAAAATTGATAACCAATTATCATGTATTCCAATTTATAAATTCATAAATAAAGGAATACACTTCTTATCAAATAGTCAACACAAAGTGACCCTGTTGCAGCCATACTCTACTAAGTTTGAGTGATAATGAGATGACCACAAATTGATTATATTCATTTTAAAAGATTGGCAAAGTGCCAAAAAAAAAATCACAGAGGAAATAAAAATACAAGATGTATAGAATTTATTAAGAATAAAAAAATGAAACTATTAAGTGGGTGCATTGTAGAATTATTCTTGTATAAGTTCTCCATTAATCAATACTTACCAATTGTCTTTATCATGTCTACCTTAATGGGATGGAGACCTAATGTTTTTGTAACATCTACCTTAATGAGAGGGAGACCTAATGTCTTCATATATTGAACCTTGGTCTTCTCTCTCTCTCCCTAACTAGTGTTTGAGAGTCCCATTGAATGAAAAACATTGAGGTAGAGCAAGAGGAAAAAAGCCAAGGATATCCACCAATGTTGCATACATTATGCCAGGGCAGGTCAAGATGTCAATCACCATTGTTTCAGAGATCATGAGGATGATAAGTTGGAACTGTCAGGGACTGGGGAGCTCCTTGACAGTTCGATCCTTAGCTAACCTCCTCAAGAATGAAAAACCAAGTTTGCTATGATGGAAACAAAAAATAAACAGGGAAAAATGGAGAAGCTATGGAGGAAGTGGGCCGATTGAAATCCAGCCCTTGGCCGGCGGCAGTTGGGCGGGAGAGGATTTTTTTGCGGCTGAATCAGCCTTTCAAGGATTTATCTCCTCCAATGTTCATTTCCAAAGATTGTTCTCTGGTGACAAAAACAGTGGATGTGCCGATCAGTCGTGGTCTCCCCCTCCAAGAGGCTGCTATAAAATTAATACAGATGCGGCATATGATTCTCAATCTTCCATAGGCTGCATTGGAGTCATATTTAGAGATTCCGATGGAAATCTGATAAGAGCTTTTTATCAGAAGATCTACTGCTCATCTACCCTTCAAAGTGAAGCCTTAGCCATTCATTCGATTGCCCTCTAAATGGCCCAAGCAGATGGATTTGTTAATATCCAATTGGAATCTTATCTACATACAATCATGGCTTTAAGTTAGGGGTCGGGTACAACTTTAAAACCTATTAACTTATTGGGCACATTCTAGGAATGACCCTCAAGAACCAGAACCAACAGCTAGAGCCATCCCAATTTACACCCCTTACCTTCCGGCCATAATCTAAGGATGATTATACGGTGAAGGAAGAGACGGAATCAAAGTTAGAGAAGAGAGAAAAAATGCCAAGATAATAGGACCTGAATCTTTTGCAGCGACTGCAAATCGACAGTGGGATCCAGACCGTTCATAGCGCATCGAGATATATGCCGATGTGCTATGAATGATTAGGATCTTCATTGCTAAGCGACAGTCACTACAAAAGATCCTATAACTGGATAATATGTCAAAAGACATGGGAAGAGATTACACAATACACACTTGGATTGTGGGATCTTTTTCCGTTCGTAGTCTTTTCCCAAGTCTTTTTTTATTAATATTTTTTCTTTCTTTAAACAGAAAATAATTTTTTTAATGTAGTGGGAGGGAACACATGCTGTGCCGGCGGCTTACAAAACTCCCATTCTAAAATTAGTTTTGCAGTTCCGCTGTGGCTTAGCAAAGCCAGCTAACATCACGCGAAACCCAAACAGAAATTGTCTCCCGCCTGTGTTTGGGCGGGAGACTGGGCGGCCCGGATGGATGGCCACCATGTGGCATTTGGAGGGATCTGAGCCCTCCATCCGATCCGCCCATTCAAGTCAAGCTCAGCTTGTTGAATGGGCGGATCGGATGGAGGGCTCGGATCCCTCCAAGTGCCACATGGCGGCCATCCATCCGGGCCGCCCAGTCTCCCGCCCAAAGCCAGGCGGGAGACGATGTGGATCCGCGAAACCCTAGTACGTCATATATACCATTTATATTTCCCGGAAACAACATACCATTTATACCCTGATGCGCCACGTGTCTCCATTCTGGCACAGTTAGGTAAGATACTTGGGGTCGTTTCTGTAAATGGACACAAGTGAAGCTGTCTATGGGTTCCAATCTGACGGTTAAAGCATAGAGGGTATTACGGTCATGTTTCCCCATAACATTTTTCTTTTATAGTAAATTCTGATTTATCCCGCCAACGGATCTTGTTTTGTTTTTTCAAAAAACAAAATTTATTTTCTCTCTCTTCTTTTTATTCCCTCCCTCGATTTCTTTCCCGCCTCTATCTTCGTCCTTAAAACCCTTCTTCCATCTCATCTGCTCCTCATCTCTCTCTCTCTCTCTCTTTTTGCTCGTATGCTTCTCTCTTGGATCTGAGTCAGTAGCAAATTCATCATGAATCGTAGAGTTCGAAGTTCCATCAGATCCCCAGCAAGAAGAGAAGAGGGTTTCTACAAATACCTAAAGCCAGGGGCACTTGCTCAACTTAGGGATTTGAGAATCAATGCTAGATCTCAGAGACCGGACTTACAAACTCAGATCCCTTTTTACCGAGTTAATTCAACGCCTTCGGCGTTGTCGACTGGAACCAATCTTCAGCCTCAAATCGCTACCATCGATGGCTTCCCTTGTTTTGTTGGAAGGTCCTATGGTCCTAGATGCCCACAAAGAAAGAAGCTTGTCGCGGCTAAGTCTTTCTACTTTTTGAATTCTAACCCTTCTAGTCCCGTGTCGGATTCACTTGATTCTCTATTGGATGTATTGAGTACAGATCTCCTTGTTGCCCATTGAATAAAGAGTTAAAGACCTTGGCGGCTACATTTTTTCTCTGTAGATTGGTTTCGATCTTATGTTGATCGATTATTCATAGCAATTTTAATGGAAAAATGTGTAGAAAGTTTAGAGTGATCTGAATAAAACAATTTCTCTATTACCATTTCTCATTGCACGTTACTTGAATTCTTTCTGCTATTGCCTTTGGTTATACGGTTGTCGATTTGCATTTTATGTTACGTGCAGAAAATCGAACAATGCATCAAAATGAACAACCTAACTGCTATCACTCCCGTTTAAGACTATCATCTATGGATCAATTTCTGTTTGTTTCTTGATTTGCAGCAATATCTTTTCTTTTTCTTAGCGTTTTCTTGTTCTAAGACACCTTATTGTTAAACTTTGATTTCTCGATCAATCTCTGCCATTTAGATTATTTTTCTGATTATACAGATATTGTTGTTTCTGGATTGAGTTAACGATTCTCTTTGAGCGACGAAGAGAATCAAAGGGATTTTTAGGTCTTTTATAGTTTTGGGGACGGGTTCTCACCCCAAACCCTCGGAAGTTTCCTTTTTCTCTGGATTTTTTTTTTGATAAGCTTCCCTTGGATATTTTTGGGCCTCAATCCATAGATCTGATTAAAGTTTTTTCTTAAGCAACTTGCTTTAGATGTGTGGATCAATGAAAAAGTCCTGCTTAATAATTTTAACAAAATAATGGTTTCAGGAGTTCTTCCTTCGTTTATATCTAGTTTGTCATTACTATGTTTTTCTTCCTTATTTCAGTATGTATTTGATAATTTGTTCCTGCTTTCCCTGTAATGCGGTTCAGTACTCTTGGATAGTTCTTGTGAATCTTCCTACATGTGTACCATCTATATTAGAGTAGCCATAGAACTTGTTATGGTAGGGTGGGTAAGTAATATTTAGCTCACTGAAATGCCATTTGATAGTCTTTTTCTACTTTCCTGTGCTTTCATTCTGGATTTCATTCTTTGTTTGTTTCTTTAGCTCCGTTGTTTTGATGTAAAATTTTACGTGAGAACATTTTGTATGTAAAAAAAATTGCCAACATTTGTTTTCAAAGGTAAAAGAAAGACGAAGTTCTTTGTCCTTCCCCTTAGAGATCACTAGATTTTTTTCTCTTGGAAACAGACATTGAAAAAACATTTTAGATATAAAATGTTACACGTAAAATTTTACAGCATAATTTTACGTCAAAACAAACTAAATGGAGCCTTTATGAAGAACAGAAAAGGGAAGAAAAGGTTTGATTCATCTTCCAGTTAATTTCAATTTTATATGTTTGCTAGGAGGTTCATTTAATGTTGTCACAGGATATTAAGTTTCTTTCAGTCAGGGTTCCACTGATGAATTGCAACTGAATGGTGTAGTAGCTGTGTAGGAGTAGATGCTCTTTATTGTTTACACAATGACTGCTTAATGTAAATTTGTTACCTTTACTGTCAAAGATTCACTAGTTGATTTAGGTTATTAATCTTTGGTAGTGTCATTCCGTTTGAGGAGTTCGAATAATGGTCAATCAAACAAGGAAAGAACATTGTTTTCATTAAGTTTTATAGATCATAGTTCTGTTCTTCATTGGGAATTTTAAGTATGGTTTGAAGGTTGTGCTTCTAGTATATTTCTTTTTTAACTTTTGCCATATGAGTTTTTATGAGAATTTAACACAACTCAAGTTTGGTCTTTCAGTTAGGCATGCATATTTATTGATATTTGGATTGTTTGAACCTGATTAAATGGCTGCATCCATTCTTGGGTTAATTTCTCCTCTCTGTGATCTGATTGATCTTACCATATGTATCATGTAAGAATCTCACCATGGTGGAGATATTTATTATACACATCACAGTTGTTTGATGGTACATGATCATGGCTTCCAAGAACTAAGATGCTAATGCTGGTCTATATCAGTATATCGATAAAATATCTCAAGTTGGTTCTGTAGTGAATGTCACTGAATGGCTTGTTTGGATCTTGTTTTAGTCTTGCAAGTTTTTGAGGGTGTTGAATTGCTTGTTTGCCCCTGCTAGTTCTTCTTGAACATCAGTTTCCTGTAGTTAGGGATTTGATTTTTGGTGTTACCATTCCTGTCCTTTGGTTCACTGATTGCCAATTTGGCCTTTCAGTTTGCAAGCTGATTCAAAGTTATTGTGATCTAGAATTTGTTAGTCCTTTTGTTCTTCAGTCCTCGTCTCCATCCCTTGAGAAGTTGTGGATCCCCATTTTATCTTGTTTTAGACAGCTGAAGACATGTCACCCTTCTTGTAGATTGTTTGCAGGAATTGCAGATGTTAGAGAATCATGCTTAAATCACAATCTTTCTCATGATTCTGTATCCTCTTGCAAGGGGATTCTTACTGCAGCTTTGATGAGGAAAACCAGCCTGTTTCCTGGTTGATGAGAGGGGAAAGATAAGAACGAGAGATATTGAAGAAAAAAAGGGGGGGGGGTGATTGGAGGTATATATATCAAGAAATCTTTGAGTATAGTTCGTTTGATGTTGATGCCAAGAATGTCAGTTGGGGTATATATATCAAGAAATCTTTGAGTAGAGTTGATTTGATATTGATGCCAAGAATGTCAATTGGGGAAGCTAATAATGTAAATCTGAAATAGTGCTGTGTATGTTGCACGAATTCTTCAGAACTGAAGGGGTGTATTCTGCTGCTTTGTTTCACATAAAAAACTGATTTCTGAGGCAGATTTTTGGGATTGATCTTTTGATCATTTTCTTAGAGGCCTGGTTTTGTTTTCCATGTTAGAGGAATGCAGTAATTTGTGAGAAAAATTGCATTTAGCTTATCCATGATGATATGTTTAAAAAGTAGATTTTGAAAATATAATGGTAATCTTATACGAGATAAATCATTTTGTTTTCCAGCAAGAGATGTTATTAACTATATGAACTTTGAATCATGCTTTGAAATTCAAGAAACTAGGTTTATCTTCATAAAGTTTGAAGTTATTATTGATGTTGATTATGTACCAGAAAATAAGGTTTTTGATACATCACTATGTGGGAAAAAGTATTTGGATAACCATCTTATGTTATATGGTTAAGCATGACAACTAGGATAGAAGAAAAGGGCTCTGTACTGGCAAATCATACTCTTCTTTTTTGTCAAGTTTTCAACCCACTTGCCTTTGTCATTTTGCCATATGATAGGCAACAAGGTTTAGTTTTGCTTAAAAAAATTGTAGAAGCCAATGATCATGTTCCCAGTATGGGGAAATTATAAGAATGTAATATTAAATATTGAAGAAAAAAGAAGCAGCATAAGAATTAGTAACTTCTGTATTTAATCACTCTGCTTGTGCATTTATCTAGGGAATTTAATTGCTAATCATATACAAAGATTACATTATGTATTGTATTAATTCCTCTTCGTAGTGTTAAGCATTTGGATGTCATCATCTATGTAAATTCCACAACTATGTAGTATAAAAGAGAGGAAGCTTAACTTCCCCATAATTCCATGCTATCATCATCTGTGTTAATTCCTTTCAGATTCCTTGCTATTACCCTATCCATTTCTTCAAGTTTTTGCAGGCACAAGGTCCTCGATTCACACCAACTCGGTCCAATTTAGCATGGAATCGGATCTGGCTCAGCCAGGGTCCGTCCCCAAGTCTGCATCCTCAGACCTTGATCTTACCCAACCATTTGAGCTCTTTGTAGCCCTACAACCCAGATGAAAGGAGAACCATGACCTAGCTACAGGTTGCAATGTTGCATAATTTGGCTTCGAAGCACGAATAATTTGAGCTCGGTGAGAGTCCATCATAGAGTAAAAATAATATTTATTCTTTTAGGAAAAAAATCCCCACAATGCTGCTATTGGATTCTTCCCATAACCTGTCACATAAACCCTAACCCCTTTAACCCACCTAAACATAATATTTATAGAAATTAATTTTTTTTACAAGAAATACATAATATATTAACCCCTCAACCCACCTAATCCTCCTGCTGGAGTAAAAGAGGTAGCTGATTTCTTGACCACTAAAATTTTGACAAAAATCATTTTTTTCCCACCATTTGGGAGAATTTTTAAGGAGGGCAAGTGAGAAAATGGGGGCGGGTGGTTGGAATGGGACCTTGAAACCATGCTTGATGGTGAGTCAAACTTTGTTCATCCTCAAATGTCAAATTTCAAATCAAATGGAATTATTTATAGGTGTAAAATTTGAAAAATTTCTGTTGGAAATGAGAATTCTATTGAGCAACTAGATTGTTTTTGAGGAAAATAATGTGTTAGATTGTTGTTTAAAAAGAAAAGAATGAATGAGGAAGAGACCATGTCTCAGGAAATAGTTCGACTTTATTCAATTCTTGGGGCCACTTATATAAGGTTTGATGGCTCTCATGGGCTTTGGTTGACCTACACATATGGATAGTGGGTCTACATGGATTCAGAAAAAAAATCATCTGTAGCATTCTGTTATGGCAGAGTTGATCTTGACCATTGAGAATGCATCCCAATGACCGGGACCAATTCTGCTACACCAAAGTGCTACATATGATCTTGGCCCACATGGGCCCAATGTATACTTAATCTATCAAAATAATGGATAGTGAGTTTTGTTGATGTTGGATACCGTGCAATCAGTCTCAAACTAGTGGGACTTGCAAGGGTAGAGGAAGTTGGAGGTCGGGTTTGGAACCCAAGAGGACGCTCTGATGCGTCCTCTGATGCCAAAGTCAGTACTAGAGATCAAGCAGTGATGGAACTCGACTAAGTAAGGGCTAAGTTCTGAGAGAGTTGTAAGAACCGAGTAAGTTTTGTTAAAAAAAAACAAAAGTGAATTGTGTTATACCTGCGGGGGTCTCCCCCTTTATAGTGGGAGATATGAATACTTTTATGGCATTGGCGGATTCATCTAAAGAAGATCTTCTTAAGGAAGATCGCGGGTGTCGTTGTAAGAAACGATTTGCTAAGTTATACAAGGAAAGACGACTAGACCTTGGTATGGTAAGTAGACGCATGCTATATAAGACAAGTCGAATACTTTCTTTTCGAGGGGTACCGTCCTTCTAGCGAAGCCGATGCTTAGGATATAGCTAGCTGACAGCTAGATATCCTTGCTGATACGTCGCTCACCTACCATTGAATCGGTATTGTTATGATTCGTCCAATTTTTATCAGTATCGGTTGAGCCAGCCTTAGTTCCCATCGCAGTTCTTGTATTGCTCTCAATATTCGATCAAATCGTTGGATTTATCGATAAGATATGTATTTTTTAAGGAAAATTATGCGGACCTCTCTTTCCAATTTGTTAATTTTTCTTTGATTTCAGGCAAACTAAGGGGAAGTACCCATAATTTTTCCTTTTATTCAAGTTCACACATTATTTAATGATTGCTGGAAAAAGTTATAGGCAAAGTCAAAATCACTTTTTCAAATAGAAGCTTCACAAGAGATTTTTTAAAACTCAAATTCTCTCCTCAATCTTTTTGGTTCCAAAATTTGTTTTTCGATTTGGGCGAGAGTTTCATTTTTGTTTTTGAGTTAGTCTATGCAATGTAAGACTTTTTAATCCCACAATATATAGGGATTGTGGATGAGAAGTCTTTATTTGTAGGGAGTGCCCTCTACCTATTGAGCCCCAAAAATGAAGCTAAGCTCGGATGACACACACGCGTGCGCCCACTGAACCAGACCGCGACCAGCGACCTGCAACCCTAACATGGGTGTTGGGCTACAGGTTGCTGGTATGGGTATGGGTTTTGTCGGATCCGGACACATCTCTACCCAGATACCCTTTTGGAAATGCCTTATGTATCTCTACACATAAAAGGTGCCTTCTGGTCCGTTGATCTCAGGATCTGAGATTTGGATCAATCTGGACGGTCCATTTGGAGGGTCACACCCCATCGAATGGTCACGACCAATGGGTATCTGAACTCTATAAATAGAGCTCGACCCCAAACATCCAAATCACTCGAAATCTTCTCCTCTCTCTCTCTCTCCAACTCTCTTCTTTTATTCTATTTGATCGGAGTCTATCGTGGTTACTTTCAAAAGGAGGTTGATCTTAGTTGTCGGGTTTGCATACACCTGACAATGCGTGCACACTGGGTGGATGTCCTTCAAGAGGATAGTTTTATCTTAAAAACTGATTTGCGGGGATCTACTGTACCTAATAGAGGGCAAATACAATCTTAAGGAGAGTGTACCAATACGACTCAACCCTACATCATTTTCAGATTCATCCTATAAGGTTTGTATTGTTATTTTTCATTTATGTACATTCTAATTTTAGCATATGATCAGGTTGACATATAACCTATTCGATGCATATATGATTATTGCTTGTTTGTCCTTTATTACTTGATTATTAATTATTAAATAATAATTAATTATTTATTACATCAGTATTTATTAGTCTATACAATATATATTGTCACAACTTGTTATTTTATTACAATGATTCTATTTGATACCAACCAATCCAAATTGAGATCCATATTTGTATTCCTTCATGGGAATCCATATCGGGATACCTCCATGGGATGATTCCATCACCATTCATGCTGGGTGGGTTCCACATTCTAATGGTGGTCTCAGCACCCATGAACGATGAAAAGATATCATGAAATAATACACGAACATATAATACGGCAAAAATATGATACGGTTTAAATACGCTGTATAATAAGTGTATAAAATAACTATGAACACGAGCACAAGATCGGAGAGGAGAGAGAGAGAATTATGGTGAGATTGTGGAAGATGGCGTTGCAAGACAAGAGTGAGACAGTGAGAGGTATTGGAGTTGGTGGAGGTGTGAGTTGTCTCTTTCTTTCCATCTCGGGCATCGATTTAACAAAACAAACAATATAAATTACAGGAGAGAGGATACAGAATGGCGTGGAGCGTTGCAAAATCAATCTCTAAGCCGGTGGCAATGGTAGGCCTACGTGCACTGGGAACTCGGGCTCCCCTCGCCATTGGCATAGGCTGTGCTTCTATTGCCGGCTTCAAGTTGTGGCGGTCTTCATCTTCCTTCCGATCGCATCAGCCCTTTGCTTCCTTGAGCGTATCTGCTGACGCCGGTGAGTTTTTCTTTCCTGCGTTCGATCGTGTCTATTCATTTCTCATCTCTTTCCTAATTATGTGTTTGGGTTTCTTCTGAATCCCAGATGATGGGTGTTGGTTGATTTATTTTTAATTAATTTATATGTGGGAAATTTGGGGTGGGGTTTTGTTTTGTGTGCTATATGCAATCCTGGTGGTTGAGAAACTGCGATTCTATCGTTTTCTGGAAAATTAGAACGCTGACACTGCTTGAATTGCTGTTATTTGAAACTTTGGCCGTGAGGCGAATTGCTACTTGGTCTCTTTTTATCTTTCTGAAACTCTAGTTCTCGGAAGTCTAGCTCAGAAGACAAGTAAAGGTCTGGATTTTATGCTAGATTTCAGTCCTAAGGTGTGAGGTGGTTGCGAAAGACGAATTTTTGCAAAACTGCATCGATTCTGTACTTCATGTTATACTCCAATTTTCTTGGAAGAAGATTGGCTGACTAAAAAAATTTTTCCCTTTTTTTTGGGGGTCCTACGGCCTACCTACCTCAATGGGATTTTGAGTACAGCCTCCCTACCTTTTATCTGCTCAATGGGACTTTGAGTACAGCTACTAGAGTTTGCAAGGGAGTGAGTGGGGAGGATAGAGTTTACAAGGAAAGGAGTGGGGAAGATAAGAGTTACAAGGGAGGAAGAGGGGGGTGGGGGGTGGGGGAAGCGTTGCCTTAAGGCACATTGTCAGACAAGGGAGTTGAACCCATGACCTTTAGGGTACCTGTACTCTTTCCTTGATTTAGGTTTCTTTGATGGCCATATGCGATGAGGTCAACTTTTAACTGGGTTGAAATCACAAAATGTGTCATTTTCAGATAGATTAGAGATTGATCCGATCAGAAGATGGGTTGCGGATTGGTGGGTGCGTTAGAGTTGAAGTTCAGATCAAAGTTGGAGAGAAATGGGTTGCAGACTGTTGGGGTGACACATCCTTTTTTAATGGATTCACAAATTGCATCAAGAGTGTTTTTTTGTTTAAGTTAAAACACTGGTTCCACTACATTTTCCTGTTTGTTTACAATCAGCAGGACAGGATGATTTGAAATTAAAATCTTGATTGTTTCATCCATTTAGCTGCATTAAGTGAATCATAACCATACTACTACCATGGATCCATTTTCTGTTTCTTTGTTTGTATTTGAATTTTCAATCCAAGATGTATTTTTCTCCCTTTCGTGATACACAAGAAAACTAGACCAAAATTTTCTGAAGTGAAAACCTGGACAGGAGAAGAAAAAAATATCAAATCTGAAAAGAAATTTGTGCTAACACATGCTCGCAGGCCTTGCTTTGGCACTTCCCTTATCTAACTCCATCTACAACTCAATTCAAAAGGAACTAACTGGACTCCAACTACACACTAATCATCAACTGGTCCTGAATCGACTAGAATAACAGAAGATTGAAATCTATAGGTGGTGAAACTGGTGTATGGGCTTGTGGAAACTGAATCTGGATTATAAGCCATGATTTGGATCAAACTTCAAGGATATGCCCATATGATTCTATCCAGGTTGGTCTTGAACTGGAATAACCTGAACTGTAAGAGAACCAGATCTCAGAATTTCCTGCTATGCCTGTGACTGCCAGCACCTTCTAACAGCTTTCGTTTGATCTCTTCTTTCTAACTAATGTGCTGTTAATGAAGCTACATCAGGTTGATACCTCCATTACTGGAGTGGCCATCCATATATGTGACGCCTGATAAACTATGTTTGTCTTGATTTCATTTAACTTTAGGTTTAAAGGAGGCAGTTCAAACAGAGAAGGCACCTGCAGCATTGGGACCATATTCTCAGGCGATCAAAGCCAATAATATGCTTTTTGTGTCTGGCGTTCTGGGTCTTCTTCCAGAGGTTTCAATTGCACTTAGTCTCTGTTGTTACTGTAATTGCATTATAAATCTATATTTCTTATTGTTTTGTGTTTCCAACTGTGCTAATGAATGTTTTTTTTTTTTTTTTACTTCAAATGCAGACTGGGAAATTCATTGCAGATGGTGTGGAAGAGCAAACAGAGCAGGTAACTAGATGTGACTTGTAGCTTGCATTCAAAGTCTGTAGAAATCATGTTCCACTGCTCTCATAAGCCTTGAAAAAAAATAGATCCCCCTGATTGTTAAGTTTGTTTATTCTGTGTTCTAATGACATGGGCCTGTGTCACGATCTGCCTTGACCTTTAATGTTTTGTCTGAGACATGGGGCTGGGTTGCTGATCCTCTAAATTAAAAGGATACTTCATTGGAAGCCAAAATGTTAACCACCCAAAAATAAAAGATCAAACTTCAAAGAGGTTTCTACTTATTTTGTGTGTGGTTTTGTGATGATGAATTTCTTCAATTGAGAACCAAAAAGCTGTGATGGACTTCTTCAATTGTCCGACTTTTGCAGATCCTTATGAAATGCCTTGAGATGAATGCCTTTCTTTACAGGACTTCTACATTTGAAGTCATTCAAGCAAGATTTTGATGCTATCAACAACTTCTTCCCTTAGATTCCGTACATGTATATAACACGGCCCAAATAAGCCTAGCTGATTGGCATCTGAGCAATTCAGATTGATGCCTTAGTCCACTCCGAGATATAAATCTACCGCCGCCTGGCCTGTGTTAGAGGGGAAGATTAGCAAAGGGGGAAAAGACAGAGCTACGAGATCAATGACAATGGGCATGAGACTTTTGGTCATGTCTCTGAAATGGATGGAGCCTGTACTGGTTCCATAACAGCCACCCCTTCCGGCTGACTGATTGCAGCTGCAGGTCAACATGGCAAAGCAAGATTCTTCTATCCAGCGGGACCACCCCGGTTTCATTTTCGTCAGCTGCATGCTTTACTTTACATTAGGGGCCATGTAACAAGGTGGAAATGTGGTCATCAAGTATCAGGCTTTGGAGCCTGCAGTGATTAGTTTTTCCAGACACGCGTGGAGCAATGACTTGGAAAATCCAGACCTTCAATCTGAGAGAGAACATTCTAGTAAAATCCATATGTATATTGTCCCAAACAAATATCCACTTATGTTCATTTTAGGGGCCGCATAGGAATCTTGGACTGTTGGACGTAAATTTGATTCAAAACCTGTTGTGTCTAAATAGTGTACCTTACTTCATTATTTTTCTGTCAAAAGTTATATTTGATCTTTATATATTCTCAAGTATGGTAGCTTACCAAAAGTGATCATTACGGAGATATTCTATACTTATAATCTTTCTCTCTTGAGGGCATTCAGCTCACCAGTTTCTCTTCAGTTGCCATGCTCCACCCCTTACGTGATATAAAACCTTTACCTTATTGTTTATCTTATTAGCCATTTCCATGTAATAAGGTTTGGCCTTCTCTGCATCTTGACATTAATGGCTTCCTAACCATGAACTCCCTTGCCAATTTCTTACAGTTTTGTGGGTTGGGAATTTTGCAGGTTCTCAAGAATATGGGGGAAATACTGAAAGCTAGTGGTGTTAGTTATTCTTCAGTTGTTAAGACAACGATTATGTATAAAATTCCTCTGTGATCACAGTGCATAAAAATCTGAGAAGATAAAATTCTTTTGAAATAGATCATCTTTAATCTGACAGTTTTCTTTGAACTGCTTCTGCTACAGGTTGGCAGACTTGAATGATTTCAAAAAAGTGAATGAGATCTACGGTAAATGTAAGTTCACCTTAGTTCGAAGTGATTCCTCCCCCCCCTCCCTCCCAAAAAAAAAAAAAAAAAGAAGGTTTCAAAAAGGGTAGGGAGAAAAAAACAAACTGCAGAAGGAATCTTTCATCATAATGGAAGTTTGGGAGTGTGGCTTACAGATTTAATCCTGGATCCTGCAATTCACCTGTTCAATAGATTGAAGAACTGCTAATTTTCCTTTCTAACATACTTCTTTTCCCTCACTATTATCTGTGCTCATGAAAGTGTTATAGATTTGAATATATCTAGTATCTAATTAAACAGAGTAAGAATGCAGAAGTTATATATATGGTAAACAGAAGCTTTCATATTTAAGATGATGATTTGACGTGCCTGAGTAATTTTATGATGCAGATTTCGCATCGCCTGCACCAGCACGTTCAACATACCAGGTTGCTGCATTGCCTATGAATGCAAAGATTGAAATTGAATGCATTGCGGCTCTCTAGCTCACTATTTTGATAGAATAAGACTGGTTGATTCACCAACAAAAGCTCAAGTCTGACCATGGCCATGAAGGAGGAATGTTGTTTTTGCTGGACCATTATTATTTTTTTTAATTTAAAGAGTATCTACCAGTTTAGGCAACCTGGATAAAGATGAACTGGAGGTGGAAAGCTCCCTAATTACCCTCCAGTGGGAGGTTCATGCCTGACACTTCCCCTTGGATGTTCTAGTTAGGTAGGAATTACTTTTCATTTTCCTGTGGTAGATTTTGCAGTCACGAGTCAATGTTATGATAAAGTTAATATAATTTTCATTAATAAAATGAAGTGAAATAAAATGACAAACAAAAGAGAAAATAAACTTACCAATGGGCTGTTTGGATAGAAGTAAAGTCTCCATTTGTTTCCACGTAAAATGGTGGAAAAGAATATTTTATGATAAAATATGATTCACTTTTTTTTTTTTTTAATGTAAAATACAAAGAAATACTTTGAAAAAGTAGAGAAATTTTATATGGAGGAAAATTTTCATGTATAATATCATTTGCATGGAAAATTTTACAAGAAATCAAATTGGGTCAAAAGGAAAGGGACTAAATACTCTGGAGAAAAAAAAATCATCTTTGCCCAGTTGTAAGTGAGGAACAAACTGTCAGGATCAGGAGTCCGGCTTTCGGAATTTAAGTCTATGGAGACCATGACTAATTTTTGGCTCTGGAGGAGGTTTTCTTCTTGTTGATGAGAAAGAAAGTACAAGTGGTTCCCAAACCCAAATTGGTGTTTTTGGCCAGAAGGTTGTCTCATTTATGCAATCACCTCTCTTTCAATTCTCTCTGGTGGTTCTCAAAAATCTCTAAGTCTGATCCATCCTGCAAATATTTCATATGGGAATATGCAAGAGGCCATGGAGCATGCATAGGCAACAAACCATGTCAACTTTAAAGAATATAGATAAAGATGCAACTCAGGAGAGAGAAGGAAAAATGAGAGACCCCATTGTTCTCTTGGTGAGCTCCTCCAGGTAGTCTACTTGATTGCATTGGATTGTTAGGCAGACAATTTACAAATGGATCCTAATTTAGGGTGTCTGGTATCATCTTTATTTTTGTTTTTATAGGTGTTTGATATCATTTTTGGGGGTTGATTTTTAAAAATAAAAAATAAAAAAAACCCAAAAAACAAAAAGAGGTCAAGACTCGGTTTTTATTGAATGTGTTACAATAGCTGTAGAATCCTTTATGTCATATTGATTTTTCTTAAAGCCATGTACATACATGGTAGCACATCGGACATTTTGATTCATATAATCTTTCGGATCAAGAAGTAAACTATAACAGTGTAATATAATCATCAAAATTTAAAACCATAAAAATTAAGAAATTGTGCTCGGATGAACCTTACCGGTGTTCGGGCTTCTTAACGGGCCGGGCCGGTCTGGTTTTAACATGAAACGGGGGCGGGCGCGACAAGCCCCCACCCCAACCCCCCCCCAGTCAGGCCCGCGCCCGGCGGGCCGGTTGTTCGGGCTGGCTCGGTCCGTGCTACCGGTCGGGCCCATTTTTGACACCCTTAATAAAACCTTATGCCAAGAAAAAATAATAATGCTATATTAATGCACCCAGAAAAAATAATAATGCTATATTAATGCACCCATAACAATGAGTTACTGTGGAAATACCGTCAGAATGTTTGAATTGTATGATATTAAGCTAGCCCGGTTTACACTTTGATCGTGGCAAGGCCCGGTCTAAGTTGTCTTGCGAAATACTGGGCCATCTGAAACTATGGCTTCGTTTGTTTTGACACAATATTTTATATGTAATTTTTTTTTTTCAATGCTTATTTCTAAGAGGTGAAATATAATGATCCCTAAGAGGGAGAGAGGTAGAAACAAACATTGAAATTAAAATTATATAAAACATTACAATCAAAATTTTACATCATCTCAGTTCACACTTCAACTCATCCCAAGTTCGGATTGGGGCTTTACCAAGCTGCTGGCGGCAAGCACAAACAAGTGCTTCCCCACAAGAACGTTCTTGAAGATGGGCACCTTTTGGGCCAATGCGTATAAGCTTGGGCCTTCTTAATGTGCGTCATTTGATGACTCAGTGCATGGATGTCACGAGCCCATTGGCATAGGCTTTGGCCTATTTTGTAAAACAAATGAATCTTATGTAAAACTAAATTCACCGGTTGCAGATCCAAGCTTGCCTTGGTGGTTTGCCACTACTTGCTTAAGAGTGTCCCCGAAGCTTGGTTAGTGGATCAAGTCCTCCCAACTGACTGCATCGATGCATGACTTGCACCTTTCCCCAACCCCCAAGAGGGGCCGACCCAATTCCATCTCCTTGTCCATGGCTTATTGTGACTATTGTATAGTTCAAAAAAAAAAAAAAAAAAAAAATGATCGCCATCTTTTTGATGATTGGAAATTTGACAAGGACATGGATCTTCTCATGTCGTCCAGTCGTGTCAGTTGTCCATCGGATAAACTAGAATACTTGACACACGTGCTGATGTATTCTAACCTGTCCAATGAACGACTGATTAAGAGAATAACAGAAGAAAATCTTTTTCTGAATTTATAAAACCAACCCAACCACCTTTGTTGAAGATATTAGAGAATTGAGACGAAGGAAAAAAAAAAAAGTCCATTTATTAATCAGAAAAACAGCTACAGTGGATTACAGCACCTCCTCAAGTTGCTTATTAATTTTATCCCAAAAAAAAAAATGCTTATTAGTGTATAATATATAGGTAAGGACACAAAGCCGGTTTGGGTGCAGGAATCTCATATACCCTATCCACCTGTGGGCCTCTCCTGTCTTATAGGTGGCTCAAAATTTTGTGACCTTTTCGAAGCTAGCCATTGATAGAGATACCTCAAGTTATGGGCTCTTATGTCCTGTAATTATCTCTCCATACTTTCTTAGGCTGATATCATCAACTGTTCTACCTAGGACGACTCCTACTAAGGATCCTTGGCAACACAGTTCGGATCCTCGAATCCTTTCTGGTGCTGGGACGCTAATGTATTGGATTGTGCGTCCAATGAGTTTAGATCCACTCACCATGCAATCCAATCTAGAAGGAAAAAAATTCTCTGTAGTGACTGCCGCCTGACACTAAAGATCCTGACCATTTTTAATGTATTGGCACATGTTTCAATGCATTATGACCGGTTAGTGTCTCACTATCGCTTGGCAGTGACAGTCACTCTAGAGGACCCTGGTCTTAGGAGGAGGAGAGGATGCTAGTCTACCACGTAGTCCCTCTCTTTATGTCAGGATCTTTTGTTATGTGATAGTGCGGCAATGAGGAGATCCAACGGCTGGAGCATTATGTCAGGATCTTTTGTTTTGTGATAGCACGGGAATGAGGAGATCCAACGGCTGGAGGATTGGGCATGTGTCCCGATGCACTCTCAGTTGTAAGATTTTCACTGCTATGAGTTAGATGATTTTGCCCCCAAACTAGCTTCACCGACACCTTCTCTTTCAGGCATTGGCTCCACACTTGACAGCATCCTCTAAGTCGATGCATCGCAAATCCTTCTAGATCTTCCTCATCATACGACACCAACAATCATAGTTAAACCAATTAGATTAGGGTTGTAAATTCGTGAGGAGGGGAGGGGAGGGGGAGGGGAGGATTCTCCCCATTATCAATTACTGGTGAACCCACTTATATTGGTGGCTGAGATTCGTGATAGAGGAGGATGAGATGATTGGAGGAGAGAGAGGTGGTGATGGGAGGGGAAGGGAGAGAAGGAATAAGGAAGGACAAAAATGTCCACCTCAAAGCAGATGAGAGACCAAGATTAAAGTGGGCATTGTTTGTTTTGGGTATATTGGTAATACTTAAACTCGCTTTGATTATTTTTGTTATAGTAAAACATAGAGTGGGTATATTGGTAATACCAAACTGTTTTGGATATTTTTGTTAAGTAAACATAGAATAGATAGATTGGTAAAGTAAAACAAAAAATGGATAATCAAATAATTTTTCCATGAAAATTTGGGAGAACAAAACCCTTCCTATTCATGTCATATTTTTCCCCTCAAATCAAATTTAGACCCTATTTGCTTTATAGTAAAAGTTTTGTGCAAATTACAAGAATATTTTTAATGCATTATTTATATTTTATGTTAAAAAAACAGTGAAAATCTTATTTTATAGATTTTCTTTTTCTTTTCCATCAAATGAAGTCTTAGCGAAATAGATTCCCATGCCATCACTTTGGGATTCTTTCCCACTAGGGCCACACCCTCTCATCTCTATAAAACTTTTTTCTTCCTGATTATGTGGGTCCCTCTATTGATGAAACTGTTACCTGCACCTAATTGGTGGTGTATGGAAGATTCCCCCACATTGGTGTGTGGGACTCTCTTCTATCTATTTATGTATAAAAATAAAAAAAACGACTATTTATCAACAAAGAAAAATAATAAAAAAAGAAGAAGAGGAGGATACCCATGCCATCGTTCTAAGAATAAATCTGGATTTGATTGAAGAATATTATTCAAGAGCCAAGACTCAATCGATGTGTCTTTGTATAGGGAGGATAAATGTGGTAATTTCTCACATCATTCAACGAGTGATAAGGATATGATAAGGATTCAATGAGTGATAAGGATATAATGAATGATTAGTTCTGTTTCTCCGACTTACTTAAGAAGGAATACCTACAATTGTACTCCAAGTCGTCTTCTAGAAATAAAAAAAATGAGTATAGGGGGTGTAGTTGTTGTCTTTTCTTTGTGGTAGGCCTCAGTTATGGGTCTCACTTCTTATTTTTGGTTTGTCTGGATCTCTCACGAAAACCTAGTCTATTGTGTTATCTTTTCTTTTGAACCAATATAATATCTATTTATAAAAAATAAAAAATAAAAATAAATAAAAATTACACAAGAACCTAAGACAAGAATTTAATTTTTGGCGACAGTTTTTACGTCGCTAAAAATTGGACTGAAATCCTCTCCCGTGCACCAGTCTACCAGTCAAACATCTGACGAGCTGGAATACATTAGAATGTGTGTCGATATATTCTAGTCCATCAGATGGTTGGCTGACGGGCTGACATGCGGGAGAAGATTTTTTTGCCTAAAAATTCACTATATATCAACACTCACGGTTTGTAAACCGCATCACATCCGCCAACAGTGGACCACCGTATATTAAAAATGCCCTTAGGCCGCGGTTTTAAAATCCGGCAGTGATCATTTTTTGCGGCGGTTAACATTAACCGCGGTCATTATCTGAATATATTACGGCTGTTATAAGATTACATAATGGAATATTTAGCGTCGTTTTATAATAAGCGCCCCTAAATATTATTTTTCATTAAAAAAACCCTCCCCGAGCCCATCCCTGCCGGAGACAACCATCCTACCCTCCCCCACAGCTGCCCAAACCTCTACTACCGGTATTATCCCCTCACTCTCTCTCCTCCATCTTTTGCCTTTCCCCCTCCAGTTCCCTCTCCCATTCAACACCCCCTGCAAAAGAAGGATTAAAGTTCTGAAAATGGTCTTTGAATTATAAAAATATTGAGAAAGCTGTGACTGAACAATAAATAATAGACAATTACCCATTCAAGCATCTTTTCTAGGATTGATATAGACTCAACTGCAATACAAGCTACCATTTCTGATGACATCCTGCACATTAAACAACAACAACAAAAAAAAAAAAAAAAAAGCGGGTGAGTTTTGATGTCAAAGGACCAGTGGCAACTAAATGATAAATTTCAGAAACGTTGACATTATTACAGGCATCCCAGCCACTAGATCTGTTTAAATTGTCCAATAATAAGATGGCATTGACAAGTAAAAAAAAATTATAGACCAAGACTCTAATCTGTTGTGTTAATATTAACAGAGAATTAGTCAGTGCACTTAAAACAACAAAAAAACAAAAAAATATTAACAGAGAATTCAACGACATGGAAAAGTAGTCCAAAATGTAGAAACAAATGCAGTTTATGTAAATATCAAATGGAAAACAGATTCAGCAGCCAACAATAGATCACAGGATTCGACGGAGACAGATTTAGTTAACCAAAAATCAGATCTGAAGTATTTATAACAGTAACTGAGATCTTCCAATCGTGAGCAGGGAACAACAGAAAAACCGAAGATGGAATTTAAAACCTCAAGCAGGAAATTTATTCAACAACACAGCAAGCACTAATCCCAAACCAGATAATACTCAGAAGGAAGAACAAACCATAAATCAAGCAAGGAGTCTCCTTACAAAGTTAGAATACTAAAACTCCCAATAGTGATGTCAATCAAGGTAGGAGTCTCCTTACAAGGTTAGACTACTGAAACTCCCTTTGGAATGATCTCTCATATATATATATATATATATATATATAAAAGGTTGAGCGGGGCCGGGCTCCACTTTGGGGATTAACCCTAATCCAATCCAACCTTCCAACCTTGCCAGGGTTCAAGTTGGGTTCAATCCTTCGAGGGTTTAGGTTGTCAGGACCAAACTTGCAGCTCTAATGGGAAGCCTTCTTAGAAAGGGAAGTGTAAAACTGTAGATGAATTATTGTTTCAATAGAAGTGGACTGTTAAAGACTACGATTTGTTGGATGAGGATAATAAGTACGAGAGCTTAACAAGACGAAGGCAACTTTGTGAAAGAAAAGCTATACAGCAAGGTACTCCATGATACATAGGGGACAATTTTCCTTTACCATAGAATCTCTTCACTCGTAGGGTTCTTGTGCTTAAATGAGACTCTGGAACAGTGGGGAAGATAGTTTGGCCATTTAAACATACAGTTAGGTCATTATGAATCTTGCCGATGAGATTCTCTTTAGTTTTTACCCAATAAATGAAAGAAAATTCTCCTAATCTATATATGGGTCCTACATATAAGATATATAAGAAGGTACAATTTTTTCATTAACCTAAATTCAAAAATTAAGACTCAAGAGAACCAGGGACTGCAGGACCCCTTGTCTGATCATGCGGTCCTTCTTAAGAAATTAATGAGAAAAAAAAGTAATTAATTTCATCAGACATTATTGTACTATGTATCAACATATTGTATTTAATGTATGGATGTTCATATTTGAAATTAAATGCCCCATGAAATGGTTTCTCCAGCTATGGTATGGGAGTAGCAAATTAGTTGGATGAGAGAAGGAAATCTTGGATGATATGAGGACATGAAATGAATAATAAGGCATAGGTCACATGGGATTCATCCAATTAACAAGTTAGCTCAGTTCATGGGCCCAAAGAAGCTATCTTTAGTCAATTTTTAGTTTATAGTACACTTTCTTACCTAACAAAGAGGTGAACAACAATCCCTTGTTTGGTTGTTTGGAAAAAGATTGACTCTGTGGACAAGATCCCTAATCTGTCAGTGTGGGGATCTTATATTCTGATAATATTTTCTCTCCCTACATCCTGATCATGTGGATCTTTATTGGTGATCATACTGTTTTTCGTGTAACCATTGATGCAGCATGAAAGATTGTCTACATTGGTATTGTGGGTAACCACCCTCTCTCTTAGAAAAAAAGAATCAAGGGAAAAAAGTCTGACAAGAATCTTCAAAAGGAATGTGTTAGCTGGATAATGATCATGCTAAATTGAGTATGATCATGATAAGATCTTCTATTGAAGGAAAGCTGGTTGATGTGATTGATGCAATATGGATAATTTGGTTGGTGGGTAGGTGATTGTGGTAAGATCTCTTATAGAAGGAAAGTTGAGTAGCTGATTTGGTTGGTGTATAAATTGTGTGGATTATATTATTATCTATGAATAGTTTCATTTGTATTATTTTCTCTATTTAAATGATAATAAACCTCCCTAAGAAGTATGGAGAACTTGAGGATTCTCACCGTGGAGAAAACTTCTGTGGTAGAAGTTCAAACCATGTAAATATTTTCTCGTCTTTCCTTTATGCATTAGTTAACATGGTATCAGAGCGGATACAGATCTGATCGTGGTGTTTAGGGCACTTTGTTCACTCTCGTCGTGGTCTACTGCCCGCATACTCTGATAAGTTGTTATTTTCTCTTGTTATTTTTTTAAATCATTTATCATGACTAGTTCCAGTACTGTTGATAATAGTAAAGCTAGTTCTGGTTCTCATGAGATGAACACTCGTCTCACCTCTATCCTTCTCACTGGCTGCAATTACTTGCCATGGTCAAGGGCAGTAACTGTTGCCCTTGGAGGCCGTGCCAAGCTTGGTTACATTAATGGTCAAATCAAGGCTTCTGTCTCTACGGATATTAAATTCCTTGATTGGGAAGCCAATGATATGGTCATGTCATGGCTTTTTAATTCTATGGAACCACAAATTTATGAAATATTTGCTTATTCAGAAACGTCTAAGATCCTTTGGGATTCCTTAAAGGACATGTATGGCCAAGTTGATAACCCCTCTCGAATCTTTGAGTTACAAGAGGAGATTGCTCATGCTGAACAACCTCCCAGTCAACCATTTACAGAACATCTGGGTACCTAAAAGAAAAAGTAGGATGAGTTACGTTAGTACCGCCCTCCTTGTCACACCCCAATTCTGATCCAACTAGAATGGTGTGAGTGAACCGTCATTAAACCAACGGTTCACACCAGGATCTCGAATAGGCCGTGTCCACCCATACAAACCCATTACACATAACCACAATCAGAATATAAATAATACAGCGGAAGTCTTTAAATAAATGAACTGAGAATCTATTGATAAATTTAAATAAAATATCCAATTATTCAAATTCATAACATATAATATAATATCCTTACATCTCTTTAAAAGTCAATAAAAAATAACTGAAACAAGTAAATAAAAATCCAATCAAAGGTACACGCAAAAAGGGCACTCGCATGAAGCGTCATGCTCGTCCTCTCCTGCCTGTACGTCCAACGCAGCAACACCACCACACGTCGGAGCGTTCATATAGTCATCCACAGTGTAACATGCATCGACATCTAAAAACATGTATATATACAAAGGGTGAGCTCACAACTTAGCTCAGTAAGACAATCAGACAGTTTCACAATATTATGCATGAGTAACAATCAATTTTATCTTGTGTGGTCTGGTTTAAGTTTGCAATGTGCTATAGAAAGGTTTGGTGGCCCCCGCACCTCTATACACGAGTGTGTGGTACCTCATGGATCACACCCCCATTGGCCCACATGCACCCATCATGGAATAGAGATAGAGCTAAGATATCCCCGTACCTCCCCTGATGCGACTACCCATACCGAGTACCTAAGCCCCCTTCGGGTCGGGGCTCGCAAACCGGGCTCGCAACTAACCAATCCTATATGTCATCAATGTATGCTCTATCCCACCCCGTCTACGGCATAGAGATAGAGCTAAGGCATTCCCACACCTCCCCTGATGCCCTATCCGCAACTAACCCACTAGGATAGATACATAACGCAGGTAGACCCTATCACAACATAACTCCCTACGGCATAGAGATAGAGCTAAAGCATCGTGGACAAACCAGCGTCGACCTCGGAGACCACAGTGCCACATAACCATGGCCAGGCCAGCATCAACATCGGAGACCATCGTACCACGACCTTCCCCTGATGCCCCACCCGTACCAAGCATGTTAAGATAGAATACTACAAAAAGTGCTAGTGTGAGGAGCGATCCCAGACCCATGCCCCACTCTACACACTAACGAAAACAATCACATGCATAACAATCACATCCTATCAATGCATGAAAAATAATAATAACTGAAAGTAAAGGATGGCATGTGAATATGCACAAACAACACATCATATATATATTCAGGTTATTAACAAAGATTTACTGTCCATTAATTATTAGGTTTAGGTCAGATTCCCTTACCTGACGCTCGTTTGTTAGCTTGCTCCACGTCACAAGATCCAAACGAAAAGTCACAAAGTCCTACAATATTATTAAGGTTTCATTAGAATAGTTTCCTTAAGGTTTCACGTTGGTCGGAAACCAACAGAGTCCAAAACCGGCCTTTCAGAGCTGACCGGTCGCAACATACCGGTTGCAGCTCTGTGAGCAAACTAGCAACCGGTATGGTCGATCGATATGTCTCCGGAAGACCATACACTTGGTTTTTCGACTGCCGTCGATCGATCTCCTAGGATTCTCAAGGTTTCTCCTATCCATTCTAAGTCTAATATTTGAGTTAGAGTTATCCCCAACTCATTCAAGTCTTATTTCGATGAATATCATCTCGGAACTCGAATTTAAGGTTTGACGGCAACTTAGGGTTTTAAGGTCCAAATAGGGTTTTAGATCAATACCTACTTTGCATGGTATTGATCCACCCCTATAACTATCATAGGGTAAGAAGAATGATTAAAACACTTACCGTTGACTGACGTAACGTGAGCGTCGTCGAACGGTAATGGCGGCACCTTCTTCTTCTTCCTAGCTTCCTCTCCTTTCCAACCTCCTTCTCCTCTCTAGGGTTTGAGAGAGACAATGGAAAGGATTTGAGGAGGTTTAAGGGTGTATTTATAGGCTAACATTAGGGTTTAGTAACCCTATTAAGATTAGAAAGGTTCAGATATTAGGGTTTAGGAAAATGGGACCCACAGAGATCCAATTCTAGATCTCCGCACTCAGCTACGCAGAGCTGACCGGTCGACCGGTACCAAGACCGGTACCATCGACCGATCAACATAAAATGATGATTATTTGACCGTCTTTGATCCGATTCCGTACCTGTTTGTCATCCGCTCGTCCCGTCTGGCCCGATGATGATCGAAAGACCTGCTACGACACAAAACCAAGGTTTAGACCGGGTTTACGGAGTGCGGGTCTTACACTCCTGCCCAATCTATTGATACTTACATTCAACATGAAGAGCAGGATCGTATTTTTCAATTGTTGGCATGTATTCGTCCTGAATATGAAGATCTTAAGTGTCAAATTCTTATGACTGCTACTCTTCCTTCATTTACCAATGTATGTGCGACTATTCAACGAGAGAAAACTCGTCGTCGTGTAATGAGCTCCAAACCTGTGATGAGTGAATCCATTGAAAATTCTGCTCACTGAACCAATGGTCATGTTGCTATTGAGGGAAACACCAGTGGTGCAGGTCTATCTTTCTCTCGAGGGAGAGGAAAATGACATAGTTCTCGTGCACCTTTCTGTTGTGATCACTGTAATCAGGATGGTCATACCAAGGACAGATGTTGGTCTTTATATCCTCACTTGCGTCCTCCCAAAGATAAAGGATTAGATACACCTATTGCTGCTCAAGTTAGTTCGTCCACACCACAATTCTCGATTGAACAACTTGTTGCCCAACTCCATCAGCTTATGCAGCCACATAGAACTCCCACTTCCACCACAAATTTTGTGACTTTCGCATTTGGTAATACCTCTCTTGCTCTCTCCGTTTCTATTAAAGATTCTTTTATCATAGATTCAGGGGCTACTGATCATATGTGTTGCTCATCGTATTTTTTATCTGATATTCGTCATGATAATGGTCACCGGCGGTTTATTACCGTGGCTAATGGTGCAAAAGTTTCTATTGAAGGGATTGGAAAAATCTTTTTTCAAATACCGTTGATGTTTTATTTGTACCTTCTCTAGCTTCTAACATATTATCTGTTAGCAAGATTACTAAAGACCTACATTGCATTGTTATGTTTTTTCCCAACAATGTCATATTTCAAGACAGGTTCACTGGGAAGACGATTGGTGAAGGTCGGTTCCTTCAAGGTGTTTACATTTTGGACTTTTCTCTTGCCGCATTGGTTGTTCAACAAAATCTATCTAAGGACTCACAGCTATGGCATTGGTGAATGGGTCACCCATCTGATTCTGTCCTCCATTCCTTTAATCCCTCATTGTCTCTTAATTCTAGTACTTGTGAGACATGTCATTATTCCAAGCAACATAGATTACCTTTCCCCACTCGTAATCATACTTCCACTGAATTGTTTGAATTAATTCATTCTGATGTTTGGGGCCCTGCTCCAATTGACTCTTGGGATGGTTTTAGATACTTTGTCACATTTATTGATGATCAATCTAGATCTACTTAGTTGTATTTATTACGCTCTAAAAGTGAAGTGTTACAAGTTTTTCTGGAATTTTGTTTCATGGTATGGTAAGTTGAGTACTGCTCTTATAAATTTTGGTTTTCGTCCTTTAAAAAAAAAAAAAAAAAAAAAAAAATATATTTTTTTAAATAAAAAAAAAAACATTAAAAATTTTTTTTTTTAAAAAAATAAAAATTAATTAAATTTGGAAAAATTTTTTTATTTTTTTTTTTAAAAATTTTTCCCAAGCAAAATACCCATACAAAATATTCCTGTTATAAACACTAAAAACACAAGCAAAAACACAAAAGACTAGAAAAAACAGCAACCGAAATGTAGAAGAATTCCAGTGAATATCGATATTCCAACCTTTACAGGAAATAAGCTAAGTTAAAAAAAAAAAAGCATTGTATATATACAGTACTCCGTACAACAAAAATTGCATTGTATATAATAACATTCCAAATCTTGTAACCCAATCCACCAAAATGCTTCTCACTTCCTTCGAAGGGGGAGCAAGAGTGTTACAATTCAATTGAATTCAATATAAAATTTAAAGGGGGAACAAGAGTGTTACAAGATCCTCAAGCTTTTGTTCTCCAACAATCAAGAATATCAAGTTTCAAGTTTCTTAGAGACATGCCAAGTTCCAATCCTCATATAAGTACATCTGATAACCCTAATTCTTCATACAAATTAACAGAGAATTGATAGAACTAGCACCTAATTATTGATACTTCAATTCTAGTTCTAAATTTCTGAATTTTGAGCTAAAATGTTACAATCCTATAAAACAATTTTTAGAAGAAGCTACAGTGTTGTGTCATTGCCCTCTTCATCATTCATCTCTACTATTAGGATCTCAATAATTGGTATATCCATCTACATCAACATCATCTTTTATTCCTCCATGTCACTGCCCCTGGTGTGCGATCCAAGACAAGCCAGCCACATTCAGATGTTGAGCTATTTCCGTGGTCTCCTACCAAATTCTCTCATGCCATCTCTTTACTCAAGAAGCCCACCATGAGGCCCTTCTTGAGTACAGCTCCTAGGGTTGTTCTTGCTCAGAACAATAATGGAAGCAGATCAAATGAAGCCAGCAGTGGCTCTTCAAGCACTCACACAGTAAGGTTATTTCAAAATGGTTAAGAATATCTATTCTATGATTGGATTGATCCCATCAATAATAACTAACCTAAAGATCAATAGAGTCACCACCAAAACTTTGGAATTCTATAGTCCAAATAGCTTTCAAGAAAAAGAATATGTTAGATCTTCAATGCATAGAACTCATGAAAACAACAATTCAGTAATAGGTAATGAGACAATCAGTATTAAATTAAATGAACTTACCCGATAATCAAATATCGATGGAGATATTGTAGAAATCATTGCTTTGCCGAAATCAAATACCGGGCCAAAATCTCCCTCCGAAAATTGGTTGTTCGGATTAAATTAGGTACCTAGTGATCCAATGATCTTAACATGGTGATCGAGGTGAAGGGATGAAATTTGAAGCATCTACCAAGCATATAAAAAACAGCAACCTAATTCACTAAATAAATAAATAAATACATAAATAAAATATCTAGTGAGTCTAGATGGCGCAAACATGAAGACGATACGGTAACGTTAAGGAAATTTCAAAACATATATAATCTTCTCTTTCTTTCTCCAATAGGGTTGAAAATTACCTATTCTAAAATCAATGTAGTCCAAACCCAGAGAACTTTTAGACCAAACTGCATCACCATACCATAAACCAAGAAATTCAATTTACGTTTCTCTAAATTGCATCAAAATAGCTATTAACAATCACCGAGAATGAAACCTAATTGTCATAAGAATCATATAATCTTACAACTCCAAGAATATGCGACTACTCTAACACCGATACATGCAATTACATAGCTAATAATCCCTATGATGAAACAATGGACAACCTACAAAAAAAAAAACCGTGATCCGTGAGGTTTTGGCCCCAAGATCCTCTACTTAAACCGATGGAACAAGAGAAACTTAATAAATGAATTATTTAAGGAAAACTTCCGTTGCATCATGTTTTCTCTTGAAGGGGGAGACAAAGAAACTAAGAGATCCTTTTGATAAACAGGCCAAAAGTCAAAGGTAATGATGCTAAACAAGAAGCCGAGAGAGATCCCCATCAAGACAACCATATACAAATGGCAGATCTTCCATCGACCGACATGGGTTTTACCTTAGAGCATGGGAACACACAACAGATCACAAGGCAAGACGTATATTGAGAGCAGCAAAGCATTGGTTTTTCGGATTTTGGTTCCAGCATAGTTTCTCTTGGTTGAGCAACAAGGGCATTTTAAATACCCAAGTGGTAACAAATTTTTCCGGTGTGGGTTTGAGACATGTCGTTTTAGGCTCGCAGGTTTGATATGACTTATTTTTTAAAACTTTTGAAGCCTAAATAGAATTCAAGTTTGTTCCCATCTTTCTAGAGTTCAAAGTTTGCCTTAATCTTACAGCTTTTGATGTTAAATTGGGATTACCCCCATTGCCTACAGCAATTTTGTGTCAAAGCCCAGAGATCAATTCATCCCTAAAGATGCCCTTCCCCCCCCCCAACCAAAAACGTGGTGCAGAAAATAATTGTTTTCTTAAATATTTCTAAATTATGTACCCAACATAACCACGAAGAGTGAAACAACAATTGACCAGTTGTCAATCATGGGCAATAATCTCGCTTTAAATCATTAATAAGTCGTATGTATAAAGCACCACCACCAAGTCATGCATTGAAATTGCCATTATATGAGCAAATAAGAACCAAACTAGATAATCTGAGTTCTGATTTACACAATTAATTAGAAATTTTCAAGATAAAGCTTGATGGATGACACTCCAAAGAAAGTCTAAAATAAACGTAGTGGAATCGGAAAGGCTGCCAATAAATGGATAGTAGATCACTTTATAAAGATAAAGGAGATGTTTAACATACTTTCGCTCTGTAAGCTTTGGGCTAGGGCGAGATCTCAAGGGACCTTTCTAATACCCGGCCGAACCGAAATTATATCCCCGACTCGCATAGAAAGAAATAGTCGATAGATATCCACCGAATATGAAACGAAAGAAAATATTTCTTTTTAATTTCCCGAAGCCCAAATTAAAATAAATAAATAACCCTAAATATCACGATCACCAAATAAAAGTAGATTAGAGCAAGAAAGTTTATCACCTCTCTCGCAAATTCGATGGCTGTCTCTCCAGTGCCGAGATTTTGTGGCTCCAGTACCACACATCGCAAACAACAGCCCACGATGTCATAAGGCATAGCAGATGCATGGTAAAGGATTTCTGCACAATAGAAGCATTAAAGATCTCATAGCATTGCCTGTGTGATCAACCGAAAGGGGACCAAGACCAAGAAGCTTACCTAGAAACCGCCCGATTGAGAAATGGGTTCATCTGTTTTAGGTTGATAGCGAAAATAAGATTTATCCCGTCTCTCTTGCAACATTCCTCCCTCTCCCACAAACAACCCCCTTTTTTCCCTTCTTCTGATTTCTCTCCACTCTCACCCGCATTCACTTCTCTCTTATCTCACCTTTGCTGCAACATTTTTTTCTTTCTTCTTCTTCTTGCTCTGGGGAGTGTCTCTCACGCTCCTCTTTTGAATGGGCTCATCAATGAATCCACCCTCTCCATTTCTTTTCTCTCTTTGTCTCTTTTTTCTTTTGGTTTCTCTCTATTGCGCTTTTTTCTCCTCTTTCTCTCTCACCCTTTTCTCAAAATGAAAATCCCTTCTTGGCCTCACCCTACGAGGAAGAGCGTGATAAACCCTAACCTTCAATTTTTCATTTTTGGCCACGGGAACTTAGATCCCGCTGACTAAAATAATTTTTGGCCACCGCATTTCGATCCCTTTGGGTAAAATGCATTTTTGGCAGCGATCTATTCCTGTCGGCTAAACAATTTTTGGCCACGGTAATTTAGATCCCGTTGGCTAAATCATTTTGGCGACGGAATTAGGATCCGTGGATAACTATTGCATTTTTTGTCATGGGAACCTAATCCGTCGCTAAATGATTTTTAGCCACGAGGATCTTTATCCCGTTGGCTAATGTTTTTGGCCACGGAATTTGGATCCCGTTGGATAAATGATTTTGGCCACGGAAATGTGGGGGCGTTGTTAAACTCTATGTTTTTTAGCAACAGACATTTAATACCGTGGCCAAAAATACTTTTTTCCCACGGTAAGATAAATACCATGGCCAAAAATGATATTTGGCAACGGGAATTTAGTTCCCGTCGCTAATTTCCGTGGCCAAAAATGACAATTGTTGTAGTGGTCGGAGTATGTCTGATTCATCGATGTTTGTTAGAAGTAATACCAATGACATCATTGTTGTGTTGGTTTATGTTGATGACATTGTCATCACTGGTGATAATCTCTATGACATAGCGGCTCTCAAATAGTATTTGAATGAGAAATTTGACATCAAGGATCTAGAAAAATTACGGTACTTTCTCGGAATTGAAGTAACCACATCGACTAAGGGTTTGTTTATCTCTCAAAGAAAGTATACTTTGGATCTCTTGAAAGAGACCGGCAATCTCGGTGCCAAACTTACCAATTCCCACATGGACTATAATAGTAAATTTCTCACTGATACTACTCCATTACAAGATAGCAGCCGCTTTCAACGCTTAGTGGGAAGACTAATATATTTAACAATTACCAAGCCTGACATCTCTTATGCAGTAAGTTATGTCAGTCAGTTTATACAAGCACCTACTGAAGGACATATGAAACTTATTGACCGCATCCTGCACTACCTGATATTTGGATGCGGAAACACAATCACACGAGAATTATGGGTTACACTGATTCTGACTGCGCTGGAAGTCCCTTAGACAGGAAATCCACTACTGGATTTTGCACTTTTGTGGGTGGTAATTTGGTCACGTGGAAAAGTAAGAAACAACATGTTGTGGCTCGTTCTAGCCCTGAAGCAGAATGCAGGGCAATGGCTCCCACTACTAGTGAACTCGTTTGGCTTCGAGCTTTGTTACGTGAATTAGATCTTGAGACTTCTGACCATCCGATGCAACTATATTGTGACAATCAAGTAGCCACTTATATTGCTTATAATCCTGTCTTCCATGAACAGACTAAACATATAGAGGTGGATTGTCACTTTGTGCGTGAAAAAATCTAGGTTAACACCATTGAAACTCCTTATATCCGGAGTGAGGATCAGCTTGCAGATGTGTTCACCAAAGCTCTACCCATAAAATCCTTTCACAATATGTTGATCAAGTTGACCTCCGATGATATCTTCGCCCCAACTTGAGAGAGAGTGTTAGCTGGATAATGATCATGCTAGATTGAGCATGATCGTGATAAGATCTTCTATCGAAGGAAAGCTGGTTGGTGTGATTGATGCAAGATGGGTAATTTGGTTGGTGGGTAGGTGATTGTGGTAAGATCTCTTATAGAAGGAAAGTTGAATAGCTGATTTGGTTGGTGTACAAATTGTGTGGATTATATTACTATCTATGGATAGTTTCTCTTGTATTATTTCTTCTATTTAAAGGATAATAAAACTCCCCAAGAAATATTAAGAACTTGGGGATTCTCACCGTGGAGAAGACTTCTGTGGTAGAAGTTCGAACCATGTAAATATTTTCTCGTCTTTCCTTTATGCATAAGTTAACAGAATGATTATTTCCACTCACTTTAGTTTTGATAGGGTTGAAGATTCTGTTTGGCAAACTATCTCTCCACTAAAAATGGTAAAATGGAATATCTTACAGTAAAATATAGTGTTGAGTAATGGAATCTCAATCCTACAATAATAATAAATTTGAAGGTTAAGATATGAAATTAAATTTACAGGAAAAATTTTCTTGTTTCTTCTTATTTTTATTTAATTTTTTAATATTCTTTGTGGTCTTGTGAATTTGAAATTGGGATTTGGGATTATTGCTTCACAATCTTTGTAGATTTATAAATGACAAGTTTAAGCCCAAACACAGGGAAAATATAAAAATTCAAAGTCTAGAAAACGTGCAGACTGAGAGATATGGTTGGGATGAACCATGAATATTGATATGCTGCTGATTTAAATAACAAAACAGCCAAAAATGCGTGACCTATATTTTTTGGTTTTTGTAGATACTTTTCTTTTTCTAACAAATGTAAAGGAAAGAGGAACATAGGTTGGTAGATAAATTAGAAGTTAGGGAAATTTTTCTTATCATAACTAAAATTTAGTAGGGAGGGATGGATCATTTAACATGGAAACAATATTCAGGAACACATATAGTCAATACTTTAACTGTTGGATAAGAATATTTGATTCTTGTGTGCCTAATCAATGGCTGAAATGTTATATAAGATTTATACCTATTGCCGTTGATTCTTGTCTGGGACTTTCTAGTAGTGATACTTGTCAAAGAGGAGGCAATTCAGGCAATGAGAGTGGATTTAGAAACCTTGTTACTTGAAGCCACTCCGATGTCTAAGTCAAAATCAGTAATAAACAATTGGAGCTCTTTAAAGAAGGAATACGAGCTCCTGTAGATATGGGGTTTAGCAGAATGATAGGGGAGAGCTTGAGTAGTAAAAATGCAATCCGGGTACCTTCGTTCTGGGCTCTATTTATAGAGATCTATGGAGTGGCGTGATTTGAGGCATTAGCTGAGTGATCTCCGTTGATCTTTGGAATAACTCATAGCTAGTGGCATAAGATTTGGGACAACTCATAGCGGTTGGATGAGGAATGTCACTGTTACCATGATCCAATCTCGTATAAATAGAGGCCGGATATGGATAGAAGAGAACCTTGACCGTTGATGACGACTTTGTGATTAAATTACCATAACAGCTCCGAGATTTCAACTCGAGGACGTTCTTGCTAATTGATACATAACCACAATGTGAGGGATCCTCTTTGATCAAGGTGAATCTACGGTTATCCGCAAGATCATGGGGGTAACTCTTCCATATAACAGACCCAAAAAATGATACCAGTAATGAACTTACATATGTCTGGTTTTGATTATAAACCTTCACAGGACACTTGTCCTTTTCTAATTGATGATATGAACCTTCATAGGACACAATTAATGATGCAAACCTTCATAGGAAACTTGTCCTATTCTGATTAATGATTTTATTATTCCTCAAACGATACTTGACAGCATATTAAACACCCCCTCTAAAAAATTTGAGAAGAAATGGTTGACATGCTACCTAGGATTCATATATACATTGATAGTTTATAACACCACCCCACTAACCACCCCCCCCCCCAAAAAAATAAAGTAAAGAGAGAGATTGTCTGATCCGAAGTCCAAGGAAATTGTAAAGGCTTAGAGATTTATATAGGGGGCAGAATATTCAGTGTCAGATTCCTGGTGTACCCACCAGAAAAATTTTAGAAAAAGAGAAAACCAATTATTCCAATTTTTTTCTTCCTCTTTTATGTAGCCTCTCTCGGGAGGACCCAAGGAGCTGTTTCTAGCGATACAAACGAAAAATTGAGAAAAGCAAGCATCAATGTCAAAATGTAAGAATCAGGACTCAGGAGTTGAGGAGAGAGTTATGACAACTAGGATTACACTGTGGGCCCCTCTAAATATCCATCCATGTCGTTTGCTTTTCTTTCTTTCTTCCTTCCTAATGGAAATTTCTCTCTCAAGTATAGAAAGATAATCTATCTTAATTACTGTATCGAAGACGACTCTCTAATATTCCCACCCACTGAAGAACACAGAAACAGTCTCTTTCATAATCAGAAGAGATCAAGGCTATCATTTCCTGGAAAAAGGTAATCCAAAGACCGCACTCAACTATCTCTCAATCGTCCATCTTCATGTTGTTTGTTTTCAATCATTTTCTTTTCATTCATTCCTTCAATTTCTCTCTCTTTAAGTTTTTGCATTTCTCCTCTCTGCAAGTTCTTCCTTTTCCACCCCCTCTTCCATGAATCTATTAAATTTTAAATTTAAAGTTTCTAAAAACTCACACTCATACATCTCACTTATCAACCAAAGAAACCATCTACATCTGCCTCCATATTACTATTACTATTACTATTACATTCACTTAATAAAAATTCCTTAACATTACCACCAACACAGATAAAGAGAGAGAGAGAGAGAGAGAAAGAGAGTTCCTGCAATCAGGCTCAAACCGCTGTAGTGATTTTGATTCACCCATCGGAATCATTGCCCAAGAAAAAAAAATTCGAAGAAAAAAAAAAAAAAAAAGGCATCCTAATGCACGGGTTTGGAGAGGAACAAAATATACGACAGTCTTATCCCCATAATATGAAAAGACTATTTCCATGTTTCGAACCTGTAAACCTTCATAGCCTACAATTCCTTCTTACTGACTTTGATCTTGTCTAAAAACTCAGCTTCTTACTAACTTTGATCTTGTCAAAAATTCAAGGACTGAATTCAACCATCAAACCCAGTTTGACTCCATACGGCATTTCGAACCCTGCTCAGATCACGGCCTTTGAGGGTTCGTCCAACACCTTCCAAAACCGAGGTGGCTGTCATCTTCCGAGTCCGAGCATACTCACGAGCCAGGTATTCATGTGGCGGAACCCACTCAGCCGATTCATCATCCGAGTCATGCAACGATTCCACAGAGTCCACTCTCAGTATCTTTGGCCAATCTGGTACCTTCACCGGCGCCGACGTCGCCACACTGTCCTGCCCTCCTCCTCTGAATTGATGCACGATCCTTGATCCCTGTGACTTTCCGGTCCCAGCCGAGTCGTCGACGAAGGCCATGGAAAGCCCACCAACATCACCATTTCTCCTTCGATTTCGTCTTCCATGGCTGCTCCAGTATCCATTTGCAGTCCAAGAGTCATCATCTCGATGATGATCAGACAAATCCATGTTGTCCATGTCTTCCACCATGGACCAGACATCCTCTTCAAGAAGCTCCGATTGTCCACCACCACCACCACCATGACCAAAGCTACCCAGTAACCGTTCCTGACGAGTATTCAACCCGACTTTCCTGCCCTTTGCCATTAACTTATCTCAGGCCTAGCCAGTCACCTTCTATTATATCATTTGTCAGGTTTCCGGCGGCCGGAGTTGGTATATTCCCGACTACCCTCGTCGGAATTCTACACTAGCTACCACCCTACAGGCACTAAAACCTTCCTAAACTAGTAAAGTGATCTCAAGCTCTCTCTCTCTATAAGAAGCTGAACTCTGAAACCCATGTACATTTATATAGTATTTCTTATTTTGATTTCAGTTTCATTTCCATTATATTTCATCATTAGTTCTCCAATCAAATTATTGGAGATAATTGGGTTGGTTCAGTTCGATTTGGTTCAATTTATATTTGGGCTTTAGCTGTTTGGTGCCCACCTAAGGGTTTTAAACGATGCGATTTCGGTTTAACGGTGCAATTAGATTTTCGATTCAATGTATAATGAGTAAAACCAAAATCGAACCATTTATTAAACAGTTTCAAAATACTTACCAAAACCAATTAATAATCGATTACGATTTTTCGATTTTTAAATAGTTTCATTGTCAAGAGGGAGAGGAAGAGAACTAGGAACAAAATAAAGGGAAAATCAAGGAAATCATTAAAATAATTATAATCATATATGAAAGTGGACTTGCAATTTAGAAATATAATCATATATGAAAGTGGACTTGCAATTTAGAAGTATGCCATGTGAAAAATATTAAAATATAATTTATTTATACAAATATAGACATTTAGCGCTAAAGGACTAAAGTAAAGGTTTATTCGGTTTTAACGGTTTCAAATAGTCGGTTTAAATGTGTTCATTCTTAAAATCAGAATCGAACCGTTTAACTAAACGGTTTCATTTCTAAAACCATAATCGAACCATTTAATAATGGATTTCACGGTTCAAGTTTAAACGATTTGGTTTCATTTTTTACACCTTTACGCCCACCCCTCACCAAATAGGCCCTACCCAATGAAATGTGATATTAATCAAGGTTTAAGTTATCAGAATCAGATCGTTAATTTCGATCGAATAAGATTGGAATCAAATTGTTAATTTTGATCGAATAAGATCGTACTGGTTTCGTTTACTTGAACCATGTTTAGGAGATAATTGGTCGAATCGAACCGTATTCAGGCTTTACCCCTCACCAAATGAGCCCTACCCAACGAAATGTGGTGATGAGGGTATCACTAATCAGGGTTTTAGTTATTGGAATCCGATGGTCCAATTTTCGATTCAAAAGATGGATTTTAAAGACGGATTTTTTTGAAGCGTTTAGATCGATTAATCGGACCGATTTTGTTTACTTGAACCAGGAGAATAAATAAAATAAGATTTGATTAGTTGATATAAATGATTGTTATAAGCATTTGCATATGTAAGAGTGGACTAATTAATTTTTTTTAAATAAAAAAAAAAAAAAAAAAAAAAAAAAAAAAAAAAAACACACAATTATGGTTGAAAAGGTAGGCTGATGCCTGATGGGCACATTGAACGGTGGAGAATGGGGGAAGCGGGGTCCATGGAAAGGACGGTTGTCGTTTGTGGACTAAAAACAACAAAAAAAAATTAAAGAGGTTATCATCATTTCACGATCGGAAATCACTATCAGGGACCCATTGGTGGGTCCCACTGGAGTGGAGGAGAGAGAGATGATGGAATTCCATTTTTAACCAAAACTGACTCTGAATAAATAAATACGGTTCGGGTTTGCAGTTTTTGGGTCGTTGATGACACAACCCATTTTGGTGATACTAGTGGTGCATTATTGGAGGCAGTCTCACTCTTCTTCCCTGACAAACTAGCCGGTGGAGGTGGGGCCCCAACCAAACTGTGACCCAACTATTACCGGGCCTACTTTACTCTGACCTAGTGCTAGTTGTGGACCCTACTTAACAATTCAGACTTCTTTTGACACTCATCGTTACAGGCTTACAGCCAATAAAAAAAGGTTCAGGAAATTCCCCACCTCCATCCTCTTATGGCGGAGCTGTCTTCAAATTGTCAACCAACATGTTACAGTGCATACCCTATCTTGTAATTTAATAAAAAAATAATTTTAAGGGACAAATTTTTTTTGCCAGGTGGACTCCAGATGGCCCCGGAAGGGATTGGGGTGCCAGCACGCCAAGTTGATTCCTTTTTAATTATCGTTTGTCTTCAAGGTAAGAATGTGTGCCTAGAAGCAGCCTACCCTATGATGAATGCTCTCCTATTTCTATTTCAATTTCTCCAGAACCTTCAACTGCATAACTGACACAACAATGAGTTCTTTGCCCCTATAGGCTACAGAGATGCGATCGCAATGCTTTCTTTCATAGGGTTTATAGGGCCGGTTTATATATGACTAACTATATTTGTCATATTTTTTAAAATTGATTCAAATTCCCTCTAATTTTTTGTCATATATTTTTGTATGAATTTACTAACCATGGCTACTCTTAGCATTGGCTAAAATTTGCATAAATAACCATAGATACTTTTGTCTACCATTTAATCAACATATATAATCAAATCGGCCTGTATCAATTGATCCCGTGAATTATCCATGTCGGCACTGTTTTAGGATCCGAGTCACTAGCAACCAATCTAAGCCCGTAAACTAAAACCTTGATCATGACCCTATAATAAAAACAAATTTATAAGCCTACAAAATATTCATCACTTTCTAACCAAATAGCATTGAACATATATATATATATATATATATATATATATATATATATATATATATATATATATATATATATATTCGGAACTTGGGTGCTTTGTATGCTTAGAGAGTCTCTCCATTTAGTAGTTCGAACTTTTGAGATGAAAACTTAACATTGCATCAGAGTTTTAGGTTCTCTCCGTAAATCCAAAAACTTGGATGCCTTTTATACTTGAGAATCTCTTTAGTTACTTATTCAAAATTTTGAAATAGAAACTACACATTAGTATTAAATGTAATTTTTTTTTATTCATGATATTCATGAGCAGACAATAAATCATCCATGATGAAATTTAAAAAAGATTAATGATGATTAATTTGTTGTCTTCATTCACTGTGTACTATGTACCCAACCATTCAATCCTGTCGATGATGTGAAGCATTAAAACCGATTTTGCAGAATGGAGTAACAACCACCCTCTCCTCGTCATGAAGCAGCTGGTAGTATCTGAGCCTGAGGTACGTACTGCTGACTACTATTACATTTTACGTAAAGGATGGCATGGGTTGGTTTCAATCAAAATAAGCTGGGACCCATCACTACCATCCATATCTGTTCACTAGCTACCATTTCATCCTTGCTTGAGGAGCTTTCATCTTTCATGGCAGTCATATGAAAGACAAGATCTGGTTGGTTGGGTTGTTTCGGAATCAGAATCTCACCTGCTGCTGCTGCTGCAGCTGCAAGCTGGATCACCCACGAGCTGTCCACAAGCTTCCTATCAAAGCAGAATAATAAAAACAAAAGAAACCCCACAAGCTTTTTTCCCATGTGGTTCCAAGTTGTATGGTTTCTGTGTAGCTCTTTTAAGCTTTTAACAGTATCCATAAGGGGTATCCCTAGATGGGTTTGTTTATTCTTGTGTCCTCTAGCTATTTGTTTAATTGTTTGTGAGAACTAAGGTGCATGAGCTTTAAATTATTTAGATCATGATCTAGTTCATGATCATGATCAGGAGCTTCCATTGATTCATTAATGGTTCTTGTCTTCTACTTGGTACTAAATATCTGATCATGGAGTCAATATTTTTATTTTAAATTAATTGTTTAAAATTTTATCAATTCCTATCTACGATATAGCTTCATAGGAAACAACTGGCTTAGTATGGGATACAGCAGGAGATGCCCAAGGTCTAGGGTGGCCCCCTGCTTGCTGCCGTCCTCCCACTGAAGTCCAAAACCAGCTTGTACAGGTATAGTTTCAAAATTCTTTTGTGCATCTAATTTCTTAAGAAATATATATATAGCAAGGGTTAAGGATGGCTAGTCGGCACGATGCGCGAATTACTTTTAGAGGATGGTATTATCGGACTTTCATTTTGTAAGACATCGAAAATAAAAAATTATAATCAATAGAGAATTGTCTCGAAAAAAGATAGTCGTGTCGGTTGGATATTTAGGGAATAATCTGGATTTACTAGGTAATAAATTTGAAAGGAAGAGATATATAAACTAGTGGCATGTATTAATATCGTATATACTAAGCCAATAGTTGTTAGCCAAACAGTACATCATGAACAGTGTGATCTTTAATGAAGAGAGAGGGAGAGCACACACTGCCATAGATTTAATACTAAAATTTAATCATATATATAACTTCACATGTATTAATATATTTTCTCTTTTTATTTCCAAACATTGATTTTTTTAATTAATCTTTCAAAAATTAATATTTTTATTTCATTTTAAAGATTTATTTAATAATTTTACTTTGTCTTCATTTTTACAAACTAGGAGTTGCAGGAGATATGTGTGGTTGGTGCTGCACCCACATGAAGATTGGACTTGGAACAGGAAGCACTTTTGAGTTTGGAGTCTTTGGACCAAGACGTACAATTGGCTCATGGGGTCCAGGCCATGATCAATTTGGGCCTACGAATTTGCCACTTCTCTTAACAGGGTGGTTTAGTCCACTTCTCTTAACAGGAATTAGGTTTTTCTTGATTCCCAGATTGTGGTTAACCATCACAATTAATCCAAGATCCAATCACTTACAAAAGGGTTCCTGTCTCACTCATCACTAGCTAGTACCTAGGGTCGGTCAGGTGAGAGGAAGAAAGAGAAAGAAAGTCAACTTTAGATGAGATACCCATTAGGTGGTGGGGCTTCTTAACCTTGATATAACACCATAGGTTCTTGAATCTTGATTGGATGCTGTGATTAATCCAAGTCTCATCAGGCCCACATAGTACCCCAAGAGATGCCTTGGTGGGCCAGGCTATTTTATTACCACTTCAATATTATATTTGATCCCCACAAAAAAAAAGTCAGCATTATTAGCTTTTCTTTTTAATGAAATGTAAGATAAGAGACACGTATGGTTGTGTTTAATTTGGTCCCTTCTATTTTGGAAAAAAAAAAATGTTTTCTATTGTTTAGTTTTTTCAGCTGTAATTCAACGATTAGAGTTCACTCGACGTATACTAGGAGAATTCCAATCGTTAATTCACGGTTAAAGTCCCTCCAACGACAGGAGATGATTTGAACCCTTCTACTTTTGCAACAATCTTCATGGTGAGGGTTTAGCTATATGAGGGATGGAACGCTACAAGCGTTGGATAACTGTGTTGATCAGCTGGAGGTTGAATTGGATAATATGGCCCTGATATCATATTTGACGGCTTCCAATCCGTTGCCACCAATTACAGTGCTACCTACACTATGATATTGAGCACTTCTTATTTTGAATGAAACTCTATTTTCCACATTCCTAGAGAGATCAACACTGTAACTAACTCTGGCCCGGAAGGTCTTTATCCTATCGTATCGGTTTGATTGGTCATTATCCACTCCTTGACTTCAAAAGTTATATACTTTTGATTCCATACATATTACACGACATCAATAGATCTACATTATGCAAAAAAAAAATGGTACATACTACATGGATATGTGCTGACCCTAATCCTGTTATTTTCAGTTATAGTGACAATTACAAAGACCATTCCATTACAAAGACTAGAGACCAATTAATAGAGATTAAACAAAGAAGAAGAAGATATCCTATCTCCATTTTCTGATTTTTCCTTACTGTGGTTTGGTGGTGGTTATGAAGTTGGAATCAATTGAAGCAGAAATAATGTCAAATCTCATAGAGAGTGAGTGAATGTGATGCCTGCATGCTTGCTTTCCTTTTCATTCTGCTCTTGCAGATGGAGGTGATATATGTACAATCATGGTCACATTCCTTTCATCCTTTCAATTATTTCCCTTTTCTTTCACTTTCCAATCACTAATACTTTTAAAATCACTTCTCTTAGGGTAGAGGTAAGGTGTCAATTTCATATCAAGATTGGTATCTAATGATATATCCATCTATTGTTTTCTATTCAACACGATAATGGTTCAAGATTTGATATTCTATGAATAATCAATCTCGAATGGTATCATATCGATATAGATGCTGATTTGTATACCGTTTATATACCGGATCATACAGGCATTCTATTAGTCCACTCTCGAGTCTTAAGGTAAAGTATATTGTATTTCATACTGAATTCAAACTGTATTAGAAATCGTATTTTGTACCAGATAAAAACAGATTTCGTACCTATTAAAACAATATTTCATACTAACTAAAAACTGTACCAATACTATACCAAGTCAGTACGGTAATGATATAGGAAAACCATTTTCTTACAGGTACAACATGATAATGGTAATGCCTTGTTTTCCTTGTACTGAGGCCGATTTTCCAACCGCATGAGATCAGCAGCAAAAGAAAGAAGAGGTGCTACTCTCCCCACCACCGGATAAGCCTTAGGATAGAAATCCTCTCCTGTGGCAGGACGGTTTGCCAAGGGTTGGATTTCATCCAGCGCACATACCCATGTATTGGTATAAGCACCGGATTAACCCTAGCCCTTGGATCTTGACTGGAATCGTCTTGTCGCAGGAGATGATTTGGATCCTAACCCTTAAAGGGCCAAAAAAAAAAAAAATCCCCGGACAAAGATAATATTGATATGGCCCAGCCCAACCAGATTTTCAGGTCTGGAGACTGCAATGCTACGTAGTCTATGAGGCCAGGTAGGGGTTTCAATTCTGGATACAAAATATAGATGAGAAGGAAGAATTTCGAAGATGTGGACCTGTGGTGAAGGAGAACAAGATAGGGAACAGTACTGCATGGGTGGAATCCCTAACATGCCCTTCAGTCCTATCTAGTGTTGGAGCCTTTGATTTCATGTGAAATTACTGGTAATGCCCTACATTTGCATTTTACGTGAGGGCTTCATTAGAATCTCATCCAAGCACAATGATAGCCTTGGAGAAGAGACATCAGTCTCTATGGGTGACGGAAAATTTGATCCTTTGGTTCTGTTTGTTTTGTTGTAAAATTTCTTTGTAAATAATATTTTATTTATAAAACTTGATCTTATTTTATTTTGTTGTAAAATTTTCTTTGCAAATAATATTTTATATGTAAAACTTGATCCTATGGTCCTGTTTGGATGAGATTCTGGGAATTCCCCTAATGAAGCCTTCACATAAAATGAGTCCGCATCATTCTCCTGAATTTCCCCCCTCCCTGTGGCTAGACAGACAGCCATCAATTGTGATGGTCCTTCTGTACTACCAAAAAAAAAATAAAAAATCTACTCTCCTTTTTCCCAAAAAATAAATGTAGATAAGATTCAACACACTAAACTGCTTCTAGCTCTTGTAAGTAGATTAAAGAATCACAAAAGTTTTGCCACTGACTTTATGCAAAAATGTATGTATATCATTCAAAATGTACATGAAACTATACAAAAAGAAAATCATGATAAATCACATAGCAGAGAACGATGTTATTTCCATCTGTACGCTCGAATTATATTCCTGATTGCATTATCCAATATGCATAAATTATACAGTACAGATTACACTGCTTGTTCCTGCGTCCTGAATTACATTCTACACTAGACCAACAAACCTACTGTTTCACCGCCAGCAAAAATAAGGAAGCTGTTCTAGCAACTTCAATTTTTGAAAATAGGATGGTGAAGTGATTAGAAAGGAAATTTGCTACCATGAAAAATTCATCCCCCAATACGACAAATGGGAAACGCGCCAGCTGCCTCATTATCAGGAGCCTGGGTCCTAGACTCCTCGGCAACCCTGTCGAAGCTCAAACTCTGCATAGAACAGTACCACGAACAGTGAAAGGATGAGCCCTGCCAATATCACTTTTAGTTTCATCACTAGCCAACTTGCGTAGGTTGCCTAAACTGCAATTTTACATAATTTCAGAAACTCAGGACATCTAAATCTTCTGTTTAAGAACGTGGCGCAATTGAATTTTCTGGCTTTCCATCCTAGCCTCCAACAGCTTCGCCTTCAAACTGTTCTTCAGTATGCCCCGTGGCCATTCAATGCACCCTTTTAATCCTCTAGTCATGTGTGGATTTCCAGAGTCAGGTGAGGTCCAATGCCCCAGCAAATTCTGGGGGCTGAGCCTATCTCCACCTGACCGTTGCTGATCTAGAGAAATGATACCCCCATTAGAAAGTCTGCCATTTGAAATCCTTTCCTTTATCCCTTCGACAGTTAATATGTTGTAGTTTTCACTGTTACTTTTCCAGGATGAGACATTCGAATGTCTGGATGATACATGACAGGCCTCAATGGTTTCTGTATCATGACCTGCGTCGCTTTCCAATTCTGTTACACTCCCTGAAACATTCATGTCCTGGCAATTCCTATTGACAGATGGGTCACTACTTTCAGGTGAATAACTTGAGGCTTGATCCTCAGCATGACTCGGAATTAGCCAGCCACTCCCATGTTCTTCTATAGCCCTATTCTGATCAATGAACCCATTTTTTAATGGATCAATGAACCCATTTGAATATCTATATGTCTGGTTTTTGTTAAACCCATTGACATCAGGATTCACAGTGTGGACTTTGGAGGCCCGGCTAACAGGGCTGTAACCAGCACAAGGTACTATCTCCCTTTTATTAGCTTCACCAGGTTGGAGATCCTCAAAGACAGAGAAAATGTCCTCTGAATTTGGTGGTTCGTAAGAAAACTCTCTGATATCATGAATCTGCACTGAGCTGGCTGCCCCTCGAAGCAACTCTGCCTCTCTCAATTCTGTCAGATCTGGGGTTGCAGTTCTTGATCTCAGAAAAGCCTCCAGGTCCACTATAAGATTGCTCAACTGGGAATACTTTTCATCAAGTGTCAATTTGGCATCCACCAATTTCATTTGCACCCTTTCTTCACGCCAGACTTCAGCCATTTGCAACATCTTTCTCTCTTCATCCACTTCTTCGTAGATTTTCATGGTTTCCCTCTTTAGTGATTCAACTTCAGCCTTGTCTTCCCCAATTTCCTTTGCAAGCTCATCACAGACTTCTTCCATCAGCTCTCTAAATTCTTTCTCCTTCTCATAATCTTGCATAAACCGCTTTGCAGATAACTTGGCTTCAGCTAGTTCATTGACCAATTTTGAGTTGACAATTTCCAATCTCTGACGATTTTTCCTATCCCTGTTCAGGTCGTCCTTTACATCATCAATTACTGCACGAATCTTCTCATGCTCTCTGCTTCGCCATGATGCTCTTTCATCAGCAAGTTTTCTCAAGAAGTGCTCAAATTTTTTCTTTGACGAAAGACGCTCAATTTCAAGCTCATGAATACGACATCGAGCCTCCTCAAGTTCAACTTGCAAAGCTGAAACTACTGGGATGGTAGTGACTGGTTGGTCTTCTAGAAGTTTCTTGCGACCATAAAACCGGTAAACCTCATCTGATGTTTTTCCAGGGTCCCATTTTGTTGCCCCCTCCATTGCTGAATTAGCAAATGGCAAAGAAGTATCAACCTATATAAGAAGTGGAAAAATGAGGTTCTTCAGGATAAAAATTTTGTGGGTTCCGAGGGTACAGAGGACAGACAGATATTTCCTAGATTACTGTTTCTTATTCTATTTCCTCTTTTTTGCTTGTTCTCTTTTCCCTCTTGGGTTGGGGGGGTCAATAATTTATCTGAGCTCCAAATATTGTCATAGATCAGAGTTACTGACAATTGGACCATCCGACAGTATAGAGCATGGAATAAGAGAGATCCAATGTGGAATGCAATGCAGGATCGAGCATGTGCAGAAAATATTTCATGCACAAAACAAGCGAAGGGACCTTCGTTCAGTTCTTCCATCCTTCAGCTCTACTCAACTTCCAATTGATCATGAACTATTGATGACTAGATGAAAGGTCACAAGAGAAAAAGTAAAATACCTTATGAAGAACTCCATTCGTCGAGCCAGACACAGAAAGCGGACTCTCTAACAAATCCGTTGTTTCTGCACCATATTCTCTGCTGTTCAGAGTAGAGAGAAACGGGACTCCCATATGGTTAACATGAGGCTGCAGATAAATGCAAACTAATAAGCACCAGATCAATATGGAAGTATAGACTTGAATTGCAGAATCCAAAAACTTTAACCATTGAAAAATTTCAGATCTGTATAATGGAACCTCCTTTAATCTTCCACAATATAGACAGACCAGGCAAAACATAGATATACAGAGAAGAAAAAAAAAAGTAGCAAAACATGGAAAAAACTGTTATGGGTCTTCTTCTTTTTTTTTTTTTTTTTTTTTGTCTGATACAAATTGGGCTAGGCCCGAATTTGTTTTGTCCGCCCAAACTCGGGCTGGATTGGGTTACTACCCCTAGAGTTTGGACTAATATCACCTACCACCAAGTAGATTCTGACAATTACACCTGCTCCCATTTAATTGACGGTAGAAACCTAAAAATTTGAAAGACAGTTATACTCTTATGGTTTTAAGCTAAGAAAAATGAAAGTTACTATTTTAGCCTTCTATTGTCATAACCCTTATTTCACTCCCAAACCCTCTGCGATTTTGGACTTTGCCAATATCTCCAACGACACATCGACCTTCAAGCTCCGGCAACATGCAAGGGTCAAGAACGTATCAGAACATGCAGAGGAGCATCAATGGAGGAAATGAGCTCTTCTTGGAGCCTTCAACTCCAACACTTGATTCACGGGCGTCTAGCCTGAGGAAGAATGGAGGTGACCAAATTTCTCCAGGAGAACTCAGTCCAGGTATCTTGGATCTGCAAGATACTGAGACAAATTTCTCCAGGTGACCAAATTTCTCTTAGTGAACTCTTTCAATCTTTTTGATATCTATTAGTAACAGTGAAAACAAACCAAAAAGCTCACTCTTTGCTTGCCTCATCAAAAAGGAAGTAGAGTTCAAAAACATCCCCATAGAGTCCTTCCATGACTTGACAAAGAAGAAGCCAAGCAAGCCAGTAGCGACATTGAGAGAGGGGATGATACCCACTGTCAGGTTGAGCTTGTGGGTGATGATGTAGAACAGGGTTCCCAGCATGAGGCTCATTACCAGCCCTCGTATGGTATTTTGATCCTTTCATGGTGGGATCTCTTCCGAAACCTCGAATTTGACATCTTTGCTGGTCTTTTAAGATTAGAAGCAGTGGCTTCGATATCTCCGCCCTGGCTTCATTATTCTCCATCCCCATATTCTCTCTCTCTTTCTTCCGCTTTCTCGCCTTGATTCAGATGTTCATCTCTCTCTCTCTCTCTCTCTAGCCACAACTCCCACAACGCTCCTGGGTCCAAGAACTCAATTCAGATATACAGACATTTACATATCATTGGTGGATTTTTGGTTTCTTAAGGAACCTATCCGATCTGTCCTTCTCCACAATAATTATCATTAATTAGTGAATTAGTATTAAGAAAAGAGAGGAAAGAGCAAATAGATGACCTGAAGCGATTAGATCTCCAGTTGAATTGTTGAAAGGTTAAATGTTTTTGTGTATTGGAACTCATATTCGAAGATATTGAATTCAAAGGTCACCGAATGGGTCATTTAACAATTCGAAGGTCACTGAATTGAGGGAAATTGTTACGTCTTTGATGCGGAAAACAGTAAAGATGAGGATCAGAAGAACTAAGCCGACAATCAGCATCAACGCCGATAATGGTTACATCTTCTCCGGCGAAGTTTTCCAACTGATTTCCGCTGGACATCTTCCTCTCGTAAGCTGTTGATCCTTTGCCAGGGGAGTGACAATTGTCTATTCTGCTCCTCCTCCCCCATGGTCGTCAGACGTTCCTTCCTAGTTCTTCTCCAAACTACTACAAAAAGGAGAGGGAAATTCATCGAACGGGGGAGCTTCTGTTCTGTGCATTTGGCGATTGCAGCAGGCAAGGGCAGTCTCCTTAAGTTGCCTTAGTTGATGGCGGAGAAATCAGCTATGTTTTCTGAGTGTAAATCGCTACGGTGGGAGAGACAGATTCGATTTGGGGGATTTGGGGAAAATGGGTAGGATAAATACATTAAGATTAAAAAAGACATTTTAATTTACATTAAGGGTAGTATTGTTCATAAATTTTTTTAGCGTTAGCTGACATCATCATTTAATAGAGATCTGTTAATGGACTGGACCTCTGTGTTATACGTTTTGGATAATAGGGGTGGTATGTGACATTGTCATAAAATAATGGGTGGTAGGTGTAATTAGTCCAAACTACAGGGTAGTACGTGTAATTTTTTATGGCAAAGGGGTTTAAGGCAACATAATTATCAATCCCTCTTTGCTATAGGATCCCTATTCAGTCCAACACAAAAATCTGCAGAGAAATGTAATAGAAAAATTCTTATCTGGAAATCCGACCGTTAGAAATTGATGAAACTTGGTATGGACGACCTTTGTAACAGTTGTGAACACCCTCCCAAGTTTGAGAACGATCTGATAAAAATTGAAGGAGCTATGAGCTCCGAAAAGTGGTTGTACCTGGTACCGCCCCCACTCTAGTGTGCTTTCAGGTTGATGTTTGGAGTATTAAATCAAAACAGCAAAGAAACTAATTGTTGTGCACTGAAACAATGTCGCCAGCTAGGTAACGGAGTTTGGGAATTTAAACAAAATTCAAAACTTCAAATAATAAGGAACGATAGGTGGTCGAGTCTCACAACCTTTGAGAGACTCAACCAAAAAATAAGTTTCAACACTTTTTTTTTTTTGAAAAATCTACTCTCTGCAGCCAGCCTACTTTCTCTTTATTTATAGTTTGAGATCTTACAAGTAAATAGGAAAGACTAGAAAATAAGAAAGACTAACCTCATTTATAACATAGGAAGGTTCTAATACAACTCAAAGGAAAGTTTCTAAATCTAAAAAATAGAAAGTTATGACTTGGTCTCCAAGTAATTAGACTTTCCAACTATCCATTCTGTATATTAGGAAACTAACTATCTACTAGTGCTGATTAGGACAGATTAAGTGCTGACGGTAGAGATAGTATATCGACTATTAGAAACACTGTTCATGTGGGTACTATTCACGTGAACAGTATCCATGGCTTGTGGCCCTTCCTCTTCCTTATTGTGTAAACCCTGATCTGCATCATTTTCCCTTTATTTAATTAACATTGTGAATAAAATCGAATCTATTTTGTTGAACTAAAAGGTAATAAGAATGCAGTCAAGATTGCAAAAAGTACATAATCTGAATGATTAAAAAGAAGAGGACCAACAAGATCGAAAAGAAATGAACAATTCCTCTCTCGCTATTAGTTCAGATCTCGAATGTTTTGGGTTGTGTCTTGTATTATGTGCCCACAAAGTTATTGGAATTGTATTTGTATTTGGGTTTAAGTCTGTTACATATACAATGGTTAACTTATAATTGTGGGGTCAGAGTTTATAGAGAACTTATATATTGTCTCTATGGAGATAACACTAAGAAAAAGAGAATAAATGAAAAAAAACTTTGTGAGGTGGAAAGAGGTGTGGAGGTTTTTTTTTATGAATAAAGAAATTCTCTAATTCTCTTGTTTGCGTTTTCATCCCTAACAGAACCTATAAGGATATTACAGCCACTTCTACGTAAGATACTGAAATATGCTAGACGTCGACTTGTAAGAAGTTAAAATGTTGGACTATTAACATCACGAAAGCACAGATATTAGACACTGAATGGCTTGCAAACAGTAATCCGTAATCATCAAAAACTTACTTTTCCTCACTTTGGTTGAAGAATCTACAATAATGATAGTGATTGCGTCCATGCAAATCAAAGATGGCATGGAGGAAGCAACAAACTTAACAATGCAGTGTTTTCTACTGATCTCAGAAAAAGGAGAAAATTCAGGTAAATAAAAATGGCATTTATGCCCTCAAGTATCCATTGCTACGTTTCGTCTTTGGAAACCCCAAAAAGTGAAACGATAGCAATTCCCAGTGAGAACTTCCGCGCGTCAATTAAAAATCAAAATTGGTTCAAAATCTCCTACTGAACCCAACAATGCAGAGATCCTAAGCAAGCATCGAAAGAGAAATACCTCAAGCCCGAGTCGATCTGACGACTTCTTATGGTGTCCTCGCCTGTCGCCAGCACCGCCGGTGACTTCCGGCAGCTGCAACTGCCACAATGCCGCAGCAAGATTCCTGGCTGAAACCGGAATGTATTCAGCATTCCTCCTTTCCCGGCGACCTTTTCTCGCCGGCTCCGGCGCCTTATCATTTGGAACCCATAAATCTGCATCGTCGAACTTCCACCGCAAGAGTGGAGTTGCAGGTCCGCTCCTCTTTCCAACCGAAACTTTATCCTTCTTCAACCGAACTCCATCAGAACCAAAGAAACTAGGGTTCTTGATCTTCCTCCTTTGAGCCTGAGTCCTACGATCTCTCCCTCTGTCTTGAATATCCGAATCCGGCAATTTTGGCTCCAGGTTTTCTGAGGAGAGCACCACCGGAAGCTGAGTTCTGCTCATCTTCATCTCCGTCGACAATGCCCAACCGCCATTTGTTGCATCCGGAAAAGCTCGACGAAGAGCAATCGTATGATATTCGATTCATGGGGAAGAGTGAACTGTTAGAGAGATATAAAGATGGTAGGCTCTTCGAGTTTCAGGGGTTTTGCGTATATGTACGGTATTCATACGAGATTTTGTATATACGGTTCTTGGATTTTATTGCTCAGACAGCTTCAGAATCCGTATATTTCGAGAATATTAAAGCATTAAAGATGTGAAATTACTAAAATGTTTGTCACTTTTGCTGAATTTCTAGACGATGTTTAACTGTTTCTGATGAATTCAGGATGGGGGTAGTCTCATAATTTGGATACTCCAACGGCTCTTTGCGTTTGGATATATAATATAGATAAAGAAAAGCATCCGAGGAGATCCACGTGGATAGGCCTGACAAACCACGCGTGTCAGTAGATGAATTGTTGGCACGTCGGATTCTACGCCAGACCACGAAATGGGTAGGAGATAAGGATTTTTGTAGGGCCCACCTTGATTAGCGAGCTAAACAAATTTAGATCTTAACTCAGATAATTTAATGTTTATTTTATAAAAAAAATAATAAATGAACATATTTAAGGGTGTCAGATGGGACCGTTCCATATTGGAATAATGAACATGAAAATGAAAGAGCATACAGAAAATTTTAGGGACAACCCCTAATATCCTCGAGAATCGGGAGGAGAGAAATATCTCGGGCAATTGAGGTTCCATTAATCATGTGAATAATCTTTTTACAATCCGATTCAACACAAATGGAACTAAAGTCATCTTCACTAGCCTAGACAAGAGGCGAACGAATGGCTAAGGCTTCCCCAACTTTGATATCTGAGAATACGAAAGAGCATGAAACCGCCTTTAGGATATTGTAGTTTGAATCCCTGAAAACAAACCCAAACCACTTTATGGCTTATTAGGAACCAAACTAGCATCTGTATTGATTTTAATAATTCTAGGTGGAGGGAGCGATCATGCCAATGGGGGAGAAGAGGAGCTCGATATAGAAAAGTACCAATCTGATTTTGAATAGAAGAGAACCTCAGCGAAAACAGCTTCAGCCTTCCCGATTACTTCTGTAGGATACCAGTTTTTTGTGTTGAAATTAGATCTTTGTGGAAGGGTAGGTACTGGTTACGGTTCCAAAGGAGTCATTCTCAGAACCGTCTCATTTACTAAACCATCACAAAGTTTTTTAACTTGTCTCGTTTAATGATGGGATAGTCCAGTTCTGTTTCTTAATGGTTTTGGACACTCAAATACTCAAATCAAAGATGGCATGCAAGAGAGCATTTCTTTATCGGAAAAAAAAAAAGAGCTAATAAAACACAAAATGTAATAAATTAGAAAAAATAAGCATTAGAAAGAGTTGATGGATTAGAACATAGACTCAAAATTAGTTGCAAAACTTGAGGTGATGAGGGCAAGAAGTCGATGCTCAAATAGCTCTACTACACCGAGAGTTTGCTCTCTGGGTATGTGAAAAGGGGTTTGCTTTGCTCTCTACATACATGAAGAGGAAGAAATGGAGAATGACTTGAAAAATATCATTTATATTAAGGTTTTTAAATGGTTCTAGATGGTTTGGTTCCTAATTGTTCCTTAATAGTCTATCGGTTTTGGACCTGTTGGGAAATCTGTCCCATAATCATCCCATTTAGTCATGAGACAGTTCTAGGACAGCATCTACCGGTTCAATTGTGGGATAATTTTCGATTCTAAACCCAAGTAGACAGACACCATCTTCTCAATACTCGAAATATATATGGGGTTTAAGGGTGTTAATAGGTGTGGTTTTAGTTTAACAATGCGGTTTGGTTTCGGTTCAATGTGTAATGAATAAAATCAAAACTGAATCATTTATTAAACGGTTTCAAAATGCTTACCAAAATCGATTATTAATCGATTTCGATTTTTCGATTTTTAAATGGTTTCATTGCCGGGAAGGAAAGGAAGAGAGTTATGAACAAAGTAGTGGGAAAGCCAAGGAAATCATTAAAATAATTTTAATCATACATAAAAGTGGACTTATGATTTAGAAGTATGTCATGTGGACAGCATTAAAATATAATTTATTTTTACAAATATAGACATTTACCACTAAGGGATTAAAGTAAAGGTTTGGTCGATTTTAACGGTTTCAAATAGTCGATTTAAACGGTTTCATTCTTGAAACCAGAATCGAACCGTTTAACTAAATGGTTTCATTTCTGAAACCAAAATCGAACCATTTAATAATCGGTTTCATGGTTTTGGTTTAAACGGTTCAGTTCGATTCGATATACGGTTCGGTTACATTTTTTACACCCTTAATGGGGTTTGTATCTAGGTAACTGATCAGGTGACATTCAGACATTGTCACTAGGTCCGATGAAGAGGTGATAAGTTACACGGAGATGGACCCATACGTATTCTCCTAATAAGATAGAATTGAGAGTATTGAGAGTGTAGATCCTGTTAAGGGTGTCAAAACTGGGCCCGACCCGGTAGCACGGACCGAGCCAGCCTGATATAACCCGAACCCAGTCCGGACCGAGTCTTAATGGACAGGTTTTGGTCTGAGCTTGTAAAGCCCGACCCTTTCGCCAACCGAAACCAAATCGGACCGATCCGTTAAGAGCCCGAATTAGCCCAAACGATAAAACCCAACCCGAACACCGCTGTCCGTTTGGGACTAATTTCTTAATTTTAATGGTTTTAAATTTTATAGTTGTGTTACATTATTAGAATTCACTTCTGATCTGAAGATTATGTGAATCTATAGTTGAAAAGATTATGTAATTGTTATAGTTTATTAAATTACATCATATAGAAGGAATAATGCTATTTTATGATAGAAATAATAAAATAAGCTTATAGTTTACATATAAAAGGGCCCGATAAGCCCGATCCGGACCGAACCAACCCGAAATCACCTCAATAAACCCAGTCCGATAACAAACCGACACCGGACCAGTCCGTTAGTTATTGTGTCCAGCGTAGCCTACCCCAGCCCGAATTCTTAATGGACATGTTTTGGGCTGGACTTATAAAACCCGACATCGATTTAACCCGGACCGAAACCGACCCAGACCGGCCCGTTGACACCCTTAGATCCTGTATTGAGAGTGGAGTTATTTTCGAATGCTATTTCATATCATAATCATGTGGATCCTGTATTGAGATTCTGTTTAACATCGTGGGTTCATGTTAGGCAAAAATGAGAGATTTCTTTTGCACTGTAGGGTATGGGTAGAGATGTAAATGGATTGAATTTGAATCGAATATATCACTATTAGAATTCGAATCCGTTAACCAATTATCCTATTCGAATTCGATTTGAAATCCGCAGGATTTTAAAAAAATGAATTCAAATTCAAATTAAATTCGATTCTTTACTGGATATCTGGTTGAAATCTGATTCGAATTGAGAAAATATACACAACCTTATTTTCGAAATGTATGTAAAATAATAACCATCAAAAAACACAAAATTACAAATTTTTGTTACATACTTCTCATAATTTGTCATCTCACCATAATAATAACCTTGAAGGGTCATCTCTATTCTTTTATCTCTACAAGAAACCTAAAGTTACATGTCCATATACGAGAATGCATATTATTCACGGATACCTAAACGGAGTGGATTATATTTGCTTCGAATAGGTGATATCCAAATTCTAATCCAAAACTATCCTAACTATCCAATTCCGAACAATTGGATTTGAATTCCCTTAAATAGATGCGAAAGCGAATTGAATCTGAATTTTCGACTGCCTGTTTACATCTCTAAGTGTGGGGGTCCTCTCCCACACAAATAATGCATATTGGTTTGAGGGAGATAATCTATCTCAACCACATGATCGGAAGTCTAAATCATAATTATTTGATCAGTCGGATAGAATCTGCATACCCGGATCAACATTCCTTCACCAAATTGAAGACAAGACCATTGAAAGTGTAATAGGAGTAAAACACAATGTATATATTAAAATCCTACTCCATCTTACATAAAACTAGGGTTACAAGCTTGAATTTAAAAAAAAAAAAATCTTTAACAAAAAGTGATTTAAGGAAAAATAGTAAAACAGATGCCAAGAGATGTCAATGGCCATCACGAAAATCTCAATATACAAGGTTATTTTGGTATTTGACAAGAGAGGGGTGGGGTTTTTTACGTGATCTGATCGACATCGATCACTCACTGATGCTCGTATATGACAATAGTCAATAGTAGGGAACTGAACTTTGGCATGTGTGCTGAGTATTCCTGCCTGTCCGATGGACGACTGATGGACTCAGTGACCGGAGATCGACTATCTTTTTTCAATACTAATACTTGCATAAACTAAACAAATATATTAGATTATTAATAGATTAGGTCAAATGATTGATGTGTTGCACAAGAAGGATGCATTAGGCATTAAAAATACTGTTCTTGTTGTTCATGAAGAAAATATGTCATAGAGCTTTCACTAATGATTATTTGACTACAATAGTGGAGGCCAGGGAAATGATGTTGAAGATGGAATTGTTGATGAGCATCCACAACCCTCACTAGCTAGGTGCATTGGAAGTCCTAAATCCCACTAAAGTGGTGGAAACATTAGGTTGGTAAATCACACATGAGAGGGTTCTTACTTTTGATTTGTATCGAAAGAGACGAAGGTGCCAACTTCTCCTTCACATGTCTTGTGCTCAAAAAGGAAGGCAAGTCTGTTGTATTGTTCTTTTTCTAAGTGGGTTTGGTATCGCTTTATGATGCTCTTTCATATTGATTAGGTTCTTGAGGATGTGGGTGGTTTGTGTCAGCTGGGCATTTCTTCCCTTTATAGGTGGGAGAGTCTTTTGGAGGGATCCACATCCTCTCCTCCAACAGAACTTGAAGGAGAGGTGTTGCCCCATATGGATGGATAACACCTGGGGTTCGGATTCGTCATAGTCGACACAGAGCCGACTGGGGGTATCGGCTCTGATGGAGGGCTCGAATGAATCCAAGCCAGGTGTCGTCCATCCATATGGGGCGCCACCTCTCCTCCAAGACTCCTCCAGATTCTCTTGGAGGAGAGGATGTGAATACATTTTGGAGAAGGGTGTTACTAGCTACTTTTTGGGTGGTATTTTGGTCTTATTAGGGAGTAGGAGCCTACCTGGGCTGAGCTTCCGTCTATGAAACACGGATCGGATTCTTTGAAAAAAGGCTATGGTAAACTGTAGCCAAAGCAAGACTGTGAATTTGTTGTTACTTGAATGTCTAGTATTTCATAGGAACCTTGGATATTTGCACATCTTAGTCACTCCATAAAAGATCTTGCATCTTGGATGGATTCCACCATCTTCTTGGTTTCTTTAGAGGGTTTGCTTTTGCACCTATTACTTAAGTGTTTTTAATGAGGACGGAATTTGATAGGAAAAACTAAAAGAGGAATTTACTGCAAGGGAGAGAATAGGGAAGGGGAGAGTAATAATCAAGAAGAAGAAAGAACAACTGTGGGGATAGAGAAAAGGATAATAGAGGGACAATATAAAAAGAAAGAACATCCGTGGGGATAGGAAAATGGATAATAGAGGGACAATAAAAGATAACGAGTCATAAAGGGAAGGAGAGAAACAAAAGAGGAGGAGAAATATCATGACGAAGAGAAGGGGGAGGGATTTGTCGAAATAAAAAATAGGGGTGAAGAATAACTGCCTATGTGAGAGGGGAAGTTGAGATAGAGAGAGGGGAGAGAAGAGTGATCGTGAGAGAGAGAGAGAAAGAGAGAGAGAGAGGAGGGAAACTTACCTTGAGATCAGAGGGCGAGCTGAGAGATTTCTTTTTTCCTTTCAATCATCATTTTAATTTCAATTAAAAAATTGCCTAATATATAGGTTTACAATCTTAATCACAAACTAACTAAAAAATGATCAATTAGAAAAATCATATATTATTTAGGCATTATAATCCTAATCAAATACTAACTCAAAAAGGATAAATAAAATAAAAAAATTATATCGTGGAATGTGAAATGGGTCCATGCCTGTCCACGCCTCTTCTAATTACAATAAAAGTCATAACTAAATAAAAGACTACTAAATAAAAAGTCTATGCCAAATATAATATTAAAAAAATCCTAACTAATCTAACTAAATTTTTCAAAATTAAAGATTATAAAGATTTTCAAAATTATAGAAATTCCTTTAAAGATTCTTATCCAAATCTTATAGATCATGTGCTGCATCAATTTTTATTTACTACTACTTGATAATATGAAAATGTTGGTTCTTTGATTTTCAGGCACTCAAAGGTAATGGAATTGATCAGTCAGGAATTGCAGTTATCCAATGTGAACTATAATTATTTATCATTGTATAACATTTTTTAAAGTTAAATGGAAAGCATTGAATTCTTGTTTCACATTGATATGTAAATTAAAATTATTTTATGAAATCGATAAATGTATTGATGTATTGTAAAATATAAAATGTAAATATTTTTTTGAAATAGTGTAATTGTTTTGCGGCTAATATTATTTTTTGCGACGGTAATTAAATAACCATTGTCTAAAATATGGGTAGTATAATCCGTCGCCCATTTTCCACGACAGTATTCAAAATGCCTCGTTTAAAATATTTATCTACTACAGTAGATATTATCTCAGTCCAAAATATTTTGACAGACGGAAGCAACTTACAGCAATGAAACAGCAACCGCCACTACGATGTTTAAAGACAAAAAATTGTTTTTGGCTAACATAAGATTTGTTGCGGTAACTTGAGACAATTTATATTAGTTTTATATGAGATGGTTGTGCTTGTGCTTGAGCTTGACAAGGCAAATTAAATCTTACCAAAAACCTAAAAAACAAAAAGAAGGCAAATTAAAGAGGTGTGATCTATACTTTTTTTCTAATAAAATGAATGCAATTTAAGCAAAGTATATACAAGGTGTGGAAAGCTTGAAAGTGAATATTCCCTAGATACGTTTATTCCATTTTATTCTGGATCTATTCCAAATATACAGATTGTGCTAAAGATTCAAAACCTTTCTTCTTTTCTTTCTTTATAAAAAAAATAAAAATCGAATTCCAATGGATTTAAAACTTATTCTTTGATAAATCAGAAATCCTTTTTTAAAATGCTCACTATCTTTTTTTAAATTTTCTAGTATAAGATCTTTCATTTCCATAAGTTTTTCTTCACTCTTTATTCAAAAGGTCCAATAATGTATGTACATTGGACTTTTTGAGGCAATTATAGGCCTTGGAGGCTTTTCCTTTCTACAAATCAACGGAAATACACAATCACAAATATATACACAAGGATATAACAACGAAAATAAATAGAGTTAAGCAAACCACAAGAGACATTAATTTTTAAGTGGAAAATTCTTCCAAGATGAAAGGGGAAAAACCACAAGACCTAATCCAGGTAAATCTCCACTATGATAATAATGGGTATACAATACAATCCTCTCCAGTCACAGCTAAAGGTAAGGGTGTCAACGGGTCGGTCCAGGCCGGTTTCGATCCGAGCTGAACCGATGTCGAATTTTATAAGCCTAGCCCAAAACATGTTCATTAAGAGTTCGGGTTGAGTTGGGCTGCACTGGACACAATAACTAACAGGCTGGTCCGGTGTCGATTTGTTATCGGACTGAACTTATTTAGGTGATTTTGGATTGATTCGGTCCGGACAGGATTTATCAAGCTTATAGGGCCTATTTTATATATAAGATATATAATCTATTTTATTATTTCTATCTATAAAATTAGTATCATTTCTTCTATATGTATGTAATTCACTAAATTGTAACAATTAACATACTTTTTTCAACTATAGATTCATATAATCTTTCGGATCAAGAAGTGAACTATAACAGTATAATATAATCCCTCAAAATTTAAAACTATTAAAATTAAGAAACTGGACCCGGATGGACCTTACTAGTGTTCGAGTTAGGTATTATTGGTTCGGGCTAGTTCGGGCTTCTTAATTGGCCGGTCTGGTCTGGTTTCGGTCTGGACTGAAATGGTGTCGAGCTTTACAAGCCGAGACCAAAACATGTCCATTAAGGTTCAGTCTGAGCTGGATTCAGGTTATATCGGGCTGGCTCGGTCAGTGCTACCTAGCCGAACCCATTTTTGACACCCTTAGCTAAAGGTTATCAATCTCAAAGAGAAATAACATACTCTTAATTAATATAATAATTCACCCAAACAATAAGCGGTAATTCAAAACTCAAGAATACTCTTACCTCAATGGCAACTTAACAAATACACAAAAAGAACTGTCACATTTTCTTCTTCTCTGAATAGAGAGAATATTGTCATGCCACAATCACTTATGAAAAATATTAAGAGTTTCTCTCTATTTCTCCTTCCTTCTCTCCAAACACTTACAATGGCAAAAGAATGAAGAAAAAAAATCTACGACCCTGACTTTGGCTCTGAGTAACTCACTGAAAATCGTTCTCGACTCTCAGTCTTTTCTCTTTGGCTTTAAACTCAAGAAGGCATAATAATATTACCGCCTTCATCAAAGGCCTCTTATATATATAGAAAAATAAGAGGTAAGGCGGTTTGCGCAAGAAAGGAAACCATCCTAGAAAGAGGAAGGAGATCGTCTTTTGTGGCAGGACGGTCCTGCGACTGATCCAAGGGTTTGGGGATCAGTCTGACCGCCTGCCAATACATTGGGGGGTGGGCTAGCTGAAATTCGGCCCTTGGCAGATGGCAGGACCACAGGAGACGATTTCTATGCCTAGAAAGAAAATTAGTGGTGAGTCCCTCCACCCACATGGGGTGAAGAGTAACTCAACACATGGCAGCATTATCCTCTTACGATCCAAGTTTTTAGGAATCGGGATCAGATCGAGAATTGGGCTTCTTTGGACCCAAGGTTTTAAGATTCTAGATAGAATGGAACTTCTAATTCCCCATCCGATTCTCAAACCAATTACTAAAACCTTGTTAGAACCTGTTAATTATTTATTTGTTTAACTAAACAATAAAAAAAAATCACACAAAGACTTATGTACATTGTCACATCAGGGACTAGAATTTTGCATTAGTACAAATTCAAGGTCGTAGAGGTTGGTTGAAGTTCAGTACATCATCTCAGTCTATCTTAGAATAAATTAAATGAAGTTGAATTTTATTATTAATTTTGTAAGATTAAAAAGAATGTCAAAGTCCAATGGACTAAAATTTTCACTCCATCTTTAATATTGTTTGAATTTGAGGCAGCTATTAAAATGAAATTTTAATGAATTTAAATACAATTTGGTTAAGGATTCAACAAAGTGGGCAACATTATGGAAACAAAAATAAAAAATAGCGGGAATAGATCGTTCTCTAACGTCTGTGTCAACTCACCCTTTCAATACGGTTCTCTACGGTGAAGCGATGGCAATTCGCTCTGGCTTACTGGAAGCCCTTTCAAAAGGTTTCAACTACATCATTGTAGAAACGGATAACAGGGACATAGATATACATCTATTGTCGATGGTTAAATCACCTCCATTGGCCTACACTTCGATTATCGAGGACATCACTACTCTTGCACTTACTTTTACATTTTTAGGGATGATGTCAATTTTGTGATTGATTCTCTAGCTAGGAAAGTCCTGTTATTTACATGTAGTATAATTTGACTCAATTCTAGTCCTGATTGAGGTAGATCCTTCATTTAAAACTATATATTCCAATCCTAGATAAATCAGGGTTACCTTGAAATCCATCCATGCAATAAGAAGAATGGGCCCATTTGAGTTGGGCCAGTCAAAGTCGCTACAATCACTGATCCATAATTCTAAGATGACTAACCTCTGCCACGTGGATTGCAAATATAGTCTGAACAAGAAAGATTCGAGTCAACCAAACTCCACTGCCACGTGTAAAGAGGATTTGCCACGTGGAGTGCAAACGTAGTCTGAACAAGAAAGATACCAAAATTCCACTGCCACGTGTAAAGAGAGTCTGCCACGTGGAGTGCAAACGTAGTCTGAACAAAGAAAGATTCGGATCACCTAAGTCCACTGCCACGTGGAGTGCAAACGTGGTGTGAACAAGAAAGATTCGAATCACCAAACTCCACTGCCACTTGTAAAGAGCAGGTGAAGTTGGTGGGCAAGGATGAATTGCAATAATAATGTACGGACATGAATTCCACGTGGCAATTAATGGTAGGTGGAATGTATAGATAAAAAAGAAAGAGAAACGGTGAGGAACGTGGGAGAGAGTGGCAGTAGTGGCTTATGTTTAGGAGCCAAGTTAGACTTCATAATCATAAAAAGGAGTCGACAACCGCCAAACGGTGCGGTAACTCATAATCTAATCATTAAAATCAGGTAATGGATCTCAATCAAATGATAAAATCAATGATTGTGGGTTTCTATGAAGACACTCACGTGAAAAAAGTAAAAGATTCCCTTCTTCATTCTGTGTTCACACTTGACTATGATGCTCCAAGATTCCATTCCCAAACCCCGTTCACACTTGTACTGATGACTTTCTTTTTAAAAAATGAACCGGGTCTGGTTTGGTCCATCACTTAAGTATTTTTAATCAGAAAATAATTATTTGACCTTGGGTTTTATAAATAGAAATAGTTTTATAATTCCATAAATAATTAAAATTAATAAGTTAGGTGATGAATCTATTATTGTTGTAGTGTTAGCTGTTGATTTAAAATTAGAAAAAAGAAGGTTCTTATTTTTCTAAATTTATTTTCTTGGATTTTAAGTTGATTTTCATTTATTTAGAAAGTTAAATTAGTGAATTAATGTGTTAAAAATAGTAAAATGAAAAATAAATTAAAATTAATTCATTTGACTAATTTGAATTGGATTATTATTATTATTATTATTTTGGAACAATTAAAAAAGTCAAAGTGGCTAATTTTAAATGACAGTTTAATAGTATATTTTTGTTTAGTACAGACAATAAGTTCTAATAAATTCTAAAATGAGGAAAACCAGATTTTAGTTTTTAAACTCTTAAAATCTAGAAAGCTTGGATCCATGTGTAAACATAGTAATGATCTGAAATGGTTGGTACTGGTTTAGAGTAGTCTAGTTGGACCAATCCTCACCTTTTTTTTTATCAGACCAATTATCAGTTTGTATTTTTTTTGTGTTATTGTAGCATAAAAAATGGATTAGATCAGCCGATAAAGCCCAAGATCCAATCTAGGGAAAATCCGACATTATCGTTCTGAATCGATACTGGTCTCGACAAATCCGATATCAATGTGTACAAATCCTATAATTCATAAGAAACCAAAGAATAAGCATATTGGAAATTGTATAAATGGAGAGGTTTGTTTAAAAGTTTGTAGACCCAAATGGGTCCGGGTCGACCAAATCGTTCAGTTCGATCGAACCAAATCACCGACAGCAGAGAGTGAGGCCAGTGAGAACCATGATGTCACAAAGACCAACTCCATGAGATAGGTGACGATTAGGTCAAATGTTCCTAGATAAGATGACATGTCATCTTACGTGGCAATCGGATTAGTTTTGACACTTTCCTTTTCCTTTCTCTCTCCTCTCTCCTCTCTCCTCTCTCCTCTCTTTCCTTACGGTGACAGCGACCACTTCTCCTTCTTCATCATCTCTTCTTCCTCTCTCCCCCTCTCTCTCTCTCTCTATAAATACCAGAAATCTCTTCTTCCCTCAGATCTTGCACTTCAGTAATTTCAAGAAATTCCATACGGAGAAGATTAATTACAAGGAGAAACGAAAATGGGGAATTGTTGTCGACATGAATCATCAGAAGAAATGGAATGGGGAGGCGATGATTGGGGATCTCAGCAGTTGCCGGAGAAGGTTTTCAAGAATGAAAAAAGTACAGGATTTGATGAGGAAAAGAAAGAAGAAGATCATCCAGAAAAGATCTTACAGAAGAATAACAGAGGAGAAGTAGATTCTGGTGGTGCTACAGAGGTAAAGATTACAATTACAAAGAAGCAGCTTGAAGAGTTGCTGGGGATTGTTAATGTTCGAGGGTTGTCTGTACAAGAAATGCTTTCTCAGTTGATGAGTGTTGACAGCAGACATCATCAAGTTCATCAACGGTCTTGGAGACCTTCTCTTCAGACCATCCCTGAGTGATTGATCTGATCATTTGCAGATGAAGATGAGAATCTAAATTCTGCATTGGATTTGAATCCTCCTTCCGTTCAAAACCCCCCATTGTACATAGAATGAGTCATCTTCTTTTGCGAGTACATATTAATTTAATTTTCCTTCTTGTTGAACATCTCTCTCTTTCTCTCTCTCTGGATCTTCTTGTTAATCTGCTGTTGGGCAGATTAATTCTTTGTAAATTAAAAATTTTCAGAAAAGAAGCATCTTTAGCAACCCAAGATTAAGAGAAGGGTCGTCTGAAGGTTTTGGATTTGAAGATCTGAATTCTAACAAGATCTAGCAGATGAAGGGATGAACCCAGAATTGAATGTTTCAGATTATATATTGATAGAAACTCATATTTAACCTATTTTAGGCTGTGTTTGGTATGCATTATTGGAATGTATTCTACGTCAAGAACATGACCATGGAATGGATTAGAGAAACTCTTCAATTCATTATGCATTCTTAGCCTAGAACGGAAATACCTCACTCTTTAATCAAATTTCATTCTGTTTTAGAAAAGCATCTTACATTATTGGAATGTATTTTAGGTTAAGAGTACATTCTAATCTGAAAAAAATAGTGTTTGGTATGTATTCTCATTCTAGGATCATGGAATGCATTCTCTAATAGAACCTATTTGGGAATGCATTAGTCAACCCTTTTTTGCATTCTGAACCCAGAATGGACATATATCATTCTTAATCTCATTATAACAACAACAACAACAACAACAAAAACCTAAATACTCTTTCGATGAGATCTATAGGGTAGCAGCCAACCACCTATTCTAGTAATGTAACGTATTGGTAAGAGAAATCAAGGCTGCCAATGAGAAGAAAAGGCCAGATATATAAGCGTTTCCAAGGGTTCATGGTATTAAATGAAACCTATTGTATCATTCTTCTTTGAGAAATCCAATCATTTTTTTTTTGTACACGGAAAAAAAGATAGACATAGAGGAAATATAACTTTCGCACAAGCAATGAAACTATTCGATCTTCGCTAGCACTCGTTTGTCAGTACCCAACCCATTAATTTATGGATGACACCTTCTAAAGACGGTCATCATTTTGAATCTTCCCTCTTCCTTTCTAGGTCCCTTGTCTTGTTCACTCTGTTATAGCATGCACACCGGGTTGAGTTTTAACCCCTTGTGCAAATGTTGAATGCCCTAATACAAAATGAGCAGGCTATTAGATGACATTCCCTGTTGCACATTAATAGGCATGAATTCTTGTCTTCCCATCAGTTATGTCCAACGTTATACTTCAAACAATGTCTAAGCTATAGGATCCACATCCTCTCCTCCTAGAGGTTCAGGAGGAGGGGCGGCAACCCCGTTAGATGGCTGACACCCCCTTGTCGACTCTGATGGAGGGCTCGGATTCACCCGAGCTCCAGGTGTCGGCCATCTAATGGGGGTTCCGTCCCTCTTCCAGAACATCTGGGAGAAGAGGATTTGGATATCTAAGCTATACATGTTTTTCTTCAACAATTCACTCGGAGTCATCATAGGCTTGTCCCTGATTCTTTTATATCATTCGATCTAAATCAAAATTACTCTTCCATATTAGAATATCTAAAAGCCTCCATTTGAACATCAACATGTCATCTCAAATGATTTTCTCACCTTTAAACTCATTCTCATTTTATATTAGAAATGTTTTTATATTAGAAATGTATTTATATTAGAAATGCATTTTTATTCTGAAAGTACGTTTCCAAAATTGTGTACCAAACACAACCTCAAGTGTCGTAATTGGATTATGAAATGAAAGTGGGTGCAAATTGGTTCTTATATCAGGGAAAAAGACATAAAGTACGATAAAGAATGACAGGTCGAAAGGCAAGAAACAAAATGTTGGGTGTCTGCTTATTGGGGGATTAGCAACTTAGATTTTTTAGATTAGCAGTTTTAGCAACCTGGATTTGTTATTCCCATTATGGGGTTGGTATAACCGTAGGTTTTCTACACCCTAATGGGGCCCACAATTCATTAGTCCGGCAGTTGTAATCGGTCCTGTACCATGATGGCCCCCAATGTCATACTGTTTCTGTTGTGGTTTTGATAGCTAATCATTACTTTCACCTGCATCTATGGATTCAAATGGTCTCGTCCTGAGATTTTGGGAGGAGGGATGGCAGTCTGAATGGATGGCCGCCACTTAATTCTCAAGTGAATCTGAGTCATCCATTCGAGCCGATAACCCAGCTGACAATCTGAGCCGACAGGGGTGTCAGCTAGGATGGGTGGCTTGGATTCACCTGAGAGCCAGGTGTCGGCCATCCTTCTAGGCCGCCGCCTCTCCTCCCGAATCTCAGGGAGGAAACGATGTGGATCCTCCATTCATCGATACTCTCCATTTTTGGAGAATTTTTTTTTTATGCACGGCCGTCTATGTCACGAAATGTGTTTCACCTGCTGGATGTGCAATACCATTTCTGCCCTTTATTGAATTGAAAGTCTAGCATCCAGGTGTACATACATGTAATTGTGCACAAAAATCGGGTTCTATTTTTTAAATAAAAGATTTGGCAAAAGGCACCAAGTTTTACTCTGTAAAAGAGCAATGTGAAAACTCAACCCATCTACATTTTTTGGAATTTTAATTGATTTTAAAATTAGAGATTCAAAATGTTATTTAACCGATTTTATTGTTCGTTGGAGAAGTGTATGTTTTCCTAATAAGCACCTAGACGACCAATGGATGCGATTATTGGTGATGTGTCTGAATGGTCAACCGACATCTTGTGCGAAAGGACATGATTTTTGGGGCTTGTTTTTTTAGAGATAATCTTCGGAGGTGTCTCTTCTTCTCCTATATATAGAGAGAAGGTGTAGCCCATTTATCTATCGATGGTGTAAACGAATTGTTTCTATTCTGCCATTGTATTTGAAGAGTATTTGACACAATCATTGGTTATCTGATGGGATCTAGTTTTTTAGTGCAACATAATTGGAGGAACTAACAAGAGACTGATTCATTTTGGGGATTGATTCAGGGGAATCCTTTGCACTAAGAGGGGGTAACAAAATCTTAATAATTGTAGTAAAATAGGTTCAATATAAGGTTGAGACTCAAACAATGGTCTAATTCAAAGGATTTAAAATGCTAACACTCAAATCAGAATACATACAATATATCAGAATTGTGAACAACTTACAAGTAAATGCTAATAGTAGTTGTGTGTGTGAACAATTTGCTTTATCATACTTTTATGGACTTGGGGATTCACTTTAAGCTTTAATATAATGGTGGTTCAAGCAAATGTGTTAACATGTAGGCTTTATTATATAGAGTTTCTGAATTATATGCAAATCTTGATCTAATTACTTGATTCATGTATTGACCATGTACAAAATGTTGGAATATGAGTCCAAGATGATGGCAACTAAGGTTTCATGGTCTAATTAGTTGGCTTGAATGGTTGTGTGAGGCAATTAGCCTCGTAAAATGCACGATGGTGGGATAAATAGTCCAACAATTGTCGGCATATAAAGTTGCATATAATATGCCATGATATTTTATAGAAAACATTTCATCTACACCCCATCAAAGATTGTTAACATCATCTACACCCACAAGAATGTAAGAACATCATCTCCACCCCGAAACTTTGACTGTGCTAATCAAAGAAGTCCACTCCGTCAGTTGGTTTCTGTTAGATGTTGACGTCAGGTGGATTGAAATATTTGAAAGATGATAATACCCTTTTGACCTGTTGAAAAAATCATTATACCCTTTACCCAAACCCCTCTCTTCTACTTGTGCATTGCTTCCTCTCTCTCTCTCTCTCTCTTTCTTTCTCTCTCTTACTCTGTTTTTCGACTTGGGTTCTCTTCTCCGGTAAGCCCTTATTTAGATATGTGAGGTTCCTTTCTCTTCAAGTCTTTGAATCTCTGAGGTTCCTTTCTCTTCAGATCTATGTTTTTTTTTTTCAGCTCTACATTCTTGTTTTTTCTCCACTGTTTTTTTTCGGTTCTTGAACTTGTTTTCTTCAGATCTAAAGTTTTTTGCATCACTCCTAAAACGTTCTTTAGATCTGAGTTTTCTTCTAGTTATTCTCTTTAGATCTGAGTTTTCTAAATCATTAGGTATGAATCACCATTCTATTGTGGATCCTCCGTTGAATCCTCCAAATAACTAATGATTCAATCTCAACCCCCATATCATGATATCGTGATTGAAGACATTTTTAGTGAGGTTTCGTTCGAATCACAATAGTAAAAGTTGCAGACAAAATTACGACGGAAGAAACACCAATGAATCATTCATATTTTACCAACAAAAAAAAAATGAATCATTCATAGATCCTTACCAAGTCCATGAGGATTGCTTCTCACTACAGTGGACCAGAAAAAAAAATATCGCCTGGATCGGATAGAACCAAATCTGAAATCAAATCTCAACGAATGATTAAAGCTTGGGGGTGTGGGAATACGAAACCGATATGAGATCCAAAGATGAGAATTGAAGAGCTGATATACATGCTTCTCTCTAAGGATTCATAGTTTTCCTTTATATTTTAGTAGAAGAAAAAGAAATCATAAGGAAAGGGGAAAAGAAGAAGAAGACGACACCATGGAAAAATAATCGCAGAAATCATATCGGGCAAGGAAGAATCCTGAGATGGATCTTCGAAGTCGGGCGGGTTGGGTTGAAAACCATAGCGAAATCGGGTTTGGTCATGATAAATACAATTTTGATTTGAAGGATAAATTAGTAAATGAACATAATTTTTTAATTTTATAATTTATAATTTGAGGGGTAAAATTGTATTTCAATAAATTTAGTGATTTTCGTCATTTAAGTGGACTTAGGTGATGTTTTTGCATTCTTATGAGTGTGATGTTAGCAATCTTTGATGGGGTCTAGATGAAATTTTTTCTATTTTATAATATTGGGACATGAATAATGACTTGCATGACGATTTTGTTGCTATTTTCACAAACAATGATGACTGAAATATCATAATAAGCTCGTTCCGTTTGTTTTCAAGGGAAAAAAAAAGTGGAGAAAATTTTCAAACCTAACAAAGAAATTTGTATAATCATTATCTCAAATGATTGCATAAATTATTTAAATTTCTTTCATATTTAGTTATAATATTTTTTTAGATATAATTTGTATTTAACTTTTCAAATGCATGGGTGTGAGGATATAGGGTTTTCCCTTCAAGTCTTCTCCTTCGTGGCTTGAAAGAAGGTGTTTGGATTTGATGGAAAATGAGGAGTTTGTATCTAAACAAAAAATCATAGGCTTTCGCCTTGTGATCTTATTCACCCACGCGAATAGACGAAAATATATCGGAATCGCCACTTAGATTAAGGTTTATAATCTATAATGTTGTCTTCTCGTAAAAAGGCACCAATGACTCATAACCCATAAAAAGCTGACTTTAATTTGGTCTTTTAAAATCAGTTGCAAGTTTATGTTACAGTTTGGGAAGGTTTTATGCACCCAAACTGTTTGATAGCCCCTGTTTTGACAATTGTTAGGAAATTCGAAATGAACTCCTTTACCCCATGGACTATTTTTTCCTCCAAATCTCCATCCTCGGATCCTAGGGATAAGGCCTGAACTTCTTCTAATCAATCGATTGAAGTGGTAAGTACTGAAGACACTTTAGCCAATAAGGTTTTTAGCAACCTTAATCCAAGGAGCATGAGTTTTGAGGAAAATGACAAATATACTAGAGATGATGGAGCAGGAAGCACAAAGACCATAGAGGGAAGGAATATTAAAAATGTTTTTAGTAAAGATGATTTTCAATAGCAAAGAGATCATAGTGAGAAGGATTTTCATGGTATGCGTAATAGAGTTGTGGTGCTAACAAAGAAAAATAAGGCTCTCCTTAGTTCTACTTAACTAATATTTGTAAAAAGGAACATCCGTTTTCAAAGACCTTGCGATCGTATCTGAGACATTTAATTAGGGCACCTTTTGTGGCGTCTCACTTTATTGTTTGATTTTCCCTCTTGATCGATTGATTGTTATTCTTGTGTTGGCTTGAAATTTAGTTCATTGAGCTAGCCTTTATTCTTTAGGGTTTTTGGCCTTGTTTTGTTTTTGTTGGCAGTAGTTTTGGTTTATATCTTATGATGGATCAGTTTGTTTGTGTTCTCCTTTTTGGATTGATAAATTATTTACTTACTTAAAAAAAAAGAGAGTTGTAAACTGTACGGCCGACACTCTTACTTGGAGGCCCTGCACGAATCATGTGTAACAGAATGGCCATTTACCAAACCTTGGTTTTAAGCTACTTGTAATCGTGATTCCTTGGATCTTACACGATTATATGAATAAAAAATTACTTTGACCTCCCCTATCACTTATTGGCTTACACATATCTTCCTAAAACTAACAACGTTATCTTAAAATTTTCATTGACCAAAATACCATCTGTTTAACGAAGTGAATTTATTTAATCAAAAGTAACTCACTGAAAATGGTTTCTCCTAAGATTGGAAAAATATATAGGAATAAAAATACCCTGAGTTGTCTTAAACACTAATAGGGGTAAAAAGGTAATTTAATAGGATATGGGTGTTTTGGTATTTTAAAAAAGTAAAGTATGCTTATATCAGTAATTACGTTCAAGTTTATTTTACGAGAGAGGTTCGCGTAAGTCAATAAATGCTAGAGGAGATTCGTATAATAAAGAAATATCAAGGAGAGGTCTGAATAATTTTTCCATTCATTTTTATAAGATTTTTACCCTTCAAGGCTTCAAGGAAACCATTCTCTGCACATGATAGTCCAGTATAGATTTATAGATTTTAACGTGCCTATGCCTCTATTATTTGAATAACTCTAACCAGCCCTTGTGCATAACGACTCTACCCCGGGCTCCCACTCGTCCTATTTTATTCATGACCCGAATCCTAACTAAAGGTGGATGGCCGACCAGCCGCACAGATGTGGCATTTCCAACTTTCAAAAGACGAAAAAGTCGTGGTGACCCACTGACACTTCCACACCAGCAGTTTATATACAAATAAACATGTATAATAAACAGTATATAAAGCAGCAACAGAAGATAAAGGTGGCAGCCCATTGACACATTTAAGTCAAGCAGAGTAATTAAAAACTAAATCAAGCAAACAGAACATGCATGTGAAGGTATATGGTGCAGCAATTTAATTGAGTAAATGATACGTTTGGGTAAGGGGTCATGAATTTGATTAACTTCGAACGTATAATTGAACTAAAATTAAACAAGTGGTTGAACTAATCAGGCATGACATTGCGCTAATCAAGCATAAAAGATTAATTTAAATATGTAAAGGACCAATCAGATATGTGACCGATTCATATTATTGGGGACAAATATTACCCCCAATAATTACATGATACATGGAAAGTAGTAAAGATCAGTCAATTCTTACACGTGAAAAATAGCAAAGACTAATCAACCATGACACGTGGAAAGCCGTCAAGGAGTAGTCATATTACACCAATATACAAGGGCAAGACAAACCTTTCACATAGAAGGACATGACACATCCGTCATTACGTAGAATGATCAAGGACAAAAGAGGCATTGTACAAATATATGACATTAGCAATAAATACGTCTATAAATACTTCCAATTGCCAAAGCCAAATCACAACAATGTTTTAACAATTTTTGTCAACTTTACCCTAACACGTCAACTCAGCCTTAACCATTTTAGTTCGGCCTCAGTTCGGTACTTACCATAACCCTTTGATCCCGTTTAATATACAAAAGGTTAGGCTTACACCTGATTATCTATGGCCTACCTTCCTAATTTAAGCATCAGAGTAGTCCCGAGGCAACAAGTCCGACCTCACCTTTGTCCTGTTTTATCGTCTGCTAGTCGATCCGACAACAGAAGATCCAGGCACGGATTCTAACCGCAACACATATTAAACACGTAAATTGGAGTAGACCAACTTTGAAAAGATTAAATCAAATTCAAGAATTAGGCTAGATTAGTCTTAGCACGAAACATGGCATATTTGTAAACATAAAACAAGATAGATTTGCAACAAGGAAATGATGGATGAATAAAAAGCACTAAGATCCGAATAACAGGGAAAAAATAAAGAAAGTTGAACCCAAACATAAAGCCAACAAGGATGGAGAATCACAACCAACCAAAGGCAAAGATTTTTTTTTTTCTTTTTTTTTTTTTCTAAATTTAAATGACAAAAAATGATTAGGGGCTGTCTACAATTAATCCCAGGGATCTTCTCCAACAAACTCAACCGTAGATTGACCCGGCTTAAGAGTCTTTGAAGGGATGAGCTTACCGAAGGAGGAGAAGACTGCAATAAGCTCCAAAAAAATAAATGAGTATGGCTATTCACAGATGGACTTGTGGCCTCAGCAAACTCAAAATCAAATTGACAAAGATCTTACACAAGGATTGAGTCCTCTTATAATTCTTAGACTTCTAGGTAATTTCTAAGTGACTTCTCAAAGTCTCCTGGACCAAACACACATCTGAGCTAAATGGATAACCTCTAGCTCAGCATTCGACCGAGGTCAATTGCTCCCTCACTATAATCAATTCAAGAAAAATCAATGAACTCTTGCTTTGCAAGTTCTTGAAGAAGCAAACTGTGGCTGTTGGTATTTGCTCGAGCTTTCTTTGATTGTTGAATCTATGTGGGAGGGAGAAAATAGGCAAGTAAGGGCACGTTTAGAAACCTTGAGACCACTCCAATGCCTAAGGTAGAATCGAGTTACAAGCAATATAGAGCTTGGTAATAAGAATACGAGCTCCTGAAAGTGAGTTGAGCAGAGTGGATTGAGAGAGAGTGTGAGCAAGACAAAGATTCAATCCATTTACCTTAGGATTGGACTGTATATATAGAGGAGGCATCGGTATTCTTTGACATTTCTCGGTATTCCTAGCATATTTTCAGCTGATGAGGCAAATATGTTGACATTTGTTCGAAGAAATTGGATCAAATCTCCTCATTGCTCTTTTTGCAACAATGATCCGATTTGAAAAGTTCAATCCGATTTATTGTTCGAAATTGGAACTTGTAAGAGTTCCTCTGCTGGTGTGCCCCTTTCTTGTTTGGGTCATCATGCAGTTCATCGATGAGGACCAGTTGAACCTCCATCGCTTTCTTATTCACTACTAACTCGGTGGCATAACAGCGTCTGGAAACTATGGTCAGCTCTACACTCTCCGATTCAAACATGAAGCTGGAAATTTCATGACTAAGTAGAAAGTTGAAATACAGGCTCTAAGATGGTTGAGACCGGAGTCATCCAAGAATTACATTATGTGTTGATTTTAAATCAATTACCAAACAGTTCATGAACACTTTTTTCTGCCGAGGCTCAACAGCGGCAATGACTTCAAGCCGAATTCCCCCTTTGACATGGACCAATCCCTAGAAAATGTTACTAGTGAATACCGAACTGGTTTTAATTAATTATCACCAAGGTGCATTCTTTGGTATGTGTGATAGTAAAGGATGTTTGTTGAACTTGTATCTATCAATACTTTGGCCACATCACAATGTGCGATCCTCATGGTCACAATAATCGCATTGTCATGAGGGACCTCAACAAATCAATGAGATATCATCACTGAAGGTGATAAAATCTTCGATCTGAGCTAGTCGGTTCATGGCTGACTTCTTCTTTTGTCATCTCTCCTTCTGTCTTCCCGTCAATATGGTTCTCAACCACGATGTTCTCATGGAGGGGAAGCAGTAGGTCGCTCTCTTCGGAGGGTTCTTCTTTCTTCATTTTTCTCACAAGGGGATTCTCAGCCTTGCTCAATATATTGGCCGCAATAGCCCCTTAGGATGAGGTCTTCAATCTCTCCTCGAAAATGTCTACACTCATCGTTGTCATTACCATGGTCAGGATGGAACGTCCGACAGTAATGGGTAGGATCCCTCTGCTTGGGATCAGTAAGTAGTCAACTTGGGTGGTAGTCAGATATTACGATCACCTCTAATCAACCCTAGTACTCGGACCTTGATCGGTTCAGGAGTATGGACAATAGTTTTCCTTTGGGTTTTACTACCCTGGAAATGAGTAACAAATTCTCACTGAACTTAGAGAAGTTGTTGATTGACTGTGGTTACAAATTATTAAACCACATTAGAGCCGCACCCCCAAGTGTTGATGGAACACCATCCAACTGTGGCTCATGCAGCTGGATGGTATCCTATCTGCTACGAATAGGAAACGATCCGGATCCCACATGGATATGGGGCTCTATAGCCTATTTACTAGTTGATGTGCGAGTGAACTCCCAACCCAACTCACTAACTAACAGGTGGTAACACTCTCACCATTCTTTTTACATACCTTTTCTCTTATTTAGCAAACAGTATGCAGATGTAGCAAAGAGAAGCAACCCCACAACAAGGGACACCGTAAGAATCGCCACAGCTTTCAGCTTGTTGTGAAAAAATCCTTTATCTTTTCTTGCTTGTGCAGCTACACATAAAACCATCGTCATTAACTCCATTAACCGAAATCCTTGTTGTAATTAAAAGCTTGGAAATAGTAGATGAAGTAATTAACTGTTAAAGAAATTAATGGATTTAAATATACGAACCTAACTCCACTGCATCCACACGTAGGTATAAATGATCGCTGCCGTCTGAAAAATATCGAATGTCCATCAAATTGCCAAACCAAGTTAAGCAGCCACTGCCTTCGCCAGTAATATCTGCAGGGGCATAGGCGGTGCAAGAACAGTTATTCAAGCATCCCCGTTCGCATTCCTTGAGACTCAAATTCTTGTCGACAATAGACGTGGATGTGTCGGGAAGCTTCAGACCTACCAACTTCAAGAACCCATCACCCTTACCGCACCCAAGCGTTCTCTTCCTCACACACCCATCCCACCATTCTGACAAGTACCATTCGGTTGGAGATTTGGGTTGGAAACCCGGCAGACAATCGCACTCTGCCGTGTTCTCCGTGCGACAGCTACCGTATGCCCCGCAGTGACCGTAGTGGTCACTGTAATAATTTTTAATGCAGGTTAGGGTTATTCCAATGGGATTTCCCATGAACCCTAACGAATCCACCACACAGATAACTAGAATACAATGGGCAATAAAAGAGATGATAGAACACATATCATTTGCTGTAGATTGATTTCCGACCGTTTCCTGTACCTTGAATGCTTCGATTAGAGTCTTCTACAGCCTCGTTGGGATCCCTTTTGCCTCTGTGCGTATGGGAGCAACAGAGAGATAAAACCAATCGGCTGCAGGGACCCTAACCATTGTATTTATAATACAATCCCTAACCCAGAACCATTCCCACAGTGGACCGGGTTAGTAGTCTCTAACCAGTGACGAACCAGACCTGAACCGATCAAACCAGTAATTGAACTCCCACTTAACAACTGGTTAGGTAATTGATCAAGCCCACACATCAGGAATCTAACAATCTCCCACTTGGGCTAGATTAATTACGAAACCACCGTTGAAAAGTGTGGCCATGGAATCCTATTACATAATAAACCGTCATCAAACTTTGATCCACTCATCAAGCCTACCAATGTCGAGCAACAGCGGAAAATACTCCAACATATCTAGTGTACTACCTTCTGTCAGCTACATACAAGGGTCTACTTAATGATATGAATCGCCTAGAGACATGTATACATGAAAATATTATTTCATGTGGGTCCAGATCGAATAACCTTCGATCTAATTGCCTTGATAAAACCTCAAAGGCAATAAACCTTCATATTGACCGTAGCAAACCGCCACATACCCTTTTGGTCAATATTGTACTAATTGCCTTGATAAAACCTCAGAGACAATAAATCTTGATATTGACCGTAGCAAACCGCCACATACCCTTTTGGTCAATATCGTACTTTGGCACACCGCCGTGAACTATGGCTAAATACCGCCCCGTTCATTTGGCTTAATACCGCCTTGTTCATTTGGCTAAATACCGCCTTTGTCAATGACATGTCAATGAATATGCAACATAGCAATAAATGAATGCTGAAATAAAAATAACCATGGTAATAAATATCCATGCCAAAACTATAGGCAATGTAAATAAACATAATGAAATAAATCATTATCAATGTGGGAAGAGTCTCCCACTAACCAAGCACATTTAATGAATTAACCATTTCTATATTAAACATACAGTCCCTCGAAGACTCCCCTTGACAAAACCTTCGTCAGAGAATCTGCAATCAAAATGTTTAACGAATGTGCTCTACCATGATATAAATTCTTTGACCTTTTTCTCTCACCTAAAGAGATTTGAAATCCGATTTCTATTATGCTTTGAATTACTAGATTTCACATTATTATTTGAGAACAACACAGCTAAACCGCTGTCACAATACATCTCAATAGGCCTAAGTTAAACTTACAACCTTCCAGGTCTGAAAGATAACTCTTCAACCAGATATGCTACTTATTAGTTTCACATATAGTTATAAAATTTACCTTATCAAGAGGGTGATGCATGGATAAACTTCTTTACATTTTTCCTCAAAGGATACATCTACCATCATAACAATAAATCTGAGATGGGATTCATGCCACCAATGCAATCACCAAACACTACATCACAATAGCCAAGAGTGTCACTAATCTTTGGTCCTCTGCAAGTACCGCATGACCTTTATATTCTCGTTGTTTAGTGAGCTATACCAGTATCCAACTAAAAATATTTCAATACACTCTAAACAAAGGCTATGTGAGAATAAATATAATCTTGAGCATACACCAAGCTCTGTACTTCAGATGCTCTCTTTGAACATCATTTCTTAAACATAACTCTGTCAATTTGTCTCATTTACTGATTTAAGCATCTGCAACTTAACTGTTATGCATGTACATTCAATCATTCAAGAACATGAATAATGTATACCCTTTGAGACAAACCCAGAGTTTCATTTTTCCTATCACGAGGAAACTCAATGTCAAGTACAAAGGTACTTACTCACACATTCTACATATCGAATTTATCAGACATTGAAACTATGGTTTCAACAGGTAAACCATATCACTGCTGGTCAGTGATTAACCATCAACATATATGACTAGGAAATGAATCCTCTCCCACTGACCTCTATATATATACATAATGATCAATGATAATCTCAACAAAGTTTTAAGAAGATACAACTCTGTCAAACTTCAGGTACCACTACCTGGATGCTTGCTTAATACACATATTGACTTTATAAGTCTACAAAATAGATTTTCTTTTTCCTTTACCTCAAAACCTTCTAGGTAAAGCCTATAAACACCTTCTTTCAGATTTTCTTTGATCAAAACGATCTTTACATCTATCTGATGCAACTCCAAAATAAAATGCATAACTAAGACCTCAAAGATTTGAAGTCTATACTTTTCATTCTCTTTGTGTGATTTCACTTCGCTACAAGTTTTACTTTGTAGCAATCAATTCTCCCACTGGAATCACACATTTTCTTACATATCCATTTGAGCCTATGAATACACCGCTCATGACAAGAGCATAAAATCCCAAATCTCATTGATGTTCATAAATAACGATACATCAATTATGACTGGTAACCATCCAAAAACAATTTCATTATTGACAACTTGTTTAAAACTATTGGGATCTTTATCTTGTCCAATGTCATAATATCTATTTTTGAGGTATAACTTGTGATGAAATCACAGATCTACAGGTCTATTATATCTCCTCATTGCCTTATCTAGCTCTGGTATCTTGGCTATGCATCAACCTGAATGAAGATAATTTCAATAATTATCTCATTACACTCTGATAATACTTTTGATACCTCAACTAATTGTTCCACAACAATTTCCATGTGATTTCATTAAACTTATGTTTCTTGGAAGTGACTGCTAACCAACATCACCAATGAATCTTGTTGAATCCTTCAGATATTAGAGGATATCCCAAAAATGATAACTCAAAGTCTTAAAATAATCACTCTCCCACGAGTGTTATGAAAATACGCTACTTTTACAGTTCCAATCAAGAAGATAACTTGAACTGAAAACAACTTACATGGCACCTTATTAATACTATAGGCTGCAGAATTGATCACTCCAAATGAGCTAATACACTCTCGAGTTCTCTTGATCATATCTATTTGTCACTCTTTGTTATTGAATCTCATTCAGTGAAACGATTATGACAAGAATTTTCTAGATAAAATTTTGATGTCCACAAGATCCAACAATTCCCTTGTTGTAAATATCTTTTAATATTTCTTAATCTTGTCATCTTTCCCTTAAACAATCCTTACAAGTAAGCAAGTCATTAACTTTAGGGGTTTCTAGAATTCTGTTCTTTACAACCTTTTTACTGTCTTTCATTAGATAAGAGTCCTAAATATCTATGCTAAGGATGGAATTAGGATATACTGTTTAACTTCTATAGCCAAGTAAACTACAGAGAGTAAATAAGGGTTTTTGCTACTGTTATAGGTTTGGATTACTTCTATTACTTAAGTCTCCAATCTCCATTACCTTCTTACTCGAAAGTTTCATGATCTTACTTTTCTTTCAGTTATAACCTTTTCCACATGTTTCTTCTGAGTTCCTGTAGCTCCATAAAATCATTTTTCTTGTCAGAAGTTTCTTACTATTCCTTGAAAATTTGTTTTTCTTTCTGTAAGACCCTACCTTTCACTTACTGCATTTGTCAGAGTATGACTCACACGTCATAACATTGGCATTCAATCCTTTCTCTTTGCTTTGAAATTTCTTTCTTAGTGTAAAGGAAATCAACTCATCTTCTGTCCATTGGGTTTATGGGTCACCAGGATCTAACTTTGCAGTTCAGGTGAGGAAGTGAAAGTCAAGTGAATCATCTATAATATTCCAATGAGTTACCTACAGAGATTCACATATCTCAGAGCTTATTAGTGATGGCTAATAGCTCTAACCTGTGTTTCCACACACCATTATTCCTCACACACCATTATCATCCTAAACCATCAAAACTGGTACAGACAACCTTGAGAATACAACATCTCTCCACCCCATTTTAAAGATCAAAATTTCTTTGGATTTTACTCTGAACATCTATTTCCAATGTTCCTTATTTCAATTTTCTTTTACCTGATCTTAGGGATTGAATATTCCTAAAGATCAAAATAGAATCTCCGCTGAGTACTAGGTTAAGCATTCCTAGACTAGCTTTCACTTTTTCATGCCAATTCATAGAACTGGCCCGCCATAACAGGCATCATGAGGTGTTTGATCATTATATGTTCTCTAATATGTGTGACATAATGCAAACATACACACAAGATAATTTAAACTTACAAAATATATGCAAGTCCATTTCCTTTGAAGAGTCAACCGAAACTACACCCTCATCCTTTTGGGACAAGAGCGCCTTGGTCCTCTTACTATCCGTAGAGAGTCAACCGAAACTACACCCTTATCCTTTGGGACAAGAGCGCACTGGTCCTCTTACTATCTGTGTAGAGTCAACCGAAACTACACCCTTATCCTTTGGGACAAGAGCGCACTGGTCCTTCTACTATCTGTGCATAACCTGCGAAGGGATAATGACTCTCAAAATTCCACCACCTTTGGGTGAATGAAACTCCTCAAGTCAAGATCCTTCATCCATGTGCATGAGTTTACATGATCTTTGACACTGCCACCTTTGGGTGGACAATGCCACTCTTTGCTGCTTCCACAAAAGTGAAAATCTTGATAATGTCACATTTAAGTGAGCACTATCCTTTCTTTGCTATGTCTATAAATGCATAAGTTCTGGATTTGAGCATATCATGATAGAACTGAGCTTGCCACTTTAGTGGTCCCACCTAATTCTTACATAATATGTACAAATCATAATTTGAATAAACTGGGACAATGCCACTCTTAGGTGAACACTGTCATTCTTTAAAGCATTTACAAACACAGTCGCTTGAATTTGAATACATCATGACAAAACAAGGTATACCACTTTGGTGGAATCCACCAAGTTCTACCATGATATGAACAAATCCCAAAATGCAGCTCTAGTGGGATATATATAACCATGAATGTTTTTTAAAAATCAACTTTATAAGTCTAAACATTCAAATAAACATGCACTTTAGCTCAACAATCATTATGATACAAAAATATTGAGAAAAACCAGCAGAAACACTACAAATCGAGCTCTAAAAGAGCATTAACTAGGAAAAATACTATTTCCAATGTATCAAAATGTATCAATATCTATTCCAGATTGAAGAGCATTGAAAACCAAGTCCAACGGAACAAACCGGAGGTCAATCCGACCTTCCTAGCTCCCACAAATCCAGTTTAAAGTCGGATTGTGAATGCAGTAAAAAACTGCAAGGCAAACAGGCCTTAAAAAGTTTGGACCGGTACGAACCGCAATCTGAACCAAACCGGCGGTCCGACCAGGTAAGCCGGTCTGGGCGGTTCAACCACTACTCACCCCGGGTCACATTTTCCGGGTTTTCGGGTCAACCTACCGGGTCAAAAATTTCGGGTCAAGGGCGGGTCATCGGGGCACCCGTTTGTGAGTTACGGATCTGGGTGCCGGATCACCCACTCGGGTTCCCTGGTCGGCCCGGCCTGACGGGTCAGCCTTGTGCTGGTTCTAACTGGCCTGGGCTGGGCCAGGCCTGGGCTAGGTTTGATTGGCCGGGCTGGCTTGGCCTGGGCCTGGGCCAGCCCTGGCTGAGTCTAGTCGGGGCCTGGGGCGCTGGGCTGGCTAGATTCGGCCCGAGTCAACCCAGCGAAAACCCGTTAGGGTTAGCGATCCGGAGCCGAGTCGACCCGGCGATGACTCGGTGCCGTCAGAAATTTTATTTTATTTTTTTTTAAAATCCAACCGCCGGCGCGTGGCTTTAACGCGACTTTTCAGGCGGCGCGTGGGGGCGCGTCAGGCCACCGGCGGCGACCATCTTAGTACCGGTAGACTCGTTTTTCCGAGTTCTACAATCTGGTATAATTTATTTTAAATTTTACCGGTCCGAAAAAGTTTTGAAAGGTTTTAAACTTTGACAGTTCGTCGAAAAAATTATGGAGAAAAACTCTCCCTTTTTCAATTCAATCAATTCTACCATTCCTTACCTACGATCCTAGCTCTGTGTGGGTGGCTCTGATACCAATTGTAATAATTTTTAATGCAGGTTAGGGTTATTCCAATGGGATTTCCCATGAACCCTAACGAATCCACCACACAGATAACTAGAATACAATGGGCAATAAAAGAGATGATAGAACACATACCATTTGCTGTAGATTGATTTCCGACCGTTTCCTGTACCTTGAATGCTTCGATTAGAGTCTTCTACAGCCTCGTTGGGATCCCTTTTGCCTCTGTGCGTATGGGAGCAACAGAGAGATAAAACCAATCGGCTGCAGGGACCCTAACCATTGTATTTATAATACAATCCCTAACCCAGAACCATTCCCACAGTGGATCGGGTTAGTAGTCTCTAACCAGTGACGAACCAGACCTGAACCGATCAAACCAGTAATTGAACTCCCACTTAACAACTGGTTAGGTAATTGATCAAGCCCACACATCAGGAATCTAACAGTCACACCTATCGGTGGGCGCGGAATAGAATGTGTTCCATCGATGGTTCCTCTCGACCCAAGTCATCCAACACGATTAGTGAGAAGATGGAGGAGTTGTAGATGTTGTAGACCTTGTAGAGCTCGTCGGCTGTATTGACGAAGTTGTAACTGAAGATGTAGGATTGACTCATCTGTGGGATCCCACTAAACCTTTGACCGTTCCGGGGACCAGTTCGCCATATCGGTATCGACCCGTTCTTCAAGAAGAAGGATTGGGATGACCCCCTTAGGTCCAACCCGAATGAGTATACCCCACGACCAGGGTTGTCTTTGGACCTTCAGGATGTAAAGACCCGGTTCAGACCTGTTCTCCGGTCCAACCCTATTTTCATGTCGGGAAGCTCTATGTGTGTCGGATGATCAAAGCTTTGCCACAGGATCCTATTCGTGTCGTCTCCGCTGTATAAAACCAGGTTGCTGGAATTAAGGATCTTCAGAATGGTGGTGTTGTCACTTATGGAGACATTGGTGGACCAGATAGGACGTCCATGCTCGTTACTTGAAGAGACGATGAGATTCCCATCAAGGGCAAGGGAGACGACTCCTGAGGAATGGTTGAGTGGGTTGTCTCTGTTGGCGACCCACCCTACGGTGAGTTTAGGAATTTTGTGGAACCAAATCCCGATGTGCCTGTAACTAGAATTGCCAGGGCTGAAGAAGCCCAACGCGTAATTGTTTCCATTGGAAACAATGATTTGGCCATCGGTAATGGATTCTCTTGAGGTTAGGGTGTCATTAGAAGAAGCAGTTGCATTGTTTCCAATTTGTTTCCATTGGAAACAATGATTTGGCCATCGGTAATGGATTCTCTTGAGGTTAGGGTGTCATTAGAAGAAGCAGTTGCAGAGGCGGTGGAGGCGAAGAAAGAGGAAGAGCAGGAAGCATAAGCATGTGGGAGGGAACATTGTCTGGTGATTTCTCTTTAAATCTTATTCATGCTGCTGAATCTCATTAGCTGTATTAATTAAACAAAAAATGTTGTAAAAATAATTTAATGTCATACTTTAATTTGAGAAATTTCTTGTTCCAATGATGATTCTGATGATGAAGACTGCACTACAACAAATAAACAATTTTGAAGCTGAGTCGTATCACAAGCGATACTATCCTAAAGACATAATTTGCTCCCAATGATGCAATTGGGTTTTAACGCAAATCTGGTTCCAAGATAAAGCAGTTTCTTGGCTTCCCGTATTAGACATGCACTAGTCTAATCCGCCCCTTCAAGTACTTTGGAGTGGTACTAAGGCAAATGTAGACGTCGATGATGGGAAAAATCGATTATAGTATTGGTCATCAGAGAGGAAGAGAGAGAGAGAAAGAGCATTTGTTTCATACAAATTTCGAACCCAATGGAGGACTCCTATTACTCTATTTATAGAGTAGGACATGCCCTTTTAAGCACCCTTACAAGTAGGTGTGTCCTTTCATTCCAATGGCTCAGCTCGTTAGATCCTGATCTGATGGTTTAGATCACACCCCTTACCAAAGGATCTGTCCTATTGAACAGATGCACCTCTACGATCTAACGGTTTGAAATATTTGAATCTAATCTGACCGTTGAAATCGCACATTTTCCCAAAGGATCTGTTCCATTGAATGAACGTGTCCTTACGATCTTAACGGCTGCATCCAACCCAACATAAATCAAAAGATAATCCAACTCTAAAAAATATATCTTGTACACCCCCACCGTCGGTCGGCACGGCACGGGTCGTGCATGTGTGAAAAGCAATTCGGACCAACCCGAACACAAGGGAGGAGGAAAACTTCCCTCCAAACTATCCTATCTCTTATAATTCCCAAAACTATATATAAGGTACCCTACAACCTCTTTCACTTCTCATGTGAAACTAAGAAAAGAGACCAACCACACTTATGCCAACTTGAGGTCTTGAGATCCAACCTCACTAGTTCCACTTTAATACCCTCTCAAATCATATACTATAAAAAAGAAAAACCAAAAATAACTTTATATTAAAACTTTATTTTTTATTATAAAATAATAATATAAAAATTTATAATTAAAATACAAAAAAAAAATGCATCTATGACGATAATGCATGGTGTATACAGGGGGGTCCTCATCCCACTAAAGTTTTGTCACGGATAGATTCTCATCATATCATAAATAAAATATCAAAACCATCACTGTAAATGTCGGTAGTTACATTACCCAGTAATTAAATAATCTTTGCCGTAGGTAGTTATTGATCACAGATATCCATAACTACTAAAACAGGCAAACCGGGCAGCTTTACGAATGATAATAGACTTCATATACATATTAGCAAAACCGGGCCCCATTTCAAAACTCCTACCACACGGCAGCGTCACCTTTTCTCACCCTCTCTAAGAACACTAGGAACCCGTGAAGACCGAAGAGTAGACCTCTGTTTCATGATTAATGATATTGTTGCCCCCAGAAAACCACTTTAGCGAGTGATGTCTACGTGGTCATCAAGACCATCCCAGTCATATCGTAACTAGGATCGATCGGAAAAAGATCGTCTTCAGTCCGTCCAGTCATTCAGTCGTGAACGGACGGATTGGATTTAAAGGATACGCCCCCCATGTATTGATATGCGTGTCCTTTTAATCCAGTCCGCCCAGTCCACGACTGGACGGACTGGAGACGATCCAAGTCCAAGTAGGACCAGCCCCATGAAAGTACCAGACTGGGCACACGACAGAAGGATTTGGATCGTCTCCAGTCCGTCCAGTTGTGGACTGGGCGGACTGGATTAAAAGGACACGCATACCAATACATGGGGGGGCGTGTCCTTTAAATCCAGTCCATCCGTCCATGACTAGACGGCTAGACTGATTGGAGACGATCTTTTTCCAGAAAGGATTTGGATCGTCTCTAGTCCGTCCAGTCGTCCAGTTGTGGATTGGACGGACTGGATTAAAAGGACACGCATACCAATACATGGGGGGGCGTGTCATTTAAATCCAGTCCGTCCATCCACGACTGGACAACTGGATGGACTGGAGACGATCTTTTTCCAAAAATGATAATTCGCACCCAAGATGCACATTGCGTGGGAATGGGCTCGTCTGTCGCATTCCAAAATGCGACAGGACATGCTGCATTCATTTGATGGATGCCACATGGTTGAACTTACATCCAACGGCCAATTTAAAAAAACCACAATAACAATTGATAGACTGCGAAACACTGGAAAAGGGAAAAAAAAAAAAAAAAACCATCTGAGTTATACCAGATTTGCAAACCAACAACAGTCGAGGGCAAAGCTTTTAGATCGAAGCTTTACAGTCCAGCTTCACCAAGTCCGGCGTATCTGGGAAGACAGTGAAAGACCCCAAGCTTTTCATATCGAAGCTTTACGGTTCGCTCTGGGCCTCACCAAGTCTGACGAAGTCTATGGTTTTCCGTCGCGGTTCAGATCTTTAGCTGCCAGCAAGAGCCTTGAATTCGTTCACATCCACTCAGCTCTGCAATTGATTATCGGTCTCAAGTTACACGAAGAGAGACGCAGAAAGGAAAAAGAGGAAAAAAAAACAAAAATCGAATGATTTACTTTGGTTTAGGGTTTTTTTTTTTTTTTCTTCTATTGTGAAACCAAGCGCTTGAGTGAGAGAAGTGAATCCAAAAATGGTGCTTTTCCTTCTCTCTTTTCTTTTGATAGATTAAGAATCCTCCATTGATGTGGGGTTTTTCGTTAGGGTTTCAATTAATTTGGTCTTTAATAAGAATGAGAAGGGAGTAAGGAGTGAAGAGACCAAAACAAAAGCGTTCATCCTCTTTCTCCTCCGACTTCCAATTTGAGCAGGACGGGAATGCTGATTTGCACTCAAGCTCCGATTAGTTTTTTCTCTCTTTTTTTCCATGTTTCTCGGTCTATTGCCTTTTTTTTTTTTTAATTGACCGTACAATGTAAAATAGTCCATATGATCTTCATCCATCGGATGCAGCATGTCGTGTCGCACTTTGGAGTGCGACAGACAAGCCCACTCCACATTCCGTAATCCATGTAAGATGTCGTGGAAAAAGATTTCTGTAGTGAGGCCAAAGCATCAGCGATAATTCAATGTACTTTGAATGGCTAGCGAGGATGTCTCGATACACTTTGAGTGGCTATGTAAGATGTTGTGGAAAAAGATTTCTATAGTGAGGCCAAAGTATCAGTGAGAATTCGATGTACTTTGAATGGCTAGCGAGGATGTTTCGATGCACTTTGAATAGCTAGGATCTTCAATGTAATTTTAACCCCACTATAAAAGATCCCAATCCGTAAATATGTGGGCTTCATTAATTTCTAGAGTGGTTGAATAGTGAGAGTTTGTACTATTTCATGGTTTTGGTCTGATTCGCACATATGAAAATTCTTCACCTTGTAATGTTTGGGTCATGTAGGCTTGGGACGTGCCTTTGATTTCCATCCCACAATTCGTTTTCGAAAGCTCGAAATTATTACTTTAAAGTTTCATGATACCAATTTTGGTAGAACTCCTTCCCAAAATCGGGTTAGAGAACCCAAAACAATATCAATCCTCTCTAAGGCTAATATGGGATTGTTGTAGGAGATTTCTTGCTGTACTTTTCATAGTTTACCGATTAAAGTTGGATCTAAAAATCCGAGTTTTCTAAGAACTGGAAGCATTGGTTTCACATTGGAGTTTATCTAAATCAGTGTACTAACTCTGGAAAATATTTGTTTTGAAGGTGTGGGTTCTGCTGTTTTTAGGTAACTATCTGTGTAAAAGCTTGATTGATTAAAGTTGTAAGGTTCAGAGATTTTGTTCTCTTCCATTTGATTCAATAAGTTCTTGCCAAGTTGATACAGTTCAGCCATTGTCCGTGTTGTTTTGGAGCAGAAGAACAAGATCGACTTCATAACTCATTCGGGAACTAGTTGTTAGAATTTGTGGGTTGCATTTATATGGACTCAAGCAAGCTCCACGAGCTTGGTTTCACCAACTGAGCAGCTTCCGTTCTCTCTGTCTCACTCTTTGTTTTGAGGGTTTAAAAACCGACACCTCATTGTTCATATACATAGATGGTCAAAGATGCCTCTACATCCTTATCTATGTTGATGACATCGTATTAACGGGATCCGATTATGTTTTCCTACAGCAGGTTGTTGCCTCACTAAGTAAAGAGTTTGTTGTCCGTGATCTAGGGAAGCTTTCCTACTTCCTAGGGATTGAAGTCATCCCGATTGCCAAAGGTTTCATTTTATCAGAACAAAAATATATCTTGGAGCTCCTCACCAAGACTAGCATGGACGGCACCAAACCTATGACCACCCCAAGGCCCAATGGCTAGCTCAGCTCGTCCCCCCATTTCTTCCGGATCCCCATTGCCAGATGCCACATTATATCGGAGTATCTTTGGGGCATTGCAATATGCTATGTTGACCTGTCTAGACATCTCTTACTCAATGAACAAGGTATGCCAATTCCTCAAGGCACTAACGGATGAGCATTGGTAAGTTGTTAAGCATATTTTACGTTTTCTCAAGGAAACCTACTCTAGAGGACTATTGCTATCTCGTGGCTTATGTCACCAATTATTTGCTTACAGTGATGTTGATAGGGCTGGATGCGTGGATGACCGTCGATCCTGGTGGATTTGCCTTTTAATTAGGCTCTAATATCATCTCCTAGTCAGCTCAAAAACAGCCTACAATTGCTCGCTCATCAACAAAGGCCGAATATAGAGCCTTGACAAACACCACGGTTGAGCTCCAATGGTTACACTCCCTACTTCAAGAACTTGGTATTACACCATTACAACCACCAACTCTCTGGTGTGATAACCTAGGGGCAGCATATCTAACTATAAACCCTACATTTCATGCTCGAAACAAGCACATAGAGATCAACTTCCATTATATTTGACAGTTTGTAGCAGACAAGAAACTCGATGCTCGATTCATGACCACTCATGATCAGATAGCGGATGTCTTCACCAAACTTCTCTCTAATATTAGGTTCGCAGCACTCAGTGATAAATTGAATATTGTCAAACGACCTTCTTCAATTTGAGGGGAACTATTAGTGATAGGGTTCATTTCTCATTCATTTAGAATATTAATTCCTTAGTTATTTATCCACGTTTGTCTGAAGGTTGATTTTTAATTCCTTATAAACAGTAAGTTTGAATTGAACAACAAACTTATCCTCTCACATGCGATATAGATAGAATGGTTTGTAATCTCTTGTAAATAGGTTAAGTTTGAATTTCATAACAAACTTATTTTCTCACATGCGATATGGACACATTATAAAACAAAAACTCCAACCCATTGATAGGGTAAGTGAGTTTCCACTCTCTCTCTCTCTCTCTCTCTCTCTCTCTCTCTCTATTTCACACCCACAAATAGCATTTGATGAAACAAATTTTCCAGTGGAATCCAACACTGACCCTTTGGATCTAGCTTAAATAATCTTCTACAAATTAGTTGTGGGAAAAACAAAGTCCCAACGTCTTATCACCATCAACAACTTTCTTAGAGATTTCACCGAATAGACAGCCTTCTTATCAGCAAAACCCCTGACTTTTGTCCAAGATAGAAAAATATAGGAAATAAATCTTTTCAAACCTTTCCTACGGCATGAGACATGAAAAACTTCAATAGTTGTACTTTATTGTATGTACATATCGATGTATTGATATATACGTATAATAGATGAAGATTTTCTCATACTAGTATGAGAGGCATGAGAAGATTTGAATCCGAAAATAATATCTTCATACCTTCCCTCTAAAAGTCAATCCACTCCTCAACTGCAAATCTACAAAAGGAAACATAGTTGTGGTTATTAATCACTACAGCCACCATTGTATGTACCATAAAATTACCATCATCAAAATTGGTACGGAGAGTAGCAGCTATGACTACAGTAGAAAAATGACAATAACAAGGAAAAAGATCTTCTCTAGTGAGGCACTTGTGTAGTGAGGATTTCATCCACTCAAAGTGGATAGACACGTATTTCAATCCACTCAAAGTGCATCGGAATATATACAGATTTACTTTGAGTGGGTGAGATCCTTACTACACCTCACTAAAGGGGTGACCTCACTACAGAGGATCTCAATCCCGATAATAGTCCCTTGCAAATACAATGTGGAGGAATAACAACCCGGATTCGATTTTCCTCACAAAAATTATACTCTTGGAAACTGAATTTGGATCCTGGTGAATGAATTCGAAAAGAAAATTTTCTAAATGGATTCAAAAGGAAACCATTTTCTTCCGCCTTGCCATTATCAACCAGCCCCACAAACCACAACATCTAATACCACGTAATTTCGGGCCAATGTTCTGTAATTTTTGGATTGATGAATCCGAACCCAATAATGGCCCGAACCAAACCAATTTAAACGAATATTAAACCTTAGATTCACTACTTTAGCCTTCTATATTGGCTTAATGGTTTCCTATTGGGCTTTCAACCCGAACCAGACTGATACCAACCCGATAAGCTAAGTCATATAATAACCCGAAATGGGATCGGCCCATTAGCTAATGTGCACAGTGCAGCCCACCCAGCCCGAACCTCTTAATAGCAAGGATTCAAATTTCGGTTTCTTGCCTGATTTCGACCAAGTCAAAAACCAAAATTTTGGCCATTTCGGTGGAAATTTCGCCTAAACTAGGTAAAAAAAACTCAAATTTTAAACTTGGTTTCGATGGCCAAAAAAATTTATTTTTGAGTCCTTTTTTTTTTTCTTTTTTTTTTCTATAATGCAATTTTAACCTTTTTAAAATATCCATTGCATCATTTGCACACACAAAATCAAAAACGGTAATTCTAAGTCTACATCATAGCATGCTAATGTATACAATAAATGAGAAGGGTAGTAAATTAAAAACAAAGTAACAAATTAATGAAGAAATTTAGAAGAAACAAAGTAACAAACTAATACACAGTGAAGAAATTTTGGAAGAAAATCATAGCTTCTTGCAGTTGAAATTGACTAAAATTGATCGAAATCTACCGAAATATGAGACTATTTGGTTTTGACCTATAGTTTCATTTTGATTTAACAAAAAACCAAAACATTTCAGCTGAAATCAAAAATTTCGACCGAAATTTGAAACTATGCTTAATAGATATGTTTCATTCAAACCCTATAAAGGTAGACATTGATTTGGCCCAGACCAAAACCAGTGGGGACCAGCCCATTGACACCCCTATTGTCTTCTCTTAATACCAGGGCCAGGTTCTAGGCATTGGGTTGAGTCTTGATAGGTCCGACCCGGATCCACATCCTCTCCCGCCTGAGTCTGGGCGGGAGAGTTGGTGGCCCGGATGGATGGCCGCCACCTGACTCTCGGGTGGATCCGAGCTCTCCATCCGAGTCGATACCTCTATCGGCTCAGCTTGTCGGCTGGGGTGTCAGCTAGGATGGAGGGCTCGGATCCACCCGAGAGCCAGATGGCGACCATCCATCCGGGCCACCAACTCTCCCGCCCAAACTCAGGCTAGAGAGGATTTCTATACGATCCGACCCTGCCTTTTTTTTCTTCCTCTCCTTATGTTCTTTCTTCTTCATTCTTCTTTTTCTATTTTTTTTCTTCCTCCTCTTTTTTAATTTTCTTTTTCTCACTAGCCTGACCTAGCCCCTGCATTTCCATTGGCTCCCAAGGTCTGGGTCAATCAACATGAGTCCGTCTTGACCCTGATGGGGAGTCAGGATTTGATTTTTCAGGCCTTAAGTTAGTGACGGGCCGGACCACAGCCCAGCTAAGGTAACTCAGGGTTGAATTGGGCTTTTTAAAAAGCCCAATCCAATCCGACCCTGTTGCAAACTTGCAACGTTGGGAATGTGACTACGCCCTAACGTTTGTATGACAGGACTCAGCACCGTGGATTGGAATCTGATCCAAATCCGGATCGTGCGATCAGGCAACAGATTGACTGATCCCACGGATGATCATTGGACTGCCCAATAAAAAAAATGGTTTCAGAGTATCTAAAAATAATTATATTATAAATAAAAAAGATTAAGTTTTCCATCACCCACAGTGGTGGAATATCTTCACTATAAGTGTTTGGTGAGGTTCGATTAGGATCTGGAACAGTGAAGGGTATTATCGGAATTTGGTTCTGAAACAGTGTGGGATATTATCTGAATTCAAGTAACAAGCCTAACATCATTAATTAATTAATTAGGCCAAGATGAAAATTCTAACATTTTATGACTGACCACATCATAATTGTCTTGTGTTCCCATTGATTTAAGTAATAATTCCTCAATTTATGAGAATATATTGTCATTTTTCAATATACTGTTTGTTTTCATATTTTGGCCGTTCTCAAAATGTTTGACCGTTTTTTTTTATCGTATCGTTTTTTTACTCATTTAAAAACTTGTATCGTTTCATTTTTTTTTTTGTCATTCCCATTTTAACTAACTAGGGTATCAACCAATGAAATATATTAATAAAGGGAAGAAGATCCTCATGGCGCTGCCACTGTGAGAATTCTTTTCCAAAAAATCTCTCTCTCTTCTTCCCAATCTTTTGGGTTTTTATTGAAGATATCGATTCCTATATTTTTATTTGTGCATTATGAGAAATTCTCGCTTGGTAACTTTGTAAGGAACCTCTCCATACATCAGTAACCAACGTCCATTGGAAGTAGAGGGAAAAATGAAAAGTATCATGGATCAAATCCAAAGTTGAAGCTCATAAATGAAAAAGTTATAAAAGGACCAATAAAAATTCATCTTTATAATTAAAACAAAATTAAAGGTATCCCCACCATTCTAAAACAAAGATAACTTGAGTAGGTATAGAAATCTTCTCTCATTTGAGATTTGGCAGGAGAGTTAGCGGTCCGGATGAATGGTCGACACATGGCTCTCAGGTAAATTCGAACCCTCCATCCGAGCCGACAAGCTGAGCCGACAGGGGTGTCGGCTCGAATGGAGGGCTCGGATTCACCCGAGAGCCAGGTGTCGGGCATCCATCCGGACCGCTAACTCTCCTGCCAATTCTCAGGCGGGAGAGAATGTGGATCCCTTGAGTAGGAAGGATTATATCTTTTCGAACCAAATAAATTTCATATAATAAATAAATTAAAGGAAAGTAAAGAGAGAGATGACAAAAATTCCCAAATTTTGTTCCCATAAATAGGGAAAAGTTTATATATTTTGCTTGACAATATCCTCGACATTTCGGATATGATCAATGGGAGAAGGTTTTCTACAGTCAAACCTCAAAGGGGTAACTCAATTGACAAGAAACCTACACCTCAAGAAGTGGAATGTTCTGAGTTTGACTTTTCTTATCGCCTTGGGGCTAGAAGTGTTAAGTGTTCTTTCTTTCTTGTTTTAGGTGCAAGTGGGATGGTTCTCATTCAATCCCAGAATGACGTGATCCATGCGGTTGTGTGGTTAATATGGGCCTGCAGGATTAGTCAGGCTAAAGGTCTGGATACGGATGCACATCGTCTCCTCCCAGTGATTCTGGGAGGACGCGACAACCTATCTCGGATAGCTGCCACGTGGCTCTCGGTTGAATCCGAGATCCACGTTTGAGCCGACAACCCCTGTCGGCTCGGCTTGTCGACTGGGTGTCGGCTCGGACGTGGATCTCGGATTTACTGAGAACCACGTGGCGGCCATCCAAGGCAGGTTGCCACTATCCTCCCAGAACCACTGGGAGGACAGGATGCGGATCCCTGGATACACATCATTAAAAAAAAAAAAAAAAGTTCCCAACAATGCCTTTGTATGTGGGGGGAGGGATTTACATCGTCTCCTCCCAGTGGTAACCTTTTTCGGATGATTGCCATGTGGCTCTCGGTGAATCCGAGACCCACGTCCGAGCCGACACCCAGCCAACAAGCCAAGCCAACAGAGGGGTGTCGGCTCGAACGTGGGTCTCGGATTCACCGAGAGCCACGTGGCAACCATCCGAGGAAAGTTGCCACCGTCCTCCCAGAATGACTGGGAGGAGACGATGCAGATCTGGAGCGGACACCCCTCTTGTCGCCTTGGCTTGTCGCCTCGGTGTCGACTCGAACGTAGGTCTCGGATTCACCGAGAGCCACGTGAAAACCATCTGAAAAATGTTGTCACTGTCCTCCCAGACCACTGTCCTCTTGGGATGAGCAACTTTTGTATTCTTTCCTCCAACAATCCTTCTCAAAGGTCCAAGCATCTCAATCTCCTTGGTTGAGATAAAACGAAACTCATCAGAAAGCACCACTTTTGTCTTTGTAGAAAGAACCATATGAAATCAAGACAAAACTACTTGCCTTGTCCATAGGGAAGATAATAGAAGGGCCCACAGAAAGGTTGAAATCAAAATGGAAAAAGATTCTCTCCTGTTATCGGTCCTTTCAGCTATTATATATCCAACGGTTGAAGTTCACTTAGTACGCATATCAATGTATTGGTATGTGTATGCACAGAAATCCTCTCCATTTGTCTAACCGTTTAGTCAAACATCAGACGGTTGGGATTACATCGAGATGTGTGCCCAGTGTATCCCAGCCGTCCATTGTTCGACTGGACAGCTAGACAGATGGAGAGGATTTTTATCCTATGTATATATAATGAATTCCAACCACTGAATCACAACTAGAATCTTTCCAACGATAGAAAAAGATCCAAACCCAGTCAAAAGAGCAACTCCCAAACTTCACCATGAGCATAGAAGATCATATCAGTAACTCAAAGTTAGACCAACCACTGTTTTGTCATTAAACATACAATTGGTTATAGCTTTGCAGATGACACAATTAATGGCGCCAGAAGAGATTTTAATGGAAGATGAGATGAGACTGAACATAAGAACATTATTTGCTGGTTCTACCCACCATATCCACCAATCTTCAATGGAACAATTCTTGAACAATTATGTTCTTAACCCTTAGGGAAAGAAACATGGTTTTAATATGTGGATCGGGATGGACCGGCCATAAAAGGTCCTAGAATTGGCTTATTTGCACGAACTATCGATCAAAACCACAGACTCAGGGTGTTGCACGAGATTGCAGCCCCAACCAAGTCTGAGCCGAATCAGACACACAGTATCAATCATGTCCAAAACCATACATATTCAGTGGAAAATTAATACATCTGATATCTTTAAAATAATATTAAACCTATAATCAAGGATCGATCAGGTTGAAAACCAATACAACTGATATGATACCGATTACTCGAACCATACTTAGGAACCAAGATCATGTCTCAAGATGGTCTTGTATTATTGCTTAGAAACAAACAGTTAGGATTTCCTTCCTATTTATTTATATTTTTGAATCCTTTCCCTTTAGTAAAACCCAACGGTCACTATCACTCCTGTCTCGTGATATAGGGAGCATAAAGAGAAACTGTTCTCCAAAAGCGTGCTCTGATAGTAAATCAAGCCTTGAGACACCGGTACCTTCAGGTGTATTTTTTTTTTTTTAGGTAAAATACCTTCAAGTGTTTTTTTTTGGGTAATTAAAAAAAATTACCGAACCTTCAAGTGTTTCAGACACAGTAAATTGGCCTTCAGATACAATTACTGAAACCCATTTCTAAATTAGTGAAATAAAAATTTCTACTGATCCAAGATTCACAATTGAAAATTGAAAAAGAATAATACTATTACTTAAAAAATGAAAAAATAAATTTAAGATCAAAGTAATTGGGCAATAAAGCAAACTTGCATATAGGTGATGGATTCAAATCGTCTCCAAGGGTTTGGAGGAGACTCGATTGCCACCAGTTGATGCCTGATACGTGGACGTTGGTTGGATCTGAATAATCCATCAAAGCTAATGTATAAGTCGACACCTCCTATCGACTCATCTTACCAGTTCGGATCCAGCTAACGCCCACGTATCAGGCATCGATTGGTGGCAGTCGAGTCTCCTCCCGAATCTTGGGGAGGAAACGATTTGGATCCTTAAGTGGGATTCACATCCTCTCCCGCCTGAGATTTGGCAAGAGAGATGGCGGTCCGGATGGATGGCCGACACCTGACTCTCGGGTGAATCCGAGCCCTCCATTTGAGTCGACACCGCTATTGGCTCAGTTTGTCAACTCAGGTGTCGGCTAGGATGGAGGGTTTGGATTCACCCAAGAGCCAGGTGTCGGCTATCCATCCGAATAACCATCTTTCCTGTCAAAACTCAGGCGAGAGAGAATTTCTATACCCCTAAGTGATTAGGTTGATTATAAGATACATCGAAGGTAATGAAGAAAGTTTAGTTTTATAATTAAATGGATGAGAAATAAAAAATTATGAATGAGGAAGCAAAAATGTGGTTATTAGAAAAGAATATTCACATGAAAAAACATGATAAAAGAAGATGTTGGAAAGATTTTTTTTTGGTAAAAGATTTTGAAAATGGGAGGATGGAAATGATATGGATGTGCTTTGACAAATGTATAAACAAGGTCAAATGACAAAACAATATTGATAAACAAAAAACATAAATTCCTCTCTAGATTCCACAAAATAAAGAATAAGATAAATATAAAAATAAAGAAGATTTTTTTTTTTTTTGGTAAAAGATATGCAATGCTTGTATGTGTGAAACCGAGGAAATGGGGAACCGGGTTCTCTTGGAGCTGGGGTTGTGGGTCCTGCGAGTGAGTGAGAAGTGAAGACTGAAGAGTGAATTGATGGCGTTTGCGCTGCCCGTATGATGTGGGTTCCTCCTTCGTAAGGACAGCTATTGCACAAACAGCTTTTGTCCCCACACGTTTACAAAGCTCATTCATGGCGTTGGAGCTCACTCACTCACCTCCTCACCTCCTCACCACCACCACCACCACCACCACCACCGCTACTGCTGCAATTACTCCCTGCAAATTCAATCTTCTTATGTGTCCAATGGTTTGCTTGCTGTTCCTGGCTAATTGTCCTAAACATCATTCCTAACTCTTCCTTTCTCTATCTGAGTTGATCCTCTCCCTTCCCTAGGCTACCTATTCTTTCCTGGTGTGGCTCTACTTGTAAAGTGCAGACATGGGAGGAAGGGCGTCTCTCCTGCTTAACCTGTTTCTTTTGTTCCTCTGTGAGTATACACTACCCCTCTTTCCGATTTCATCACTGCGCTTTTGCAGTTCTTTTTTTTTTTTTTTTGGTGATATCTTTCGTTTCATTATTTGGGATCATGTTGAAGGAGGTAAGTTTTTCGCTTTTTTGGTTTTATCTATGTCATATCGTGGATTTGGTGAGTTGGGTCTTTCAATTCGATGGTTCCTTAAGGAGTTTTAGTTTTAGTTTAGGTTGCTTTTGAGTTCGATTTTTTATATGTTGTTGAGCAACTGATTAGGGAAATTTGTTGGGACTTTTCCTTCCTTGCAGTACTTATTTCACATTTGTCTTCTTAGGCTTTGTTAGCTTGATTCTCCTGTTCAGGACGACGTGGCATTGCTTCCAGGTTGACAGAGTGTTAGGGTTTGGGTTTTGAGTCTTTTTCCATCTTCATTTTGAAACATATACTTAAAGAATTCAACAGTCGTTGGTTACTATTTCTGTTAACCCTATGATATCATTTGCAAGGAAAAGATGTTAGTTTTTCCTTCTCAATACCCCCTCCCCACAAAAAAGAAAAGAAGAAGAAGAAAGGAAAACTTTCCTTCCCTCCCCACAAAAAAAGAAAATAAGAGAAGAAGAAAGGAAAACTTTGCTTCTTGTCTTCTGGACCCTGAACCTGAATGTTGGAAGATGTGGTCCATGATGACTAGGTTGAGTGCCTGATCATAGATAAAACTAAACATATGATGATGTTGAATTTGATTGTATGTTGTCAATAGATGTTGATTATTAGAGAAACAAGATTTCATTGTGTAGTTTGGAGTTATATTAGCATGAATCTATTTTATCAGATGTGCCTATCGAAAGAGTACTAGCATGTACCGATGAAGTTCTTTCACCTACAAAAAATCAGTACAAGTGGTGCATATCTCCAAACCTTTGGGTGGGGTGGTTCTAAACAACAAACTATTGGAACTGTGAACATATCATGACTCTTGAAAACCTCTAATCTAACTTAAGCTTGGCTTCATTTCTCTATCTACTTTGGTTGAACTTGTAAATGTCATTCATCGAAGAGTTGAGAAATGTCTCATTTTGATACGCAAGTGAACAAAGGGGTTAACTTACTTTCTTCCAATTCCCTAGATTTGGCTTACTGCATCTTAGGCTTTGCTTTACAGCCCACAGGACTAAGAAAATGAAGTAAATGTGGATACTCTAGATCTCATTAATATGTTTGTGCTTTCTTGCACCCACCCACACTTCTGACATAATATATAAAGTGAATCTTATGATGTTCTTTTTGCTACCATTATATATACTGGCTGATTCAGGCTTCTGTGAATCGAACTGCATCGCATTGGAGTATAGTAAAGGTTCTTTGTTAGTGGAGAATGAGGGAAATGCAATTCTGCCTGTTACTTCCCCACGCCAGGCCCCTCAACCCTATATTCCTCACCTAGCACCATCACCATTGGCACCTTTCACAAATAACACTGTGCCTAAATTATCAGGTGCAATTCGTGTATACTTTTTGTCTTGTTTGCTTGATTAAAGCTTCTTAAAATTCCACCAAGGTGACACTTTGATGTTGCTTTTGATTTGCAGGGCTCTGTACGTTAAATTTTTCCTCAGTTGATAGTATGATGAAAATGACCGCAATTGATTGCTGGTCTTTCTTTGCTCCTTTTCTGGCTAATGTAATATGTTGTCCACAGCTAGAAGCCACTCTTGTGATTCTTCTTGGGCAATCAAGCAAACATACCGGGTCTCTTGCCTTGAATATGGCTCAAGCAAACTACTGCCTCTCAGATGTTGAGCAGATTCTTGCTGGTCAGGGTGCAAATGGGGATCTACAAAAGATATGTTCAATTTATCCAGTGAACTTAACTGAAGCCTCTTGCCCTGTTGAAGACGTTAATGAGTTTGAGAGCTTTGTGGATCCATCTCGTCTTTTGGATGACTGTGGTAAAATTGATCCTGTGAATGAGTGTTGCAGCCAAATATGCCAGAATGCAATATCTGAAGCTGCCAGGAAAATTGCTTTGGAAAATTATAGTATGTCGAGCATGGAACGCTCATCTATGATTGATGATTGCAAAAGCATTGTCCTCCGATGGCTTGCCAGTAGAACTGATACTTCTTCTTCAAAGAAAGTTCTTAGGGGACTCTCTAGTTGTAACGTGAATAAAGGTAAGCTGGGAAAATAGCCTTTTTCTTTTGGAGCATGAGAAATTGCTTCACAATATGATTATGTTAAAATGTTTCTGCCCATAAAACGATTAGGAGCCGGAGATAATGCTATTCATAGTTGAGATGGTCGCTTAGGCCCTGATTAGTTAGAACAGAGGTGAACTAAAACTAAAATAAAAACAAATTAGAAAGTTTTGCAATCATTATCACAAATAATTGTATAATTAACTGAACAACATACTAAATATAAACTAACTTAATTTTACTTTATTTTCATTCAAAATATGACTGAAACATTTCTAGTGGTATGGTAAAATTTATTTTCTATATTTAGTATGTTTTGAGTTTGTTACACAATTATCTTGCTTATAATTACAGAAACTTTCGTTTTTTCTTGGTTTTAATTTTACTTCACTTCACATCTAACCAAACAAGGTTTTAGGAAAGTTGGTCTGCTCAATGCTGGAGTTTTTATGGGATACATGCCGTGTTTTGGGGGTGTTCCAGAACCCTAATCTGGAGTGCCTAGAGCATATCCACCCCTATATTCTAGCCAACTTGCAATAGTACTTTGCATGGTCCAAGGGAATGAGAACTGTTGCTGGGGTTCTTATTGGACACTTTTTCTATGACATTGGATTGTGGACTTTTGGCTTAAAAACTGTTCTAGTTGGTCTAGTTGAAATTCTGTCCAAGTCCAGATCCTATGCATATATATGACATTTTAGGTGACACCATTTGTATTTGATTGGGTTCTTTATTGAATTTATTCTCAACTCTACCTTATATTATGCTTTGGTTTGGTTGGTATTTGATGAGAAGTACTGACTTGTGAAATTTGTGTCTTCATTTATTGTTTCCATCCATTTTTATCTCTGATCGCAAACCTCTAAGCTAACTTCTTTTATCTCTCACCAAATATATTGCTTCAGCTTGTCCTTTGGTTTTCCCTGACACAACACATATTGCCAAAGACTGTGGGAATGGGATGCGTAATCAGACTGCTTGCTGCAGTGCCATGGAGAGTTATGTCTCTCACTTGCAAAAGCAGAGCTTCATTACCAATTTGCAAGCTCTAGACTGTGCTGCTTCGCTTGGCATGAAGTTGCAGAAGGCTAATGTTACTAAAGATGTTTATAGTCTTTGTCACATAACACTCAAGGATTTCTCTCTCCAAGGTTAGTGCTTTCTCTGTGGTGTTTGTAATTTCTATATTTCATTACAATTTAATTCATTTAATCACTTCTAGTCTGATACTGTTACATCCTTTCTTCGTCCTTTTCTTGTTTGGGATATGTGGAATCTATCTACAACTGGGGATATGGGGAATCTGCAACTGGCACATCAGTTGGATCACAAGGTAATTTGGATAACCTATTTTCGAATTACTCTTTGGTATGTCATAAGATTGGTTCCTTCATATCTTCAATCAGAAGTTGTAGCCATCTATCATTTTATTTAATTCATTTTATCTTCAAATTATTCCCTTCTGTGTACAACCACTAAGCCTAATCCCAACTAAATGGGGTAGGCTACATGGATTCTTGTTCTCTAATCAGCTCTGTTCAAGATCAAACTTGAAACAAGGCCTAAGCTATTTGAAAATAGATATATAATAAAATTCAGGCAATAGGAGTGCAAAAGATGGGTATGGAAATGTGTTTTTCACTCGTGAAATATACTTCCCAAAGTGTTCTAAAGCAATATCATAATTATTAGTTTTCTAGTAAGTTTGGCTTTAGATTAATTTTGAGCACTTCTAGTTGGGTTTGTATAATTTTAGTTTTAATGTCCCTTCTCCGAAACTGCATGAGTTCTTATTCTTTTAATCCTAGTTAAGGATGTAAACGGATCAAATTTGAATCGGATACACTGCTATCCAAATTCGAATCTGTTTATCAACTACCCTATCCGAAATCCGCCGGATTTTAAAAATTATCAGGATATCCTATAAATACCGATTCGAATCGAAAACCTGTAATACCAATATAGAGCACAATATTTTTAAAATGTATATACAATAATAACCATCCAAAAACACAAATAAAACACAAATTTCCAATTTTTATTCTCTACTTCTCATAATTTTTTATTTTTTATTTTTTGCTAACGACGGGTATCCAGACTTTTGGCTAATTTGTTATCATACAAATTATTTTATTTGTTTATAATAAAATACATCTTACAAGAACAGAAAGTGCCCAAAAAAAAAAATTCAAAGCATATTCATACATAAACAAACTAATTCCTAATAAAGATCTAAGGCTTTGAGCATCTCCATTTTTGCTTGCTTTCTAGCTAGCTTGGGAAGATTATCACAGATCCTGGCAATGACCAATGGTCCATAACACAATAAACAAGCTTCTAGCCCAGGTGGTTGGACTGGACTACAGTCAATCCCTTGCCTGCTACCATAGTCAAGATTAGCCTGCAATTAGAGAAATAACTGGAAGTGTATACATTGTAATGGACAGCACCAACAATCTAAATACAAGTACATCAAGAAATTAAGAGTTCATGAACATATAGGTTTTCCCTGAACATGGCATCAACGATTCAACATACTCTATGGATAAAGAAAATTAAGAGATCGTGAATTCAGAATCTTTACTAAAAGAAAAAGAGAAAAAGAAAGTTTCCCAAAAATTAATTTGATCATCAACAAGAGTCGTTGAGGTTGCTATTAATCCCTGTTACATGAACAAAGCCTCTTAGTTCATGTAATATTTGGAAGGGCTTTGGGAATCCAAACCCCCCCCCCCCCCCCCCAAAAAAAAAAAAAAAAAAAAAAAAAAACCCTTCACAAATCTAAAATTGAATCAGGTTCTGCTCAAGCACAGCACGAGATTGATGAACAAAACTAACTGAATCCAAAATTGACTAATAAGCATAAAATGAAGAAGAGAGGTGCATTTTTTACCTGTACACTGTATCTGAGTCACCAGCGCTAGCATTGAGACTCCAATGAGACAAGAAAACATTGCGAGCAAAACAATCCAAAAACTATCTGCCAGAGAGGTTACTTTTTAGGCAAAAACTGGATTCGATGCAAACAATAGAGGTAGAGGCCAAGAAAAACGAAGAAGAGAAGGGAACTTACAAGAAAAAGGAGGAAAGAAGAACCCTAGTTGGAATTTGGCGATTGGCGTTAGAAACCCCTGGTTTCCACTTCTCCCACTTCCCAGCAAAAAAAGAATAGAATAGCAGGATGAGTTGCCAGCAATAGTGCTGAGAGGGGGAAAACGGAAGCAAACTAGCAAAGAGAGAGGGGAACTAACAAAAAGAAACGAAATCGGCTAGCGGTAGATCAGCAGCGGCAGCTGCAGCTGCAATCGGCAGCCTAGTTTCCCACTTCCAGAGTTCCACTTCCTGTCTTCTCCCAACTTTCCCCTGAGACAAAACCCTAACTCCCTAGGACACAAAAAATTGAAAGAGAAAGACTCTAAACTGTTATCCCTATATATATATATATATATATATATATATATATATATATATATATTCTACATTTCTCTACTTAACCCTGAGGCTACACTTAAAATGGATCGGAGCGGATATAATCCAGTTTGTTTGAGTAATATCCAAATCCGCCCCCTTGTATCTGAATTCGCATCCAAATCCGATTGTTCGGATTCAGATTCCCCTAAATGGGTGCGGGTTTGAATTGAATTCTGATTTTCGGCTCTCCATTTACATCTTTAATCCTAGTTCTCCCTAATTTGTTTATGCATTTCCCTGAACCATATACTGGAGTCCTGATTTGCTTTATAAACCTACATTTCTTAGCTTTTAGATTTCTAATATTTTCTATGAGAAAGAAAATGTGTGAAAATTGAAAAATGAACTAATGATAAATATGAAATATCCAATGTTGATTTTTTCCTCTTGTAGAAATGTATTAAATTTTGGTATAAGTATGCTAAAGAAAAACCCACCCCCTATTGTGGGGATAATGCTTGTTTGAGTTGGGTTGGTTTGAATATGTTAAAAAAGTTGCTGACATTCAATCACATTGTTCTATTGGATGTTTTTCAATGGAAGCTTGTTTGCCATTTTGAGATTATTTTCTGTCATTGAAATATTTCTCGAGACTGTAGGCCGACATTATTTGACAAAACTGAATTGGATATGATTTAGAGCTCCCGTATTCAAGTGGGGAGGTGTTGAAGTTTCTGTTTACCATCTTGCAGTAGCCGTCTGAATCCATCCAAGAAGTTTGAACAGAACTCTTTAGAGAATGTTCTTCTTCATTGCACCTTTTACTTACCTTCTCCATCCATTTTCTCCTTTCCAACAGAATCTGGGTGCCTTTTGCCGAGCTTACCCTCAGATGCGACATTTGACGAGACAGGCATCAGTTTCCTTTGTGATCTGAATGACAACATTGCAGCTCCTTGGTCATCTGCAGCTCAATTACCGACTTCTTCCTGCAATAAAAGTATGCTCCAATGCTTTATTTTCTTCCTTCAATTGTCTGTCTGTAATATATTGTCTTTTTAAGGTTAAAAGTAGTCTCTGCTTCATATTGCTCTTAGATAATTTCTTGGTGTGGGACTATGGGAGCTGTAGAATGGTATGAGACCCCTATAACTTGCCATGTGTCTCAAATGTATCATTTGAGTGGTCCTTCCTAAGATATAACTATGTTGTAAAGTTGGTTTAAAGTTTGAACGATTTGCACCCCCCCCCCCCCTCTCCTCTCCCCCCCCCCCAACCTTGTCAAATGGTGATGAAGTGTCATGAAGTTCTCAAAAACAGGACATGGATGAGTTTTTTAGAAAAACATCTGATAATATATTTTTGGTATATAAGTTTATCCATTAGTTGGGACCATTTGGCTGGGGTTTCCAATCCCTTGAACACCAACCTAAGAGGCCCCAGATATGGGATGTTCCCCTTGCTCTTTTCTCTCTCTCTCTCTCTCTCTCTCTCTCTCTCTCTCTCTTTAAATATGTATTCCCAATCTAACAAAATTTAAACCTTGGAGCTGCAGCAATCAAGGTTCCAGCACTTCCAGCTGCTATGTCTGCAAAAAGTGGTACGAAATAATTGATATTGTTTTGTTTAGTTTTGCTTTCCAGAGATTCAGATGTCTTATATACCTTTAATCTAAAAGAAAATAAGATATAGCCCCACACACACACACACACACACACACACACACACACACACACAGAGGACATGATGTCTTAATTATGATGTGTTAACTCATTTGGAACTTGGTTGCCCTTTTGCTCTTTTCTTTTTTTTTAATTTTTGGGACACACACACACGACCTCTTAATTATGAGGTGTTAACTCATTTGGAACTTGGTTGCCCTTTTGATTTTTTCTGCTAATTATTGCTGTTGAAAACCCTCCTATGAAGCTCTTACATCTTTCATGTTTCACTCAAGTGCTTTGAGTCTGTGGTGATCAGAAATATGTTTTTCCGCAGGGACTTTTGAGTTTCTTTATCTTTCATGGCATACTGAAATGCTTCAAGTCTGACATATCAGAAATATGTGTCTTCACTGGGACTTATCAGCCAATACCTGCTCCACTACACCTGCTCTTGACATACATCAACATGTTTTCTTAAATACTTTGGCTAGAACCTCATGACACCAACACGTGAATACATTGTTGTCATCCCATGTTTTGGTTAATTCTCGTTTCAACAATTTGATTACAATATCTATAATCTCTTCGTCAAATCACTTTGATGTTTCCCAGCATAAACAACACAGCTGTGTACTTATGGTTAGGATTCTCAGGGATTGTCCTCAACCTTCGTTGAACCTGTAAACACATCAGAGAATCCCTTCTTGTTACCTTGACCGCTGTCTGATTTCTGTGATGTGTTTAAGCTATGAAATGTGAACTACACCAAGCTTAATGCAGGACCAGCACTCATCCTGTGTTTTTATGGTAAACTTTTCAAGCACTAAGATAAATCACTCTATGGTGGACTGTAAAAATACAGATGACTGGACCCAGTAGAGCAGAGTATTGTAACAAATGATTTTTAGGGAAAGAATGCATACAATTCCATGTATGCATTCTTTCCCTAGAAATCATTTTGAGGAATTCATGCCACGCTGTCATAGGTTTAATTTTTAGAGCTGTCCGACTTCTCTTCATGTCAACATGTTGTGAAATTGTTTGTCAAATCTCCTTGGGGTATTTCAAGAAGAGGGTAAGTTGAAAAAACAAGGGGAATAGTCCCAGACATGGTGGGCCACCAAATTTCACATGTACACTATTCAGGAAACTCCCTATCTATCCAATAGTCACGTGACCATTATCAAAAAACTATTCTTGTGGGAATGCCCTACCTCCCTGTCTGTTAGAAACATTTTTTCCTAGATTAGATTTAGCATATAACCTTATCTACCACCAGTTGTAATCAGATTAACTCTGAATTATACTTTTTGTTTTAAGTCATACCACCAAGCTTTGTATAAACAGTCCTAATTCATTCCCTTGCTGATGCGGGATCCTGGGTTGAAAACCCTAATTAGATCCGCTAGTAGGCCCACCCAAATAATAAACAAGCTTGATTCAGATAATAGTGGCAGAATCATAAATAAGTCCAAAACTCAACCAGTAATGGCAGTTTGGCAATTAATCAGAACTATTTAATAGCTTTATAAACCAAACAAGACCTTAGGACCAAATTAGAAACAATCCTTAGACCAATGGATAAATCTGGAAATAAGATTATGAAGAAGGGTTAAATAAATGAAGTAATAAAGATCAAGGGAGCTTTCTGGAATTTCTGGAAAGTTGTTTCTTCTTCAAACTCATGATAGGCACAGGAGGCGGAAACCAGATTTAGGTTGAAGAGGAAGAACTTTTTCGATGCAGCTCCAATGGATCTGAAATTTCAGGAGTAGATTCTTAAACCACTGGCCTATCGAATCCACACAACATTACCAAGAACCAGCAAGAAGAACTGATGAACAAAGCATCTGAAACAGACCCTGGCGGTAAAGGGAGTTGCAGGTTTGGGTTTAGAGCTGCAGTGCCCAGCAAAGGTATGATTTGGGGCTAAGGGCTTGGGGTTTGGGTCGCCCTTAGGGGTTGAGGGATTTCCAAAGATTTCAGAGAAAGAGGAGGCGGAATGAGTGAGATCGAAGGGATTATGTGGACTGGGTTTACCGCCAGAACAGGGAAATAAATGAAAGGAAGAAGAAGAGGGAAAGAGGAAGAAAGAGGAAGAAGAAGGAAAGGGAAGACAGATGGGGTTGATTCTGGTTCGTAGGGATGAACAAGAGAGACACAAAGGGAGAGAGGGCGAGAGAGAAAGCTTCAAAATCTCTGCCGTAAGCACCAATTCATTAACAACCATTCATTCTAATTAATTCTTCAAATCTTCACTACTCTTTACTCTATTACATGTCTCTTTATAAAAGAAATAACATTTCTAAACTAATGTGAAATAAACTTAGAAAGTAAATAACATCTTTATGAAATCAAATCTAATCTCTATGGCATAAAATATAAATAATAAATAAGGAAAACCCTAATACTGAAACTTACTATTCTAATTAATCATCTACCAACCCTTTCCAGACCAAAAGGTTGGTTTGGGTTTGAGCCGGTTCAGGTTTGGCTTGGGTAGCCAAATTGGCTTGTGTCGATCCATCCATGACACTGCTATTGCATCACTTGCCTGTCTGATACAGTTTATGATAAACCAAGCCAGACTAGTTGGTCAACTAACTGTGCCACTCTGCTCAAGTCCAGCTTAACCTATGGTCTTATGCCTTCCCTGTGCACACATCTGTGGTGAAAAGTCGTACTTGTACAAATGGGAAAAGTTATGGCTGTCTGGTTATTGCTCACATACATCAAATCTCTTGTCTACTTATTGATTACTTAAGTAGCATAGGGAGCACTGTGACCATTTTCATGTGTCGTTCTTGTTCGCTGACACTCGCTGGATCTTATTCACATTACATCAAATCTCTCATCTCATTGTGGGTTCCTTAAAAGCGAAGGAAGCACCATAAGTCATGAAATATCAATATTCTCATTGTTCATTCCATACATAATTGAGGGAGCACCATGAGTAATCATTGTGGATCATATTTCATGTTACTGCCAGAGTAGAATCGATTGTCCTCATCTGTGATGTTGTATTAATCTTGAGAGCTTGACTAATTGAATGTGAAGTAACAGAACCACTTGTAGTTTTATTTATTTATTTATTTATTTGTTTGTATGTGCTCGCTTAACTTTGTCATTATGACCTGTCTAGATATAAAGCTATTACGCTCTTAGTAATAGAAAGCAACCTCATATTCATACATACATGCGCACATATGCAGCTGTATGTAAAGTGATATCAATTATCACACACATATAAACAGCTACAGCCATAAATGGGTTTATATTCAAATCGAGGACAAAACAGGAGGCCATTATAGAATTAAGAAGCATTATCATCAATGTAATATAAGGGAATGCAAATCACTTCGTCTAGCATGAATTAAATCTAATTAAGATGGAAAGGATTTGCCCGAGGTCTTATCCTTGATGTATTGACCATTAGGCTACATATGGTTAATGAGATTGGTATTGAACTTATGGCTAGAGGAGTGCATTCAGTTTATGAGATTCAAACTTGCGGGGCAAGTAGTTCCGATAGACGGCTTCAAGATGATTGTATGGAGCAAGGTTAAGATGTATGGGTCATTAATTTGGTTCTCCTATTATTCGGTAAATATGCCTCTTTTCAGGCCCCTATGGAGAAGGCTTGATATGTAATTGGCTTGACATGAGTAAAGCTGACTGCTTAAGATTTTGAAACTGTAGAACACCTACTTACTGCAAATGCTTGTTTTTCAGGCCCGTACAGAGAAGGCTCAATATCACCTTGGTTGCTCATTTTCTTGCTGGTTCTGATGACACATTTTTAATTTTCATTTTGGGCCATTTACTGCTGCTCCAATTACAAGGACACATATACTCATCTCTCAAGTCAAACTTACCAGTCCTTCCAATGGGGGGATAGCTGAAGTGCAGAGAGAGATTTTGTTGAACCATATCACTGGAAGAGAGAATCACAATCGGAGGCATATATTGATTTTTCACCATATTATTATTATTTCATGATTCTTCTGGAGTAAATCCAATAACAATCGTGTAAAGAAATTTCAGAAAAAAGAAAGATTGGGAGAAAGGGGGGAAGGGGGAACTGGAGTTTATGATGTAAAGTACTACTGTAAGATTCGGCTGTAAATCACTGGGGGTTTTCAACAATAATGTTTTGATTACCTGGCCCTGCCATGAGAGAGTTCTCTTAACATCTGATGGTATGAAGCAAAAATATACACAAATACAGCAGCTCATCCTTGCTTTCTCTTTCTTGGGGTTCTTATTTAGTTTAGAATATCATCGAGTTGAATAAATTACTCCTTGTTTGGACTTTTGGAATAGCTTCTAACCCAACTTTTCGTTTGGCAATCCACTTCTCTGTGGTTATCCTTAGGGCAACTTCTTTGGAATTGAATACAACATGCCATGATTTCTCCAGCGAAAACAGATGCAGAATTGATGGTGCAACAAAATTTTGATCTGTGGGACTTGGGTTTCCTACAGCCGCTTCAACAATGCCAAGAAAAATGTCAGATGATCTGTTGTCCATGCATACCTCTTTAGCAGGTTTTTGTGAATTCTTGCCTCCTTGGGCCATTCAATATGAAGTTTACATGTGATCGATATCGTATATAATAATATTAAAAAGAGAATTGGGATCAGTCAAGTCTAAAATCGATATGAATAGGCTGGATTGATATCCGGACCTTAAACCATGGCATTGACTCTGTAGACAGTGAGATTACTGATTTGATTTAGGACTACACCAATGCCTGGTGTCTGGTTTACCGACCTGAATTGTCTCTAGTTGTCCAGCCGTGCCAGTCATCCATCGGACGGGTTGGGATGCATCAGCATGCGTCGTCCATGCTTGCCGAGCATCTCAGCCCGTCTCATGGACGACTGCTGGGCTGGGCAACAGGAGAGGATTTTTATCCTTGATTTACCCATTTTGTTGCGATTATAACTGGCGCAACTAGCCAAAACAGGAGACGATTTTTATCCAAGGAATTTAGGGTGTGGTCGTCTGTTTGGTTTCCTTCTCTGTCATGGCTGCCGGTAAGGCTCAAAATCTATATCAAGGAACTCACCCTTAAAAGCCTACTCAGAAGGTGAGGAAACCCTAGGCTTTATCAAATCCCCACCAAAACCCTTTATAGATAACTAATATGGGATTAATACCCTCACGATTAAAATGGGATCGTAACATACCACCATGCTTTCTCATAGATGATTAGAGTTTTCAGTGACCCATTAAGGACCAATTAGAGTTACATAGCCGTGGAATACAAAAGAAAGAACCAGAAACAAACGAGTAGCTAAGCTGCAAAATATCACAGATGACAAGTCCAGCCACCAAAGGATTGAGAATGAATCATATCTAATAGAGGATAAAAGTACGGGCTATAATATATAAGTCTAAAGGGTAAACAGATGGTTAAAAATCCAAATTCAATTCACGTCGTATCCATTTAGGGGTATCCAAATCCGGACAAAGGTATTTGGAACCGATCACATCCTGATCCGTATCCCTCTGATCTGTTTACATTGACTAGATGAAACCATTAAAAGGCAAATTTTTGGTTTTGGGAGGATAGAGCCAATCTCTGGGGATCCACATCAACTCTTCCCAGAGATTCGGGAGGAGGGGCGGCGACCTGGATGGATGGCCACCACTTGGTTCTCGGGTGAATCCGAGCCATCCATTCTAGCTGACACCCCTGTCGGCTGGGGTGTCGGCTAGGATGAATGACTCGAATTCACCCGAGAGCCAGGTGGCTGCCATCCTTTCAGACCGCCATCCCTCCTCCCGAATCTGAGGGAATAGACGATTTTTATCCAATCTTTGGAGAGCAGAACTGCCACCACTATCGCTAGAGGTGGGATTCAAATTGTCTCCTCCCTGTACTTCAGGGAGGAGGGGCGGCGACCCCAATGGATGGTCGACGCGTGGCGGTCGGATGAATCCGACCCCCATGCGGCGACCATCCATTGGGGTCGCCGCCTCTCCTCCCGAACTGCTGAGATGAGACGATTTGGATCCCTAGAGGTGGCGGGCAAGAGAAACAAACAATTACTTGACATTATGATTTATCATTTATCCAAAAAAAAAAAAAAAAAAAAACCTACTTGACATTGTGTGGGGGAAAGAGATTCTGAGAGAAGAAAGTCCCGGCAAAATTTGAAAAGGGTAAACATTAATGGATAAGAGAGCCAGGCCAGCACCCTTTAGGCAACGTGCTCTTGCGCTAGATACAAGAGGGGTGAAATGACACCTCACCCCCTACTTGGATACCTGTGTTCGTGTTCTTATTGACCCTATGCTGGCGCGGGAGTTACACAGCCGGACAAAGAACCCTTTGTCTACCATTAAAATGTAATATATATCTTTAATCTAGATAATTTCATTCAATAAAAGGATTTTCATTTTTACACCGGTCTGCTGGTGTCCGTTAGATTGGCACAAATATTCATCTTTATTTATGAAATTTCTATCCTACCATTTATTTTCGAAGTTGTCATAGTACCCCTGCGCCTCCAATCCCCACCTTCCAAAAGGAATCACAGCTGGGAGCTTTTTTTTTTTTTTTTGTTTTTTTTGTTTTGGTGGAGGGTTTTTGTTTCAGAGTTGACGCACCGAAGAAGAAAGAAGGTTTCAAATTTCAAACCGGTGCCCGCAGTTTTGGCGCTAGAGCCAAGAGGCCGAAAACGACGGAAACTTTTTCCCGATTCCATTCCTCCCGCCATTTCTTACTTCAAATTCGAATAATATTTTCTGCGTCCCAAATCGTAATTCTCATCTCATCTCTCGCTAGCCAGCCACATCTCGATGGAGGAATTCGAAGCTCCATCGTTCTCTCTAGGCATTGATGTCGACTTCGATTCAGAATCCAGAGTCGTCCCCGGAGAAGAATTAGTCTGCAAACAAGCTCCAGAATCTTCAAGCAATGTAAGCTTCCAGGTTCACGCAGACGATGATGATTTTCAATATCAAACCCTAAATACTGTCATACATATCGAAGATTCGCCTCCGGTTCTCAAGCGCCTGAAGCGAGGACCCGCGACTCAATTGCCAGCTGTCGGCAAACCCCAATCGGTCCAGTCGTCACTGGATCTTGATGATGATATCGAAGAGTTCTCATCTCAGGAGGAACGGCGTAAAGGTGGAAACAGTGTGTTTCTTCTATTCGTAGCCATCTTTTCTCTTTTTCTTTTGAATCTTCTTTCAGCAATTGTTTTTTCTCGGTAGGACAAGTTTCAATAGTATATAGTCTTTACATATTTGTGTTTCAAAATTTCAATCTGATTCGAATAAAATAAGAACATATCATAATGTGAAGGAGACTGCTGTATCGATGTTCCATTCATCTGGTTTAGAAACGAAGAATGAATGCCCATGCTGTGTAAAAAGCTTTATGTGCTACGGGCTTTTACTTCTCTGTCATGGCTAGACCAATGTCAGTAACCGCATCATTGTTCTACAAGGCTGGAATCCCCCAAACCTCTGATTTGCGTTCTACTTGAGTGAGATTTAAGGGATTGAAGATATTAAGAGGGCAGCTGTGAGGGATCTTTTCTTAACTAAGGAGGTACTAAAACACTGTCAACCAGTTTGAGCTGAGCTGATTAACGGGCATTAATAGTCTTAACAAGATGAGGATGGATTTGAGTGGTAAGTTGTTATGGAGATTAGTAATGATAGAGAATGGAAGAGAGGTGCTGCTAGCAAATGTTCAAATCAGAATTGAGGTTTAAGGAGAAGGGAAAGATGGTAGTTGATGTGGCTCTAAGGTTCTAAGATCCATTAGAAACAAAAATGCTTGCTATAGAAGACTTCTACCAAGATTTAAGCTCGCTTGCTGATCAACTAAACTCTACTACTATCACATGTGGAGGACACTTTAGTAAACTGCTGTGCCTGAATAGAACTACAGAGTACAGACCCCACTGTATGGGCTTATAATTAAGGCCCAATCTGCATGGTCTGCCTTCATCAACAGTGGGTGCAATTAAAAAAGAAAGCTCCTATTTGTCATTATTGGTAGAAGAAAGCTTAAATATGAGGCTGGATCTGCATCGACATTCTTAGGCTAGTGGCAGAGATTTAGCTTTCTTGAATGAGCACTGTTATAAATGCACCAGTTTAGATTATATCAAGCAAAATTGGATAGGCAATCAAGGCAGCATTTATGCAGATTCAAGTGGGTAGAGTAGAGATCATGCTTAGATCCCAATTCAACTAGTGACGTTTTGTTAGGAATGTCCCGATAATACCATGTTCTTTAGGTCATTTTCCTTTGGTGTTGAGAACATCACATTTTGAATGGGGTCAGTGATGATCAAGCTGTCATGGTCCCAAATACAGTTTCCTCTAATAAATGGAAATTAAAATTGGTTATGGTTTTTCCTGTAAAGATGCAGGGGCTGTATATGCAAGAATCAATATCAAAGGTATACTTCTATTTTTTTATTTATTTTGGGAGGGGGCAGAATTGCTGTGGAAGATAGGTATTGTTCATTCTAGAGGGATGAATATCCTAATTTTTATAACCTGGCTGTGGAAAAAAACCCTGTTGATGAATGCAGATTATCTTTGACCGTGAATTACTTTCCATGTCTTGCAGTCCAGTTAACAAATGAGAGATTTTATACTGGATTCTGAGTGCTCTCAGTAATGGGGTGATTCACTTAGCGGTAGAAGACCAGAGGGAAATCCGATTTATATTGGGGAGAACTGGATTAGGGTTGTTCATTTTTCTTTCCTCTTTTACTTTCCCTAGCTGATTTTAAGTTACCCAGTTCCATAGATAGTGGACCATTTAGACACTACTGCATAATGAGATCTTCCTGAATGCAGGTTTGAAAATTTTAAACAGAAAACAATTGATACATGTCATTTCGTAGAACCTCTTCTTCCTATATTATTAAAAGGGAACCCCCCTCCCCCCCCCCCAATCTGCCCCATTTTGTTTCCTTTAACCTTGGGAGTTTATTTAGATGATCAATGTATTTGCCGGACTGCTTTAAATTGACCATGTTTATTTGCTGAATTGTTTATTTGTTGAACTCATTTTCTTTTCTTCTATGAATCATGTGAAAAGAAGAAAATCTATCCATATAATAAAAAGTTGACCAACTGCAGCACATTGGTTGCTTAATTTTATTTACGTTACTGAGCATTACTGGATATGATTGATTGGTCCTCTGGTCAGAAATTAAATGCATAAAGGAAAAAAAATGATTAAAGAATAATGAAATTGGCACTCTGACTTTTCTGATTGCATGTATAAAATTAATCTAGGCGATTAGCTAGTCCAAGTGATTCTGGTTGTCACAAGTCTAGACATTTCATAACTAGGCAGTTGTCTGGGTTCCAGAGGTTCTTCTAGGTATTGATTCAGGCTGGGCAGCTGCCCATTGGTTTTGCTCATTTACACTGTATGATTTTTTTTTTTTAACTTATAAATTAGGATTTTTTAAATTTTTTTTTTTAATTGTATGAGCTGTGTTAGAATGTAGCTATGTGTCTAAAACAGTGTCTATTAGTTATATCTGTTTCATGAATATCACCTTTTACCTTTTTATATAAATATTTTTTTTGTATAATCGGCCCAAATCATCCCAACAGGTCTGTTGCCAGGGATTTTGACCACCTTATTGATGTCCATTTGGTAGTATTCGATCCCATCCTTTCATTAAAAAACATGGAATGAATCTCTAGCTGTTGGTTTCTGTTATTCTTTCCAGTGAATGCGACTTCAGATCTAGATATCCATATCTTATAGTAATTGATTTTAATTTTCTCTATTTCTAGCTGAATATTCATTGAACCAAACTCTTATAAAAATTTCTGTAGGTGAAGCAGTTGGATGTTCAGCAATACAAAACTGTTCTGCGAGTAACAGGTCAAAGTCTCAATTGCATTGCCGTAGGGTCTTAACTGCACAATCAGTAAGTAAGAATAAAGTATGGAAATGCACACCATCTTCAAATGCCTCAACTTCTGCAAATTTGGAGGCAGCTGACAACAAGTTAATGTTTCCAAAGTTAACTCATAGTCCTCTGAGAAGATTCCGGTTGCTTGATTCTGATTCAGATGAGCCTTCTGCCAGTGAAGACTTACGTCAAGACGCTGGTAAGAATGATGCTACTGCAAAAGAAAGATACTGTAATCCAGACAAATATATGACAGGGAATCAGCCAAGGAGGCCAAATGCTTTTGCAAGTTCATTACAAACCGAGGATTTATGGAAAGATTTCAGCCCAAAGAAGAATCCAAATATTCCTACACCAGCTTTGGATGTATTTTGTGATGAATACTTCAGGTCAGTGAAGGATAAGAATGCAGTACAGATGCAAAAAGGTCTATCTGTTAGTGGCTCCAAAGGTTATCGGAAGAGTAGTATCAGTGAAAATGTCAAACACTTGGAGAATCTGCCAAGTCCTCTTCCTCCTGCATATCAGTATTTTTATCATGAGGACCCAAGGATCCAGAAATTAGTCCGTGAACGCTTACCTAACTTCTTCCCTCTTGGTGATGTTAATAACAGAGGACACAAGCAGTCTGATGTGGCAGTCATCGATTACATGTAACCCATCTGATATTTCACTGTATGTTTTCCCCTGATTTTATATATATATATATATATTTTTTTTCTGACATTGTATACTGTTATCACCTCAGGAGTCAATTTGGTCAGAAAGTCTGTCCACAGCCTGATAGAGTAGGGAACAAGGCTCCTGTAGGAGGCTCAAAAAATGGTAAAAGGAAGGTCAAAAGTTCTAGTACTAAAGAGGTCTCACAACCTTCTGGGGATTGGGTCAACCCCAAAAGCAGTGCCTGCATGCCAAAAGACGCTGGCAAAAGACGAGTTCATGCGGAAGGCCATTCTGCTGGTCACTGGTATACAGGCCAGAATGGGAAAAGGGTAACTAGAAATGCGACATTTTGCTTTCAACTCAGTCAAACCTATGTTATCTCTTATTCTCATTGATCTCATTCATGTATGTTTTGGGAATTCTAGAGACCATTTTCTATCTTCTGATCTGTTTGTAGTTCTACAATTTTATAAATGAGCATGGTACCCACCTATCAACTGTTATACCCTGTGAAGGAAGTGAAGAATCTTTGTATTATAATTCAGGCTTTATGAAAATTAAATAAGATTTTATTTTAGTCATTAAATATTTTGATCTGATTATGTTTTCCACTCTCCTATAGAAGATGGAAGGACATATCTGATTGGTAACACTGTACTGCTTTATGGTCCTATTCTGAACCCTTCTTAAAGTTAGGAGCACAATGGTTGTAGTTTTCCATTGTGGTCTTCAGGATTGATAAATGTCCAATGGGGTGGATTTCCTCTTTTTTTTTTTTTTTTTTTTTTTAAATTAAGTTCAATGATACTTTGCAAGTACACTTGATCTCTTCACTAAGTTATTTACCAGAGAGCTAATAGGTCAGTAATGTTGTTAATATATATGTTAGGCATAAAAATAACAATATTTTCTTTCAACCCTTCGATTTCTGTATGTGAGAACAAAAAGAAATGCTGTTTTGATTGTTTCGGAGAGATTATGTAGGCTGTGTTTGATTTGTTTATTGAACAGGGACAGCTTAAGACTTTGTGTGAAATCTTGTATTTTGCATTTTTGGTTGTCAGAGTTCACCATGGGGAAACCATGATCAAAGTTTCTGAAATAATTTTGTTGTCAGTATCGGTTGGTCCATTGTTCTCTGCTGATCCAATCTTGATATACTTGACGGCAATGGGTGCTAATTGGCTGTACATCCTTTGACATCATAAATACAAAAAGAGGGAGGAGGGTTGTTTGGTTGCATATAACGGCTTTTGGGCTGAAACTTGCCACTTGTTGGGAGGTGATCTGGCAATCATCAAGCTTTTGTGAACCATCTCTGATAAGTTGCCAGCTGTTTGTTTCAATTAATCAACACCCTCAATTTCATTAATTTCTCAAACCTTTTGCATTCTTGAACAATGCAAACGAAGAGTCCTGACCTTATTTTATTGGAACTCCAAGCTTTCACAACCCAATAATTTAATATCCCTCCAGGTTCGATTTCATAATATTTACAACTCAAACCCTATGTTGTCTGCCCACTGTGGCCGCATCATCACATCTTAAAAGTTCCATTTGACATTTCCCATTCCATTCAGATTGCACAACATTTCAAACTAAAATTTTGATCTGTTTAAAGGCAGGAAGTGAAAGACAATTTGGTGACAGCAGATGACCTTAAATAGAGTGGAATGGTAGGACATGATTTGTGTAGCTGACCCCAGATATTTGGAATAAGGCACAATGAGTTGTCTTTGCCTGTTTTATTTTGAAGACATGTTTCTTTTGGAAATGTTTTCTCCAATAATATTTTGGATAATTCACATTTAATTGTGATTATGAATTTTTATGTACTATGTTATGGTCTGAGTATCTACTGGATAATCCCTGGGAGTTTTTCCTAGCTAGAACTTTGGTTTACCTGCATTTGGATCTGGCTTGTGGGTAAGGGGAATGGCAGCATGATTGAAATGAAAGAAAAAAAATGAAATAGAATATCCCTCAACCTCCAACACCCCCCCTAAAAAAAAAATCCCTCTTTCTCTACCACAACCACCCCCCGGGGATGCTTTAATGCCTTTCATGTGTCTTCTTTTTGGTTGAGTTTTTGTTCTGCTGACATTATCCCGTGATCATCAGGTTTATGTCACTAAAAGTGGACAAGAGTTGATGGGACGAGTTGCTTATATGCATTACAAGAAGGTACTTGCAGATAATTTTTCCATTGGTGCATACATGTTTAGCTCTTCTTCTTATCTTTTTTTATTTTTTATTTTTATGCATTTAGTGTTTTTAGTTTTTAGCCCTTCTTTATATCGCTCAGTGGCTAGTGCCTGATTTTTACTTTATCTGCATACCATATTGACTTGCTTTCTTGTTCTAGCAAGGTAAAGAAGACAGAAATATGAGTTGTGGTAGGCTTAGACATACCTCTGCTGTGTGATGTTTCACTGATCAATTGTTTGATACAGAGTACCCTACTAGAATTCCCATCCAAAAAAAAAAAAAAAAAAAAAAGATAGATCCCTGCAGATCTAATTGCACAAAATATGTCCATGTTAGCAAACTCTTCAGCAATTTGTATATGGTATTGTTACACCATAATCATTTTCTCGTGGATGGTATACTTTTATATTTTGAATTAGGATCATGATGAATTGGAAGGATTTCATCCATCCCCAACCGAATCGTACGATGTGAATAGAAAAGGGAAACCTAGGCAGCTTTACAGAGTTTCCATATTTGTTTCCTTGACTCTGTTTTGACCAAACTACTAAAGCAGGTTACCTGGTTTCTAAAATAATACACTTGTCATTTAATAAGAAGATGACAAGTCATATTGCTGGTCATATTACAGTTTTCCTTTGATTTATTATGTGGTAGTAAGGCTATTAGTTTTGGAAGAAACTTCTTCAACTGTAATGGTTAAAAACAAAATAGGAATTTAATCATTCCTACATACCCATTACATATGATTGACATCCAGTTTATTTTGTTGGCAGGCGAGTGGAAAAGGTTTCAAAAGGTCAATGAAGAAAGCTACAGCCAAGAAAAAAATCAAAAGGATGAGTGTTTTCTTCTAGATTTTGCCATATAGCAGTGAAATTTCATATTGGTATATTGTAAAATCATTGTAATTCTTGTAATCAATGTTCAATCGCTCTGAATTTATTACATTTTTTACCTCATTTTGTTTTGTAACTTTTTGCAAGCATTCATCCATTTTTTTTCTTTCATTCTCTCTATATGGGATTTAATTTAGAAAAATTTTACCTCCCTGTTTTGCCCATTGTCATGATTTTGTCTACGGAATGGTCATTTCAGACATCAAGGTGATTATTGACATGCACTGTTGATTCGATACTTGTGGGTGGGTCTCAGCTCAACGGTAAGGTTGTTCCATTTTGACTTGGTGGTCATGGGTTTGAATCTGAAAACAGTATATACGAAGCAGGGTTAAGGTTGTATATATAAGCCCTTTACCCGAGCCCCTTTGTGGCTGGAGCCTTTGCCCCTTTTTTGTTAATAATATTCTTGTCACCAATTTCTAGTCATACTTTTTGCTACCATTCTAATAAAATCCATGCAAAACTTGCTGGATGGAAAGGGAACCTCCTTTTAGCTGGCTGGAAAGGAGGGCCTCATTAAGGCTGTAGCTACTTGTATTCTAACTTAATGCAATGTTTATGCTAGCTATTCTTGACTTTACTTGTTCCCTTACAAACAAATTCATTCACCAATTTTGGTGGAAAGATAAAGATAATAAGGGAGTTTTCTCTTGTTAATGATTTTTTTTTTGCTAACGATAGCTGTTCAGACCTTTGGCCTGGCTAGTCCCGCTGGCCTATATTGATCCCACAACCACATGGACCAGGTCATTTCGGGATTAAATGAGAAACATTCCACTTGCAGCCAAAGTAGAAAAGAAAGAGCACTTAACATTCTCATGTGAGTCGCCCTAAAATAGTAAGAGGAGTCGAACTCAGAACCTTGTACTTCTGGAGGTGTAGGTTGCCCTTGCCCACTAAATTACCCTAGTCCTCTTGTTTGTGATGATGATTGGATCCCTTTATCTAGAGGTAAGATCTTTATCCCTCCTTTTCCCACTCTTAGAACTGTTAACAATTTAATTGATTATGTCTCCAAACACTGGATTCGAGCGATTATCACTTCTTGCTTCTCTATAGAAGAAGCCAATGCAATCTTTGAAATTCCCCTCAGTATCAGACCATGCACCGACAACTGGTTTTGGTGTCCGACTGCATCTGGTAAATTTACTGTAAAATTTGCATACTGTCCTGCCTTGCATCAAGCTGTTGCTAGATCACACCAAGCAGGGCCCTCTTCAAACAATCCATTTTGGGGGCTTCTTTGAAAGCTAAAGCTACTTTTTACAAGGGTATTGCTGATGAGACCCTCTACCCTCTTTTGCCATCCAAAATGCAATAGAGGACACTATTGTCCATGATTTATTTGAATGTGATTTTGTTTCATTTTAGGCATTTGATATATCCAGCAGTGGTATAAGAATTTCCCTGACCCTTTTCCTTTGCACATTGCGTGGTCTTCATTATTATGGCAGATTTGGAAAAGTAGAAATAGATCTGTGTTCGGCTCTACTAATTTGAGTCTGCATGATACTTTTATTTAATTGCTTTAAAATTTTATTTTATTGTTAATTTTCTTATTTGTTTATTTATATGACATGTCAAAGTTACTAAGTGAAATTTAATCAAAGTTCTAAGGTCGTAAATCAAAGTGTGGTATTAATCCAAATTGATGGGTTAGATAATGGGAGACCTTCATTTTTAGCATGATGACATTTGTTTACGTTTGTTTACATTACCTATGATTTGTTTTGGGCACAGTTATTAAATGTCATAGTTGTGTTTGCTTCAGCATTTAATAAATTGCTAATTTGTTTACTTGTTTATTTACATGACACGTCAAAGTTACGAGACAATATTTAACCAAAATTCAAAGATGGTATTTAAAAGTGTGGTATTAATCCAACTTCATGGTGGTTTGCTAGAATATTGGTTAATATCAAAATTTGTTGCTATGAGGATTTCAAGGAATTTGGTCGAAGGTAATTCGATCAAAAATTTAGACTCACATGAAAACGATATTTCATGATTATATCTGAAGGAAATTCATGCTATTAAGTAGACTTTTTTTTGTGATGAGAGAAAGTTTTGCATCATATATTAAAGTGTTTCTTCTGCTGTTTGTTTGACACTGACAGACTTAATGGCTGGACCAAAGTATGTGACGATTTATTGTATTACTAGATTCCAAGGTCACATTGTTTGATGACGATTTTGTAATTAATCTAGTTCAAGTGGGAGACTCTGAGATGTCATCTTAATGGGGTTAGTTAATTACCGAACCCATAGGCTAGTAAGAGTCTACATCACTGGGTAGATTAGTCTAGTTTGGTTTGTTATAGGATAGAGATAGACTAATCCTAGTTGTTGTGGAACTATACAAGGGTTTAGGGTCCTATTATATTAAAGTCCCTACAATTCTAGTTGTTTTAATTCTCTTTCTGTCCCATATGCAAAGAGAAAAAAAGAATTCCTCTGAGGGCTACGGAAGATTGTGAGCGAAGCTTCTATGCACGGTGAAAATTAATTTTCTATGCAATTGTATGTCTTTACCATTATGTATGGGCAATTATTCTAACAATGTCTTTACTCAACTTTGAGGCTCATCTACTTGCATCGAGGCCTCGAAGTTGTGGGTTTCTAGGGTGTGGTAGCTTTCTCCGCCTCCTTTTCATGGATCTCTCCATCCTCGGTTGGCAATTGCTCAGATCCGATTTTGTCTAAAATTTTCTTTTTTTTCAAAAAAAATAATACTATGTCCAATGAAAAAAGAAAAACCCCAAATTACCCTTTTATTTATGATACTCATTAAGAAATTAACAGTCTCTTACCATTTTTATATCTCTTACGAGAAACGTACCTATTAATTATATATATCACCTTATTCTACTTGACATCGATTGGTGTCAACCACTAATTGACACTGACCACTTCCTTCCCTTGAAATACCACACATACCTTCTCTGTATTTGAATGGTTCTTTCACATCGTCTCCTCCCAGTGGTTTTGGGAGGACGCGGCAATCTATCTCGGATGGCCGCCACATGGCTCTCAGGTGAATCCGAGACCCACGTCTGAGCCGACACCTCATGTCGGTTCGGCTTGTCAGTTGGATGTCGACTCGGACGTGGGTCTCGGATTCACCGAGAGCCACGTGGCAGCTATCCAGGGTAGGTTGTCACTGCCCTCCCAAAACCACTTGTAAGAGAGAATGCAGATCCATGGTTCTTCTGAACATTGTTGGGAATTTTTTTTTTCTTGACTCATGACAACAAAGTTCTTACCTACCTTTCCCATTTTTTTCCATGCTTATTTGGAAATCGCTTCTTAAAGTACCTCTTATTAGGAAACTTATTTATTCATTAAGAGCTGCGGTTTCTGAATGGGAGAGATGCACAATTATCCAATAATGCAGGTTCATTGATTATAGTTAGTTTCATTATTCAATGCAGTTTAATCTTATTTTGAATCTGAGACTTAGGTTATATAAGACAATAGTTCATCTGTATTTGTACCCTTCTTAAGATTTCATCACTGTTGTTCATATCTAGTGGATCCCATACCACATTGATGGTGATGATATCGAAAGCCCCTTGTACATTGTTCTGTAAATAATAAGAATACAATTTCTACTCTCTTCCGTTTTCTCTACGCTCAAGTCTCTAATAGTTAACAGGAGGTAATTAAGGGGGTCATTTCACAGTTCACGTGAACATACATTCTCACGGTTACCTTACATTGATGCGCGACACGTATCGCCCAAGGAGATCCAACGTTCTTTTTCAGCGGTGGTGCAGGATAGAAAATGACCGGTCACTAACACCGAAAACGAACGATTCTCTGTTTCTTCTCGTCTTCTGTAATCTGTTAATGGAAGACGGCCAAACTATGACAGTCTCTCCGATCAAGTTCCTGCGGCTTAGTCTTCTTCTCTTCAGGTTATTATTGTGCGTTATCGACCGGTACAAGTTGTCGAAATTTTTCAGTTTCAGAAGATGACGTTCAAATTCTTACTTTTGGTGGATTAAAAATTCCGGTGCACGCTAGCGTCCTGGTGTGTTGAGTTTTCCCAGAATAACGTATCTGCAATTTTTTGTGCCTCTTCTTTCTGTGCTCCTTCTTGAGGGATAGAAATCTGGATTCTTCGGCAGAGGCAGTCCGGATATGAAGATGAAGACGAAAGCAGAGGGGCTGAAGATGAAGATGAAGCAGAGGTGAGAAATCTGTTTTGCGCAGAGCTTTGGTTGGGGCCGAGTTGCAGATCGTGTTTTGTGTTTCAAATTAGGCAAATGATAAGGTGAGTGCGGACTTGCCTGTCCTGGACAACGCTATCGAAGACAGTTGAATATTATTTGTGACACGTGTCATGCATCAAGGTAAAGTAGTCACCTCTCCTCTCTCCTCTAGATATCCTGGGAGGAGAGGATTTGGATCCTCTCTCCTCTTGCTTGGTTGTCTCTTCCCTCTTTCTCTCTCTCTCATCATGGTCCAGTGGTCCACCCAGTGGAGTGATTAAGAACCGGGTCTGCCTTCTCCTTTAAAAGCTTCTCTCATCATTCTTTATTTCTTCTGATACATCTGAAATCAAAACCATGGAATCTTCCCTAACATCACAATCACCACAGCAAGACCTTCATCTTCATCAGCCTCTACTGTCGAAGGAGCAACAAGGCAATGACCAACTCGAATCTATACTCTCCGATGAACAGTTGCCATGGTTCAACCGTTTCTCATTGGCCACCTTCATCGAACTCAAGATGCTCTTCTATCTTGCTGCTCCTGTTGTAATCATGTACATCATCAATTTCCTCATAGTCATATCCACCCAGATCTTCTGTGGTCACCTTGGCAATCTCGAGCTTGCTGCCGCCAACCTTGGCAACACCGGTGCCCAAATGTTCACCTATGGTCTCATGGTATCATCTATCAATTGATCTATTTTATCATTCAATATTCATTTTTGAAAAAGATTCTCTACAAACTTATTCTGAAACTATGTTTAGAAATTAAGAAAAAACAAATAAATTTATTATTGTTTCATCATTATTTTTCTTATATATATATTTTTTTTCTTTTCTTGACATCCAAAAAATATAGCTTCATTTTTTCGAAAATAGGATTCTACGATATTGTATAAAATATTACAATATAATGGAGATTCGATTCAGTACACGTGATTATTCAAACAGAAAATTATGGGTATCAGCATGGTTCAAGGTATCGATATTAGATCGATCAGATATCGGCTTTGGACTTGATTGATGTTTTTTTAATTTAATTTTTTTCTTCCAACAGCTGGGGAGGGGGAGTGCAGTTGAGATGAGACATTGTGTGGACAAGCATACGGAGCAGCCAGATACGAAATGCTGGGGATCTATGTGCAAAAATCAACGGTTCTTCTCGTGGCAACAGGGATCCCACTCATGGTGATCTACATCTTATCAAAACCCATATTAATCTTCCTGGGTCAATCCTCCTGCATTGCGTCCGCTGCTGCAGTGTTCGTGTACGGACTCATCCCTCAAATATTCGCGTACGTCGCCAACTTTCCTATCCAGAAGTTCCTGCGGGCGCAGTGTCATGGCACCCAGCGCTTACATATCTTTAGCTACGCTAGCACTCCATCTCGTCCTAAGCTGGTTGGCCGTGTACAAACTGGGTCTAGGAATCCTAGGCGGTTCCTTGGTGTTGAGCCTGTCCTGGTGGATCATTCTGGTGGCCCAGTTCGCATACATCGTGAAGAGTGACCGGTGCAGTCACACCTGGACCGGGTTCACGATGAAAGCTTTTTCTGGTTTACCCCATTTTTTCAAATTATCGGCCTCATCGGCGGTTATGCTCTGTTTGGAGACTTAGTATTTCCAGATACTAGTATTGGTCGCCGGATTGATGAAGAACCCTGAGTTAGCTTTGGATTCACTCTCTGTCTGGCATGTTCTCAATTTCCTTCTGTGATGTATCAATCTGCACCGTTGATTAATGCTTCTGTGGGCCATAGAATCGGAATCCTCTATAGTGACTGGTAAGCGATAATGAAGATCTGAGTTGCTCTCATTGCCTATTGACAGCCAGCCAACCAGAGGATCTTTTTTTTGTGGGACATATGCTTAAAATTTTTAGTGGTTTTGATGTGCAGCATGTCAATCAATGCTTGCGTGTTCATGATTTCTGTTGGGTTCAATGCAGCTGCCAGGTAATTAACACTAGGCTTTATCTAAAATCGAGATTTCAGTCGAGATTTAATTACTAGAGTTCATCCGGTGTGTCTATTAATGCAATTGGTATATGTATCAGGTGAATTTCAACCATTGGATCACCATTAAATAAACTGAACAACATGAGATAATTTTTTCTTAGGGTCATTCTTTCCTTGATAGAAATCATTTCCTTCCATTCAGTTGTCCAGTCGAACATCAGACAGTTGAGATACACTGGGCACACATTCCAATATAATTCTAACTGTCCGAAGTTCGACTAAACAACTTAACAGCTGGACAGATGGAGAAGATTTATGTGCTTCTTTCCTTGGAGGTTTTGTAGGGCTGCAATTATTTTTACCAGTTATAATAAATTAATGCCCACCATTATTCATTCATGCAATTATTTTTACCAGTTATAATAAATTAATGCCCACCATTATTCATTCATACATTTTGTTTTTTCTAAATTAGTTTGAGAAAAGGAAGTACATGCAGCCTTCTCTCTCTCACTATTTTTTATTTTATTTTATTTTTTGCATTTCCATTTTCTTGATAGCATATAGGATTCCAATATGTTTGGTTAACTTGTAGATTCTCTTTGTGTTTAATTTATTAATGTAAAAAGACTTTTGTTTGGAAACTTAGAGGTTAAGAAAGCTGTCTTTTATGCATTAACCATCCATTAATTTAAATTTTATTTTTAACCTTATTTATATTAGTTTACCTTATAAGGGAAAATGATCCCCACATCACCTTGTGGGATCCTTGGCACGCCTCTCACATTTCGACTCTTTCTTTCTATTCCCTAATCATGTGCGTTCTCATTAATGATACTATTTATTTTATGAGTTTGGATCACCTACATGTACGTATTCTTTGTGAGATCCTATCACCGTTGATAAGATATGGAACCCACTAAATATGGACTATAATGGAATCATATGGAGGATACCTAACCTAAATTCATAGGGAAAAAGATTCCTAACTAAGCTTGAGAGATACCTAACCTAAATTAGTGGGAAGGACACTTCCCCAAAAGATGGCATGCTCTCTTCTTCATGACCATGTGGCCAGTTTCGTTTGAATGATGTGGTATAGGAGATTCTCTTGCACTTCGATTCTAAACCATCAGGGGCGGTAGTATATTCGTGAACCGGGTTTAGAATGTCGTGAGCCTTAATCAATCTAACGAAACAAAATATCTTGATTTTTTTTTTAAATAGACAAAAATTTGAGTGAGTGATAATGATCTAACTCTAACCTAAAAAAATGTGAGATTAAAACAATGTGAGGGTGAGCAATGAACTTGGAGCAGGGCATCCAAATTCAGCAGCATTTGCAGCGGCAATGGTGACAGGAGTATCGTTTATAATATCAGTGATACTGGCAATTGCAGTGCTAGCGTTTCGACATAACCTCAGCTACGCCTTCACAGGTGGGGAGACGGTTGCGAATGCTGTGTCGGATCTCAGCCCGCTACTGGCAATCACTTTCATCTTCAACGGGATCCAACTTGTGCTCTCTGGTACGTACATATTATCATTCATCATACATGCATGGTTTTAAATAGGAAGTCGATATGTATCAGATCCTTATTAAAATAGAATTAAAACAGATAAGATCGATTAATTTTAAAACTGATACAAAAGGACCGATAAGTTACTGATACTTCGGAAACATAGATTTCTCTCTCATTACTTATTCTATTGCATTGTCACTTTAATGAAGGTGTGGCTGTTGGTTGAGGATGGCAAACATTTGTAGCATACGTTAATGCGGGATGCTATTACCTGGTTGGGGTCCCATTTGGGGCTCTGCTGGGTCTTAAGTTGGATATGGGAGCTAAGGTATTAAAGTGACTCTCTTCATTCATTATTTTTATTATGTGGGACCCATTAGATATGCGATGAGACAATAGATCCGTCTGATATCGTCTCGCATACTACATGGCCTATCCCGATGCGGATCGATCATGAATATCTACTTTAAGCTAGAAGAGAGACGTGACTCTCTTCGCTCTTTTGGTTAGCCGGCGGGAGAATTGGAAACCATCTGAGAGACTCGAGATAGTCTTTCCCGCCTGTACTTGCTTACTTCCAGAGACACAGAGAGACATATACAATGGAAGAGCTTCAGAGTCTGGAAGAAGTGCAGAGAATGATGACATTCATGGTCGGGTTCTGGCCATATGAATCGATTTGGAAGGAAACCCTATAGAATCATCGTCGGCGAGGTTGAGGGTTTTTTTCCCGTTTGTTCCATTTCATGATTTGGCAGGTAGGTTTTTCTTCTTCTTTTTTCTTTTTCTTTTTTTAATTTAGGGAAATGTAAATGGTTGAACCAGGGGTAAAATTATATATTTACCTATCTATTTAAGAACGATTGAGCCAGGGGGTAACTTGTTCGGTTCAACAACTTATTAAAGTAATTGGAATTGAGGTAAACTATAGAGGTAGTATATGTCAATTACCCTATATATTATAATTGATTTTAGTAATTGATGAATTTTGTGAATTGTAGGGCATATGGGCAGGCCTGTTAGCTGGTCTAGCATTGCAAACTCTCATTTTATTGTGTGGGTCACCTGTCGTACAGATTGGAAAAAGGAGGTACTGTTAATGTTTTGGCCACTTTTTCTTGTTGGTTCATGGTTATAGTGCTGATGTGTTCGCTGTTTTACACCCTGAATGAAATTTTTGTTTTTTTTTTTTTTTTTTTTTTTTTTGAGATCCTAATGATCTCATTTATCTCAGTTGGCATTCTGAGGCTCTGAACCGACCATGCATTCGTCTCATATATTTTGGCAATCAAATCGTCTCTTGTCGATCTATCGTGTGCCAAGAGTAGGATTTTAGTCGACCTACCTCCCTATGTATTGGTAGGCCTATCTAGATGCAGCTGCTTGCAGCGACTGCACGAGCGACTGCACGACTGTATAAAATTCAGGACTTGGATTTCCTGTACAGCCGTGCAACTGCATTTGGGCTGTTGAGAATGGATCTATAGGTACATTGATGCATTCCAACGGATTGGATACAACTGCAAAGGCTGTATAACTGCGAACGATCCCCAGCCCAAAAATTTAAAACCAATATTTTGATGATGTGAGACTTAACCAAACGGTTTTCGAGTTGCCATCTAAACACCCCGTGTTATTTTTCACATGAAAACGATTCAATCTGACGTTGCTAAGTATGTGGAGAAATAATTTTTTAATTTTTTTCATATATACTTATATGTTTGGCATCTGTGAATTCAATTCTCAGGTGGAGAAAGCTGTAAAACGCTTGGATGTATGGGAAAACAAAGCAGAAACGCCCAGGAAAGAATTTTCAAGAGAGCCCGGTAGAACGTCTAAGAAAATCTGAAGTTGTTTGGCACCCATATAGCTAAACCGGTCCCACCCATCTCGGGTCAAGTCACCTGGCCTGGTTTGAACATTTTTAATTATTTATTTTTATCAAATTTGGGTGGTTAATTAATGTCATGTCCTCTTCATTCAACCCAAAAAGTAAGGGAAAATGTATTTCTTTGTATAACTCTATTGAAATTTTGATTTTTTTTTTCTTTTCTTTCTTTATTTTCAAGTGATTATCGGTTCTTTTTATCTCCCAATTTTCTATAAGATTTCAATAATCAGTCTTGACAATGGTTCAAGGGATTGGAATTGACTGCCATGGATTGCAATCCGATTCAATCTGAATCAGAAAGAATCAGTTTGGACTCTGGATAGGTCAAGAATCGGCTAAAATGATCTGCAATTGCTAGATCAGATTGGTCAGTATCAAAATTGATCGTGGCCGATTCTGATTCGATATTGAAACCTGGATCGATCCTCGTTGATACTGATACTGTTTCGAATTGGACCAATTTGAGCCTATACTGTGATTTAAGTTCACAGTATTGAAGACTTGGGAAACCGATATGGGATTATGTATTGACCACGATACGTTAAGATGTCATACGTTGTCCCCATGTGTTGGCCCAAAATCCCTAGAGTTCCAACATCCAAGTGCTCGATGCTATGGTGTTGTTTTTTACCCTCGAAACCTTGGCTGGAATCTGTGAATCGGGAGAAACCATCGTGTTGGTTTTTTGGCTCTAGGTTGTTGCGAAACCATCATGTTGGTTTTGAACCGCGTTTATGTGTTGCTGGAGAGGTTTAAATTTGCATTTTAATTCAACTATAGAGAGGTGTTGCCAGCTTATCCCAACATCTTTTTGTGCTTGTGTTATTACCTTTGAGTCCGGATCACCTACACGTAACTCTTTTAGTATGCGTTTTGGACGACAAGTGTCCTATGGAGTTAATGGTGCTGACTTTCGTTAGCTAGATAAATTTTATTTTTTAATTCCTTTTATTTAGGTAATTGTTTTAGTGATTTAACAATCACGTTTTTTAAGATAAATAAATCTATTAGAAATAAAAGTTTAACAATTCTGAAAATAAGCAAATCAATTAGAAATAAAACTCATTATTTTTTAATTCAAGAGAGTTTTATCTCATTAAAAAAAATCCCCTTTTCTCTCTCTCTACAATTCTTTTTTTTTTCTTTCTTTCTTTAGATTTTGTTATTTTAATTCAACAAGCTTTATCTCATTAAAAAAATAATTTTCTTTAGATTTTGTCCCCAAATTAATTGGTTTTTTTAAAATTTTTATTTTCTTTTATCTATTACTTCCTCTTTGTTGATCTTTGCTTCTTGTGTATTTCACTTTTTACCAATCTTTGTCATCTCCATTTTTTGTTTGCAAATGATTATTTTAATGATGGATTACACATAATCAACATTCAACATTTAATATACAATTAACTATCGATAATATGGAAATTGAGTTGGGTATCTTTCGAAATCCCCGTAAAATCCAACATACGAAACTCCGAGACAAAATCTAAATAAATGTTTTTTTTTAATGAGATAAAGCTATGTTCAATTAAAATAACAAAATCTAAAGGAACAAAAAAGAGTTGGAGAGAGAAAAAAAAGGGAAAAAAGTTTTTTTTTAATGAGATAAAGCTCTATTAAATTAAAAAATCGTGAGTTTTACTAGATTTTTATTTCTAATTGATTTACTTACTTTAAGAATTGTTAGAGTTTTATTTCTAATAGATTTACTTACTTTAAAAAACATGATTATCAAATCACCAAATCAATTACCTAAATAAAAGGAATTAAAAAAATTTATTTAGCTAACAGAAGTTAGCTAACATAAGTTAGCACCATCAACTCCATAGAACATTTGTCGTCCAAAGAGCGTACTAGAAGTGATTCAAACCCGCTACGTTTTAGCCTTATTTATATATCACGGACCGAACTGTTGGTAAGGGTTTAGACAATGTTTGAACGATATTGTCTGAACGATGACCCAAAAGGCCCGAATTCAATGCGGGAGAATGGACATTGATACCTAAAGATCATTACTCCGTCATTCTATTCTTGGAAGCATTATAACCATGAGATATACACTTTTACTCATGAAGCTAACTAATTGATGAGAATGGAGACATTGTGTAAAATCAATTTTTTCATCGAAAGGCAAAGGATAAAACTCTACAGCATATAAGAGAAGAACAAGTCAAGATCGTCTCCAATGTGTACAGACACTAGAGAAGGCCAGTGGCCACTATAGTCCGTAGTCAGTGTTTCTGTAAAGAATCGAGATTAAATATTTATTTTTCCCTCTTCATAGTCTTTCAGATCTCATATTTCTTAAGTTATTTTGCATTTCCGTGCTGCCAGGCATTTCTCTAAAGGGATTCTTCTTCAATTCTTCGTTTTATCTATTAATAGTTGATGTTTCATCAACAATTTTTTCTAATAATTTCTTCATCAGTGAATTTAGGAGTTTTTCTTTAAATAAAAAATAAAAAAAAATTTGTATAGTATTTATTTCTATTTTACGTATCATTTTGCTTCTAGTTAGCTTCAGATTTTCTCTGACTAGTTGCTGGAACAACCCAATTTAATTATATATCAGGTTATTGATCGTGTTTTTTGAGATCATCGGCCTTGTGCATTTGTATTCCATACTTGTAATTTGTATTTTGGCTCGGGATTGTTGTAGAGGAATTTATGCTGGGCGACTTTTGAGGCCGATGTGAAACTGTGAATCAAGTTCATTTTTTTTCTTTTCTCAGATGGATGATGGGTCCATTTGTGTAAATAAAGTCTAACTGAAGGGTTGGGATTGGATGAAATGCTTGAGACATGTGTGACCTGTGTCCAAGTAGTCTCCATCTTTCCTCTCTCCTTATTTTACGATTTTGAAAACCAAAATAGAAAAACAAACATAATGATTACCTGTACACACCCCTCAACAAAGAATATAAGAAACTGAGTTTGATTGTCTCCTTTGATTGGAGGAAGGCCACGTGGTGCACATCCAGCGACCACTAGCCTTTCTCCAGCATCCTTACACATTGTAGGCGATGGGGACTCGAGAAAAACGATATTTTGTCAGTTTCATGTAGTCCCTCTTTCTCCTGAGATGTTCGAGATTTTTGAGATAACTTCTCCGCTCGTTAAATATGCACATGCCAATTATCGGCTCCATACAATTGGTTTTCTCCAATGTTTTAGTCCTGATATTGTCATAATACCAATATGCATTTCACTCGAGATAAGAAAGTGGAAAACGATATCATATGACCACAGCTTCTCATATTTATATACATTTATCACAACAAATGCATACAAATTATAAACCATTAATGTCATGCATTTATAATGATAATGGAATTTCTTTATTCTATTATATTAAATGATATTAAGGCGTTGTTGGCTCATTCCTAAAAGATGGAAATGGTGCAAATGGTAGTTAGTGAATGAAGACAGTAAGATTTTAATAGGCCATTTTTTTTTTCCTTGAATCGATTTTCTATCCATTTTTTATATTTTATGTCCAAATAATGGGATTTCAAGAAATCCCTTCATGAAAGTGATTAGTTTAAGAAATTTATTGACTCTCTTTAGTATAATTTATATTTATGTTTATGTGTTATTCAAAATAAATCATTTATGAGAATAAATTATGAATCATAAATAATGACCTTTTAGTACCAGTAGACAAAGTAATTATAAATTATCATAATAATGATAAACACCTTTTAATCTATTTGTAGATTTTAGATTATATCAATTTGTTTCAAATATAAATAATTATCATAAATTGTACCAAACAACTACATATGTTATAATATATTATATAATTAACTCTATAATACATACCCAAGAGAGCATTTGTTATATAGAGATTTTCTTATTAACACCTCAAGGGTGACGAATAATTTGTAATTTTCCTCTTTTTTTTCTACCCTCTTAATATAAATGTGAAAATTTTAATATAATAATTTTTATCGTGAATAAATTAATTTTTCTCTCTTTTTTTTTTTTTTTTGGTAAAACAAAAATTTATTTAAAAGAAATATAGGTTACTGCCGAAGCTTCAGCCCTACATAGGTCGAGAAGCCAGGGAGTGGAGATAAGTAAGTGAATCAACCTTGAAGAATTCTTTGCTTTCCTAGCTAAGGAATGAGCAATATTATTACCATCCCTAAAAACAAAAACAAAAGAAAATGATTGACAAAAGGAGACCAGATGGAAGATATCCTCTTTGATAGAATGGACCTCATACAAACAAGGTGATGCAGGATTCAAGAGGCATTTTATAAGATCTTCACAATCTAACTCAACGATGAGGTTGTAGTACCCTTTAGATATAGCAACTTGAAGTGCCCATCGGATCACCAAAGCTTCCCCCATAATGGCTGAGGAGGTAACCACATCATGAAAACCAGCTCTAATGGGATTACCTTGCGAGTCTCTGAAGATAAATCCAATATCACCAGTGTTAAGAGTCCACATAATAGGCTGCATCAACATTGATTTTAACCATTCCTAATGGAGGAGGAGACCAAATTCCTGGAAATTTAGAATAAGAGGAAACACAGGAGGAACCATTGATTCAGGTGGTCTTATAGAATTCTTCAAAAGCCGCCGTGGCCTTTTGAATCACATCCAAACGACATCATTCCTTACCTTGGAAGTATAGATCGTTTCTAGATTTCCATAAGTACCAACATAAGAAGAATGCCAAAGACCAAGCATTTTTTGCCAAAGACTACGACCGATTGAAGAAGTTATCTACGATTGATTGAAGAAGCTATCCCAATTATAAATCCACTGATAAAAAATGATGTTATTGTTCTCAGGGATCCTATGTGAAAGATTCGATCCAAATCAAACCATTTTGGCAAAAGGACAATCGAGTAAAATATGATCAATGTATTCAATGTCCTTCCCACATCTCCTCCAGTATGCATCAACATTATGTTTAAGTTAATTTTTTTTAATATATATTTGTGTTTGGCTTCTGTGAATTCAATTCTCAATGGGAGAAAACTGTAAAACGCTTGGATGTATGGGAAGACAAAGCAGAAACGCCTAGGAAAGAATTTTCAGGAGAGACCAGTAGAATGTCTAAGAAAATCTGAAATTGTTTGGCACCCATATGGCTAAACCGGTCCCACCCATCTCTGGTCCAGTCCCCTGACCTGGTCTGAACACTTTTAATTATTTATGTTTATCAATTTGAGTGGTTAATTAATGTCATGTCCTCTTTATTCAACCCATAAGGGAAAAATGTATTTCTTCTTTGTAGGACTCTTTCTTGAAATTTCGACTTTTTTTTTCTATTTTTTTTCTTTTTTTTCTAAATGATTATTGATTTTTTTTTTTTCATCTCCTATCCCTGCTAGTATATAAGATTTCAATAATCAATCTTGACATTAGTCCAAGGAATTGGAATCGACTGCCATTGTGATCCGATTCAATCTGAATTAGAAAGAATCAGTTAGGACTCTGGATAGGTCAAGAATCGGCTAAAATGATTTGCAATTGCCAGATCAGATTGGTCGGTATCAAAATTGATCGTGGCTTATTCTGATTCGAATCAGCCAATTCAACTAATCCCAATTTAATTCCATGAACCATGGTCTTGACTGCAATTTTATAAGATTCGATATTGAAACCTGGATCGGTCCTAGTTGATACTGATACTCATTCGAATTGGACCAATTTGAGCCAATAAGGTGATTTAAGTTCACGGTATCAGAGATTTGGGAAACCGATATGGGACTAGATATTTATCGATCTTATTGGATCCGTATCAGCACAATACAGTGAGATGTCATACTTTTTCCCATGTGTTGGCCCAAAATGCTGAGTCATCCAATTCCGTATCGACCACCACCAATAACGATTTAGATCGACTATATCCAGATACCTAAAATCATGATTAATTCAAATCAACCATATCTAGTACCTAGGCATTGAGCTCGTCTCATGTCGTTCAATCATCCAGTTCTCCATTGGACTGGCTGGACTGCATCGATAGATGCATCGATCCCCCCAACCATGGACAACTTGAGCGACAATTGGACGACAAGAGTTCCACCAATTGGCCCAGGTTATATGACCATTATTAAAGTTTCACAAACCTTTTTTTTTTTCGTTTTTTTCTTTTTTTTTTGTTGATATTTTTGTTGAATTTCTTAAATCAACAAGAATTAAGATTTGAATCCGATTTGAAGATATCTAACTTCTTATATTCTGAATTTTTTTTGTTCTTAAAAACCTAAAAATGAGATATCATTTTATTTAAGCTCTCTTAGGTATCTACTATAGAATTAATTATATAATATATTATGACATATATAGTTGTTTGGTATGATTTATAGTACTTATTTATATTTTAAATAATTTGATATAATCTAAAATCTACAAATAACGCTCTCTTTGGTTTGTATTATATAATGTATTATATAATATATTATTAAATTTATGATTGTTTGGTATGATTTATAATGTCTATTTATAATTAAAATAAATCAATATAATTCATTACCTACAAATAGGTGAGTAGTTGTTTATCATTATTAGAATAATCTATTAGGTGATTGTTTATATTTCTCATTATATAATGTATTATATTTAGTGGTATCAAACGGTCATTATTTATTACTCATAATCTATTATCATAGTTGATTTGTCACAAATAACTCATAATACATTATATAATACAAACCAAAGAGAGCCTAAGTTAGGAGGTGTTTATCATTATTGTAATAATTTATTATTACTTGTTTATATCTAGTGGTATTAAATGGTTATTATTTATGATTCATAATTTATTCTCATAAATGATTTGTCACAAATAACTCATAAACATAAATATGAATTATACCAAAAGAACCTTAGATCTATAAATTTTTTCTCCTACCTTTTTGAGTGTAAATCTGTTACAATTAAGCGTAGATCCAAGTAGTTAAGTTGTATGAAACTATTAATCCTTGCCCAAGAAAACCAATACAAAAATCAGATTATTTGGGAAAAAATTCCTAGAGTTCCAGCATCCAAGTGCTCAATGATATGGTGTTGTCGGAACCTTGGCTGGATTCTGTGAATCTAGGGAAACCATCGTGTTGGTTTTTGGTTTCTGGGTTGTTGTGAAACCATCATGTTGGTTTTGAATCGCCTTTATGTATTGTTGGAGAGGTTTAAATTTGCATTTTAATTGAATTTTAGAGAGGTGTTGCCAGGTTATACTAACATCTTATTTGCGTTTGTGTTGCTACCTTTTAGCCTTATTTATACATCACAGACTGGATGGTTTGTATGTATTTTTGAATTTTATATTAAGGCCCAAAACCTATAGGAATCCGAATCAATTACTCAAAACCGTACCAATTGGTACTATCTAACATTACAAACATGAAACTCTATTCAAACATGATTCAACAACAGAACAGAAGCAATAAAACTCATCTCACTCATCTCACGTTTGCTTTAGGTCTTTTACAAAATGATCAATAAAGTATTTTCAATCATTTGATTCAATACAATAGAACCGACATTTACCCGAAAATCATTACTCCGTCATTCTATTCTCGGAATCCTCCCAACAAAGGATGGCGAGTATAATCGTGAGAGGGTACTTTTACTCACGAAGCTACACTAATGGATGAAACTGGAGACATTGTGTAAACTCAATTTTTTATCTCTCTTCAATTTCTCTTTCTTCTATTTTTTTCTCCTATTCGATTCTGTCTGAATTCTTTTCTTTTTTTCCATTGCATTTGAATTGTACCATCATTGCTCATGCAGTAATCATGATAACAATCAATCGCAATGAATAGAACTCCACAGTAAGAAGAACATTTCACCAGCACTTTGGTCAGTCGTCTGTAATCCCTCTTTCTCCTATCATAGAGATGTTCGAGATATTTGAAGTAATTTCTCCGATCATCCAATATCAATTATCGGTTCATACAAATTGGTTTTCTCCAATGTCTTAGTCTTAACTTTTGAAGTTGTATTGTCATAGTAACAATATGCATATGACTCGAGATAGAAAAGTATGAACGATGTTAAATGATCTTAGAACAATAAGTTCTTATATTTATATACATTAATCCCAACAAATGCATGCAAATTACCAACCATTAATGCCATGCATTTATAATGATATATGTCATGCATTTATAATGATAATGGAATTTTGATCTCTATTCTATTATTTTTATAAAAAAAATGATATTAAGGCCTTTTTAGCCCATTCCCAAATGATGGAAATGGTCCAAATGGTAGTTTAGTGAATGAAGAAAGAAATCCTAGGCCCATCTTATTTTTTTAGGAATTGCTAAGCTGCTAGTGGTTGTGGATTCTACATTAATATATAGAGATTTTATCGTTAACACCTCAAAGGTGATAAATAATTTGTAATTTTATTTTTCTTATTTTTTTAATATAAAGTGTTGGGTGGGAGAGAACATGTGATCGTCCCGTCGTGAGCAGGGTAGAAGGTTTTTTTTGGATAGGTTAGCAGGGTAGAAGTTGATCGAGACTGGCTCGAATTAGGTGGTGGTGGTATGGGTTAAGGGTGTCAATTGACATGGTATTGGTAATTCAATATGGCACAAAAAAAAGAAATCCTTATTGTACCATACCATTCTGACAGAAGAACGATTTTCCCTTACCATTATGGTACCGGGTCAGTGTAGTTTCGGTATGATTTTTAATCAATATGGTATACAGTTTTTATATGGTGCGAAAACAGTTTTGGATTTAGTACGAGCTTCAGTTTCTACTTTAGTACGAAATATGGTGCTTGTTCATACCATCTTTTGTTTTTGATACCGTGTATTATTAAAAAAAAATCTACGATACGTACTACTTGAACACTTGTCATATTGCTTTCTTCTTCATTTTTTTTTGGTGAGTCCATGTTTTATTAAATTAGAAAAGAAAACATAAATAAGTTAGACTAATTACCAAAACACAAACAAACAAAACAAGTGCATAAACCTCAAACACAATTAGGCCACTAAAGACGAACCCGATTATAACAACATAGAGAGAACTAAGCTCGAGGATTAAATCTAAGGGCCAGACAGGATGTGCTGATTAATCCATGACGTCCATTTGGATGGGATGAATCATGTGAGTGAGTGGATTCGTGAGTTGTGATCAAAGCGATGAGATGGGTGGTCAAGGAAAATAAGAAGAAGAAGAAGAAAACATGGTCAGGCAGCCCTTGGGTCGACAGGGCCAAATTTGCACCCCTAGTTCTAATACCTCATTAATCAAGAATTGCGCCTACGAATGAGCTCTCCTTCAGGTTTTCACTCTCACCTTGTAGCTCCATGTTAGCTTCACTTGGCAAACACAGGACTTGCCATGGTTTTAGTAATCAGTGTCAGATGGGTTGATTCGTATCTAATTCGGGCAAGATCGATCACAATCTGATAGTTTCACAATTCTTATTTTCTTATTTATGTCCGCCACATGTTGTGCAATCATTGGCTTCATACTCATATCGGATCAGTTTCGGCCAATACTATCAGATACCTGGAACTAAAACCTTATGGGGACATCCAAACCAGGTTGTGTTTACCATTTTCAGGCTGCCTTCACCACATCCCACAGAAAGTAAAGAACTTAATTATCCTCTTAATTCCATTAACACTATACATATGCTTTATTTTCATATGATACCATTTCGTATACTGAACACAGAACTCTGTTGTTTCCATGAAATTAATTACAGACAACCATGCTATAAGATAATAAAAAGAAAAAAATAAAAATAAAAACCTTTGAAATTAGAAATTAGGAAGAAGAAAAAGAAGAAATTCAACCGGTGAGGGTAGGAGAAGGAAGACTGACCATGGCTTCTTCACCACGAATCAAGCGCTTCAAAATCTTCAATTGAGCCATAATATTCCTGTACAATTTAATCCTAACCTTAGAAATATTGAGCAACATGTTCTTCCTCATGAATGTCTTCAATCTCTTTCCAATCTTGATCTTCAGTTTACGTATTCTCACCCTCAGTTTGGTTGGCCGGCCTCTCCATGTCTGCAAATCTGCTTGTTCCAATACCTTATAGATCAAGAACTGTGCTTGCTGATGAGCTCTATCTTCTGGGTCTTCGTTTTCCACCTTTGAGTAAGCGTAAGGTCTCTTCAGGAGACTCATTTCAGAGACTGATCAGGTGAGATTGTGGAGAGAAATTAGAGAAACTCCAAAGTTGTTATCAAATGGGTGGAGTACTAATGCGTATATATAAACATATCCCTTAAGTTGAGGGGATTCAAAGAGTAGTTGGAGTGGTGGGACGTAGAGGAGATCAACAAATATTGAATATCTTCATCAAAGCTTGAGCTTCATGACGTAGTTATCCTGTAAAAGACCTACCTCCCTGTCTTTATTGAAATATATATTATCTTAATTATATGGTTAAGAAAAAAAAATGAGTATATAGAAATAAATATATATTAACGAGTCTTGGTGTGACAGTAAAATTGTCATATTGTAAATTGGTGGTTATGAGTTCGAAATATAAAAGCACGGAAACATCATCTATGTATTGTGGGGGTAAAACTACATACATTCTGTCCTCCCCAGATCCCGTGGTAGCGGGAGTCTCGTGCATTATGATGCTATTTTATACAGAAATACATACACAATTAGGATGTGTCGCTTAATATTATTTTATAAGGTTTCAATCACATGTTAGTTTCTCATTAAATCTTGGTCTATCCTTCAATATACCTGTCGTGGCTGAGTCTTGTACACTGGATACAATCACTTCTCGCATGTTTTATGCAACATCTGACGATTTGGATTGGAATCGACCGTAGCTGATCCAATTCTTGCTGATTTGAAACAATACTTTTAGTTTTTTTTTTATTGCTGACGATTCTTATCGATTTAGGTGACTGATTGAGTCACCAATGCCAATTACTCAAACCTTGGTGAAACGTTAGGATTGAAACCATCGATCTAAGATCTAGTTAGATCTAGACTGAAAGCTGAATCATCAGTTAGCAGTATAGGATCACAATCGGAGGACAAATTGTAAGCAAAAACTAGGTCCAGGGTTCTCAAGAACAAACCCTAAACTCCATATGGGATCCTAGAATACTATAGTGTAAGAATTAAGAGATTGGATAAGGACATACCTGTGAATTGAAAATTGATCTCTGCCTTATCCAATTGAAGCTTTGATACTAGTCTTCTGTAGCTCTCAGTAGATCCTTGGTTCTCTTAAACTATAGGTGCTAGAGAGGAATTATTTAAATTGAAGCTGCATGGATTTTGAACCTAGTATTTACAGTACTTTCTCAAACCCTCAAACCGGTTCATCCCCATAGGGAACCTGATCTAGTTTGGTTTACCTTTGAATTGTGATGAACCAGATCAAACCGAACAAACTAGTAATACTGACTCCACTAATTAACTAGCCCAGTAATTAATTAAGTCGACACAAAAGAAAACTTCTTACACAGATCTGAGTTTGTAGGACTATGTCTATGGTGTAGGAAATTGAAGTGCGACGGAACTACATACATATCACACATATTAATGCATTTTATATGGTGACAAATTATAGTCGAAAATCAAAGGTGGGCATACCTCTTGTTGGGAGAGGTCTACAAGCTAGTGAAATATATTGGAATCTTAAATGTTAGTGGGGAAAATAGGAATACAAGAAAGACTTGTACTGATCATTTGAAGGAAAGAACGGGTTCAGATTTAAAGGAAGAGAGAGAAAGAAAAGATGTTGGGATGTACACACGAGGATAGTATGAACTGGAAAATGAGGGAGCATTAAAAAATTGCTTAAAAGATAATGGAAGGAATCATCAGCAACTCCCAAGGGAATCAATGCCATGTAATGACCGGCCATGCTTTTCATGGCTTCATTTGTTTCCATGTAAAAAGAAATGGAAAATTTTCCTTAAAAATATGATTTTTTTTATTATTTATTTTAGGGTAATTGTCATTTAGGATTGAAATTTCCACAATGACCCAATGAAATGAATGTATAATAAAGAAATTAGTTACAACTACATAACTATCCTTGACATGTAAAATAAAATAAATTAATTTTATGTTTGAAAAATAATCTTACCAAATATTGTAAAAGTTTTAGATAAATTACATAATGATGATTGCAAAATTTTCTTTATCATTTTTTAAACTGATTTCGCTTCTTTTTACATGCAATCGACAAAGCTTTCTTCTTCTTTTTTTTCTAGGCCGAAAGGAGAGTTTAGTGTTTTTTTTTCCCCAAGTTGGAAGAGAATTGAGTTCATTTCTCAATTGTAAATTTAACCGAGTTATCCCCACACCCACGAAACGTTTGAAAGACACTCCCATGACGATCTTCTCCGACCTTTGTGGGACCATCATCATCAGGGTCACTGTGAGCAAAGTGTGATCATTTGCATGTACATGTATTCTTCATGGAATCTCATCACCGTCGATGTGGTGTAGGACCCATGTCTAGAGCATGGGATCTATCAGATATCAACGATGATGAGATTCGAAAAAGAATACAAGTACATACAGGTGAACTATTCTCGAATCTCGACATAAATAAACTGTTAAAAAAATTCAAGAAGAGCCGAAATCATGGATGTCTGTTTGCTTTGTCTTGGACTGTTGAGCCTGTTTTGAGAGTTTCAGGGTTTACAAACTCTTTAGAGGATCACTAGCTAGCAGCCAAAGTACTCAAGGCTTCAAATGACATCAATAAGGTTAAGAGGTCCACAACTAATTAATTATAAACTACCCATGAAAGCTTTAATGCCTTTCTATCCATAACACCTAATTAAAAACTTAAACCCAGAAATATAATTGCAGGAAACAAACAACAACTAATAGATAAAACTATAAATCAATATTATCAACTTGGTTTGGTTTATTAAACCCTTTAATGGGAGAGAGATAATGTTCCGAGATGGTGGGGGCAGCTTCCTCTAAAGATGGAAAAAAAAAAAAAAAAATTCTTGACAAAGAAGAACGATTTGTTAAGCAAAGTCAGCAAAGGACAAACGCCAGCCTAGAGAGGAAGAAACAAGAAAAGAGGTGTGGTGACGACCATTAAAACTTGGATTTGGATCGGCTTCTGTTCATAGCAAAACATGATAGTCTCCTTCTACGAATATTGTTCATAGCCTGCTTGTCATACTTATCCTTAACATCCCCTCATAAGCGAAGCTTGACGCTTGACGGAGAAGACTGAGTTTGTTGCATGGATTTGTAAAACGCTGTGTAGACAATGGCTTAGTGAGAATATTAACTATATATCCGATTTATAGTGGACAAAAGTCAAACTTTATGATTTCTTTGTGCGTTTCTTTCTCCCCAACAAAATGAAAATCCAATGCTACAATGTTTTGTTCGTGCATGAAATCGAGGGTTGACAGTCATGTAAGTTACACCCAAAATGTCACACCAAATGATCGGCGTAGACGTTAGCACTTAATAGATTTCACTTAACAAGTGTTGCAACCATGTGATCTCAGCCGTAGCATGAGCAAGTGCCTAGCATTCCGATTTAATACTGGACCAAGCCACAATACTTTGCTTCTTCGAACGTCAAGAAATTAAAGATCCCAGAAAAATACAATAGCCAGTGGTAGATTGTGGATCATCCAGAGAACCAGTCCAGTCAACATCCAAGTACATTTGTAACGGTAATGTAGAAGACTGATGTAGAAACATTTTATAAGTAACCATGGACTTGAGATATCTCAGTATCCTCTTAGCAGCTACCCAATGATCCATAGATGGAGAATGCATAAATTGGCATACCTTATTAACAGTAAGGAAATTTCAAGTCGGGTTTATGGTTGCATATGAAAGAGCATTTACTGTACTATGATACAATGTGGGGTCATGAAATGGAGTTCCGGAATGAGAGGTGAGCTTGACACCCAAGGCAGAGGATTGGTAACCCCCTTTGCATCCGCCATTTTTGTACACTACAAGAAGTCTTATAGGTATTTGTGTTGAGAGAGACATCCTAATAGAAATGGTATGAGCTTCAATACTCAAAAAAATAATGGAGAGGCCCAAGATCCTTTAGCTTGAAACCATTATTAAGAGCAACAATAATTTTACGTACAAGAACCCAATCTCTCCCAATGATGATGATACCATCCACATAAACTAGAAGAAGTGGTATAGCCATTTTTTTTGTGGATGAACAATAACAAATCAGATTTTATAACATTGAAGCCCATCTCAGTAAGACATCGGCTTAACCTTAAGAACTAGGCCCGAGATACTTGTTTGAAACCATGTAGGGCACGATGCAAACTTAATGCCTGAAACATAGACTTTTCTAATATCTCATGCAAAAACGCATTGTGAATACCAAACTGATGCAAAATCCATCCTTTTGAAAGAACCCCAATTGACTACTAAAAGATAAAAAAAACCCCACAATTAGGATAGTATGAATTGTGTTGGGTTTCACATAAGGGATCCGAATCGTCTCCTCCCTGCACTTCAGGGAGGAGGGAGACGCCCCCGTAAGATGGCCGACACGTAGTTAAAGGGAAAATCTGAGCCCCACGTCCGAGTCAACACCCCCTTTCGACTCAACTTGTCGACTGGGTGTCGACTCGAACATGGAACTTAAATTTTTCCAAGAACCACACATATCGATCATTCAATAGGACATCTCCCTCCTCCCTGTAGTAATACAGAGTGGAGACAATCAAGACTAAAAGTCTCACCATAATCAAGACTGTCAGGTTTGGTCACACCCTTTGGGTACCGGTCTACGGTACAAACTAGACATGCCTGAGGTCGATTTTGCCCTCGAATCTCAAATGAACTTTATACCCCTGAAATTCTGATAAAGCCGGATCTATCCTTAGAGATCAATTAACTGCCACGCGTAGCCTTCTTAGTGAATGGGGACACATCAATGATCAATTCCTTCCTCAAAATGCGCTTTCCGAAGCTCGAAGTGACTAAATTCGAAGTTTCGATTTTGTTGTGAAAAGTCTCGTTGCTTTTTGAAATTTCTTGCTGTACTTTTCACGCTTTACTGATTGAAATTCGGTCTAGAACTGGAAGCATCGACTGCACATTATTGGAGTTCTGAAATCTCTGTATTCACTCTGGAAAAATCTGTCTAGAAGGTGCTAATAAGGTTTCTAGTGATTTGTTGACGTTGAAATCTCCGGTTCCGATGACATTTTTCTGCAGCTTTTAGGTTGAACTTAACTATCATCCATGTAGGCTAGCTTGGTTGCGGAGATTGTTTTCTCGGCGATTTACTTCAATAAGCTCTTGCGAAGTTGATTACAGTTCAGTCTCTGTTCGTGTTGTTCTGGAGCTGAAGAACGAGGTCTTCGACTTCATAGCTCGCTCCGGAACTAGAAAATTTCATCACTGAATACCTTTCAATAACTTAGAGGTTAAGGATCGTGGAAATTAATTATTTGGAATTAGTTTACTGAATGGAGAGTGCTAGAGGTAGTTCGATTCTGCGGAACCGAAGGTTGGAGAGTTTCTTCAATGCAAGCTCTTTTTCCACTGTCGAAGAATCGTCGAAAGTAAAGTGGAGAGAAGCAGGGGTACCGAAACCGAAGGCTGATGTTCTTGTGGACGATAACAGCTGGTTCGCCGTTGTGATATCCTGTATAAGGATTGTTACCTGTTTTGTGACGATGATGGTCACGACCTTCGTGTGGGCCCTGATCATGCTTGTGCTGCTACCATGGCCTTATGCGAGGATTAAGCAGGGAAATATTTATGGTCATGTGACTGGAAGGTTACTGGTAAGTGTCATCCTTGCCAAATTCTCCTCTTTCTGTTTCTTGATATTCGAATTTTCCCGCCAATGAAGGGGGAATTTTAGATGTTTATAGTCTTTTTTTTTTTTTTTTTTTTTTTGTGCGTGTGCCAAGAAATTTTTAGATTTGGCAAAACAATGAGCTTTCTTTACTTTTCTGTGTTTTTGTAATAAAAAAAAAAAAAAAAAAAAAAAAAAGATAACAACTAGAAATTTATAGTTTCTTTCCTTTTTTACCAATCCATTTTTTGTTGTACAGATTCACAGAAATCAGAATCGGCCTCCATCGATTCCAATTTGAATAGGGCAATTCCACTAATTCTGATCCAATTTTTTGAAACCATGAGTAAAACTCTATCTCATATGGTTGTTCAGCTTAGCAACACTTTTAGTTGGATTTATCAAGTGAAAGATTATTTGGTATTGCATTTTAGTGGAAAAGTTTTAAATCAACCAACAGTTTACTGGCTCAGTTAAGAAGGACATGGGAAGTACAAAGGATAGCATTTCATAATGTGGTAGGTATCCTTCTCTAGTTTGAGTGGAATTAGTAGGATGTATGGTAGGAGTCGAGCTCCCTTTCCAATGATTAGAAGTTACAGCCGTTGGTGCCAAAGCTTGTACATGCTTCCGCTTACCATTACATGCCTCTGTTTTCTAGATCAAGCTTCTCTGTTAGCATTATTACAGTAGAACCTGTTGGTTTTTCTTATTTATACTGGTGTTTATGCTTTGAATTAGCTTCTTGTTTGGTAGTTGAAATAGTGTGCTTCTGATCTTAGGTTGAAATTATGGTTTTTCTTACTCTCTGCAGAATGGAGAAAACAGAATGACTCCTTGTGATGGTGAATTTCTTAATCGCGAATCTACCCCATGACATAATGAAATCATGAGAAAAAATTGAGAAATATTTAGAGAATCATGGAGGAAATGAGTTCACTATTCATCTTTCAATGTGACCAGTTTAAGAGTGGTCAATATGAAATTATAACAGCCAGATTTCTAGCAATCACTGAAGTAGATTGTGAGCCTACAGCTGTAACCCAGCTGCAGCAAATCTGTCTGCCCATGGATGGGCCCGAGGCTTCCTGCACTTGATTATTGATAAAGGTTAGCCTCTTTGAATCTCTGTATTGCTGGCTTTGTGCTTCCTGCAAAGAGCTGAAGATCCTTAACTAATATCTTGTGGGTTTTTTAATGAACATTCTTCATGGCAATGAGGATTCAATCCATATCATAGCCAACCTTTAGGGTTGAAGAATAAGATTCCCAAGTCTGAAGTATCGATCTTGCACATGAATGACCTAACCTGCTTGAAATTGAGGTCTAAATCTGACTCAGAATAAGGTAGTGATCTATTACACTATGGCAGTGATTGCCTGCTATTTATCAGAATTAGTGTGCAATTTGGTTTACTCTGGAAAAAACTCTGTGCTTTAGATATATAAATAAGAGTGCATGTAGAATTATTTTAGCTGTACAGAATACATCTAGGGAACAAACAAAGCTAATTTAAGAAACTTTCAGGAACTCTTTATCTGTTTATATATATTTTGCCAACTTATTTAGTCTTTACAATAAAAGACAAGGTATATTTAGACGTTGATGCCGATTAGGTCTGATAAAAATTGAAGTTGAACCTTTGTACAAAATGAGACTTAGACATAGTTACTAGGGTGGGAAGCAGAAGCAGAAACCGACGCACAAGAGTATGAAATGTTAGAAGAAATGCAAAATGTGGGGTATAATCAGTAACAGAAAATGAAGTATTGGGCATATAACTATTTGCAGGGGCAGTGACAAAAATAGATAGGGTGTCACATCATGAAGTACTTGATAGGGTGTCACATCATGCAGGAGCAGATACTCATGGTACTTAATCTTGTTTATGGTAAAGGTCAAGAATAAGTTCATGAATGGCCATGAAGCCGAGGATAAGAGTCAAATAACAGCTGACTAACTGTGCCTTGAGCCAAATATCTCATGTTCTTTAGGGGAGGAACACAATACACCATAAGTGCAAAGGGCAGACTACACAAGGGCTGGAGGCAATAACTAAAGGAGAATGGAAAGCATATCATATACAGTGAAGGTAGAGTGCTGAAGGCCATGGTCATGGGCCTATACATTCTTAAATATTTACATACTACCTATAACAGAATTTCAGTAAGGACTCTACATGGGATCCATACTCGTTTCGAGATGATTGATGTAGAAATGATGACAAATCATTACAATGAAAATTACAATTGAATTAGATGGGGATCTCTTTTTCTTTTTTTTCTTTTTTTTTTTAACTTACAAATAGAGACCTTCAATTGAGGTCTATTATGTTCCAAAAGTACACTTGAGTGTTCAATATCCTAGTCAAGTCTCGAAAGTGGCCACTTGAAGGGAAAGATCTTTCCCTGAGCTATGGCCCATTATTAGTATGAAATCTTGCCTCACCAACGACTATGCATCATACAAATCATACAATTTTCTATGTAATTTATGTCCTGAATTACATCCGGAAATTATTCTTTGAGCATTTGTCCATCAATGATTTTTTATTGGAATATGGTGATTGCAGATGTGGATTTTGGGAAATCCTATAAAGATAGAAGGTGCTGAATACTCCAAAACAAGGGCTATTTATATCTGTAACCATGCATCTCCTCTAGATATTTTTCTTGTAATGTGGTTGACTCCAACGGGTACTGTTGGCATTGCCAAAAAAGAGGTATTAGTGGCACACATTTTCTGTAGAAATAGGAAGATCCTGAAAATTTAATTTTCTAATATATATAGAAATATGATGGTTCCAAGAATCATCAAGGTTGGCAGTGCCTTTACTCACATATGCATCGATGTTGAGTTTTCAATTAATGGGCAGCTGGTGGATGTGCTATACAGTCCTTATACCCTGTTCATGTTTTAATTCTATATTTTACAGGACAATGATATTTGGACTATCATCTAAGAAGCAAAGCAGTCCCAAATTGGTGGTAAAGGCACCTCCAACACCAAGATATCTGGTAGTAATAGATGTTCAATTTGCGGGAAAGATCAAAGCTTTCTTTTGACTTGCATAAATGTCCCAAAAGGATGAAACCAACATCTAGAAGGGAATTTAACAAGGAAATTCAAGAGAAATTTTCTCTTTGTGCAGATCATATGGTACCCTCTGTTTGGACAGCTATATGTGTTATCAAACCATCTTCGTATAGATCGTTCCAACCGAAGTTCAGCCATTGAGTCGATGAAGCAGGTACTACTTTTCTTTTCTCTGAATTCTCTGCAACTGCTATTTTGGCTACATTTTGTACTCTGACTTCTGCTGATCTTAGGCTGCTCGTGCAATTGTTGACAACAATCTATCATTGATCATTTTTCCTGAGGGAACCCGATCCAAAAATGGAAGACTGCTTCCATTTAAGAAGGTAAGTAGTACAACATGTTTACCTTCCTCCACCCCCCACCCCCACCCCCACCCTTACCCCTTTTATCATTCTTTGGATTGCAGATCAATCAGATTGTGTGGAACATCAGTGCATGGTTCTTGAAGTCGAATGACTTTGGTGATGAATAATGATATGGGTCTAAATTGATCTAAATTGGATCTCTTAGCCTGGAAGTCATGGTCTTAACTATCGTATTCATGGCTTTGGTTAATAGGGCCCATCAAATGGTGGATACTTATGAAGCATCCCTAGTTTATTTTGGATCTGGTCACAGATTTCATATTTCACCATTACCCTTCGCTCTATATCTTGCCTTGTTCTTTTTGTGCATTTCATTCCCAGTTTATTTTCTACTTTTCTTCTATAGGGCTTTGTTCACATGGCACTGCAATGTCGGCTCCCAATTGTTCCAATGGTTCTGACAGGGACACACCTAGCGTGGAGGAAAAACAGTTTACATATTAGGCCAGCACCTCTAACTGTAAAGTTTCTTCCTCCAATAAAAACTGAGGATTGGACAGCTGACAAAACTGACGACTATGTTAAAATGGTACATGACATCTATGTCAAAAACCTTCCAGAGGCCCAGAGACCTCTGATATCTGAAGTGGAAGATTGAGACAGAGATCAGACTTGCAACTGAGGTACCTTGACCCTATGTTCTACTTTCAACGGAAGACCCTTGTTAGAAATATACAATGATTTTAACTGAAACCTACAATGAGTAATTGAAAACTTATCTCATAATTTAGTAGGAAAGAGGAAAAAGGGCTAATGGATAGAGCATAATTTCTTGGCTTAGTCATGGTGTTCAAATTTTCTGTTATTCAATTATGTTGCCAAGTCATAGAATCTACCACCATGGACCGTTGAATACTTGATTTCATAAGAAACTTGATTATGCTTAGATTAAGGATGTATTGCATTACCTTTATGTTTCTTTTCCTTTTTTGTATCAGTGTGTTTAAATCTAGTGGTTAGTCCCGTGCACATTTGGTTACATGAATTAAGGTCTTAGATTTTGCTGAATTTTTTGTGAAATTTATGTTTGGGTTTCAGGGTGACATACTATAATTGGAATCTTAATGATTTCAAGTTGTTGAAAAAAAAATTATTTTGAAATTTCAAGTTGTTGAAAAAAAAAATTATTTTGGAATTTTGTAGAAATTTCATAATATTCAGATTCTAAAATTTGGGAAAAATAAAATTAATTTTTTCCAGCTTGTTTTGAACTTCAGAATTTTTTGAATTCAAATTTAAATTTTATTAAAATACTCAAGATATCAAATTCCAACCAGATTGTGGCTCTAAGTTTGAATCTCCAGAGAATCTTATTGCAGTCACGAGGACAAAATATTTTTTAAAAGCTTGGAATACATTGTTCCTTTGAGAGGAATAATTTTTCTATAGGAGTTTATCTGTTGGTGTGTTCATAGATTATTATGTTATAGGTGCTGCCAATTTGATTAGAAGTTAAGCAATTTTAAGCTTAGTAGACCCATTATGATAGAGGTTGATTACATTGTCGATGTGCAGTGTTGAACTAGCATGTTCCTATTCTTGTGGAATTTGCTACTTTACCACAGGGAACCTACCTTAAGCTGCCAAATAGAAAAAGAGCGATACCTTCGAAAAGAACATGAACTTCTCTCATGAAGGCTGCTAGACATTTTCACATATGCTACCAGGGTTCTGGGCACACAAGTGATGCACATGAAGATGGCTATAGAACCAGCTATTGGTTCATCAAAGAAATAAGTGTTGGTAAAAAATCAATCTGATTTTGTGACTATAACCTGTTCTACGGTTCTACCCATTAATTTCTAATTTCTTGTAATGCCTTATAACGATTGCTCTCTCCTGACACAGTCAAATTTTGTCATTGGAGTATTTGATTCAAGGGTGGTTGGTAGAATATGGACTTTAACATTTTTATGCCTTGCTTTTTGGCTCCTTATTTTTTGTTAAATCCTGGGAATTTTGTGTTGTACCAAGAAAAATTGAATTGTTTCAGGAAGTACGAACTTTTGTGGTCATTTCTTATGATTGTGGTTAGTGGATTGATCCCATTGGTTGAACAGGTGAAGAACCCCACAGCCCCTGTTGAACGTAAAGCTAGCACTTCCAAAAGTAGTGAAGATCAACTATTCTACTTTCAGCAAAGGGACATTAACCATGAGAGGACCATGAGAGCCTTGATTTCCAGGTTTTTAGGGATGTCTTTTACTTGCTCCATGATGAATTTGGTGCTGAAGTGAACCAGGTCGTGAGCTTGAAGCTAGAGGGATCAGTTGGATGAGTCTGATTACTTCCATAAGAGTGTATTTGATAGATTTTCACCTTGTAGAAGAAAATAAACCGCTTTTTAGTGTCAAATATGTAAAGAGTGGAATGACTGTAATTCCACATATGGCTATTTGTAAGTTGAGTTCTTTAAGAATGGTATGAAATAAATGACATTCCCTGGCTATAATCAAATAATGTATAATTATTTGTGCACTGGCTCACTGATGCCTAGAGAGTACTGATCACATTGTAATGGAGTCTGAGGCATCTTTCTTCTTATGTTTGTCATGTTCTCTTCACTGTATTACAATGGAGATTAACAGCATAGCTGAATCCCTAGTTAAGAAGTACTTGCCATCTAGTTAGGAAGTACTTGTCTATGGCATTTTGGCTGACTTCCGCTGCTTCTTTTTTTTTTTTTTTTTTTGGGGGGAATAGATAGGCCCTAAGGAGATCCCTCTCCCTGTATGAATATAAATGTCAGAAGTCTTTGGTTGGATGGGACAGGGTGTCTAAGAATTGGCTATCATGAGTTAAAGTAGAGTGTAATTTGTAACCTTGATTTGTTTAGAACTTGGACAGGTTCGTTCAACTATAAGAAACCTGTAAACTAAACCCTCTAAAAGTTCAACCCTATTTATGAGTTATAAAACCCTCTAAAAGTTAAACCCTAAATATGAGTTATCATAATATAATAGAATGATTGAGAATTTGGGTTGAATATTTTGTGTAATCATCAATACTAATCTGTTAAATCATAATTTTTTAAAGTGATGGTGCCTAAGTCGGTCTTGTGTCGAATTTTAGTGTTACTCAAATACAATGATGTCTCATGAGTTGCAATTTTCAATTTAACTTGTATTTATGCTCAGCCATAAAATGCCAATCCACGGGGTGTATATTATAGACTTTGTTTAAGGTTTGACTCATGTCTATCCAAAGAATGCCCTAATCATCCCTCAATCCTTTTTTCTTCCTTTTTTTGGGGGTAGAAATCATCCCTCCATGTTCTAATAAAGTGAACATTCAAGAGATTTCCTCATGGGCTGAACAACAGTATTTCATTCCATGGATTAATGGCAAATAGAAGAGCACCATTGGAGCTTTAACGATTACTTCTTTCTACCATTATGGATGTATAGATCTGATCCGGTTTCAGAATTTAACCGACCTCAAAAAATACAGCCCAATTACAAGCCAATAAGATTTCTGTTTAGTTCGGTACGAGCCAAATCAGTTCTGAATCAGACTGATTCGGTTTCAGTTTTCAATTTGGAGTTACAGGAAGGGAAGAGGGGCTGGAAGAAAGGCAAACATGTTGTACTTGTTACTTTCTTAAATGGAAGCAGTCTTCCATTTTTGAACCGGGTTCCCCCAGGAAAAATTATCGATGATTCAAATCCTCTCATGTCCTCATGTCAACATGAGGAAAATCATATGGCTGTCATTCACCGTGCACGTATACCAATACATCGCTATGTGCACACAGTAAACTACAGACACAAGATTTTTCTCATGTCATCATGAGGACATGATGACTTGAAAGAATTAAAATTCATGATAGATTGTTCTCAATAAACTACAGCCACAGGAATTTTTCTCATGTCATCATAAGGACATAAGGACTTGAGAGAATTAAAATTCATGATAGATTGTTCTCACCAATTGCATGAACAGCCTAAGGTCAGCAGAAGTCAGAATACAAAATATAGCCAAAATAGCAGTCGGGGAGAACGGCTTAGAAAATATCAGCAACCAATTGAAAATGAACAATCAAATTACTACAGGGAAAAAAAATTTCTTTTATCCCTTTTGTTGAAGAGAAGAAAATAAAGAAAAAATAAAAACATAATCAAACACTAGGAATAGAGGAGTTAATAAACGTCGCAGATAGCCATTACAACCAAAAATCTATACATAGAGGACAACAAAAAGGCAAATAAACCATCGTCTCTGAACAATAACAGTCACCCTTACTAGCTAAAGAAAATCAAGATAAAAAGAGCAGAGCAGTTAAGTTAAAATTTAAAAAACAAAAAACAAAAGCCCTGACGTGATTTTTGTAGAATTGGGCAAAGCTATCAACTCTTGGTTCATTACTTTCACAGTAAAGAAAAAAGAATGGCAGGAATTTAAATCGTTACCTGATTCAGAATACTCAAGAATCCCTGCCAGAGAAACAAAGCCAAGCCAGTGGTACTAGAAGAAAGCTACTAAGAAAGCCAAGACAATGAAATCTAGGAAGAGCTCTCCTCCCATGAATCAAGCAATGGTAACCCGTGAAAATAATTCACAGAAGTAAAAGCTGGGTCATCCTTCACCTCCAACTCACAGTAGCTGCAATTAGTCGATGAGCTTCATAGGCAAGCAGGTCAAAAAGGAAGGTGATTACAGAGGTGGCAGGAAATATTTTCAATCACTTCTTGTTATTTTGGAGATACTTTAAAAGGGTTTAATTTATAGGCTTTTTATGAACTTTTTTTTATTGAGTGTTAAACTGAATCAAGGTTAAATCTTACACTCTCCTTCACTTATAACTGGATATCCCCAGTTCTTAGATATGGAGAGAAGCCAGACTTATATCTGCCACATCAGTTTGGAGATGATATTACACACCTTGTCATTTCAGTTCTGGTTTTAAGGCAACCACTAATCCAAGTACAAATATCAGAACTTTATATACATAATTAATTAACAATACAAGAAAAAAGAATTGCAAAGTTTTCCCATATCATTCAGTGTTAATGTAATTTATAGTAATTGTTAACACCAAGTAACAGCATTACATCACATCATTCTTCAAGAGCCCAACTTACAAACACCATACCTAGAATCACTTACATTTCATTCTTTACATATTTAATGGACCCTACAAACCAAGGTGAAAATCTATCATATACAGAAACTATGGCTTGTTTTTTTTCACCAAGGTGAAAATCCATCACATTCAGAAACTTGTCTGGCCATAGTAAATTTTAACCAACTGATCCCTCAAGCTTCAAGCTCATTAGCTGGTTCACTTCGGCACCAAACTCGTCAGGAAGCATGTCAAAGACATCCCTACAAAACCCAGAAATCATGGCTCTCATGGCCCTTTCATGGTCAATGCCTCTTTGCTGAAAGTAGAATAGCTGATCTTCACCAATTTTGGAGGTGCTAGCTTCATGTTCAACACGAGCTGTGGGGTTCTTCACCTGTTTCAACCAATGGATCAATCCACTATGCACGAATATAGAAAATTCGAACAGTTTAGGTGGTCCCAGTCATTATAGGGCATTACAAGAAGATAGAAATACATGGGTAGAACAAGCTACAGCCACAAAATCAGTTTAATTGTTGATAAAAAAATTCATCTCTTAGATGAGAACGATAGCTGTTTCTACAACCATCTTCAAGTACATAATTTGTGTGCCCAGAGCCAAGGTAGTCAGCATTGAGTTTGTGAAGATCCAAAAGCTTGAATGAGGGAAGTACATGCACTTTTTATGGTATAGCTTCCATAATAATAATTATAATTGTATTGTTAGTATTTGTTACTGTGGTTGTCACTTATTAAGGATAAGAAAGAGAATGGTTCTAACAACGTTATGCAAGACAGCAATGCCAGCAATACTACAGCCACTAAGGATGACGTGGCTACCTCCTGAGTCTCCATGTGTAGTCATTAGATGAGTCTGTTATAACAGTTCTAGTTTGTTCTAGAGTTCTCTTCTTTTTATCCTTGTCCAATTCTTGAGACGTAACCGTCTGAGTCTGAGTCTGTAATTTTATTTCTTCTCTTCCTTTAAATGAGAATGATACATTGCAAAGTGTTTTCATCACTGCAATATCCTCTTCTTTCAGGGTACCAGAGCATCAGGAAGAAGAAATATTCTAAAAAAGAAGCAGAGTTCCTCCCATGTCTTCTTCATCTTCTCAACGTTTCTGTCCCTATCCAAGCAGTCTGATTGTCGCCAACTTCGTTTCAATTAAGCTCACACAGAGCAATTATCTTCTATGGAGAATGCAGATCGAGTCTCTACTCGAGTCAAGATCTTATTGATTTTGTCACTGGAGAAGAAGAAGCTCCAGATCAGGAGACATCGAGCTCGGATGATCTCCCTATTGCAAATCCAGACTACACATCATGGATTCGATCAGACAGACTAGTCAAGGCAAGGATTACGGGAAAACTCTCTGAAGAGGTTCTCAGTTTTGTTATCAGCGTAAAATCTTCTACATCTCTGTGGAAGATCTTGTCCGAAGCTTTCTAGCAGGCATCAAAAGCTCATGAGTATGAACTTCTCTCTAAACTTCAATTTCTAAAGAAGAAAACTGATAAACCTCTGAGAGAGTTTCTTCTTGAATTCAAGAACATATGTGATCAATTACATGCCATTGGAAAACCACCATCAAATCAACGAAAGGTATTCTCTCTCCTTAAAAATCTCGGACCAAATTTTGAATTGTTTGCAACCACAATGTTGAAACCCCCAGTCCCATGCTATTCTGATTTGATTCCTCTCCTGTTAAATCATGATCTGAGAAACCAAAACTACAATGGACTCAATCTGTGCATTTTATGGTAAGAAAGGGAAAATAACAGATCCGGAAGAGGTTTCACCTCTCGTGGTAGAGGATTTCCTCAGCAAAATCAAAGATCTGTCTCAAGAGAAGGAAAATTACTCTTCTACGAATTCTGGTTCTAGTAACAAATCTGGAACTACTCAACATAGCACCTCTTCAATTCAATGCCAAATATGCAACAAGTTTGGTGGGCTATAAAGTGCTGGAGCAGGTTCAACAACAATTTCCAGTCGAAAGATAAACCAAAGGCATTGGCTGCAATGCACATTTCAAACTCACAATATTCAGACTGGTTTCCAGATACAGGAGCTACTGCTCACATGACTTCCACAGCAGGTAATCTCAATCATGTTACTCCCCATCGTGGTACTGATACAATCATGATAGGTGATGGTAAATCCTTACTTATCACACATGTTGGAAGATCAGCAACAGTAAATGACAATAGTAAACCGATCATTCCTCTTCAAGATGTGCTGGTAGTACCTTCCATCAAGAAGAACTTATTATCAGTCACTCACTCATCTCCAATAACTATCCATGTTATTTTCAGTTCACTAAGGATGATTTTCTAATTAAGGATGTACAGACAAAGAGGAGACTGGCATCCGGGAGTAGGACTGGAGGTCTATACTCACTCTCAGCTCACTCTATCAACTCTACTACATTGTCTTCATCACCAACAGCATTGTTTTCTACACGATTTTGCTTTGCTACTTAGGACCATTAGCATCAACTGCTGGGACATTGATGCAGGCTAGGATCCGTTGGATTGGAATCCCTAGAGGGTGTTCTTTTGATTGGGATATATTTGTAATCTTTTTATTTTGAAAATTTTAATCAGATTAATTAGGATTTTAATATTATATTTGATTTTAGAGTTTTTTTAGGAGTCTTCATATTGTTTATTTTATTTTATTTTAGATATGGGTCTCTCCCTTTTTAGACGTGATTAGTTCCTATTTTGTTTATTTATTAATTTCTATTATTGTGGGGTACATCCCCCTTTAGAGCTAGTAGTTGAGTCTAGTTAGGAGTTAGGACTCTTATTTATCCTATTAGAGTATTTGAGTTCTAATTGTTTTAGAGTTACAGTTCAATTAGAATTAGATATGTAAACCTATTTATAGGCAAATCTTCTTATTGAATTATTATGCAACGATTAAAGAAAAAAAGAAAGAAAAGAAGAGCTCTCTCAGGTCTCCCTCTCTCTTGGCGGTCTCTAGGCGGTAAGCCCCCTCCCTCTCTTGTTTCTCTCTTTTCCCTGGTAACCCCTCCCTTCCTTTTTGGTGGTTTCCCTCGATAACTCGCTATCAGCTATCTCCTTTACATTAATATGTTATCTCCCTTTCTTGGTTACCATATCCCATTCCTCCCTTTTTGATTCCCATCTCAATCCCTTCCGTATCTTTCAATTCTTCATTTTGACTCCCTAAAGTTATCCCTTAATTATCCCTAAAATCATCCCATTGTCAACGTTTACCATTTTGTTCCCATCCCTTTTTCTCCTGTTCCCTTTTTGGTGGTTTCCTTGATATTCCCTTTTTCATCCTTTATGTGAAATTCAGTCCGCATTAGACATCCACATCAATCCATTGTCAATGTGCTTCATGGAGAAATCAAAATAACTCACTCAAGTACTCATCTATGTAGCAGTTGTGCGATGAGCAAGTGATGCGGACCCGAGTTTGAGGAAAACCCTATTGGGTCTGCTAATGGACCCACTCCAAATAATATATAAATCAAACCTCAAGTGTGATGGCAAAACTGTAAATATTTCAAATGAATGACAGTTCTTGTAATAAATCAGAACTAGATAATAATTTTGGGTGAAACAAACAAGTCTTAGGACTGAACTGGAATTGGAATTAAAGTAAAAAGGTTAAACTTGGAAGAAGGGGCTAAATTAGGATAAAACAGAAAGACTTTATAAGAGGGGGGTATAATTGGAAAATCAGGACTGAAGGTTTCCTTCTACCTTCGTTGGAGTTCATTCACGAACAGAAACAAGAGGCGGCGGAAGTCAGATTCAGTTAAATATGGAGAACACACTCAATAGGTCACGAATCAGCTCGAAACTTCAAGGGATGAGTCGCAATACCTAAACCTGCTGATTCCCACTGTTATTGGTTCCAAACAGCAAAGAAATAGAGAGCATCATAGGTCTGAAACTGGATTTGGCGGTAGGAGAAGGAATAGGTGAGTTGCAGGTTTTGTACTTCAATGTAGAAGGGATTTTGGGTCATGGGTTTGGTGGATTTAGGTCGCCCATAGGAAGCGTACTCACACACAGAAATGCAGGGGAAAAGGGAGAGAGAAGTGGGAGATTAGGGGATTTCAGTAGGGCTGGAAGCTACCGTCCAGAACAGGGTCGGGAAGTCTAGAGAAGGAAAGGAAGAAGAAGCAAAGGATTAGAAAGAGAAGGAAGATCCGTGATAAAGAAGGGAAACCAAAGGGGAAGGGAAGAGCATACCTACCGACAGACTAGTAGGGAAGGGATGGCTTACACAGCAGTGGGGAAGGGGAGACAATCGCCGACGGCAGGGATACCGTACCTGAGAGAGAACGACGAGACCTAGAGGGAGAGGAGAGAGAGAGGGAGAGCAATTTCTACCCTACCCGTAGGCACCAAACAAACTATTCAAATTCTCATTCTATTCATCCTTTTTCCATTGATAATGAGATTTGCCTATAAATAGAATTACATTGAGTCCTACAAGATAACTCAACTAAATAAATAAAAACAATAAAATAAAAGAAACTACCTAAAACAGAAACACACTCCTATTATAACTAAAACTCTATAAATAAAAATCTAAACCCTAACAAATCTAATTAAACTTGCCAAAATAAAAAAGTTTACAGAGAATCCCCAAATTAAGTTCAAACCCTAAAAAAGATTCCTAGCCAACGGATCCTAGCCTGCATCAGCAAGAGTTTGGAACTACCTTTTGTGTCATCATTTACACAAAGTTCAGCTCCTTAAGAGAAAATTCACTGTGATTTGTGGGGAAAAGCACCTATAGCTAGTGTTCAACATTTCAACTATTATGTATTGTTTGTTGACGATTTTTCAATATATAGTTGGTGGTTTCCTCTCAAGTTCAAATCTGATTTCATTGAAGTGTTTGTTCACTTCCAGACCATGGTAGAAAGACAATTTGAGCACAAAATTAAGATCCTTCAAACTGATGGCAGGGGTGAGTTTACATCACACAATTTTCATGATCATTTGCTGCAACTCGGTATCATTCATCATATGTCTTGTCCACATACACTTGAGCAGAACAGCATTGTTGAACGGAAACACAGACACATCGTTGAGCTTGGACTTTCTATATTAATCAATGCCTCTCTTCCTCAGTCCTATTGGGTTGAAGCATTTTTAACAGCAGTTTTTCTTATAAATCGGTTGCCAACAAGAGTTTTAAACATGGATAATCCTCTCAATGTTTTGTTTCATAAGAAACCTGATTATTCAGTGCTTCGGATATTCAGCACTCTATGCTTTCCTTGTCTAAGGGATTACAATGCTCATAAATTGGAACCACGGTCACTACCGTGTCTATTCCTAAAATACAGCAATCAACACGAAGTTATAGTTATAGATGTCTCAATCTCTCTACTGGTTGAGTTTACATCTCCAAACATGTTGTCTTTGATAAATCAGTCTTTCCCGGGAAGAAACAGAGTTCACTCATATACCTGCTGTCTTCTTCTCTTGATCTTTGCAGTTTTGAGAGATGGATTGATGAGAGTACACCAACCACTTCTAATGATTCTTCAACAGTTCTTCAAGATGAATCAATGGAACAATCCTGTTCTTTATCTACACAGGTACATCCCTGTTCTGTTCCCACATTGGCTACAGTACCATTATCGACACAGGATCAGAACCTCATGGCCCTATCTCACCACCGGTTGAGTCATCTCCTTCTACCAATGACATTGACTCCTCACCACATGCTGGACCTCCCTCATCTGAATGATTACTCTACCCAGTCCCCTGCTGAGACAGCACCCATGTTACCTCAAGCACCAGCAACTCCTTCATCTACACATACCATGATGACCCACAGCAAATAAGGTATTCATAAACCAAAACTGAAAAATGCCCCTCTCACCTCAACCATACCAACCGAACCTACATCTGTACAAACTGCTTTCAACATGCTGAATGGAAAGCTGCTATGCAAGATGAAATGAATGCCTTCATTGACAATGAAACTTGGTCTTCGGTTCCTCCTAAATCTGATCAGCATATATTGGGGTGTCGATGGATTTTTAAATCCAAATTTCGAACTGATGGATCATTGACACGGATTAAGGCAAGACTTGTCGCCAAAGGGTACAATCAGCAAGAAGGAATTGACTACCTTGAGACGTTTAGTTTCGTTATTAAGCTTGATTCAATTCGTTTGGTTCTTACAGTTGCAACAATCAAAGGATGGCCTATTCGTCAACTTGATGTCAAGAATGTCTTTGATGCAGCGGTGGGCCCACAAAATGAGATGGGCTTGGATAGGAATCTTTTAGGATTTAGTTTTAATTGGTATATGTTTGTAATCTTTTATTTTGGGAAATTTAAATAAGATTTTATTTTAGTTTCCTTTCTCATTGTCTTGGTATTTATTCCCTTGCTTATGGTTTCCATTTTTTATTTGGGATTTTATTTAGTTGCTAATTTATTCCCTTTAAAAGCTGGTGTAATAGTTCCATTATTTTCAGATTTGAAGAATTGAAAAGAATTGAATATTGAGTATTGAAGTGATGTGTGGGCTGAAGCTCTCTCTCCCCCCTTTGTCTATGTGAACCAGAACAGCCGTCCTCTTTTGTGCCCCCCACAAAAATCTTCTTCCTCTTCCTTCTTTTTCTTTGTTTCCTCCCCTGTTCTTGGCAGTAGAAACAGCCCAACCAAAATACATCAATCTCTCTCTCTCTCGCTTCCTATCACCCTCAAGTTCTGGTTGAGAGCTCCCCTCTCATAAACGACTCAGACCCCAAAGTCTTACCCAATATAGGTCCTGCTTCTCTAAGATCCATATGGAATGATTTAAGGGAATCCCCTTGTATAGTACCTTATTTGACACAAGGTTGGTTGGGCTTGATAGGTCAGTTAGTTGCGAATCATCCCTTGAAATCTCCAATCGATTGGACTTCTCTGGAATGAGTTCTCTCTCTTCGATTCTGGTGGTTATCGTTGGTTCCTGTTTCAATCGTGAAGGCAGAAAAAAGGAGACAACAGCCACCTCCCCACATGTAACCTCTTAGCCTTTATTCCTTATTTAATTTTTGTTTCATTGTTCTTTCCCAGAATTACCTTCACCTAAAGTTTCACTCCCAACTTAATCCTAAGGGTTGTTTGGTTCCTCAAGAGTCATTATATAGTTCCGGTTAATTACGAAATTGCCACTGTTTGTTCAATTAAATCTTATATTACCTTGGGTGGGCCCATATTGGATCCGAAAGGGTTTTTCATACTCAGGTCCCACATTAGTCTTTCTTCATGGCTTTCTTGACACAGCTGTTTACATGCATCAGCCTCCAGGATTTGTTGATCCTACTCGACCAAATGATGTCTGTCTTCTTCAGCAAACTTTATATGGACTAAAGCAAGCACCAAGGGCTTGGTTTGATCGCTTCAGTACATTTCTTCTTGATTATGGATTTTTTGTAGCATCTCGGATTCCTCCATGTTCATCTATTGTCACAAGGGCTGCCTCCTGATTTTGCTCCTCTACGTTGATGATATTATACTCACGAGTAATGATAATTCCCTTCTTGAGTCTTTTATCATAACACTGGGTTCAACATTTGCCATGCAGGACTTGGGTGATTTTCATTACTTTCTTGGCATTGAGATCACACGCACTCCTCGAGGACTGTTTTTATCTCAGTCCAAGTATGGAGCCGAGACTCTCAACTGTACTCACCTCCACGGTTAAAGCCATCTCCACTCCAATGGGCGCTGGGACTGTTGCTACAGATCAGCCATTATTGTCTTCATCAGATGCAACCTTGTACCGAAGCTTGGTTGGAGCCCTCCAGTATCTCACCATGACTAGACCCAACTTCTCATTTTCTGTGAATCATGTTTGTCAATTTATGCATGCTCACACGGCAGCACATTTCAATCTTGTGAAGAGAATATTACGCTATGTCCACGGCTCATTGACTGTTGGCTTACATATGTTCTGTGATAGTTCTCTCACCTTGTCAGCCTACTTTGATGCAGACTGGGATGGGTTCCCTCTCTCACGATGGTCCATTATAAAAATTTTCACTTTCCTTAGTTCAAATCTTATCTCTTGGAATGCTAAGAAACAATCGTCAGTTGCTCGCCCAAGTACAGAGGCTGCGTATCGTGATGGCTTCTACTACAGCCGAACTCACCTGGTTATCCTTTTTTCTTTGAGATATTGGAGTTGTTCAGTCTCAACCAGCAGTTCTATTCTACGACAACCTTAGTGCTCTTCACATGACGGTTAATCCTATTTTACATGCACGAACCAAGCATATAGAATTGGATTATCACTTTGTTCGTTTGCTCTTGGGCATATTCAAACACGATTTACTCCATCCTCCTCTCAGCTTGCCGATATTTTTAATAAGCCCATAGCCCTAAGTTCATTCACTACTCTTTGTATCAAACTGGGCCTCTGGTCAACCCTGAGTCCAGTTTGAGGGGGACTATTAAGGATAAGGAGGAGAATGGTTCTAATAAGTAAATAACACTACGCAAGACAGCAATACTACAGCTGCTAAGGATGACGTGGCTACCTCCTGAGTCTCCATGTGTAGTCATTAGATGAGTCTGTTATAACAGTTCTAGTTTGTTCTAGAGTTTTCTTATTTTCATCCTTATCCAATTCTTGAGACATAGCCGTCAGAGTTTGAGTCTGTAATTTTATTTCTTCTCTTCTATAAATGAGAATGACACATTGCAGAGTGTTTTCATCGCTGCAATATCCTCTTCTTTCATCACTCTCCCCTGCTGAGAGAAAATTCCACAACAAGAGGACCATGGTAGTTAACAACTTATCAAAATATCACTGACCTCTAACCATATAGGATGGACAAAGTTTAAAATTGCCAACTTCTCAACAAAATTGGAAGGGAGTATGACATGATAATATATGTACACAGGAATAAAAAAACACAGAGAAAAATCAATCTGGGCAGGAAAATATGAACACCTATAGAAAAATTAATGTGCACGGGAAAAGATAAGCATTAGTTAACGGCTGTAAATGGACTGACATGCCATATCAATGAGAAAAAAGTATTAATCTTGATTTGTCCAAGAGAAAAAATAAAATTAACCTTAATTTGCTCCTTTTTTCCCAAGGATGTAGCCATTCAACATACATAAACAGACGAATAAACCAAGGAGTGACTGCAAAATACCTGGATGTAAGGATAAGTGTTGGCAGCTGCATTATCACCCATAAGCATTGAATCACATTGTGAGGAGTTCCGAGCGTTGTCTGCCTTTGATTGCACCTGAACAAGCCCCCTATAACAATTTCTTGAATGACCAGCAGAAATTCCCTTTGAGACTATTCTACTTCTCGTGTTCTTCCCCTTGTGTATCATCTTTGTCCCTGTATCTGCCTGCTGATAGTTATTTGTCAATGCTACAGAATAGAACTCTCCCACCGTGTCATCACCCTCCAAAACAACACTTGGGTACTTCCAAGTAATGGCTGATCCTGTCTCCACCTGTGTCCATGAGATCTTAGAGCGAGCTCCGGCACAAGTGCCCCTTTTAGTGACGAAATTATAAATCCCACCACGCCCCTGTTCATCCCCGGCATACCAATTCTGCACAGTGGAATACTTTATCTCCGCACCCTCCATGCAGTACAGCTCCACCACAGCAGCATGGAGCTGATTCCGGTCATACGAAGGAGCCGTACAACCCTCCAAGTACTCTACAAAGCTTCCTTCGTCAGCTACTATCAATGTCCTCTCAAACTGCCCGGTCTCCAATGCATTGATCCGAAAATAAGTGGAAACAGGCATCGGGCACTTGGTATTCTTGGGAATGTAACAGAATGATCCGTCGCTGAATACTGCAGAGTTAAGGGCCGCAAAGTAATTATCCTCTGGAGGAACCACTTTGCTTAAATATTTCCTGACCAAATCCGGGTGCTCCCTAATTGCTTCCGATATGGAACAGAAAATCACACCGGCCTCTGATAACTTCTCCCGGTGGGTAGTAGCGATAGAGACGCTGTCGAGGACGGCATCAACAGCAACATTAGCTAATCGATTCTTTTCATTCAATGGAATCCCCAACTTATCGAAATACCTAAGAAGCTCTGGGTCAGCCTCTTCGAGGCTGTTTAGCGTAGGTTTCTTCTTCGGTTCCGAGTAATAACATAAATCCTGGAAATCGATAGGAGGGTACCGATTGTCCGACCACTTGGGTTCCCTCATTTTAAGGAATTTCTGGAAAGCATCCAACCTATATTGAAGCATCCAATCGGGTTCCCCCTTTCTTGAAGAAATCAATCGAATCGTCCCCTCCGAAAGCCCTTTCGGGATCGAAAACGATTCGAAATCCGATACAAAACCCCATTTGTAATCCCTTTTAAGGAATTTTTGTATTGGATCATCGTTTAAGGTCTTACCCGTTGAGGAATCACGATCAGAAAGAACGGTTTCGGATTCGAGATCTGCCCGGACCTTCCAGCGCCTCGAAGAACTACTGAATTTTTTATTAACAGTTATCAGCGTTTGTAGCTTACGAGAAGACGCTTTCAGTGGTATCGTTGCTTCGGAATGTGAGTGAGGAGAAAATCGCGAAGTACCATTAGCCATAACGGAAGCCATGTCTGCGTCCTGCTATACAACAGAGGTCTCTAAGCGGCGAAGCAATCTATGCTTATGAAGGGGAATTTGTATTTTACCAAAAAAAAAAAAAGGGGAATTTGTAGAATTTATCCCCTTTTTTATTTCTTGATTTGAGGTTTGTGATGCTTCAACCCATATGGTTTTCGGGAAGGAGATCGTCTCCTGCGGCAGGACGGTCCTGCGATCGATCCAAGGGTTTGGGGATCAGTCTGGCCGTCTGCCAATACATTGGAGGGTGGACCGACTGAAATCCGATCCTTGGCAGGCGACAGGACCGCAGGAGACGACGGATCCAAATCGTCTCCTGCGGCAGGAGATTCCTGCCGCCGATCCAAGGGCCGAGATTCGGTCTGACCGCCTGCCAATATATTGGGGGGTGGACCGACTGAAATCCGGCCCTTGGTATGCGGCAGGACCGCAGGAGAGGATTTGGTTGCAGGAGACGACTTCTATACTATCGTTGTGGGCACCTGCCACTTGTATGTTTGCCGCCTTACTCTGATTTGTCTTATTATAAGCCAAAATATTTGGTGGAATAAATTTTACATTTTTAAGCTCCCTTTGTTTCAATACAAAAATATTTTTTAGGATTAGTTCAAAAAATTAATACAAATTTAAAAATTAATCAAGAAACACAATATGTATTGGTATTAAAAACAAATATTGTAAAATAATATTTATTTTAGTTTTCAAAATGTTATTTTTTTTCAAAATAAAAAAATTTGTTGTATTAATCATTTATATACTTTCACAAGGACTATTGATGCTTAAAATTCATATTTAATATACAAGCATCCATATGTCTATAATGATGTTCTATTATAAATTATTTATACAGAAAATACACTATATGTAGTTGTTTTAGAATATTCTTTTAAATTTTGAATAGTCAATTATAATTTTTTATGGAAATAATTTTTGTACAAGGACTATGTACATAGACGGTTCATTCAATAGTGAAAAGTAATTTTGAAATTATGTTCTTCATCCTGTAATTGAAAATATGATCGAATATCCATATAAAAAATCCTTTGCCATCTTTTATTTATTTATTTTTATTTATTTCTAGGATTGTAACTAAGTCAATTATAGTCACTTTTATATTGTATCATAAGAAATATAATTTAGACATTTGTTTATCATTCTCACACTGATATAGTGAGAGAATGTTCCAATAATATTGGTGTATTTACCATGGGACATGTGGTATCTTTAGTTCATGATCTCTTTTAAAAGAATATTTTTTATTCCTATGAAAGCTCAATCAAACTTGGGGTCCTCTAGATGGATGACCCAGTGATTCTTTTTAACATTTCCATACCATATTTAAACATATAAGGAATTGTTTATACTTTCTTAAATGTTACAAAACGTTACTAAACGAGTAAAGTACATGGGAGGTTCAAGTAAATTTACTCTTAATAAACTGACAAAGTTTTACTAAACCAGCAGCCATCATGTGCCCTTTTTTTATGGACTAATTACTATTATTCCTATGTATTTATTCTATATTAACTCAAACTCTTTTTTCTCTTAACTTTTATTCTGTTTTCTCCAAAATTTAAACTTCCACCTCTCCATACTTCAAGATACCCAAATTACCCTTGTCCCCTCCACTTCCCTTCGACATCTCATCTCCGCCCCGACTCCACCCCACCCTCTGCCATCACCTTCGCCCTCTCCCCTATACCTACTTTCTTTCCTGCAACTCTCCGCCCTCCCCAACACCCCTATACCCACCCCAATGATTTCAAGATATGAAATATTGCTTGGTGCGAGATCTCCTTTAGCGTGTTAAACGAAGTTGTTATAAGGTAGCTTAAATAACTACTCGAGCATTTGAAATTAGGGGTGTCAATTTTGGGACCGAATCGGCCCGAATTAACCCAAAATCCATCCAGACTGAACTGTTATTGGACATGTTTCAGGTTGCGTTATGGCATATCCTATCGGTCCTAGTTTAGTTCGGGCTAGTCCGAAAAAAGTGGATCGATGAGCTCAAACCAAATAATGGCCTGAATCAAACCGATTGTGTAAGACCCGCACGTCGAAAACCTGACCTAATTGAAACTTTTGGCTCATAGTAGGTCTTCCTACCATGAACCAGACCGAATCAATGACAAAGTGGTTTGCACTGACACGAATGTCATCGAAATCAAGTACGATTTCCAACGATAACTAAAAGTGGACCAAACCCAACCGCGGAACAAGGAAAATTACCTTGTCCAGTTGCAAGTGCATGGTCGTGGTCTGCAATCGAACAAGTGCAGGTACAACCCATTCGGATTGAATACTTCGAAAAGGAGCCAAGAAGGGATAGAAGGCATATTCTTTTTTCCACACTTAGGTCTAACCACGTGGGATAATTCCCTAAACCACCAAACCTCGTACGAAAAAGGTTAGTCTCCCAAAATCTTTATGCAAGGACATGTGGTGAGAATATTCCATAGAGCCCTAGAGTTAGAGTTCTACTCTAAGAGAAAACTTTATACTAACTAGGACACCCTCTTTGGATACCTCTCTTGTACCACACGCCCTCCAACCCTAGGAGAAACCTCTGACGCATTTGCATTACGAGAGAGAAGAAGAGAAAGATAGGAGAAGTGCCAAAGGAAAAACCAAGAGATGACGAGCTATGTTCATCATACCTTCGACCAACCCTACTGGTAAGCTTCATACTCCTTTTAATGGTGCTTAATAAAACAAGTGACCTCGAGAGGTGCGCCTCTCATGATAATGAGGGGAAGCTTCGCTTCCCAACATCCATGGACGGCGTCCTTGACCGTCTTAGACGAAGAAACTAAAGAAAACCTAAGGAAGACTTTCAGTCGAACCTTTCGACCAAGATCTAGTAACTTCCCCCAAAGCGATGGGAGGATTAAACCTAAAGGAGGGATCTCCTACCCAATTAGGAAGGAACCCAACCATCAAAGGGTTGAATATCAACCCTAATATTCGAACCTAGAACCCTCGACGGAGTCTGCAATGGAGGTTGTCCAGAAGTAGAACCGAAGGGAGGTCCTGTTGCAAACCCATGCAATCGGACATGACCAGGGGCCTAAACCTAGTCTCTGGGAAGGTTCGGTTGCTGGCTTGGTCCCACGACTGTGCAACCAAACTTGCCTCCAGACATTACCAGTAAGCTACTGGGAGTGTCTTGTCTCAGCATCGGTCGATACCATGTGTGACCAGACATGCCTCCGGACCTCCCCAGAAAGGTGAAACCCAGTTTCGGAGGGAGTTACAGTTGCAGTTTTCCAACCGGATGCTGCAACCGAACGAGCCCATATATAAACGAATAGAACATACCCTTTAGTGTTCTGTGCTGGCACTTATTAGTACAACTCCATCACCTAACGCTAGGATCGCTGATTACTAACCGTTTAATCAACAATGACTATGAAGTTTTATAAGAATCACAATGTCAATGTAGATGTGACCGTGAGTAAGCCAAGGCAAGCCTCCGTGGTACAGAGAGCACATAGATCTCATTCTCCAGATGAGAGATAGTTTGAATTTATTTTACAGAGTGTTTTTAATCACCTTGCATGTTTATGATACATTTTGTTTGTATAACATGTCATCCAATATATGTGATAACTATTCATGCATCTACATTATGTTATTGATGTGATTACTTGTGAAAACATAATATCTATTTAGTATGTGTGGGATTCAGGACGGGGTCGAGGACTGTCAAACTGGTTGACCATATGGGCACTGCTTTGCATCGCCAAGTATCCTAGTGATGTTCGACAGCGTCTAGGGGGTCCTATTTTTTATTTTGATTCCTTTTATCAAATCCTTTTCCTCGGCCTCATGAAAAATGGTGATAATGCCTGTGCAAGATAAAAAATAGTTGGACAGAGGGGTCCACTACAAGAATATTGGTTAATGGTGGCGTTTTTAAAAACCATTGTAGATATACTAAACACCACCAGAACACTACCTAGCATTTCCTCATACGCCGCAAATCCGTCGTTAAAGGTAGCAGTAGCGTTAAGTTATGGCATTTGTAGAAAAGGCCCGTGTAGTAATTAAATGTCGGCGATTCTTACGAATGTCGTATTAGACCTATCCATAGCTACGTTTTTAAGGAAACGTCATTAGTGACCATATCAATAGCTGTGTTTTCTCCTAAATGTCGTATTTGGAAAGCTCAATAGTTGCGTTATATGGAAAAAGCTTTAATGTACTATATCAATAGCTGCGTTTGTTAAGAAACATCATCATAGACTGATAAGTAGTTGTTTTTATTTCCAAACGCTGATATAGTAAATGTCGTGGTAGAGCCACATTCTTGTAGTGGTCTTCCTGTCTCGAGTAAGTGTAATATCGCCTCTTTAAGCTCCATTAATAACCGAAGTATATTACATAGTAGTAATACCTTGTGTATTCAAATCCTCTCCTCTCAGGGGTTTGGGAGGAGAGGCGACTCCCACCAGCCGATGCTCGACATGTGGGTGTCAGCTGGATATGAGCCCTCCATTTGAGCTGATGCATAAGCCAACACCTCCTATCGGCTCACCTTATCGACTAGGATGGAGGGTTTGGATTCAGTCGACACCCACATGTCTGGCATTGGCTGGTGGGAGTCACCCTCCTCCCAAACCCTAAGAGGAGATGATTTGGATCCAATACATTGCATTACTAAATTCACTCAAAAAGAGCTGAAGCCAAGTTTAAGCAACATACCCTTAGTAAAATTCCTTCCCAATCTGTCATAGATCTTTCGCATATCCAGCTTAAGAGCCAAGAAGATGGATTTTCCTTTCCTTCTCCTCTTGATATAGTGGAAGATTCATGTGCAACAAGAATGTAGTCCGAAATCGATCTATTTGGAACGAAGGCAGGTTAGGAACAAGAAATAAAATCATCCGAGAAATATTTAAGTCTATTTGCCATAATTTTAGTAATAACTTTCACAATAACACCATAGAGGATGATAGGTCTAAACCGATCCACCATTTATGGTAGATGGACCTTAGAAGTCAAACATAAATATGTTCTATTCAACTATTTCGGTATCAAACCATTAAAGAAAAAAATCTGGATCAAGTTGATAAGCTTCTTCTTAGTAATCTCCTAGAATTCTTGAAAAAAGAGGGGTGAAAAACCATTAGGGCCTGGGGCTTTTTGGGGAGCCATAGAAAACAAAGCCTTATGAACCTCTTCTGCATTTGGAATGCTACACAGATAGCTATTCAAATCTGAAGTAACCACTGATTTAGCAAGATTCATAGTAAATAAAAGCGGATCATCGTCGATAGTCGTCGATAGACTCATTTGTATACATGAACTAAAAATGGTTTATAATTACCACATAAACTCCACCATCATTTTCAGTTCAATTACCCGAAGGGAGTCGGAGTTTAAGAATTCGGTTTTGATTCCTTCTTTGAATGGTAGAAGCATAGAGAAACATTGTATTAGAGTCACATTCTATAGCCAATTGATTCTAGATTTTTGGCACATTTGTATCCTACTTAAAAAAATGCGATTGCATTGATCAAGATTCTATCGAGATAGATAACACATAATTTATTTGGCAAATTTTCTCGATCTCCCATGTGTTTTGGCAATATGACACGACGCACCCCCCATATGGAATCAATCTAGCAGACATCCTTGTTAGTTTACAGTTGTTACACTTAACTGCATTCAGTTAGTTGTCCTCCATTAAAATATGAAGTAGGTGCTACCATTATTAATAAATGTCAAAATTGCCTCTGCTTCTATGCGAAGATACGTTTTTGCCCTTACTTACGTTTTGCCTTATTACGTTAGCCTCCCCTACTTGATTTCATGCTCTAACCCGATGAGGTTTCAACCCTAGGCTCTGCAAACTTGGAAGGTGTGAGCCCCTATTTTGGTCATTTAGATCATGATAGGGGGGAGCCTGGCATTTTAGGTTATTTGAAAAAAATGAAAAAGAAAGTCATTAAATGGGGGAAAAATATATAATAAAATAGAAGAAGAAGAGGGTGAGGGTTCTTTAGGAAGAATTAGGAAGGGTTTATTTTGGGGAGTATTTTGGTTTTCTTGGGAAGTGATCAACATCTAAAGCCTTATGGATATTAGTGTCATTGGGTAGGTCATATAAGGCATTCCACTAAGAAGGATACTTTTGGACATTTTCAAGCCATAGGAGATACTAAAAGGGGGCATTTAGTTCATTCTATTAGAATTTTTTGTATGGCTAGGCTAATGGGTTTGGGCTAGACTAAAATAGAAGGTTAGGGTTTTAAAATAAAAAAGGTAAAGACCTAAGAGGGGGGATTTTCAATTCATAAAATGGGAAAAGAAGCGGATTGAAATCCTCTCCATCCTCGGGTTGGATGGAGACATGGCTGCCAATCCCTGATGCATGACACGTGGGGGTCGGCTGGATCCGAGCTGCCCATCCAGTTGACAAGCCCTCTCTCCATCTCTCACCTTGTCAACTAGATGGATGGCTCGGATTCAGTCGATCCCCACATGTCGCTCATCAGGGGTTGGCAACCGTGTCTTCATCTAATACCGAGGATGGAGAGGATTTTTATCCAAAAGAAGAAGGATGGCGAGAGAGAGAAAAAGAAAAGAAAGATAAAGAATAAGGAGATTAGGGTTGGCGATGAAATTCAATCTTAAGATCAAAAAGGCAAGTTTAGATACGAAGATTTCCTCTTTTTTAGCCTTTCCGCTCGCCTACTAATGTAACTGAAGTCGGAACTCTTTTCCTTTAAAGTGAAAGTAAGAAAAGAGAGAAAAAGATAACGAAAGAGAAAGGAAAGAAAAGATAGGAAAAGGGGAAAGAAGGAGATCGCAGACGTGAAGGAAGAAGAAAAAAAGCAGAGAAGCCTAGCTTATATTTGGTCAGTGAATTTCTTCTCTATTTTCGATCGGACATCTACCCGCAAACGTCGAGGTTAGTTCCATATCTTTTCTTACTTCTTTTTTTCCTGATGTTCCTTTGATAAATTTGCTTGTGATTGCTTCTGTTAATATTTTTATGTTTCGTTGTTAAATTTTTTATGGTTTCCTTATAAATCTCTTGCAATCCCCTATGAGTTCCATGTGAATTTATGTCAATTTCATATGGATTCTTCATGTGATTACCCAATTTCCCATTTGTCCTCCCCTATTTTTTTCCTTTTGTTTTGTCTGAGGATTCTTCCTGTGGTTCCCTTGCGATTTCCTTCTTCACCTGTGTCTTGATCGAATTTTTTTTTTTAACTTCAATTTTCTTCATGCATTTTTTGTTTTCTTTTATTGTTTTAACATGTTTCTTCCTGTAGTTCTATAAGTTTTCTCCCTCTATTGTCTATATGTTTTTTTTTTTTTTCTTTATGTAGTTTTATAAGATTTCTTCCTTTGTTTTTTGTTAGACTCTCCTTGTAGCTCCCTAGGGCCTGTTTCATAAAACTTCAGAATCCAAATTCTGACTCTCAGAACCAATATGGAGTAGAATCACTATTGGTAAAATTGTCAGATTCTTTACTCCCATGTAAGGGTGTCAAAAACGAGACCGGCCCGGTAGCACGGACCGAGCCAACCCGATATAACTCAAACCCAACCTGGACCTAACCTTAATGGACAAGTTTCGGTCTCAGCTTATAGAGTCCGACACCGTTTCAGCCCAGACCGAAACTAGACCAGACCAGCCCGTTAAGAAGCCCGAATTAGCCCGAACCAATAATACCCAACCCGAACACTGGTAAGGTCCATCTGGGCCCAGTTTCTTAATTTTAATGGTTTTAAATTTTGATGGATTATATTACACTGTTATAGTTCACTTCTTGATCCAAAAGATTATATGAATCTATAGTTGAAAAGAGTATGTTAATTGTTACAATTTACTGAATTACATATATATAGAAGGAATGATGCTAATTTTATAGATAGAAATAATAAAATATGTTATATATCTTACATATAAAATAGGCCCAATAAAGTTGATAAGCCTGTCTGGACCGAACCAGTCCGAAATCACCTCAATAAGCCCAGCCCGATAACAAACCGACATCGGACCAGCCCATTAGTTATTGTGTCCAGTGCAACCCAACCCAGCCCGAACTCATAATGGACATGTTTTGGGCTGGGCTTGTAAAACCCGACATCGGTTCAGCCCAGACCGAAACTGACCCGGACTGGCCCGTTGACACCCTTACTCCCATGGAGTGATTTGGATCAAATGACTTTAGAAACCAAAATTTTGGAGTTCCAAATAGAAGCATTTTTGTTATGGAATTAAATTATTTGGGAGAAGAAAGAACCACCCACCACCCACCACCACCCACCACCCACCACCGCTACCGCCACCACTCCCCACCACCCACCACGGCCACCGCCACCCACCCCCACCCACCACCACCCACCGCCATCACCACCACCACCCACTGCCACTTCTCAATTTATCCATCCTCCCTTGTGTCCAGTTCCTTTCACATGCACGCTGAGCCGAGTAGGCTGGACGTGGCACTGTGCGGGTCTAGCGGCTCTAGCCCGAGATATATTTTTTGGATCTTGGATGGGCCAGATTTATTTGTTGGCTTCTGTTGGGCCGTTCTTGTCACACCCCAATTCTGGACTAACCAGAATGGTGTAATGAACCGTCAATAAACCAACGGTTCAACCAGGATCTCATATAGGCTATGCCAACCATGTTAAACCAAACACACATTCCACATTAATCAGAGATCATAAAGTAAATAACGAAAGTCTTATTAACAATGAACTGAGGTTTAATCATGATAAATAATTAATATTCCAGTTATTTCCAAGTAACCAAAACATAATTTAATGCATATTAAAAATATCCAAATATGAAAGTTAAAAAACTATGCGTATCCATAGTTGAAACGCTTGCTTAACGAATCATAATAGTCCTCTACAGCTTGCTCATCCATAGCCACTACTTATTCATATGTTGGCGTGTCGACATAATCTTCAACCGTAATACCTGCAACATCAGAAACTAAAAAGAATTGTGCGCGCGAGGGTCAGCTCTCCAACTTGAGCTCAGTGAGTAAACAAAACAATACAACAGACATATGCATGCATTCAATTTATATCTTTGGTCTGGTTTATAAGTTCGCAATGTGCTATAGAAATGTTTGGTGGCTGCCGCACCTCTATACACGAGTGTGTGAATCCGTCCAATGGATCAAATACCATTGTCGTCCCACATGCACTCACCATGGAATAGAGATAGAGCTAAAGTGTTCGGATCAAACACCTACCCATACCAACATGTAAGCCCCTGCTGGCGAGGGCTTGCAAACTGGACTCACAACTAACCAATCCTAATGCTAAACAGTGTATCCAAGGCCTCACCCTAGCATCCCTCAATAGGTCCATAGAGATAGAGCTAAGGCCCCCTAGCAGAGTCAGAGACCACATGGTCCGAGACCACCTCCCCTGATGCCCTACGACGTAATAGTGTTGCTAAGGTAATGGCAATATGGCGATGTTAGTGGGCAAGACTTGAGTAGAGATAAAGCTAAAGTATGGTGACGAGGTCGAAGGCCACCATGTCACGTCCTCCCCTTGATGCTTCACTCGCATCCAACACACCAACCACACACATACATTTACATGCCTATTCCTAGCATCATCATCATCATTATGTTATAAATAAACGGAATTAAATATGCATGAACAATAATAGCAGGAATATTGGATGACATGTGAGATGCACATTACAACCATAGAATCAATCATGACATTTGACTCAATAAAAATAAATAGTTTGTTATTAACCAATTAGTTTAGGTTTTGTTCCCTCACCTTTGATCGATGTTTGTTCCTCTCCTTATTCCTCTCCCAACCCAAGCTTTGGAAGTCACTTTGAATCTATTAGGATCCTAAACAATTAATGTATGTAAGTTAGGGTTCAAGTTTACTAAGTTACAGTAGTCAAAAACCTTGTTTGGTCTTAAAATATGCTTGTTGTTTTCCTACGGTCGATGCTATGGTCGATGCTATGGTAGCAATATATGCCACCGTAGGACTTACGGTCAATACCCTAGGGTCGCATTACATGCAACCGTAACTACGACCATATGTTTCCTGAATTCTTCCCGAATGGCTGTGGTCGATACTTTCTCATCCTATAGTCGACCATAGCTACGACCATACGTAGTTTGGTTGATTTTTACTTCTCACATGAGTTCCTCCTCTTGGATCATCAATGGGGTCCTCCCTAATGATCATTCTAAGGCCAATATTCTTAGTTTATCCCTCATCCATTAACCCTAACCTATTCTCTATGGTTTTGCTTAGAAATTTCATAATCGAAATCATTACATTAGATTCAACACATCAACTTGATGGAAAGGAACCTATCCTACCTAATCTATCCTATAGAGTCAAGTCCATACCTTGAGTTTGTTGTAGAAAGATAGAACTCTTCTCTGCAAACCTTCTTCTCAGCCTTCTTCTTCAAATCTCCTTCTCCTTCTCTTCCTCTCTCTCTTTCTCTCTTAGGTTTAGAGTTTCAATTTGGGTTCTAAAAGAGTGAGAGAGGCTAAGGAACATCCCTTATATAGAGGGAAAACCTCCATATAGAGTCCTCTTTCAATTAGGGAAGAGTCCTCCTCAAATTAGGAAAGTTTCCTAAACACGGAGTTGGTTCTGGGTTCCTACGGTCGCATAAACCGTCGATCGTACCACCAAAACATGCAACCATAGGTCTCATGGTCTCACTACGGTCGACCATAGGTGCGACCGTAGCCCCCAAACATGCCACCATAGGTCCAAAATTCACTGGTTTTTAGTTTTTGACTATTTGCTTCCATACAAACTTAAACAGTCAACCACAATAACTAAATTTGACTTGTGACTTACCTCATCTTGTGGTTTCTTCATAGAATTGGTTCACTTGAGCCGATTATGATGGAAAGACCGGTCACGATACGAGAATGTAAAGTTAGACTGGGTTCGTGGTGTGAGGGACTTACAACTCCACCACCCTTAAAAGAAATTTCGTCCTCGAAATTTACACGTACAGATCTCACAACTTTCCCACCTTCAAAAGAAATTTTGTCCTCGAAATTTAGATGTACCTTTCGAGTTGAACAGGTGGGATAACTATTTCCGCATTGCATCTTCCTTTTCCCACGTAATCTTCTCCACGTCTTGTCTTCGCTAGGTTACCTTCATATAACAATTATCACAGCTTTGAAGATGTTGTACCTTCCAACCAATGAACTAGGTTGGTACCACTTCAATAGTTAAATCTTCTATCTAATCCAGTGGATCCATGGTCAATACTAGTAATGGATCTCTAATATACTCCTTTTATAAAGGCACGTGAAATATGTTGTTCACACTAGACATGGATTGTGGTAACTCTAGTTGATGTGTAAGTTTTCTACGTCTCTCTAAAATTTTCACTTTTCCACGTCTCTCTAAAATTTATAAGGTCCAACACATATATAGGACACAACTTTCCCTTCTTGCTGAACTGATTCAAACCATACATAAGTGATATCTTCAAGAACACTTTGTCACTTATGGTGAACTTGAGGTCTTAGCATTTCTTCTAATAATCCTGAGTTGTCTTGCCCTTTTTTTTTATCTTGTCTGTTACTCAATAGGTTTCTTCAACAGACTCAGGTCTTACAATTCCTTATTCTTCGACTTCGTTCCAAAACAAAGGAATTTGACATTTCTACCGTACCATGCTTCATAGGTAACATCTACATGGTAGCTTTGTAGCAAATTCAATCCACGGTAACTTCTCAACTCAAGCTCCTTGAAATCAATTTCACAAGCTCGGGGCATATCTCTTAAGATCTGTATAGTCTTCTCCGACTGTCCATCCGTTTAAGGTAAAATACGGTACTAAACTTCAACTTCATTCTCATTGTTTTCTGTAGATCCTCCCAAAACTTCGAGATAAAGCATGAGCCTCTGACCGACACTATGCTCTCAGGCATATCATTCAATCTATCAATATTATCCACATATAGCTTAATTAGTCGCTCCGTAGCACACCGAGGTCGTATAGCAATGAAATGAGCTATCTTCATAAGGCGATCAACAATCACCCAAATTGTGTCAACCGATCTGGGGGTCAGTGGCAAATCGGTGACATAGTTCATTGTAATGCAGATTCACTTCCAGATTGGCTCCGATAGTGGTTGTAGTAAGCCATGTTGGTCTTTGTCTTTCAGCCTTTACTTGCTGATAATTCAGTCATTGAAACATGCATCTAGCCACAACTACTTCCATTCCCTTCCATCAAAATAATCTCTTCATGTTTTGGAATATTTTGTACTTCTAGGATGTACCCAATACGGAATAAAATGGGCTTTTAGCATTATCTTGTATCTATGATCAGCATTTTTCACTTTCAGATATGCATAATCATCCTCTGTATCTTAGGACCTTTTTCGCATCCGAAGTAAGTCAGGGTTAGGTTTTTCTTTCTCTAAATCTTCTTGCACGGTTCTTATATATGGATCTAACAAAATTGTTACTTTTACTTCATCCATCAATTCAGAGATGATCCTTAACGTTACAAACGTAAACTATGAACTATTGCTTCATAAGTTTATCCATAAGTTCTCGTTCAATTGGATCATTACGGGTTTCTGTTATATGTTACTCTTCTTCTAAATCTGAATCTGTTGCTGCAGAACACAAGGCAGCTACTATACTAGGTCCTCCTTTTGGCTTCATTATTCCTTGTTGCTCAAAACCTCAGCTACCATATTAGCCTTGCATCAGTGACATTGAATATCACGGTCTTAATCCTTCAGAAGTTCCAACCATCTCCTTAGCTTCATGTTCAACTCTTTCTGGGTAAAGCGATAAATAAAACTCTTGTAATCTGATTTAATCTGAAATTCTTCTCTGTATAGATAATATCTCCAAGTCTTGATTGCATGAATCACAGTTGCTAACTCAAAATCATGAGTTGGATATTTCTTTTCATGCTCCTTCAGTTGTCTTGAAGCATAGATAATCACTTATTCTCCTTGTATCAACATGCATCCTAGACCTAATCCGAAAACATCGGTGTATAGGGTAAAAGGTTTCCTTGGTGCAGGAACGATCAAGATGGGAGCCGTTATCAGCCTTACTTTTAGAGTCTGAAAATATTTTTCACACTTGTCAGTCCAAATAAACTCCTCTCCCTTCCTGGTTAGCTTGGTAAGAGGTATTGCGATCCTAGAGTAGTCATCTATGAATCGTCTATAATAACCAGCTAAACCCAAGAAACTTTTGATCACTGAAATGTTCTTTAGGTGTTTCTCATCATACGATTACTTCTATCTTAATAGGGTCCACATTTATTCCCTTTTGATGATGCTACATGATCCAAGAAGATCACTTTGTTTACTCAAGTCTCATATTTCTTGGACTTGGCATAAAGCTTCTCCCTTCTCAGCTGTTGTGAAGTTGTTCTAAAATTGGTTATAGGGCTTTCTTCGTCTTTAGAATAAACCAATATATAGTTTATGAAACTATGATCGACGTGTCTAACATATCATGAAACACCTGGTTCATAAGCTTTATAAAATATGTTGCTGCATTGGTTAATCCCAAGGATATACCTAGGAACTCATAGTGTTCATACCTAGTCTTGGAAGTCATCTTCAGATTGTCAATATCTTTAATCTTCAATTGATGATGCTCCATCCAAGGTCGATCTTAGAGAACACCTTTGCACTTTATAACTAATCGAACAAGTCCTCAATCCGTAACAATGGACATTAATTCTTTATGGTGAGATTGTTCAATTTCTAGTAGTCTATACATAGCAGACACTATCATCCTTCTTTACGAATAGCACTGGCGCTCTTCGTGGTGAAATACACAGCTAATTAGGACCTTTGTCTAATAACTCCCATAGTTAAGTCTTCCATTCCTTCAACTCCGTAAGAGCTACTCTACAGGGTGCCTTTGACACAGGTGCCATCCCAGGTAATAAGTCGATAACGAACTCGGTTGCATGATCAGATGGTAACCCAGGTAAATCTCCTGGAAACACATCAGGAAATTTACGCATCACATCAATATCTTCCATCTATGGTTCTTCTTTGGTAACATCCACCACAGATATCATATATCCAACTCCTTTATTTTCAAAGCATCTCTTAACATTTAGCATAGAGAGGATCAGCTTTCACTTCTTAGGCAGTGCTTCTAATAAAACTATATTATGTGTCATCTTTGCTCTTGAATGACAACATCTTCTATGCACATCATAGTTTTGTAGAGTCTTAAGACAACCAATCCATCCTTAAAATGACGTCAAAGTCTGTCATCTCAAGTTGAACTGGGTTGCATCCAAATTTCGTCCATCCATACTATTCGGACATTATTTTTAACACTTACCCACTGCAACATCTAGTCCAAAAGGGCTTGAACTATCAAAATTTGATTTAAAGGTCTTAATGAACACATTTAATCCACTTTTATCTCTTAGTTTTTTTTTTCCAAAGACTATCGTCAATATTCTCATATTGTATTCGGTAACTTATATCTCTTTTATCACCGCTGCTTTATCCTGATCTCTCTATTATATACCTCGAAAAAAATCTTGTGATTGTTACTTCATTTCCCAAGTCTACCTATAAGCATTAGGGTATATGCTTATAATTTCATTAATTCAGTCAAACTATTTTGGTCTTTACTTGATCATCTCACTCGACATTGGGATTAACTCAATAATCATTGTACTAATCTGAATACTATCAATGCCAT